>CM058059.1:26752778-27367216 GCA_030157275.1 Cynaeus angustus
AATCGAATAGTGTATGTTTTGGGTCATCTTTTTCCCCACAGTACCAACAGCTATCGTCCGTAGTTTTCCCAATCCTTTTTCTATACGTGCCGAAGCACCCATGTCCTGTTAGGGCTTGGGTTATATAAAAACCTATTGAGCCATGTTTCCTGTTTACCCACTCCTCCACGTTTCTGATGAGAGTTTTCGTCCAGGCCCCTTTCGTTGTTGTTTCCCATCTATGCTTCCATAGTTCCATAATCTCTATTTTAATCACTTTTCTCTTATCCCTTCCTTCGCAGTATAGTTTTTTCCTTTCCAGGGCCAATAGGTCTATGGGTGTTACAGAGGCAATAATCTGTAGGGCTTCAGTGGAGACTGTGCGGTACGCTGAACAGATTTTTATGACCGCGTGTCTTTGAATTTTCAGGAGCTTTTCCTTATTCATCTTATACTTTAAATTATCTTCCCAAGCAGGGGCTGCGTATAATACGACAGAGTTGACTATCTCACATAATAGTTTCCTTTTACCAGAGCTAGGTCCTCCGATATTTGGCATAATTCTGCCCAGCGACCCTATAATTTTCTGAGCTTTGCCGTATATATTTTGGATATGATCTTTGCCTATCAGCTGTTGATCTATGGTGTAGCCTAGGTATTTTATGCACCTTTTTGGCTCTATCCTTTCTCCTTCCAGTTCAAAGGTTATTTTCCTTGGTCTTCTTCGCCCAATGAGAAGAATCGCTTCAGTTTTTTTGTGGGCTAGCTCCAACCCATTCTCCCTTAGCCATTTTGCGATTTTTGCTAGTGCTCTGTTACCATTTCGCTCTATTTCATCCTCCGTTCTTGCAGAGACAATAATTGCCAGGTCATCGGCAAATGCTATTGTTATAACTCCTTCTGGCAGCTCAATTCTCAGTACATCGTCGTACATTATGTTCCAAAGCGTTGGTCCGAGCACTGAACCCTGCGGTACTCCTCTAGTAATCTTGATTTCGCCGTTTTCATTTGTAACCAGGGTTCTATCTGTAAGGTAGTTTTGAACTACATTTATTAAGTATTCGCTAATTTTCCTTTTTCTTAGGGCTTCAACTATTTTGTCCCACTTGGCAGAATTAAAGGCATTTTTGATGTCCAATGCGATAAGAGCACAGTATCTCTTTGTGCCCCACTTGCCTTCTCTGGCTTTTTCAGCTAGTTTTTTCACTTTTACTATGGCATCTACAGTGGATCTGCCCTTTCTGAAACCATATTGTCTATCCGATAGCCCATTTTTTTGGTCAATCTCTTTCTGCAGCCTTTTTTGGATGAGTTTCTCGTAGAGCTTGGCGATGGTATTTATCAGGCAGATTGGCCTATACGATTTTGCGGAGCCTTCCTCTTTGCTCTCCTTAGGAATTAGGATAAGTCTTCCTTTTTTCCAGTCTTTTGGAAACCGTCCTCTTTCTAGAAGTGAGTTCATGGTTTGTAGCGTTTTTTCTGGGTGAGCCTCTGTTGCTAGCTTTATAATTTCCGGGGGTATATTATCGGGACCTGGTGCTTTATTAGTTTTTATTTCTCGGCCAACCTCCTCTAGTTCTTCATTTGTAAAAGGTTGATACACTTCTATCTCTTTGTAGTCCCAGTCCTGTACCTCGTCCTGGGGGAACAGTGTTTTTATGACTTCTGCTTCCTCTTGTTTATCCAGACTTGTCGGTAGCCTAGCTTGCAGTTTTCCCATTGCTATCTTATAGCCGTTTCCCCATATGTCATGCTCAACTTCGTCGCATAATTTTTTCCACGCTTCTTCTTTTGCCCGGTATATCTCTATTCCTAATTGTTTTTTAGCTACTTTGTGCTCTTGTTCAGCAGTCTTTATTTCGTCAACATTTCCCTTTTTATTCGCTCTGGTAAATTTTCTCCTAGCTTTTTGGCATATTGCTCTTTTCTCTGCTACCCTATTATTCCACCAGTATACTTCCTTCCTGTGGTTTTTTCCTACCACTTTTCTTGGCAGCGTTTGGTTGCAGACGTTTATCAGTGCTTTTGTATATTCTTTTTCGCTACTGTTTTTTATTTTGTCTAGTTCTTCCTTTAATTTCCTCTGTATCTTTTCCTTCTCCATGTTTTTTATTTTCCAGCCTTTTTGTGCTACTTTATCTATCACCCATTTTTGGGCCCCGTATTCTAGCTGTAAACACACATATCTGTGGTAACTTAGTGGTTCGTTTTCTAAGACTGCCCAGTTTTTAACGTGCTTGTTTGTGGCTTCCGACGTTATTGTTACATCTATGTATGACTTCGATTGGCCTCTTGCAAAAGTCGGAACTGTGCCTTTATTTTGTACCACTAGTTTATTTGCCGCAATCATCTCGGTGAGCAGGTATCCTCTATGTTCTTCTTCCTCTGCTCCCCACATTGGAGATTTCGCGTTAAAGTCGCCCATTATGACTAGCTCCTTCTTTATCTTATTTATGTCTTGTTCTAGTCTTTGAAGGAAGTTTATGTATTCTTCTAGGGTGCAGTTTGGCGAGATGTAGCAACTGTAGACTCTAAGATTATCTGTGTCTATCCACACAAATCCTTTTTCGCCTCCATACTTTTTTACTTTGACTTTTCTACTAAGTATCTTAATTGCTGCATCGTTGTTTTTGTCTACAACCCATCTTTTGTCGTTTTTTATTGCATTTTTATTAGGTTCTTGGCAACATATGATGTCCATGTTCATTTCGACTGCGTTTACTTCCATGAGGTCATGGGCTCTTTTTGCCCTATCTACGTTTATTTGGAGTATTTGGATATCCACTTTGCTTTGTGTAGTCTCTGTTCTTGTCTGTGTGGATTGTTTATTTGTTTTATTGTTCATTTTGATAGTTTGTACCTGCGGTATCTACTAATGTATCCTCCGCCTTGGGCATGTCGCGTGCCTTAGCCTGCAATCTATGTTTTTTCTTTACAGCTGCTAGGGCGTTTCGGAAGTTTTTGCATTGGCCACTTCCAGCTCTATGACCTGTCATCTTGCACAACGGGCAATATGATTCTTCTCTGCATTCGTTCTTTGTATGTCCCACTTTTGAACAGTTGTAGCATTGCTTGGTTCTGTCTAGCTCGTTGCAGTACCCTTCACTGTGTTCATAACTCCAGCACTTCCTGCATCTACTTAGTTGCATGCGTTCTTCTATTCTGCACAGAGTCAAGCCAATGCGTATTTTTCCTTTTTTGATCAGTTTGTCTGCATTTTCTGGTTTAAGAGTCACGGTTGCAATCTTATTATCATTTTTTGTAGGTCTTACCGAATTAATTTTGAAGTCGTCTTCGACTATTTGTGTGTCTAGTATAGCTTTACGTATTTCTGTTTCTGTGGTTACGGCATCCATGTCTCTTATGTGTATAGTTTTTACATTTTCTCTTTTAGTTTCTCTTATACCCTTATTCTGTAGTGCTTTTCGTACTTCTTCTTTAATTTTCTTGCTTTCGTCTTTAATGATTAATAGAACTTTTCCGTTCGCTGTCTTTCTGATACTCTTAATTTCCTCAATCGCTTCACTGCATTTGATTTCTTCTCTAAGTTTTTTAATCGTATCCATGTATGTTGATTCTTTGTCTATGTCTATAATGATGGCTTCTCCTGTAGCTCTTTTCTTTTTCTCCTGCATAGTTTTTATTTGGTCTTGTTGGTTTCGTTCGTTTGCTTCTTTTACCGTTTTTGGAACATAGATATATATTTCTATTTCGGTATCATGGAAGACCTCCTCTACAAGGTTTCTCACCAGTTCCCTGTCTTCGGTGCCAAGCGCTGCTAGCGCGATTTTACCCCTCTTCTTGCTTGTTATAATCTTCTGAAGTTTGCTTAGCCCAGGAAGCAGCTTTTTCTTGTTTGATTTCTTGTCTCCATCTTTGTTTGCCTCTATACCCACAAAAAACATGTACTTTTCTATGTGGTTTATTTCTTCGTTGTCATTTGTTATTGTCGCATTGTTCCTAATATATGTAACATGTCCGGCTTTAATTCCTTCTTTTCCAAAAACTAGTTTAGTTTCTGGGCGTTTCTCCATTATCACTTTTGTCAAATAGTAGTTTGCCGAATTTTCTGCATCTACCAGAATTACCAAGTCCTGGTCTTCTGGCGCTGTAAGGGGATTTCCTTCGATTATGTGTGTTTTGTCGTAGCATGGTATTGTCTTTTCTCTTATGTTTTTTTCTAGGTTTTCAAGTCTTCTTGTAAGTGTCGCTTTTTCGTCTTTAAGGCGTCTAGTTTCTTCTTCTACTTGTGTTAGTCTTTCCTGGATTTCCTTCTCTCTGAGTTCCAGGAGTGTAATTAGTTCTTCTTTTTCCATCGTGAGCTTTTTAATTTCTTTTTTCAGTTTCCCAGTTTCTTGCTTGAGAATTAACCCATTTAACTCGGAACCCCGAACTCGAATGTCAATTTCAAGGATACCGTTGAATTCCTCGTAAAATTCTGCGTAATATAGGACCAAATTTATAAAGATTTATGCAAAATTAATTTTTTTCGAGCGGCTGATATGTATTTATGACTTTTTATCCTTAATTTAAAAATTTTTTTCTTAATGATGACGCGATTCACGCCGATTGCTTTGTCGTCGATCAACAGCTTGGATCAAGAGTTCTAAGCGTGCGAAATTATATTCCTGTACGTAGACTGGTTTAGAAGATATGAACAAATTTCTAAAAATCAACAAATTTTCATCTCCATATCTCGCCAAATCTCTCCTGACCTCGCCTGACTTCCCCAGAACTCGCCTGACCTCCTCTGACCATGAGAAACCTCCCCTGACCCCGCCAGACCTAGTCTGACCTCGCATGACCCCGCGTGACCTCGTTTGACCCCGTCAGATGACCTCGAGTAACCCCTATCCCCATACCATGACCAAGGATAACATCGCATGTACTTCAAACCCATTTAACTCGGAACCCCGAACTCATATATCAATTTCGAGGATACCGTTGAATTCCTCGTAAAATTCTGCGTAATATAGGACCAAATTTACAAAGATTTAGGCAAGATTAAACGATTTGGAGAAACCTACCATGACCTAGGTCAACATCGAATAATTAAAACCCATTTAACTCGGAACCCCGAACTCGTATGTCAATTTCGAGGATACCGTTGAATTCCTCGTAAAATTCTGCATAACATAGGACCAAATTTATA
Organism: Cynaeus angustus; assembly: GCA_030157275.1. Taxonomy (NCBI): domain Eukaryota; kingdom Metazoa; phylum Arthropoda; class Insecta; order Coleoptera; family Tenebrionidae; genus Cynaeus; species Cynaeus angustus. The sequence goes on from CM058059.1 coordinate 26,757,910, forward strand.
AAGATTTAGGCAAAATTAAACGATTTAGAGAAACCTACCATGACCTAGGTCAACATTGAATAATTAAAACCCATTTAACCCGGAACCCCGAACTCGTATGTCAACTTCGAGGATACCGTTGAATTCCTCGTAAAATTCTGCGTAATATAGGACCAAATATATAAAGATTTAGGCAAAATTAAACGATTTAGAGAAACCTACCATGACCTAGGTCAACATCGAATAATTAAAACCCATTTAACTCGGAACCCCGAACTCGTATATCAATTTCGAGGATACCGTTGAATTCCTCGTAAAATTCTGCGTAATATAGGAACAAATATACAAAGATTTAGGCAAAATTAAACGATTTAGAGAAACCTACCATGACCTAGGTCAACATCGAATAATTAAAACCCATTTAACTCGGAACCCCAAACTCGTATGTCAATTTCGAGGATACCGTTGAATTCCTCGTAAAATTCTGCATAACATAGGACCAAATTTATTAAGTTTTTTGCAAAATTAATTTTTTTCGAGCGGCTGATATGTATTTATGACTTTTTATCCGTAATTTAAAAATTTTTTTCTTAATGATGACGCGATTCACGCCGATTGTTTTGTCGTCGATCAACAGCTCGGATCAAGAGTTCTAAGCGTGCGAAATTATATTCCTGTACGTAGACCGGTTTAGAAGATATGAACAAATATCTAGAAATCAACAAATTTTCATCTCCACATCTCGCCAGATCTCTCCTGGCCTCGCCTGACTTCCACAGAACTCGCCTGACCTCCTCTGACCATGAGAAACCTCCCCTGACCCCGCCAGACCTAGTCTGACCTCGCATGACCCCGCGTGACCTCGTTTGACCCCGTCCGATGACCTCGAGTAACCCCTATCCCCATACCATGACCTAGGATAACATCGCATGTACTTCAAACCCAATTATCTCGGAACCCCGAACTCGTATATCAATTTTGAGGATACCGTTGAATTCCTCGTAAAATTCTGCGTAATATAGGACCAAATTTATGAAGATTTAAGCAAAATTAAACGATTTAGAGAAACCTACCATTACCTAGGTCAACATCGAATAATTAAAACCCATTTAACTCGGAACCCCGAACTCGTATGTCAATTTCGAGGATACCGTTGAATTCCTCGTAAAATTCTGCATAACATAGGACCAAATTTATAAAGATTTAGGCAAAATTAAACGATTTAGAGAAACCTACCATGACCTAGGTCAACATCGAATAATTAAAACCCATTTAACTCGGAACCCCGAACTCGTATGTCAATTTTGAGGATACCGTTGAATTCCTCGTAAAATTCTGCGTAATATAGGACCAAATATATAAAGATTTAGGCAAAATTAAACGATTTAGAGAAACCTACCATGACCTAGGTCAACATCGAATAATTAAAACCCATTTAACTCGGAACCCCGAACTCGTATATCAATTTCGAGGATACCGTTGAATTCCTCGTAAAATTCTGCGTAATATAGGACCAAATATACAAAGATTTAGGCAAAATTAAACGATTTAGAGAAACCTACCATGACCTAGGTCAACATCGAATAATTAAAACCCATTTAACTCGGAACCCCGAACTCGAATGTTAATTTCGAGGATACCGTTGAATTCCTCGTAAAATTCTGCGTAATATAGGACCAAATTTATAAAGATTTAGGCAAAATTAAACGATTTAGAGAAACCTACCATGACCTAGGTCAACATCGAATAATTAAAACCCATTTAACTCGGAACCCCGAACTCGTATGTCAATTTCGAAGATACCGTTGAATTCCTCGTAAAATTCTGCATAACATAGGACCAAATTTATAAAGATTTAGGCAAAATTAAACGATTTAGAGAAACCTACCATGACCTAGGTCAACATCGAATAATTAAAACCCATTTAACTCGGAACCCCGAACTCGAATGTTAATTTCGAGGATACCGTTGAATTCCTCGTAAAATTCTGCGTAATATAGGACCAAATTTATAAAGATTTAGGCAAAATTAAACGATTTAGAAAAACCTACCATGACCTAGGTCAAAATCGAATAATTAAAACCCATTTAACTCGGAACCCCGAACTCGAATGTCAATTTGGATGATACCGTTGAATTCCTCGTAAAATTCTGCGTAATATAGGACCAAATTTATAAAGATTTATGCAAAATTAATTTTTTTCGAGCGGCTGATATGTATTTATGACTTTTTATCCTTAATTTAAAAATTTTTTTCTTAATGATGACGCGATTCACGCCGATTGCTTTGTCGTCGATCAACAGCTCGGATCAAGAGTTCTAAGCGTGCGAAATTATATTCCTGTACGTAGACTGGTTTAGAAGATATGAACAAATTTCTAAAAATCAACAAATTTTCATCTCCATATCTCGCCAGATCTCTCCTGACCTCGCCTGACTTCCCCAGAACTCGCCTGACCTCCTCTGACCATGAGAAACCTCCCCTGACCCCACCAGACCTAGTCTGACCTCGCATGACCCCGCGTGACCTCGTTTGACCCCGTCCGATGACCTCGAGTAACCCCTATCCCCATACCATGACCTAGGATAACATCGCATGTACTTCAAACCCAATTATCTGGGAACCCCGAACTCGTATATCAATTTCAAGGATACCGTTGAATTCCTCGTAAAATTCTGCGTAATATAGGACCAAATTTACAAAGATTTAGGCAAAATTAAACGATTTAGAGAAACCTACCATGACCTAGGTCAACATCGAATAATTAAAACCCATTTAACTCGGAACCCCGAACTCGTATGTCAATTTCGAGGATACCGTTGAATTCCTCGTAAAATTCTGCGTAATATAGGACCAAATATATAAAGATTTAGGCAAAATTAAACGATTTAGAGAAACCTACCATGACCTAGGTCAACATCGAATAATTAAAACCCATTTAACTCGGAACCCCGAACTCGTATATCAATTTCGAGGATACCGTTGAATTCCTCGTAAAATTCTGCGTAATATAGGACCAAATATACAAAGATTTAGGCAAAATTAAACGATTTAGAGAAACCTACCATGACCTAGGTCAACATCGAATAATTAAAACCCATTTAACTCGGAACCCCGAACTCGAATGTTAATTTCGAGGATACCGTTGAATTCCTCGTAAAATTCTGCGTAATATAGGACCAAATTTATAAAGATTTAGGCAAAATTAAACGATTTAGAGAAACCTACCATGACCTAGGTCAACATCGAATAATTAAAACCCATTTAACTCGGAACCCCGAACTCGTATGTCAATTTCGAAGATACCGTTGAATTCCTCGTAAAATTCTGCATAACATAGGACCAAATTTATAAAGATTTAGGCAAAATTAAACGATTTAGAGAAACCTACCATGACCTAGGTCAACATCGAATAATTAAAACCCATTTAACTCGGAACCCCGAACTCGTATGTCAATTTCGAGGGTACCGTTGAATTCCTCGTAAGATTCTGCATAACATAGGACCAAATTTATAAAGATTTAGGCAAAATTAATTTTTTTCGAGCGGCTGATATGTATTTATGACTTTTTATCCGTAATTTAAAAATTTTTTTCTTAATGATGACGCGATTCACGCCGATTGTTTTGTCGTCGATCAACAGCTCGGATCAAGAGTTCTAAGCGTGCGAAATTATATTCATGTACGTAGGCCGGCTTAGAAGATATGAACAAATTTCTAAAAATCAACAAATTTTCATCTCCATATCTCGCCAGATCTCTCCTGACCTCACCTGACATCCCCAGAACTCGCCTGACCTCCTCTGACCATGAGAAACCTCCCCTGACCCCGCCAGACCTAGTCTGACCTCGCATGACCCCGCGTGACCTCATTTGACCCCGTCCGATGACCTCGAGTAACCCCTATCCCCATACCATGACCTAGGATAACATCGCATGTACTTCAAACCCAATTATCTGGGAACCCCGAACTCGTATATCAATTTCAAGGATACCGTTGAATTCCTCGTAAAACTCTGCGTAATATAGGACCAAATTTACAAAGATTTAGGCAAAATTAAACGATTTAGAGAAACCTACCATGACCTAGGTCAACATCGAATAATTAAAACCCATTTAACTCGGAACCCCGAACTCGAATGTTAATTTCGAGGATACCGTTGAATTCCTCGTAAAATTCTGCGTAAAATAGGACCAAATTTATAAAGATTTAGGCAAAATTAAACGATTTAGAGAAACCTACCATGACCTAGGTCAACATCGAATAATTAAAACCCATTTAACTCGGAACCCCGAACTCGTATGTCAATTTCGAGGATACCGTTGAAATCCTCGTAAAATTCTGCGTAATATAGGACCAAATTTACAAAGATTTAGGCAAAATTAAACGATTTAGAGAAACCTACCATGACCTAGGTCAACATCGAATAATTAAAACCCATTTAACTCGGAACCCCGAACTCGAATGTCAATTTCGAGGATACCGTTGAATTCCTCGTAAAATTCTGCGTAATATAGGACCAAATTTATAAAGATTTATGCAAAATTAATTTTTTTCGAGCGGCTGATATGTATTTATGACTTTTTATCCTTAATTTAAAAATTTTTTTCTTAATGATGACGCGATTCACGCCGATTGTTTTGTCGTCGTTCAACAGCTCGGATCAAGAGTTCTAAGCGTGCGAAATTATATTCCTGTACGTAGACCGGTTTAGAAGATATGAACAAATTTCTAAAAATCAACAAATTTTCATCTCCATATCTCGCCAGATCTCTCCTGACCTCGCCTGACTTCCCCAGAACTCTCCTGACCTCCTCTGACCATGAGAAACCTCCCCTGACCCCGCCAGACTTAGTCTGACCTCGCATGACCCCGCGTGACCTCGTTTGACCCCGTCCGATGACCTCGAGTAACCCCTATCCCCATACCATGACCTAGGATAACATCGCATGTACTTCAAACCCAATTATCTCGGAACCCCGAACTCGTATATTAATTTCGAGGATACCGTTGAATTCCTCGTAAAATTATGCGGAATATAGGACCAAATTTATAAAGATTTAGGCAAAATTAAACGATTTAAAGAAACCTACCATGACCTAGGTCAACATCGAATAATTAAAACCCATTTAACTCGGAACCCCGAACTCGTATGTCAATTTCGAGGATACCGTTGAATTCCTCGTAAAATTCTGCGTAATATAGGACCAAATATATAAAGATTTAGGCAAAATTAAACGATTTAGAGAAACCTACCATGACCTAGGTCAACATCGAATAATTAAAACCCATTTAACTCGGAACCCCGAACTCGTATATCAATTTCGAGGATACCGTTGAATTCCTCGTAAAATTCTGCGTAATATAGGACCAAATATACAAAGATTTAGGCAAAATTAAACGATTTAGAGAAACGTACCATGACCTAGGTCAACATCGAATAATTAAAACCCATTTAACTCGGAACCCCGAACTCGAATGTCAATTTCGAGGATACCGTTGAATTCCTCGTAAAATTCTGCGTAATATAGGACCAAATTTATAAAGATTTATGCAAAATTAATTTTTTTCGAGCGGCTGATATGTATTTATGACTTTTTATCCTTAATTTAAAAATTTTTTTCTTAATGATGACGCGATTCACGCCGATTGTTTTGTCGTCGTTCAACAGCTCGGATCAAGAGTTCTAAGCGTGCGAAATTATATTCCTGTACGTAGACCGGTTTAGAAGATATGAACAAATTTCTAAAAATCAACAAATTTTCATCTCCATATCTCGCCAGATCTCTCCTGACCTCGCCTGACTTCCCCAGAACTCTCCTGACCTCCTCTGACCATGAGAAACCTCCCCTGACCCCGCCAGACTTAGTCTGACCTCGCATGACCCCGCGTGACCTCGTTTGACCCCGTCCGATGACCTCGAGTAACCCCTATCCCCATACCATGACCTAGGATAACATCGCATGTACTTCAAACCCAATTATCTCGGAACCCCGAACTCGTATATTAATTTCGAGGATACCGTTGAATTCCTCGTAAAATTCTGCGGAATATAGGACCAAATTTATAAAGATTTAGGCAAAATTAAACGATTTAAAGAAACCTACCATGACCTAGGTCAACATCGAATAATTAAAACCCATTTAACTCGGAACCCCGAACTCGTATGTCAATTTCGAGGATACCGTTGAAATCCTCGTAAAATTCTGCGTAATATAGGACCAAATTTACAAAGATTTAGGCAAAATTAAACGATTTAGAGAAACCTACCATGACCTAGGTCAACATCGAATAATTAAAACCCATTTAACTCGGAACCCCGAACTCGAATGTCAATTTCGAGGATACCGTTGAATTCCTCGTAAAATTCTGCGTAATATAGGACCAAATTTATAAAGATTTATGCAAAATTAATTTTTTTCGAGCGGCTGATATGTATTTATGACTTTTTATCCTTAATTTAAAAATTTTTTTCTTAATGATGACGCGATTCACGCCGATTGTTTTGTCGTCGTTCAACAGCTCGGATCAAGAGTTCTAAGCGTGCGAAATTATATTCCTGTACGTAGACCGGTTTAGAAGATATGAACAAATTTCTAAAAATCAACAAATTTTCATCTCCATATCTCGCCAGATCTCTCCTGACCTCGCCTGACTTCCCCAGAACTCTCCTGACCTCCTCTGACCATGAGAAACCTCCCCTGACCCCGCCAGACTTAGTCTGACCTCGCATGACCCCGCGTGACCTCGTTTGACCCCGTCCGATGACCTCGAGTAACCCCTATCCCCATACCATGACCTAGGATAACATCGCATGTACTTCAAACCCAATTATCTCGGAACCCCGAACTCGTATATTAATTTCGAGGATACCGTTGAATTCCTCGTAAAATTATGCGGAATATAGGACCAAATTTATAAAGATTTAGGCAAAATTAAACGATTTAAAGAAACCTACCATGACCTAGGTCAACATCGAATAATTAAAACCCATTTAACTCGGAACCCCGAACTCGTATGTCAATTTCGAGGATACCGTTGAATTCCTCGTAAAATTCTGCGTAATATAGGACCAAATATATAAAGATTTAGGCAAAATTAAACGATTTAGAGAAACCTACCATGACCTAGGTCAACATCGAATAATTAAAACCCATTTAACTCGGAACCCCGAACTCGTATATCAATTTCGAGGATACCGTTGAATTCCTCGTAAAATTCTGCGTAATATAGGACCAAATATACAAAGATTTAGGCAAAATTAAACGATTTAGAGAAACGTACCATGACCTAGGTCAACATCGAATAATTAAAACCCATTTAACTCGGAACCCCGAACTCGAATGTCAATTTCGAGGATACCGTTGAATTCCTCGTAAAATTCTGCGTAATATAGGACCAAATTTATAAAGATTTATGCAAAATTAATTTTTTTCGAGCGGCTGATATGTATTTATGACTTTTTATCCTTAATTTAAAAATTTTTTTCTTAATGATGACGCGATTCACGCCGATTGTTTTGTCGTCGTTCAACAGCTCGGATCAAGAGTTCTAAGCGTGCGAAATTATATTCCTGTACGTAGACCGGTTTAGAAGATATGAACAAATTTCTAAAAATCAACAAATTTTCATCTCCATATCTCGCCAGATCTCTCCTGACCTCGCCTGACTTCCCCAGAACTCTCCTGACCTCCTCTGACCATGAGAAACCTCCCCTGACCCCGCCAGACTTAGTCTGACCTCGCATGACCCCGCGTGACCTCGTTTGACCCCGTCCGATGACCTCGAGTAACCCCTATCCCCATACCATGACCTAGGATAACATCGCATGTACTTCAAACCCAATTATCTCGGAACCCCGAACTCGTATATTAATTTCGAGGATACCGTTGAATTCCTCGTAAAATTCTGCGGAATATAGGACCAAATTTATAAAGATTTAGGCAAAATTAAACGATTTAAAGAAACCTACCATGACCTAGGTCAACATCGAATAATTAAAACCCATTTAACTCGGAACCCCGAACTCGTATGTCAATTTCGAGGATACCGTTGAATTCCTCGTAAAATTCTGCGTAATATAGGACCAAATTTATAAAGATTTAGGCAAAATTAAACGATTTAGAGAAACCTACCATGACCTAGGTCAACATCGAATAATTAAAACCCATTTAACTCGGAACCCCGAACTCGTATATCAATTTCGAGGATACCGTTGAAATCCTCGTAAAATTCTGCGTAATATAGGACCAAATTTACAAAGATTTAGGCAAAATTAAACGATTTAGAGAAACGTACCATGACCTAGGTCAACATCGAATAATTAAATCCCATTTAACTCGGAACCCCGAACTCGAATGTTAATTTCGAGGATACCGTTGAATTCCTCGTAAAATTCTGCGTAATATAAGACCAAATTTATAAAGATTTAGGCAAAATTAATTTTTTTCGAGCGGCTGATATGTATTTATGACTTTTTATCCGTAATTTAAAAATTTTTTTCTTAATGATGACGCGATTCACGCCGATTGTTTTGTCGTCGATCAACAGCTCGGATCAAGAGTTCTAAGCGTGCGAAATTATATTCATGTACGTAGACCGGCTTAGAAGATATGAACAAATTTCTAAAAATCAACAAATTTTCATCTCCATATCTCGCCAGATCTCTCCTGACCTCACCTGACATCCCCAGAACTCGCCTGACCTCCTCTGACCATGAGAAACCTCCCCTGACCCCGCCAGACCTAGTCTGACCTCGCATAACCCCGCGTGACCTCATTTGACCCCGTCCGATGACCTCGAGTAACCCCTATCCCCATACCATGACCTAGGATAACATCGCATGTACTTCAAACCCAATTATCTCGGAACCCCGAACTCGTATATTAATTTCGAGGATACCGTTGAATTCCTCGTAAAATTCTGCATAACATAGGACCAAATTTATAAAGATTTAGGCAAAATTAAACGATTTAGAGAAACCTACCATGACCTAGGACAACATCGAATAATTAAAACCCATTTAACTCGGAACCCCGAACTCGAATGTTAATTTCGAGGATACCGTTGAATTCCTCGTAAAATTCTGCGCAATATAGGACCAAATTTATAAAGATTTAGGCAAAATTAAACGATTTAGAGAAACCTACCATGACCTAGGTCAACATCGAATAATTAAAACCCATTTAACTCGGAACCCCGAACTCGAATGTCAATTTCGAGGATACCGTTGAATTCCTCGTAAAATTCTGCGTAAAATAGGACCAAATTTATAAAGATTTAGGCAAAATTAAACGATTTAGAGAAACCTACCATGACCTAGGTCAACATCGAATAATTAAAACCCATTTAACTCGGAACCCCGAACTCGTATGTCAATTTCGAGGATACCGTTGAGTTCCTCGTAAAATTCTGCGTAATATAGGACCAAATTTATAAAGATTTAGGCAAAATTAAACGATTTAGAGAAACCTACCATGACCTAGGTCAACATCGAATAATTAAAACCCATTTAACTCGGAACCCCGAACTCGTATATCAATTTCGAGGATACCGTTGAAATCCTCGTAAAATTCTGCGTAATATAGGACCAAATTTACAAAGATTTAGGCAAAATTAAACGATTTAGAGAAACCTACCATGACCTAGGTCAACATCGAATAATTAAAACCCATTTAACTCGGAACCCCGAACTCGAATGTCAATTTCGAGCATACCGTTGAATTCCTCGTAAAATTCTGCGTAATATAGGACCAAATTTATAAAGATTTATGCAAAATTAATTTTTTTCGAGCGGCTGATATGTATTTATGACATTTTATCCTTAATTTAAAAATTTTTTTCTTAATGATGACGCGATTCACGCCGATTGCTTTGTCGTCGATCAACAGCTCGGATCAAGAGTTCTAAGCGTGCGAAATTATATTCCTGTACGTAGACTGGTTTAGAAGATATGAACAAATTTCTAAAAATCAACAAATTTTCATCTCCATATCTCGCCAGATCTCTCCTGACCTCGCCTGACTTCCCCAGAAATCGCCTGACCTCTTCTGACCATGAGAAACCTCCCCTGACCCCACCAGACCTAGTCTGACCTCGCATGACCCCGCGTGACCTCGTTTGACCCCGTCCGATGACCTCGAGTAACCCCTATCCCCATACCATGACCTAGGATAACATCGCATGTACTTCAAACCCAATTATCTGGGAACCCCGAACTCGTATATCAATTTCAAGGATACCGTTGAATTCCTCGTAAAATTCTGCGTAATATAGGACCAAATTTACAAAGATTTAGGCAAAATTAAACGATTTAGAAAAACCTACCATGACCTAGGTCAACATCGAATAATTAAAACCCATTTAACTCGGAACCCCGAACTCGTATGTCAATTTCGAGGATACCGTTGAATTCCTCGTAAAATTCTGCATAACATAGGACCAAATTTATAAAGATTTAGGCAAAATTAAACGATTTAGAGAAACCTACCATGACCTAGGTCAACATCGAATAATTTAAACCCATTTAACTCGGAACCCCGAACTCGAATGTCAATTTCGAGGATACCGTTGAATTCCTCGTAAAATTCTGCGTAATATAGGACCAAATTTATAAAGATTTATGCAAAATTAATTTTTTTCGAGCGGCTGATATGTATTTATGACTTTTTATCCTTAATTTAAAAATTTTTTTCTTAATGATGACGCGATTCACGCCGATTGTTTTGTCGTCGTTCAACAGCTCGGATCAAGAGTTCTAAGCGTGCGAAATTATATTCCTGTACGTAGACCGGTTTAGAAGATATGAACAAATTTCTAAAAATCAACAAATTTTCATCTCCATATCTCGCCAGATCTCTCCTGACCTCGCCTGACTTCCCCAGAACTCTCCTGACCTCCTCTGACCATGAGAAACCTCCCCTGACCCCGCCAGACTTAGTCTGACCTCGCATGACCCCGCGTGACCTCGTTTGACCCCGTCCGATGACCTCGAGTAACCCCTATCCCCATACCATGACCTAGGATAACATCGCATGTACTTCAAACCCAATTATCTCGGAACCCCGAACTCGTATATTAATTTCGAGGATACCGTTGAATTCCTCGTAAAATTCTGCGGAATATAGGACCAAATTTATAAAGATTTAGGCAAAATTAAACGATTTAAAGAAACCTACCATGACCTAGGTCAACATCGAATAATTAAAACCCATTTAACTCGGAACCCCGAACTCGTATGTCAACTTCGAGGATACCGTTGAATTCCTCGTAAAATTCTGCGTAATATAGGACCAAATATATAAAGATTTAGGCAAAATTAAACGATTTAGAGAAACCTACCGTGACCTAGGTCAACATCGAATAATTAAAACCCATTTAACTCGGAACCCCGAACTCGTATATCAATTTCGAGGATACCGTTGAATTCCTCGTAAAATTCTGCGTAATATAGGACCAAATATACAAAGATTTAGGCAAAATTAAACGATTTAGAGAAACCTACCATGACCTAGGTCAACATCGAATAATTAAATCCCATTTAACTCGGAACCCCGAACTCGAATGTTAATTTCGAGGATACCGTTGAATTCCTCGTAAAATTCTGCGTAATATAGGACCAAATTTATAAAGATTTAGGCAAAATTAAACGATTTAGAGAAACCTACCATGACCTAGGTCAACATCGAATAATTAAAACCCATTTAACTCGGAACCCCGAACTCGTATGTCAATTTCGAAGATACCGTTGAATTCCTCGTAAAACTCTGCGTAACATAGGACCAAATTTATAAAGATTTAGGCAAAAATTAAACGATTTAGAGAAACCTACCATGACCTAGGTCAACATCGAATAATTAAAACCCATTTAACTCGGAACCCCGAACTCGTATGTCAATTTCGAGGGTACCGTTGAATACCTCGTAAGATTCTGCATAACATAGGACCAAATTTATAAAGATTTAGGCAAAATTAATTTTTTTCGAGCGGCTGATATGTATTTATGACTTTTTATCCGTAATTTAAAAATTTTTTTCTTAATGATGACGCGATTCACGCCGATTGTTTTGTCGTCGATCAACAGCTCGGATCAAGAGTTCTAAGCGTGCGAAATTATATTCATGTACGTAGACCGGCTTAGAAGATATGAACAAATTTCTAAAAATCAACAAATTTTCATCTCCATATCTCGCCAGATCTCTCCTGACCTCACCTGACATCCCCAGAACTCGCCTGACCTCCTCTGACCATGAGAAACCTCCCCTGACCCCGCCAGACCTAGTCTGACCTCGCATAACCCCGCGTGACCTCATTTGACCCCGTCCGATGACCTCGAGTAACCCCTATCCCCATACCATGACCTAGGATAACATCGCATGTACTTCAAACCCAATTATCTCGGAACCCCGAACTCGTATATTAATTTCGAGGATACCGTTGAATTCCTCGTAAAATTCTGCATAACATAGGACCAAATTTATAAAGATTTAGGCAAAATTAAACGATTTAGAGAAACCTACCATGACCTAGGACAACATCGAATAATTAAAACCCATTTAACTCGGAACCCCGAACTCGTATGTCAATTTCGAGGATACCGTTGAATTCCTCGTAAAATTCTGCATAACATAGGACCAAATTTATAAAGATTTAGGCAAAATTAAACGATTTAGAGAAGCCTACCATGACCTAGGTCAACATCGAATAATTAAAACCCATTTAACTCGGAACCCCGAACTCGTATGTCAATTTCGAGGATACCGTTGAATTCCTCGTAAAATTCTGCGTAATATAGGACCAAATTTATAAAGATTTAGGCAAAATTAAACGATTTAGAGAAACCTACCATGACCTAGGTCAACATCGAATAATTAAAACCCATTTAACTGGGAACCCCGAACACGTATGTCAATTTCGAGGATACCGTTGAATTCCTCGTAAAATTCTGCGTAATATAGGACCAAATTTATAAAGATTTAGGCATAATTAAACGATTTAGAGAAACCTACCATGACCAAGGTCAACATCGAATAATTAAAACCCATTTAACTCGGAACCCCGAACTCGAATGTCAATTTCGAGGATACCGTTGAATTCCTCGTAAAATTCTGCGTAATATAGGACCAAATTTATAAAGATTTATGCAAAATTAATTTTTTTCGAGCGGCTGATATGTACATATTTATGACTTTTTATCCTTAATTTAAAAATTTTTTTCTTAATGATGACGCGATTCACGCCGATTGTTTTGTCGTCGATCAACAGCTCGGATCAAGAGTTCTAAGCGTGCGAAATTATATTCCTGTACGTAGACCGGTTTAGAAGATATGAACAAATTTCTAAAAATCAACAAATTTTCATCTCCATATCTCGCCAGATCTCTCCTGACCTCGCCTGACTTCCCCAGAACTCGCCTGACCTCCTCTGACCATGAGAAACCTCCCCTGACCCCGCCAGACTTAGTCTGACCTCGCATGACCCTGCGTGACCTCGTTTGACCCCGTCCGATGACCTCGAGTAACCCCTATCCCCATACCATGACCTAGGATAACATCGCATGTACTTCAAACCCAATTATCTCGGAACCCCGAACTCGTATATTAATTTCGAGGATACCGTTGAATTCCTCGTAAAATTCTGCATAACATAGGACCAAATTTATAAAGATTTAGGCAAAATTAAACGATTTAGAGAAACCTACCATGACCTAGGTCAACATCGAATAATTAAAACCCATTTAACTCGGAACCCCGAACTCGAATGTCAATTTCGAGGATACCGTTGAATTCCTCGTAAAATTCTGCGTAATATAGGACCAAATTTATAAAGATTTATGCAAAATTAATTTTTTTCGAGCGGCTGATATGTACATATTTATGACTTTTTATCCTTAATTTAAAAATTTTTTTCTTAATGATGACGCGATTCACGCCGATTGTTTTGTCGTCGATCAACAGCTCGGATCAAGAGTTCTAAGCGTGCGAAATTATATTCCTGTACGTAGACCGGTTTAGAAGATATGAACAAATTTCTAAAAATCAACAAATTTTCATCTCCATATCTCGCCAGATCTCTCCTGACCTCGCCTGACTTCCCCAGAACTCGCCTGACCTCCTCTGACCATGAGAAACCTCCCCTGACCCCGCCAGACTTAGTCTGACCTCGCATGACCCCGCGTGACCTCGTTTGACCCCGTCCGATGACCTCGAGTAACCCCTATCCCCATACCATGACCTAGGATAACATCGCATGTACTTCAAACCCAATTATCTCGGAACCCCGAACTCGTATATTAATTTCGAGGATACCGTTGAATTCCTCGTAAAATTCTGCATAACATAGGACCAAATTTATAAAGATTTAGGCAAAATTAAACGATTTAGAGAAACCTACCATGACCTAGGGCAACATCGAATAATTAAAACCCATTTAACTCGGAACCCCGAACTCGAATGTTAATTTCGAGGATACCGTTGAATTCCTCGTAAAATTCTGCGCAATATAGGACCAAATTTATAAAGATTTAGACAAAATTAAACGATTTAGAGAAACCTACCATGTCCTAGGTCAACATCGAATAATTAAAACCCATTTAACTCGGAACCCCGAACTCGAATGTCAATTTCGAGGATACCGTTGAATTCCTCGTAAAATTCTGCGTAATATAGGACCAAATTTATAAAGATTTAGGCAAAATTAAACGATTTAGAGAAACCTACCATGACCTAGGTCAACATCGAATAATTAAAACCCATTTAACTCGGAACCCCGAACTCGTATATCAATTTCGAGGATACCGTTGAATTCCTCGTAAAATTCTGCGTAATATAGGACCAAATTTGTTAAGATTTAGGCAAAATTAAACGATTTACAAAAACCTACCATGACCTAGGTCAACATCGAATAATTAAAACCCATTTAACTCGGAACCCCGAACTCCTATGTCAATTTTGAGGATATCGTTGAATTCCTCGTAAAATTCTGCGTAATATAGGACCAAATTTATAAAGATTTAGGCGAAAATAAACGATTTACAGAAACCTACCATGACCTAGGTTAACATCGAATAATTAAAATCCATTTAATTCGGAACCCCGAACTCGTATGTCAATATTGAGGATACCGTTGAATTCCTCGTAAAATTCTGCGTAATATGGGACCAAATTTATAAAGATTTAGGCAAAAATAATTTTTTTCGAGCGGCTGTTATGTATTTGCGACTTTTTATCCGTAATTTAAAAAAATTTTTCTTAACGATGACGCTATTCACGCCGATTGTTTTGTCGTCGATCAACAGCTCGGATCAATAGCTCTAAGGGTGCAAAATTATATTCCTGTACGTAGACCGGTTTAGAAGATATGAACAAATTTCCAAAAATCAACAAATCTTCATCTCCATATTTCGCTAGACCTTCCCTGACTTCCCCAGAACTCGTCTGACCTCGTCTGAACATGCCTAACCTCCCCTGACCCCGCCAGACCTAGCCTGATCTCGCATGACCCCGCATGACTTCGGTTGACCCCGTCCGATGACCTCGAGTAACCCCTATCCCCATACCATGACCTAGGATAACATCTTATGTACTTCAAACCCAATTATCTCGGAACCCCGAACTCCTATGTCAATATTGAGGATACCGTTGAATTCTTCGTAAAATTCTGCGTAATATAGGACCAAATTTATAAAGATTTAGGCAAAATTAATTTTTTTCGAGCGGCTGTTATGTATTTGCGACTTTTTATCCGTAATTTAAAAATTTTTTTCTTAACGATGACGCTATTCACGCCGATTGTTTTGTCGTCGATCAACTGCTCGGATCAAGAGCTCTAAGGGTGCAAAATTATATTCCTGTACGTAGACCGGTTTAGAAGATATGAACAAATTTCCAAAAATCAACAAATCTTCATCTCCATATTTCGCTAGACCTCCCCTGACTTTCCCAGAACTCGCCTGACCTCGTCTGAAAATGCCTAACCTCCCCTGACCCCGCCAGACCTAGCCTGATCTCGCATGACCCCGCATGACCTCGGTTGACCCCGTCCGATGACCTCGAGTAACCCCTATCCCCATACCATGACCTAGGATAACATCGCATGTACTTCAAACCCAATTATCTCAGAACCCCGAACTCCTATGTCAATTTTGAGGATATCGTTGAATTCCTCGTAAAATTTTGCGTAATATAGAACCAAATTTATAAAGATTTAGGCAAAATTAAACGATTTACAGAAACCTACCATGACCTAGGTCAACATCAAATAATTAAAACCTATTTAATTCGGAACCCCGAGCTCGTATGTCAATATTGAGGATACCGTTGAATTCTTCGTAAAATTCTGCGTAATATAGGGCCAAACTTATAAAGATTTAGGCGAAAATAAACGATTTAGAGAAACCTACCATGACCTAGGTCAACATCGAATAATTAAAACCCATTTAACTCGGAACCCCGAACTCGTATGTCAATTTCGAGGATACCGTTGAGTTCCTCGTAAAATTCTGCGTAATATAGGACCAAATTTATAAAGATTTAGGCAAAATTAAACGATTTAGAGAAACCTACCATGACCTAGGTCAACATCGAATAATAAAACCCATTTAACTCGGAACCCCGAACTCGTATATCAATTTCGAGGATACCGTTGAAATCCTCGTAAAATTCTGCGTAATATAGGACCAAATTTACAAAGATTTAGGCAAAATTAAACGATTTAGAGAAACCTACCATGACCTAGGTCAACATCGAATAATTAAAACCCATTTAACTCGGAACCCCGAACTCGTATGTCAATTTCGAGGATACCGTTGAATTCCTCGTAAAATTCTGCATAACATAGGACCAAATTTATAAAGATTTAGGCAAAATTAAACGATTTAGAGAAACCTACCATGACCTAGGTCAACATCGAATAATTTAAACCCATTTAACTCGGAACCCCGAACTCGAATGTCAATTTCGAGGATACCGTTGAATTCCTCGTAAAATTCTGCGTAATATAGGACCAAATTTATAAAGATTTA
Organism: Cynaeus angustus; assembly: GCA_030157275.1. Taxonomy (NCBI): domain Eukaryota; kingdom Metazoa; phylum Arthropoda; class Insecta; order Coleoptera; family Tenebrionidae; genus Cynaeus; species Cynaeus angustus. The sequence continues at coordinate 26,774,909 of CM058059.1, forward strand.
TGCAAAATTAATTTTTTTCGAGCGGTTGATATGTATTTATGACTTTTTATCCTTAATTTAAAAATTTTTTTCTTAATGATGACGCGATTCACGCCGATTGTTTTGTCGTCGTTCAACAGCTCGGATCAAGAGTTCTAAGCGTGCGAAATTATATTCCTGTACGTAGACCGGTTTAGAAGATATGAACAAATTTCTAAAAATCAACAAATTTTCATCTCCATATCTCGCCAGATCTCTCCTGACCTCGCCTGACTTCCCCAGAACTCTCCTGACCTCCTCTGACCATGAGAAACCTCCCCTGGCCCCGCCAGACTTAGTCTGACCTCGCATGACCCCGCGTGACCTCGTTTGACCTCGTCCGATGACCTCGAGTAACCCCTATCCCCATACCATGACCTAGGATAACATCGCATGTACTTCAAACCCAATTATCTCGGAACCCCGAACTCGTATATTAATTTCGAGGATACCGTTGAATTCCTCGTAAAATTCTGCATAACATAGGACCAAATTTATAAAGATTTAGGCAAAATTAAACGATTTAGAGAAACCTACCATGACCTAGGACAACATCGAATAATTAAAACCCATTTAACTCGGAACCCCGAACTCGAATGTTAATTTCGAGGATACCGTTGAATTCCTCGTAAAATTCTGCGCAATATAGGACCAAATTTATAAAGATTTAGGCAAAATTAAACGATTTAGAGAAACCTACCATGACCTAGGTCAACATCGAATAATTAAAACCCATTTAACTCGGAACCCCGAACTCGAATGTCAATTTCGAGGATACCGTTGAATTCCTCGTAAAATTCTGCGTAAAATAGGACCAAATTTATAAAGATTTAGGCAAAATTAAACGATTTAGAGAAACCTACCATGACCTAGGTCAACATCGAATAATGAAAACCCATTTAACTCGGAACCCCGAACTCGTATGTCAATTTCGAGGATACCGTTGAGTTCCTCGTAAAATTCTGCGTAATATAGGACCAAATTTATAAAGATTTAGGCAAAATTAAACGATTTAGAGAAACCTACCATGACCTAGGTCAACATCGAATAATTAAAACCCATTTAACTCGGAACCCCGAACTCGTATATCAATTTCGAGGATACCGTTGAAATCCTCGTAAAATTCTGCGTAATATAGGACCAAATTTACAAAGATTTAGGCAAAATTAAACGATTTAGAGAAACCTACCATGACCTAGGTCAACATCGAATAATTAAAACCCATTTAACTCGGAACCCCGAACTCGAATGTCAATTTCGAGGATACCGTTGAATTCCTCGTAAAATTCTGCGTAATATAGGACCAAATTTATAAAGATTTATGCAAAATTAATTTTTTTCGAGCGGCTGATATGTATTTATGACATTTTATCCTTAATTTAAAAATTTTTTTCTTAATGATGACGCGATTCACGCCGATTGCTTTGTCGTCGATCAACAGCTCGGATCAAGAGTTCTAAGCGTGCGAAATTATATTCCTGTACGTAGACTGGTTTAGAAGATATGAACAAATTTCTAAAAATCAACAAATTTTCATCTCCATATCTCGCCAGATCTCTCCTGACCTCGCCTGACTTCCCCAGAAATCGCCTGACCTCCTCTGACCATGAGAAACCTCCCCTGACCCCACCAGACCTAGTCTGACCTCGCATGACCCCGCGTGACCTCGTTTGACCCCGTCCGATGACCTCGAGTAACCCCTATCCCCATACCATGACCTAGGATAACATCGCATGTACTTCAAACCCAATTATCTGGGAACCCCGAACTCGTATATCAATTTAAAGGATACCGTTGAATTCCTCGTAAAATTCTGCGTAATATAGGACCAAATTTACAAAGATTTAGGCAAAATTAAACGATTTAGAGAAACCTACCATCCATGACCTAGGTCAACATCGAATAATTAAAACCCATTTAACTCGGAACCCCGAACTCGTATGTCAATTTCGAGGATACCGTTGAATTCCTCGTAAAATTCTGCATAACATAGGACCAAATTTATAAAGATTTAGGCAAAATTAAACGATTTAGAGAAACCTACCATGACCTAGGTCAACATCGAATAATTTAAACCCATTTAACTCGGAACCCCGAACTCGAATGTCAATTTCGAGGATACCGTTGAATTCCTCGTAAAATTCTGCGTAATATAGGACCAAATTTATAAAGATTTATGCAAAATTAATTTTTTTCGAGCGGCTGATATGTATTTATGACTTTTTATCCTTAATTTAAAAATTTTTTTCTTAATGATGACGCGATTCACGCCGATTGTTTTGTCGTCGTTCAACAGCTCGGATCAAGAGTTCTAAGCGTGCGAAATTATATTCCTGTACGTAGACCGGTTTAGAAGATATGAACAAATTTCTAAAAATCAACAAATTTTCATCTCCATATCTCGCCAGATCTCTCCTGACCTCGCCTGACTTCCCCAGAACTCTCCTGACCTCCTCTGACCATGAGAAACCTCCCCTGACCCCGCCAGACTTAGTCTGACCTCGCATGACCCCGCGTGACCTCGTTTGACCCCGTCCGATGACCTCGAGTAACCCCTATCCCCATACCATGACCTAGGATAAGATCGCATGTAATTCAAACCCAATTATCTCGGAACCCCGAACTCGTATATCAATTTCGAGGATACCGTTAAATTCCTCGTAAAATTCTGCGTAATATAGGACCAAATTTACAAAGATTTAGGCAAAATTAAACGATTTAGAAAAACCTACCATGACCTAGGTCAACATCGAATAATTAAAACCCATTTAACTCGGAACCCCGAACTCGTATGTCAATTTCGAGGATACCGTTGAATTCCTCGTAAAATTCTGCATAACATAGGACCAAATTTATAAAGATTTAGGCAAAATTAAACGATTTAGAGAAGCCTACCATGACCTAGGTCAACATCGAATAATTAAAACCCATTTAACTCGGAACCCCGAACTCGTATGTCAATTTCGAGGATACCGTTGAATTCCTCGTAAAATTCTGCGTAATATAGGACCAAATTTATAAAGATTTAGGCAAAATTAAACGATTTAGAGAAACCTACCATGACCTAGGTCAACATCGAATAATTAAAACCCATTTAACTGGGAACCCCGAACTCGTATGTCAATTTCGAGGATACCGTTGAATTCCTCGTAAAATTCTGCGTAATATAGGACCAAATTTATAAAGATTTAGGCATAATTAAACGATTTAGAGAAACCTACCATGACCAAGGTCAACATCGAATAATTAAAACCCATTTAACTCGGAACCCCGAACTCGAATGTCAATTTCGAGGATACCGTTGAATTCCTCGTAAAATTCTGCGTAATATAGGACCAAATTTATAAAGATTTATGCAAAATTAATTTTTTTCGAGCGGCTGATATGTACATATTTATGACTTTTTATCCTTAATTTAAAAATTTTTTTCTTAATGATGACGCGATTCACGCCGATTGTTTTGTCGTCGATCAACAGCTCGGATCAAGAGTTCTAAGCGTGCGAAATTATATTCCTGTACGTAGACCGGTTTAGAAGATATGAACAAATTTCTAAAAATCAACAAATTTTCATCTCCATATCTCGCCAGATCTCTCCTGACCTCGCCTGACTTCCCCAGAACTCTCCTGACCTCCTCTGACCATGAGAAATCTCCCCTGACCCCGCCAGACTTAGTCTGACCTCGCATGACCCCGCGTGACCTCGTTTGACCCCGTCCGATGACCTCGAGTAACCCCTATCCCCATACCATGACCTAGGATAACATCGCATGTACTTCAAACCCAATTATCTCGGAACCCCGAACTCGTATATTAATTTCGAGGATACCGTTGAATTCCTCGTAAAATTCTGCGGAATATAGGACCAAATTTATAAAGATTTAGGCAAAATTAAACGATTTAAAGAAACCTACCATGACCTAGGTCAACATCGAATAATTAAAACCCATTTAACTCGGAACCCCGAACTCGTATGTCAATTTCGAGGATACCGTTGAATTCCTCGTAAAATTCTGCGTAATATAGGACCAAATATATAAAGATTTAGGCAAAATTAAACGATTTAGAAAAACCTACCATGACCTAGGTCAACATCGAATAATTAAAACCCATTTAACTCGGAACCCCGAACTCGTATATCAATTTCGAGGATACCGTTGAATTCCTCGTAAAATTCTGCGTAATATAGGACCAAATATACAAAGATTTAGGCAAAATTAAACGATTTAGAGAAACCTACCATGACCTAGGTCAACATCGGATAATTAAATCCCATTTAACTCGGAACCCCGAACTCGAATGTTAATTTCGAGGATACCGTTGAATTCCTCGTAAAATTCTGCGTAATATAGGACCAAATTTATAAAGATTTAGGCAAAATTAAACGATTTAGAGAAACCTACCATGACCTAGGTCAACATCGAATAATTAAAACCCATTTAACTCGGAACCCCGAACTCGTATGTCAATTTCGAAGATACCGTTGAATTCCTCGTAAAATTCTGCATAACATAGGACCAAATTTATAAAGATTTAGGCAAAAATTAAACGATTTAGAGAAACCTACCATGACCTAGGTCAACATCGAATAATTAAAACCCATTTAACTCGGAACCCCGAACTCGTATGTCAATTTCGAGGGTACCGTTGAATTCCTCGTAAGATTCTGCATAACATAGGACCAAATTTATAAAGATTTAGGCAAAATTAATTTTTTTCGAGCGGCTGATATGTATTTATGACTTTTTATCCGTAATTTAAAAATTTTTTTCTTAATGATGACGCGATTCACGCCGATTGTTTTGTCGTCGATCAACAGCTCGGATCAAGAGTTCTAAGCGTGCGAAATTATATTCATGTACGTAGACCGGCTTAGAAGATATGAACAAATTTCTAAAAATCAACAAATTTTCATCTCCATATCTCGCCAGATCTCTCCTGACCTCACCTGACATCCCCAGAACTCGCCTGACCTCCTCTGACCATGAGAAACCTCCCCTGGCCCCGCCAGACCTAGTCTGACCTCGCATAACCCCGCGTGACCTCATTTGACCCCGTCCGATGACCTCGAGTAACCCCTATCCCCATACCATGACCTAGGATAACATCGCATGTACTTCAAACCCAATTATCTCGGAACCCCGAACTCGTATATTAATTTCGAGGATACCGTTGAATTCCTCGTAAAATTCTGCATAACATAGGACCAAATTTATAAAGATTTAGGCAAAATTAAACGATTTAGAGAAACCTACCATGACCTAGGACAACATCGAATAATTAAAACCCATTTAACTCGGAACCCCGAACTCGTATGTCAATTTCGAGGATACCGTTGAATTCCTCGTAAAATTCTGCATAACATAGGACCAAATTTATAAAGATTTAGGCAAAATTAAACGATTTAGAGAAGCCTACCATGACCTAGGTCAACATCGAATAATTAAAACCCATTTAACTCGGAACCCCGAACTCGTATGTCAATTTCGAGGATACCGTTGAATTCCTCGTAAAATTCTGCGTAATATAGGACCAAATTTATAAAGATTTAGGCAAAATTAAACGATTTAGAGAAACCTACCATGACCTAGGTCAACATCGAATAATTAAAACCCATTTAACTGGGAACCCCGAACTCGTATTTCAATTTCGAGGATACCGTTGAATTCCTCGTAAAATTCTGCGTAATATAGGACCAAATTTATAAAGATTTAGGCATAATTAAACGATTTAGAGAAACCTACCATGACCAAGGTCAACATCGAATAATTAAAACCCATTTAACTCGGAACCCCGAACTCGAATGTCAATTTCGAGGATACCGTTGAATTCCTCGTAAAATTCTGCGTAATATAGGACCAAATTTATAAAGATTTATGCAAAATTAATTTTTTTCGAGCGGCTGATATGTACATATTTATGACTTTTTATCCTTAATTTAAAAATTTTTTTCTTAATGATGACGCGATTCACGCCGATTGTTTTGTCGTCGATCAACAGCTCGGATCAAGAGTTCTAAGCGTGCGAAATTATATTCCTGTACGTAGACCGGTTTAGAAGATATGAACAAATTTCAAAAAATCAACAAATTTTCATCTCCATATCTCGCCAGATCTCTCCTGACCTCGCCTGACTTCCCCAGAACTCGCCTGACCTCCTCTGACCATGAGAAACCTCCCCTGACCCCGCCAGACTTAGTCTGACCTCGCATGACCCTGCGTGACCTCGTTTGACCCCGTCCGATGACCTCGAGTAACCCCTATCCCCATACCATGACCTAGGATAACATCGCATGTACTTCAAACCCAATTATCTCGGAACCCCGAACTCGTATATTAATTTCAAGGACACCGTTGAATTCCTCGTAAAATTCTGCATAACATAGGACCAAATTTATAAAGATTTAGGCAAAATTAAACGATTTAGAGAAACCTACCATGACCTAGGACAACATCGAATAATTAAAACCCATTTAACTCGGAACCCCGAACTCGAATGTTAATTTCGAGGATACCGTTGAATTCCTCGTAAAATTCTGCGCAATATAGGACCAAATTTATAAAGATTTAGGCAAAATTAAACGATTTAGAGAAACCTACCATGACCTAGGTCAACATCGAATAATTAAAACCCATTTAACTCGGAACCCCGAACTCGAATGTCAATTTCGAGGATACCGTTGAATTCCTCGTAAAATTCTGCATAACATAGGACCAAATTTATAAAGATTTAGGCAAAATTAATTTTTTTCGAGCGGCTGATATGTATTTATGACTTTTTATCCGTAATTTAAAAATTTTTTTCTTAATGATGACGCGATTCACGCCGATTGTTTTGTCGTCGATCAACAGCTCGAATCAAGAGTTCTAAGCGTGCGAAATTATATTCATGTACGTAGACCGGTTTAGAAGATATGAACAAATTTCTAAAAATCAACAAATTTTCATCTTCATATCTCGCCAGATCTCTCCTGACCTCGCCTGACTTCCCCAGAACTCGCCTGACCTCCTCTGACCATGAGAAACCTCCCCTGACCCCGCCAGACCTAGTCTGACCTCGCATGACCCCGCGTGACCTCGTTTGACCCCGTCCGATGACCTCGAGTAACCCCTATCCCCATACCATGACCTAGGATAAGATCGCATGTAATTCAAACCCAATTATCTCGGAACCCCGAACTCGTATATCAATTTCGAGGATACCGTTGAATTCCTCGTAAAATTCTGCGTAATATAGGACCAAATTTACAAAGATTTAGGCAAAATTAAACGATTTAGAAAAACCTACCATGACCTAGGTCAACATCGAATAATTAAAACCCATTTAACTCGGAACCCCGAACTCGTATGTCAATTTCGAGGATACCGTTGAATTCCTCGTAAAATTCTGCATAACATAGGACCAAATTTATAAAGATTTAGGCAAAATTAAACGATTTAGAGAAGCCTACCATGACCTAGGTCAACATCGAATAATTAAAACCCATTTAACTCGGAACCCCGAACTCGTATGTCAATTTCGAGGATACCGTTGAATTCCTCGTAAAATTCTGCGTAATATAGGACCAAATTTATAAAGATTTAGGCAAAATTAAACGATTTAGAGAAACCTACCATGACCTAGGTCAACATCGAATAATTAAAACCCATTTAACTGGGAACCCCGAACTCGTATGTCAATTTCGAGGATACCGTTGAATTCCTCGTAAAATTCTGCGTAATATAGGACCAAATTTATAAAGATTTAGGCAAAATTAAACGATTTAGAGAAACCTACCATGACCTAGGTCAACATCGAATAATTAAAACCCATTTTACTCGGAACCCCGAACTCGAATGTCAATTTCGAGGATACCGTTGAATTCCTCGTAAAATTCTGCGTAATATAGGACCAAATTTATAAAGATTTATGCAAAATTAATTTTTTTCGAGCGGCTGATATGTACATATTTATGACTTTTTATCCTTAATTTAAAAATTTTTTTCTTAATGATGACGCGATTCACGCCGATTGTTTTGTCGTCGATCAACAGCTCGGATCAAGAGTTCTAAGCGTGCGAAATTATATTCCTGTACGTAGACCGGTTTAGAAGATATGAACAAATTTCTAAAAATCAACAAATTTTCATCTCCATATCTCGCCAGATCTCTCCTGACCTCGCCTGACTTCCCCAGAACTCGCCTGACCTCTGACCATGAGAAACCTCCCCTGACCCCGCCAGACTTAGTCTGACCTCGCATGACCCTGCGTGACCTCGTTTGACCCCGTCCGATGACCTCGAGTAACCCCTATCCCCATACCATGACCTAGGCTAACATCGCATGTACTTCAAACCCAATTATCTCGGAACCCCGAACTCGTATATTAATTTCGAGGATACCGTTGAATTCCTCGTAAAATTCTGCATAACATAGGACCAAATTTATAAAGATTTAGGCAAAATTAAACGATTTAGAGAAACCTACCATGACCTAGGGCAACATCGAATAATTAAAACCCATTTAACTCGGAACCCCGAACTCGAATGTCAATTTCGAGGATACCGTTGAATTCCTCGTAAAATTCTGCGTAATATAGGACCAAATTTATAAAGATTTAGGCAAAATTAAACGATTTAGAGAAACCTACCATGACCTAGGTCAACATCGAATAATTAAAACCCATTTAACTCGGAACCCCGAACTCGTATATCAATTTCGAGGATACCGTTGAATTCCTCGTAAAATTCTGCGTAATATAGGACCAAATTTATTAAGATTTAGGCAAAATTAAACGATTTACAAAAACCTACCATGACCTAGGTCAACATCGAATAATTAAAACCCATTTAACTCGGAACCCCGAACTCCTATGTCAATTTTGAGGATATCGTTGAATTCCTCGTAAAATTCTGCGTAATATAGGACCAAATTTATAAAGATTTAGGCAAAATTAAACGATTTAGAGAAACCTACCATGACCTAGGTCAACATCGAATAATTAAAACCCATTTAACTCGGAACCCCGAACTCGTATATCAATTTCGAGGATACCGTTGAATTCCTCGTAAAATTCTGCGTAATATAGGACCAAATATATAAAGATTTAGGCAAAATTAAACGATTTAGAGAAACCTACCATGACCTAGGTCAACATCGAATAATTAAAACCCATTTAACTCGGAACCCCGAACTCGTATATCAATTTCGAGGATACCGTTGAATTCCTCGTAAAATTCTGCGTAATATAGGACCAAATATACAAAGATTTAGGCAAAATTAAACGATTTAGAGAAACCTACCATGACCTAGGTCAACATCGAATAATTAAAACCCATTTAACTCGGAACCCCGAACTCGAATGTTAATTTCGAGGATACAGTTGAATTCCTCGTAAAATTCTGCGTAATATAGGACCAAATTTATAAAGATTTAGGCAAAATTAAACGATTTAGAGAAACCTACCATGACCTAGGTCAACATCGAATAATTAAAACCCATTTAACTCGGAACCCCGAACTCGTATGTCAATTTCGAAGATACCGTTGAATTCCTCGTAAAATTCTGCATAACATAGGACCAAATTTATAAAGATTTAGGCAAAATTAAACGATTTAGAGAAACCTACCATGACCTAGGTCAACATCGAATAATTAAAACCCATTTAACTCGGAACCCCGAACTCGAATGTTAATTTCGAGGATACCGTTGAATTCCTCGTAAAATTCTGCGTAATATAGGACCAAATTTATAAAGATTTAGGCAAAATTAAACGATTTAGAAAAACCTACCATGACCTAGGTCAAAATCGAATAATTAAAACCCATTTAACTCGGAACCCCGAACTCGAATGTCAATTTGGATGATACCGTTGAATTCCTCGTAAAATTCTGCGTAATATAGGACCAAATTTATAAAGATTTATGCAAAATTAATTTTTTTCGAGCGGCTGATATGTATTTATGACTTTTTATCCTTAATTTAAAAATTTTTTTCTTAATGATGACGCGATTCACGCCGATTGCTTTGTCGTCGATCAACAGCTCGGATCAAGAGTTCTAAGCGTGCGAAATTATATTCCTGTACGTAGACTGGTTTAGAAGATATGAACAAATTTCTAAAAATCAACAAATTTTCATCTCCATATCTCGCCAGATCTCTCCTGACCTCGCCTGACTTCCCCAGAACTCGCCTGACCTCCTCTGACCATGAGAAACCTCCCCTGACCCCACCAGACCTAGTCTGACCTCGCATGACCCCGCGTGACCTCGTTTGACCCCGTCCGATGACCTCGAGTAACCCCTATCCCCATACCATGACCTAGGATAACATCGCATGTACTTCAAACCCAATTATCTGGGAACCCCGAACTCGTATATCAATTTCAAGGATACCGTTGAATTCCTCGTAAAATTCTGCGTAATATAGGACCAAATTTACAAAGATTTAGGCAAAATTAAACGATTTAGAGAAACCTACCATGACCTAGGTCAACATCGAATAATTAAAACCCATTTAACTCGGAACCCCGAACTCGTATGTCAATTTCGAGGATACCGTTGAATTCCTCGTAAAATTCTGCGTAATATAGGACCAAATATATAAAGATTTAGGCAAAATTAAACGATTTAGAGAAACCTACCATGACCTAGGTCAACATCGAATAATTAAAACCCATTTAACTCGGAACCCCGAACTCGTATATCAATTTCGAGGATACCGTTGAATTCCTCGTAAAATTCTGCGTAATATAGGACCAAATATACAAAGATTTAGGCAAAATTAAACGATTTAGAGAAACCTACCATGACCTAGGTCAACATCGAATAATTAAAACCCATTTAACTCGGAACCCCGAACTCGAATGTTAATTTCGAGGATACCGTTGAATTCCTCGTAAAATTCTGCGTAATATAGGACCAAATTTATAAAGATTTAGGCAAAATTAAACGATTTAGAGAAACCTACCATGACCTAGGTCAACATCGAATAATTAAAACCCATTTAACTCGGAACCCCGAACTCGTATGTCAATTTCGAAGATACCGTTGAATTCCTCGTAAAATTCTGCATAACATAGGACCAAATTTATAAAGATTTAGGCAAAATTAAACGATTTAGAGAAACCTACCATGACCTAGGTCAACATCGAATAATTAAAACCCATTTAACTCGGAACCCCGAACTCGTATGTCAATTTCGAGGGTACCGTTGAATTCCTCGTAAGATTCTGCATAACATAGGACCAAATTTATAAAGATTTAGGCAAAATTAATTTTTTTCGAGCGGCTGATATGTATTTATGACTTTTTATCCGTAATTTAAAAATTTTTTTCTTAATGATGACGCGATTCACGCCGATTGTTTTGTCGTCGATCAACAGCTCGGATCAAGAGTTCTAAGCGTGCGAAATTATATTCATGTACGTAGACCGGCTTAGAAGATATGAACAAATTTCTAAAAATCAACAAATTTTCATCTCCATATCTCGCCAGATCTCTCCTGACCTCACCTGACATCCCCAGAACTCGCCTGACCTCCTCTGACCATGAGAAACCTCCCCTGACCCCGCCAGACCTAGTCTGACCTCGCATGACCCCGCGTGACCTCATTTGACCCCGTCCGATGACCTCGAGTAACCCCTATCCCCATACCATGACCTAGGATAACATCGCATGTACTTCAAACCCAATTATCTGGGAACCCCGAACTCGTATATCAATTTCAAGGATACCGTTGAATTCCTCGTAAAACTCTGCGTAATATAGGACCAAATTTACAAAGATTTAGGCAAAATTAAACGATTTAGAGAAACCTACCATGACCTAGGTCAACATCGAATAATTAAAACCCATTTAACTCGGAACCCCGAACTCGAATGTTAATTTCGAGGATACCGTTGAATTCCTCGTAAAATTCTGCGTAAAATAGGACCAAATTTATAAAGATTTAGGCAAAATTAAACGATTTAGAGAAACCTACCATGACCTAGGTCAACATCGAATAATTAAAACCCATTTAACTCGGAACCCCGAACTCGTATGTCAATTTCGAGGATACCGTTGAGTTCCTCGTAAAATTCTGCGTAATATAGGACCAAATTTATAAAGATTTAGGCAAAATTAAACGATTTAGAGAAACCTACCATGACCTAGGTCAACATCGAATAATTAAAACCCATTTAACTCGGAACCCCGAACTTGTATATCAATTTCGAGGATACCGTTGAATTCCTCGTAAAATTCTGCGTAATATAGGACCAAATATACAAAGATTTAGGCAAAATTAAACGATTTAGAGAAACGTACCATGACCTAGGTCAACATCGAATAATTAAATCCCATTTAACTCGGAACCCCGAACTCGAATGTTAATTTCGAGGATACCGTTGAATTCCTCGTAAAATTCTGCGTAATATAAGACCAAATTTATAAAGATTTAGGCAAAATTAAACGATTTAGAGAAACCTACCATGACCTAGGTCAACATCGAATAATTAAAACCCATTTAACTCGGAACCCCGAACTCGTATGTCAATTTCGAAGATACCGTTGAATTCCTCGTAAAATTCTGCATAACATAGGACCAAATTTATAAAGATTTAGGCAAAAATTAAACGATTTAGAGAAACCTACCATGACCTAGGTCAACATCGAATAATTAAAACCCATTTAACTCGGAACCCCGAACTCGAATGTCAATTTCGAGGATACCGTTGAATTCCTCGTAAAATTCTGCGTAAAATAGGACCAAATTTATAAAGATTTAGGCAAAATTAAACGATTTAGAGAAACCTACCATGACCTAGGTCAACATCGAATAATTAAAACCCATTTAACTCGGAACCCCGAACTCGTATGTCAATTTCGAGGATACCGTTGAGTTCCTCGTAAAATTCTGCGTAATATAGGACCAAATTTATAAAGATTTAGGCAAAATTAAACGATTTAGAGAAACCTACCATGACCTAGGTCAACATCGAATAATTAAAACCCATTTAACTCGGAACCCCGAACTCGTATATCAATTTCGAGGATACCGTTGAAATCCTCGTAAAATTCTGCGTAATATAGGACCAAATTTACAAAGATTTAGGCAAAATTAAACGATTTAGAGAAACCTACCATGACCTAGGTCAACATCGAATAATTAAAACCCATTTAACTCGGAACCCCGAACTCGAATGTCAATTTCGAGGATACCGTTGAATTCCTCGTAAAATTCTGCGTAATATAGGACCAAATTTATAAAGATTTATGCAAAATTAATTTTTTTCGAGCGGCTGATATGTATTTATGACATTTTATCCTTAATTTAAAATTTTTTTTCTTAATGATGACGCGATTCACGCCGATTGCTTTGTCGTCGATCAACAGCTCGGATCAAGAGTTCTAAGCGTGCGAAATTATATTCCTGTACGTAGACTGGTTTAGAAGATATGAACAAATTTCTAAAAATCAACAAATTTTCATCTCCATATCTCGCCAGATCTCTCCTGACCTCGCCTGACTTCCCCAGAAATCGCCTGACCTCTTCTGACCATGAGAAACCTCCCCTGACCCCACCAGACCTAGTCTGACCTCGCATGACCCCGCGTGACCTCGTTTGACCCCGTCCGATGACCTCGAGTAACCCCTATCCCCATACCATGACCTAGGATAACATCGCATGTACTTCAAACCCAATTATCTGGGAACCCCGAACTCGTATATCAATTTCAAGGATACCGTTGAATTCCTCGTAAAATTCTGCGTAATATAGGACCAAATTTACAAAGATTTAGGCAAAATTAAACGATTTAGAAAAACCTACCATGACCTAGGTCAACATCGAATAATTAAAACCCATTTAACTCGGAACCCCGAACTCGTATGTCAATTTCGAGGATACCGTTGAATTCCTCGTAAAATTCTGCATAACATAGGACCAAATTTATAAAGATTTAGGCAAAATTAAACGATTTAGAGAAACCTACCATGACCTAGGTCAACATCGAATAATTTAAACCCATTTAACTCGGAACCCCGAACTCGAATGTCAATTTCGAGGATACCGTTGAATTCCTCGTAAAATTCTGCGTAATATAGGACCAAATTTATAAAGATTTAGGCATAATTAAACGATTTAGAGAAACCTACCATGACCAAGGTCAACATCGAATAATTAAAACCCATTTAACTCGGAACCCCGAACTCGAATGTCAATTTCGAGGATACCGTTGAATTCCTCGTAAAATTCTGCGTAATATAGGACCAAATTTATAAAGATTTATGCAAAATTAATTTTTTTCGAGCGGCTGATATGTACATATTTATGACTTTTTATCCTTAATTTAAAAATTTTTTTCTTAATGATGACGCGATTCACGCCGATTGTTTTGTCGTCGATCAACAGCTCGGATCAAGAGTTCTAAGCGTGCGAAATTATATTCCTGTACGTAGACCGGTTTAGAAGATATGAACAAATTTCTAAAAATCAACAAATTTTCATCTCCATATCTCGCCAGATCTCTCCTGACCTCGCCTGACTTCCCCAGAACTCGCCTGACCTCCTCTGACCATGAGAAACCTCCCCTGACCCCGCCAGACTTAGTCTGACCTCGCATGACCCTGCGTGACCTCGTTTGACCCCGTCCGATGACCTCGAGTAACCCCTATCCCCATACCATGACCTAGGATAACATCGCATGTACTTCAAACCCAATTATCTCGGAACCCCGAACTCGTATATTAATTTCGAGGATACCGTTGAATTCCTCGTAAAATTCTGCATAACATAGGACCAAATTTATAAAGATTTAGGCAAAATTAAACGATTTAGAGAATCCTACCATGACCTAGGTCAACATCGAATAATTAAAACCCATTTAACTCGGAACCCCGAACTCGAATGTCAATTTCGAGGATACCGTTGAATTCCTCGTAAAATTCTGCGTAATATAGGACCAAATTTATAAAGATTTATGCAAAATTAATTTTTTTCGAGCGGCTGATATGTATTTATGACTTTTTATCCTTAATTTAAAAATTTTTTTCTTAATGATGACGCGATTCACGCCGATTGTTTTGTCGTCGTTCAACAGCTCGGATCAAGAGTTCTAAGCGTGCGAAATTATATTCCTGTACGTAGACCGGTTTAGAAGATATGAACAAATTTCTAAAAATCAACAAATTTTCATCTCCATATCTCGCCAGATCTCTCCTGACCTCGCCTGACTTCCCCAGAACTCTCCTGACCTCCTCTGACCATGAGAAACCTCCCCTGACCCCGCCAGACTTAGTCTGACCTCGCATGACCCCGCGTGACCTCGTTTGACCCCGTCCGATGACCTCGAGTAACCCCTATCCCCATACCATGACCTAGGATAACATCGCATGTACTTCAAACCCAATTATCTCGGAACCCCAAACTCGTATATTAATTTCGAGGATACCGTTGAATTCCTCGTAAAATTCTGCGGAATATAGGACCAAATTTATAAAGATTTAGGCAAAATTAAACGATTTAAAGAAACCTACCATGACCTAGGTCAACATCGAATAATTAAAACCCATTTAACTCGGAACCCCGAACTCGTATGTCAACTTCGAGGATACCGTTGAATTCCTCGTAAAATTCTGCGTAATATAGGACCAAATATATAAAGATTTAGGCAAAATTAAACGATTTAGAGAAACCTACCATGACCTAGGTCAACATCGAATAATTAAAACCCATTTAACTCGGAACCCCGAACTCGTATATCAATTTCGAGGATACCGTTGAATTCCTCGTAAAATTCTGCGTAATATAGGACCAAATATACAAAGATTTAGGCAAAATTAAACGATTTAGAGAAACCTACCATGACCTAGGTCAACATCGAATAATTAAATCCCATTTAACTCGGAACCCCGAACTCGAATGTTAATTTCGAGGATACCGTTGAATTCCTCGTAAAATTCTGCGTAATATAGGACCAAATTTATAAAGATTTAGGCAAAATTAAACGATTTAGAGAAACCTACCATGACCTAGGTCAACATCGAATAATTAAAACCCATTTAACTCGGAACCCCGAACTCGTATGTCAATTTCGAAGATACCGTTGAATTCCTCGTAAAATTCTGCATAACATAGGACCAAATTTATAAAGATTTAGGCAAAAATTAAACGATTTAGAGAAACCTACCATGACCTAGGTCAACATCGAATAATTAAAACCCATTTAACTCGGAACCCCGAACTCGTATGTCAATTTCGAGGGTACCGTTAAATTCCTCGTAAGATTCTGCATAACATAGGACCAAATTTATAAAGATTTAGGCAAAATTAATTTTTTTCGAGCGGCTGATATGTATTTATGACTTTTTATCCGTAATTTAAAAATTTTTTTCTTAATGATGACGCGATTCACGCCGATTGTTTTGTCGTCGATCAACAGCTCGGATCAAGAGTTCTAAGCGTGCGAAATTATATTCATGTACGTAGACCGGCTTAGAAGATATGAACAAATTTCTAAAAATCAACAAATTTTCATCTCCATATCTCGCCAGATCTCTCCTGACCTCACCTGACATCCCCAGAACTCGCCTGACCTCCTCTGACCATGAGAAACCTCCCCTGACCCCGCCAGACCTAGTCTGACCTCGCATAACCCCGCGTGACCTCATTTGACCCCGTCCGATGACCTCGAGTAACCCCTATCCCCATACCATGACCTAGGATAACATCGCATGTACTTCAAACCCAATTATCTCGGAACCCCGAACTCGTATATTAATTTCGAGGATACCGTTGAATTCCTCGTAAAATTCTGCATAACATAGGACCAAATTTATAAAGATTTAGGCAAAATTAAACGATTTAGAGAAACCTACCATGACCTAGGACAACATCGAATAATTAAAACCCATTTAACTCGGAACCCCGAACTCGTATGTCAATTTCGAGGATACCGTTGAATTCCTCGTAAAATTCTGCGTAATATAGGACCAAATTTATAAAGATTTAGGCAAAATTAAACGATTTAGAGAAACCTACCATGACCTAGGTCAACATCGAATAATTAAAACCCATTTAACTGGGAACCCCGAACTCGTATGTCAATTTCGAGGATACCGTTGAATTCCTCGTAAAATTCTGCGTAATATAGGACCAAATTTATAAAGATTTAGGCATAATTAAACGATTTAGAGAAACCTACCATGACCAAGGTCAACATCGAATAATTAAAACCCATTTAACTCGGAACCCCGAACTCGAATGTCAATTTCGAGGATACCGTTGAATTCCTCGTAAAATTCTGCGTAATATAGGACCAAATTTATAAAGATTTATGCAAAATTAATTTTTTTCGAGCGGCTGATATGTACATATTTATGACTTTTTATCCTTAATTTAAAAATTTTTTTCTTAATGATGACGCGATTCACGCCGATTGTTTTGTCGTCGATCAACAGCTCGGATCAAGAGTTCTAAGCGTGCGAAATTATATTCCTGTACGTAGACCGGTTTAGAAGATATGAACAAATTTCTAAAAATCAACAAATTTTCATCTCCATATCTCGCCAGATCTCTCCTGACCTCGCCTGACTTCCCCAGAACTCGCCTGACCTCCTCTGACCATGAGAAACCTCCCCTGACCCCGCCAGACTTAGTCTGACCTCGCATGACCCTGCGTGACCTCGTTTGACCCCGTCCGATGACCTCGAGTAACCCCTATCCCCATACCATGACCTAGGATAACATCGCATGTACTTCAAACCCAATTATCTCGGAACCCCAAACTCGTATATTAATTTCGAGGATACCGTTGAATTCCTCGTAAAATTCTGCATAACATAGGACCAAATTTATAAAGATTTAGGCAAAATTAAACGATTTAGAGAAACCTACCATGACCTAGGTCAACATCGAATAATTAAAACCCATTTAACTCGGAACCCCGAACTCGAATGTCAATTTCGAGGATACCGTTGAATTCCTCGTAAAATTCTGCGTAATATAGGACCAAATTTATAAAGATTTATGCAAAATTAATTTTTTTCGAGCGGCTGATATGTACATATTTATGACTTTTTATCCTTAATTTAAAAATTTTTTTCTTAATGATGACGCGATTCACGCCGATTGTTTTGTCGTCGATCAACAGCTCGGATCAAGAGTTCTAAGCGTGCGAAATTATATTCCTGTACGTAGACCGGTTTAGAAGATATGAACAAATTTCTAAAAATCAACAAATTTTCATCTCCATATCTCGCCAGATCTCTCCTGACCTCGCCTGACTTCCCCAGAACTCGCCTGACCTCCTCTGACCATGAGAAACCTCCCCTGACCCCGCCAGACTTAGTCTGACCTCGCATGACCCTGCGTGACCTCGTTTGACCCCGTCCGATGACCTCGAGTAACCCCTATCCCCATACCATGACCTAGGATAACATCGCATGTACTTCAAACCCAATTATCTCGGAACCCCGAACTCGTATATTAATTTCGAGGATACCGTTGAATTCCTCGTAAAATTCTGCATAACATAGGACCAAATTTATAAAGATTTAGGCAAAATTAAACGATTTAGAGAAACCTACCATGACCTAGGGCAACATCGAATAATTAAAACCCATTTAACTCGGAACCCCGAACTCGAATGTTAATTTCGAGGATACCGTTGAATTCCTCGTAAAATTCTGCGCAATATAGGACCAAATTTATAAAGATTTAGGCAAAATTAAACGATTTAGAGAAACCTACCATGTCCTAGGTCAACATCGAATAATTAAAACCCATTTAACTCGGAACCCCTAACTCGAATGTCAATTTCGAGGATACCGTTGAATTCCTCGTAAAATTCTGCGTAATATAGGACCAAATTTATAAAGATTTAGGCAAAATTAAACGATTTAGAGAAACCTACCATGACCTAGGTCAACATCGAATAATTAAAACCCATTTAACTCGGAACCCCGAACTCGTATATCAATTTCGAGGATACCGTTGAATTCCTCGTAAAATTCTGCGTAATATAGGACCAAATTTATTAAGATTTAGGCAAAATTAAACGATTTACAAAAACCTACCATGACCTAGGTCAACATCGAATAATTAAAACCCATTTAACTCGGAACCCCGAACTCCTATGTCAATTTTGAGGATATCGTTGAATTCCTCGTAAAATTCTGCGTAATATAGGACCAAATTTATAAAGATTTAGGCGAAAATAAACGATTTACAGAAACCTACCATGACCTAGGTTAACATCGAATAATTAAAATCCATTTAATTCGGAACCCCGAACTCGTATGTCAATATTGAGGATACCGTTGAATTCCTCGTAAAATTCTGCGTAATATGGGACCAAATTTATAAAGATTTAGGCAAAAATAATTTTTTTCGAGCGGCTGTTATGTATTTGCGACTTTTTATCCGTAATTTAAAAAAATTTTTCTTAACGATGACGCTATTCACGCCGATTGTTTTGTCGTCGATCAACAGCTCGGATCAATAGCTCTAAGGGTGCAAAATTATATTCCTGTACGTAGACCGGTTTAGAAGATATGAACAAATTTCCAAAAATCAACAAATCTTCATCTCCATATTTCGCTAGACCTTCCCTGACTTCCCCAGAACTCGTCTGACCTCGTCTGAACATGCCTAACCTCCCCTGACCCCGCCAGACCTAGCCTGATCTCGCATGACCCCGCATGACTTCGGTTGACCCCGTCCGATGACCTCGAGTAACCCCTATCCCCATACCATGACCTAGGATAACATCTTATGTACTTCAAACCCAATTATCTCGGAACCCCGAACTCCTATGTCAATATTGAGGATACCGTTGAATTCTTCGTAAAATTCTGCGTAATATAGGACCAAATTTATAAAGATTTAGGCAAAATTAATTTTTTTCGAGCGGCTGTTATGTATTTGCGACTTTTTATCCGTAATTTAAAAAATTTTTTCTTAACGATGACGCTATTCACGCCGATTGTTTTGTCGTCGATCAACAGCTCGGATCAAGAGCTCTAAGGGTGCAAAATTATATTCCTGTACGTAGACCGGTTTAGAAGATATGAACAAATTTCCAAAAATCAACAAATCTTCATCTCCATATTTCGCTAGACCTCCCCTGACTTTCCCAGAACTCGCCTGACCTCGTCTGACCATGCCTAACCTCCCCTGACCCCGCCAGACCTAGCCTGATCTCGCATGACCCCGCATGACCTCGGTTGACCCCGTCCGATGACCTCGAGAAACCCCTATCCCCATACCATGACCTAGGATAACATCGCATGTACTTCAAACCCAATTATCTCAGAACCCCGAACTCCTATGTCAATTTTGAGGATATCGTTGAATTCCTCGTAAAATTTTGCGTAATATAGAACCAAATTTATAAAGATTTAGGCAAAATTAAACGATTTACAGAAACCTACCATGACCTAGGTCAACATCAAATAATTAAAACCTATTTAATTCGGAACCCCGAGCTCGTATGTCAATATTGAGGATACCGTTGAATTCTTCGTAAAATTCTGCGTAATATAGGACCAAACTTATAAAGATTTAGGCGAAAATAAACGATTTACAGAAACCTACCATGACCTAGGTTAACATCGAATAATTAAAATCCATTTAATTCGGAACCCCGAACTCGTATGTCAATATTGAGGATACCGTTGAATTCCTCGTAAAATTCTGCGTAATATAGGACCAAATTTATAAAGATTTAGGCGAAATTAAACGATTTACAGAAACCTACCATGACCTAGGTCAACATCGAATAATTAAAACCCATTTAACTCGGAACCCCGAACTCGTATGTCAATTTCGAGGATACCGTTGAGTTCCTCTTAAAATTCTGCGTAATATAGGACCAAATTTATAAAGATTTAGGCAAAATTAAACGATTTAGAGAAACCTACCATGACCTAGGTCAACATCGAATAATTAAAACCCATTTAACTCGGAACCCCGAACTCGTATATCAATTTCGAGGATACCGTTGAAATCCTCGTAAAATTCTGCGTAATATAGGACCAAATTTACAAAGATTTAGGCAAAATTAAACGATTTAGAGAAACCTACCATGACCTAGGTCAACATCGAATAATTAAAACCCATTTAACTCGGAACCCCGAACTCGAATGTCAATTTCGAGGATACCGTTGAATTCATCGTAAAATTCTGCGTAATATAGGACCAAATTTATAAAGATTTATGCAAAATTAATTTTTTTCGAGCGGCTGATATGTATTTATGACATTTTATCCTTAATTTAAAAATTTTTTTCTTAATGATGACGCGATTCACGCCGATTGCTTTGTCGTCGATCAACAGCTCGGATCAAGAGTTCTAAGCGTGCGAAATTATATTCCTGTACGTAGACTGGTTTAGAAGATATGAACAAATTTCTAAAAATCAACAAATTTTCATCTCCATATCTCGCCAGATCTCTCCTGACCTCGCCTGACTTCCCCAGAAATCGCCTGACCTCCTCTGACCATGAGAAACCTCCCCTGACCCCACCAGACCTAGTCTGACCTCGCATGACCCCGCGTGACCTCGTTTGACCCCGTCCGATGACCTCGAGTAACCCCTATCCCCATACCATGACCTAGGATAACATCGCATGTACTTCAAACCCAATTATCTGGGAACCCCGAACTCGTATATCAATTTCAAGGATACCGTTGAATTCCTCGTAAAATTCTGCGGAATATAGGACCAAATTTACAAAGATTTAGGCAAAATTAAACGATTTAGAGAAACCTACCATGACCTAGGTCAACATCGAATAATTAAAACCCATTTAACTCGGAACCCCGAACTCGTATGTCAATTTCGAGGATACCGTTGAATTCCTCGTAAAATTCTGCGTAATATAGGACCCAATATATAAAGATTTAGGCAAAATTAAACGATTTAGAGAAACCTACCATGACCTAGGTCAACATCGAATAATTAAAACCCATTTAACTCGGAACCCCGAACTCGTATATCAATTTCGAGGATACCGTTGAAATCCTCGTAAAATTCTGCGTAATATAGGACCAAATATACAAAGATTTAGGCAAAATTAAACGATTTAGAGAAACCTACCATGACCTAGGTCAACATCGAATAATTAAGTCCCATTTAACTCGGAACCCCGAACTCGAATGTTAATTTCGAGGATACCGTTGAATTCCTCGTAAAATTCTGCGTAATATAGGACCAAATTTATAAAGATTTAGGCAAAATTAAACGATTTAGAGAAACCTACCATGACCTAGGTCAACATCGAATAATTAAAACCCATTTAACTCGGAACCCCGAACTCGTATGTCAATTTCGAAGATACCGTTGAATTCCTCGTAAAATTCTGCATAACATAGGACCAAATTTATAAAGATTTAGGCAAAAATTAAACGATTTAGAGAAACCTACCATGACCTAGGTCAACATCGAATAATTAAAACCCATTTAACTTGGAACCCCGAACTCGTATGTCAATTTCGAGGGTACCGTTGAATTCCTCGTAAGATTCTGCATAACATAGGACCAAATTTATAAAGATTTAGGCAAAATTAATTTTTTTCGAGCGGCTGATATGTATTTATGACTTTTTATCCGTAATTTAAAAATTTTTTTCTTAATGATGACGCGATTCACGCCGATTGTTTTGTCGTCGATCAACAGCTCGGATCAAGAGTTCTAAGCGTGCGAAATTATATTCATGTACGTAGACCGGCTTAGAAGATATGAACAAATTTCTAAAAATCAACAAATTTTCATCTCCATATCTCGCCAGATCTCTCCTGACCTCACCTGACATCCCCAGAACTCGCCTGACCTCCTCTGACCATGAGAAACCTCCCCTGACCCCGCCAGACCTAGTCTGACCTCGCATAACCCCGCGTGACCTCATTTGACCCCGTCCGATGACCTCGAGTAACCCCTATCCCCATACCATGACCTAGGATAACATCGCATGTACTTCAAACCCAATTATCTCGGAACCCCGAAATCGTATATTAATTTCGAGGATACCGTTGAATTCCTCGTAAAATTCTGCATAACATAGGACCAAATTTATAAAGATTTAGGCAAAATTAAACGATTTAGAGAAACCTACCATGACCTAGGACAACATCGAATAATTAAAACCCATTTAACTCGGAACCCCGAACTCGAATGTTAATTTCGAGGATACCGTTGAATTCCTCGTAAAATTCTGCGCAATATAGGACCAAATTTATAAAGATTTAGGCAAAATTAAACGATTTAGAGAAACCTACCATGACCTAGGTCAACATCGAATAATTAAAACCCATTTAACTCGGAACCCCGAACTCGAATGTCAATTTCGAGGATACCGTTGAATTCCTCGTAAAATTCTGCGTAAAATAGGACCAAATTTATAAAGATTTAGGCAAAATTAAACGATTTAGAGAAACCTACCATGACCTAGGTCAACATCGAATAATTAAAACCCATTTAACTCGGAACCCCGAACTCGTATGTCAATTTCGAGGATACCGTTGAGTTCCTCGTAAAATTCTGCGTAATATAGGACCAAATTTATAAAGATTTAGGCAAAATTAAACGATTTAGAGAAACCTACCATGACCTAGGTCAACATCGAATAATTAAAACCCATTTAACTCGGAACCCCGAACTCGTATATCAATTTCGAGGATACCGTTGAAATCCTCGTAAAATTCTGCGTAATATAGGACCAAATTTACAAAGATTTAGGCAAAATTAAACGATTTAGAGAAACCTACCATGACCTAGGTCAACATCGAATAATTAAAACCCATTTAACTCGGAACCCCGAACTCGAATGTCAATTTCGAGGATACCGTTGAATTCCTCGTAAAATTCTGCGTAATATAGGACCAAATTTATAAAGAATTATGCAAAATTAATTTTTTTCGAGCGGCTGATATGTATTTATGACATTTTATCCTTAATTTAAAAATTTTTTTCTTAATGATGACGCGATTCACGCCGATTGCTTTGTCGTCGATCAACAGCTCGGATCAAGAGTTCTAAGCGTGCGAAATTATATTCCTGTACGTAGACTGGTTTAGAAGATATGAACAAATTTCTAAAAATCAACAAATTTTCATCTCCATATCTCGCCAGATCTCTCCTGACCTCGCCTGACTTCCCCAGAAATCGCCTGACCTCCTCTGACCATGAGAAACCTCCCCTGACCCCACCAGACCTAGTCTGACCTCGCATGACCCCGCGTGACCTCGTTTGACCCCGTCCGATGACCTCGAGTAGCCCCTATCCCCATACCATGACCTAGGATAACATCGCATGTACTTCAAACCCAATTATCTGGGAACCCCGAACTCGTATATCAATTTCAAGGATACCGTTGAATTCCTCGTAAAATTCTGCGGAATATAGGACCAAATTTACAAAGATTTAGGCAAAATTAAACGATTTAGAGAAACCTACCATGACCTAGGTCAACATCGAATAATTAAAACCCATTTAACTCGGAACCCCGAACTCGTATGTCAATTTCGAGGATACCGTTGAATTCCTCGTAAAATTCTGCGTAATATAGGACCAAATATATAAAGATTTAGGCAAAATTAAACGATTTAGAGAAACCTACCATGACCTAGGTCAACATCGAATAATTAAAACCCATTTAACTCGGAACCCCGAACTCGTATATCAATTTCGAGGATACCGTTGAATTCCTCGTAAAATTCTGCGTAATATAGGACCAAATATACAAAGATTTAGGCAAAATTAAACGATTTAGAGAAACCTACCATGACCTAGGTCAACATCGAATAATTAAAACCCATTTAACTCGGAACCCCGAACTCGAATGTCAATTTCGAGGATACCGTTGAATTCCTCGTAAAATTCTGCGTAATATAGGACCAAATTTATAAAGATTTATGCAAAATTAATTTTTTTCGAGCGGCTGATATGTATTTATGACATTTTATCCTTAATTTAAAAATTTTTTTCTTAATGATGACGCGATTCACGCCGATTGCTTTGTCGTCGATCAACAGCTCGGATCAAGAGTTCTAAGCGTGCGAAATTATATTCCTGTACGTAGACTGGTTTAGAAGATATGAACAAATTTCTAAAAATCAACAAATTTTCATCTCCATATCTCGCCAGATCTCTCCTGACCTCGCCTGACTTCCCCAGAAATCGCCTGACCTCCTCTGACCATGAGAAACCTCCCCTGACCCCACCAGACCTAGTCTGACCTCGCATGACCCCGCGTGACCTCGTTTGACCCCGTCCGATGACCTCGAGTAACCCCTATCCCCATACCATGACCTAGGATAACATCGCATGTACTTCAAACCCAATTATCTGGGAACCCCGAACTCGTATATCAATTTCAAGGATACCGTTGAATTCCTCGTAAAATTCTGCGTAATATAAGACCAAATTTACAAAGATTTAGGCAAAATTAAACGATTTAGAGAAACCTACCATCCATGACCTAGGTCAACATCGAATAATTAAAACCCATTTAACTCGGAACCCCGAACTCGTATGTCAATTTCGAGGATACCGTTGAATTCCTCGTAAAATTCTGCATAACATAGGACCAAATTTATAAAGATTTAGGCAAAATTAAACGATTTAGAGAAACCTACCATGACCTAGGACAACATCGAATAATTAAAACCCATTTAACTCGGAACCCCGAACTCGAATGTTAATTTCGAGGATACCGTTGAATTCCTCGTAAAATTCTGCGCAATATAGGACCAAATTTATAAAGATTTAGGCAAAATTAAACGATTTAGAGAAACCTACCATGACCTAGGTCAACATCGAATAATTAAAACCCATTTAACTCGGAACCCCGAACTCGAATGTCAATTTCGAGGATACCGTTGAATTCCTCGTAAAATTCTGCATAACATAGGACCAAATTTATAAAGATTTAGGCAAAATTAATTTTTTTCGAGCGGCTGATATGTATTTATGACTTTTTATCCGTAATTTAAAAATTTTTTTCTTAATGATGACGCGATTCACGCCGATTGTTTTGCCGTCGATCAACAGCTCGAATCAAGAGTTCTAAGCGTGCGAAATTATATTCATGTACGTAGACCGGTTTAGAAGATATGAACAAATTTCTAAAAATCAACAAATTTTCATCTTCATATCTCGCCAGATCTCTCCTGACCTCGCCTGACTTCCCCAGAACTCGCCTGACCTCCTCTGACCATGAGAAACCTCCCCTGACCCCGCCAGACCTAGTCTGACCTCGCATGACCCCGCGTGACCTCGTTTGACCCCGTCCGATGACCTCGAGTAACCCCTATCCCCATACCATGACCTAGGATAAGATCGCATGTAATTCAAACCCAATTATCTCGGAACCCCGAACTCGTATATCAATTTCGAGGATACCGTTGAATTCCTCGTAAAATTCTGCGTAATATAGGACCAAATTTACAAAGATTTAGGCAAAATTAAACGATTTAGAAAAACCTACCATGACCTAGGTCAACATCGAATAATTAAAACCCATTTAACTCGGAACCCCGAACTCGTATGTCAATTTCGAGGATACCGTTGAATTCCTCGTAAAACTCTGCGTAATATAGGACCAAATTTATAAAGATTTAGGCAAAATTAAACGATTTAGAGAAACCTACCATGACCTAGGTCAACATCGAATAATTAAAACCCATTTAACTGGGAACCCCGAACTCGTATGTCAATTTCGAGGATACCGTTGAATTCCTCGTAAAATTCTGCGTAATATAGGACCAAATTTATAAAGATTTAGGCATAATTAAACGATTTAGAGAAACCTACCATGACCAAGGTCAACATCGAATAATTAAAACCCATTTAACTCGGAACCCCGAACTCGAATGTCAATTTCGAGGTTACCGTTGAATTCCTCGTAAAATTCTGCGTAATATAGGACCAAATTTATAAAGATTTATGCAAAATTAATTTTTTTCGAGCGGCTGATATGTACATATTTATGACTTTTTATCCTTAATTTAAAATTTTTTTTCTTAATGATGACGCGATTCACGCCGATTGTTTTGTCGTCGATCAACAGCTCGGATCAAGAGTTCTAAGCGTGCGAAATTATATTCCTGTACGTAGACCGGTTTAGAAGATATGAACAAATTTCTAAAAATCAACAAATTTTCATCTCCATATCTCGCCAGATCTCTCCTGACCTCGCCTGACTTCCCCAGAACTCTCCTGACCTCCTCTGACCATGAGAAACCTCCACTGACCCCGCCAGACTTAGTCTGACCTCGCATGACCCCGCGTGACCTCGTTTGACCCCGTCCGATGACCTCGAGTAACCCCTATCCCCATACCATGACCTAGGATAAGATCGCATGTAATTCAAACCCAATTATCTCGGAACCCCGAACTCGTATATCAATTTCGAGGATACCGTTGAATTCCTCGTAAAATTCTGCGTAATATAGGACCAAATTTACAAAGATTTAGGCAAAATTAAACGATTTAGAAAAACCTACCATGACCTAGGTCAACATCGAATAATTAAAACCCATTTAACTCGGAACCCCGAACTCGTATGTCAATTTCGAGGATACCGTTGAATTCCTCGTAAAATTCTGCATAACATAGGACCAAATTTATAAAGATTTAGGCAAAATTAAACGATTTAGAGAAGCCTACCATGACCTAGGTCAACATCGAATAATTAAAACCCATTTAACTCGGAACCCCGAACTCGTATGTCAATTTCGAGGATACCGTTGAATTCCTCGTAAAATTCTGCGTAATATAGGACCAAATTTATAAAGATTTATGCAAAATTAATTTTTTTCGAGCGGCTGATATGTACATATTTATGACTTTTTATCCTTAATTTAAAAATTTTTTTCTTAATGATGACCCGATTCACGCCGATTGTTTTGTCGTCGATCAACAGCTCGGATCAAGAGTTCTAAGCGTGCGAAATTATATTCCTGTACGTAGACCGGTTTAGAAGATATGAACAAATTTCTAAAAATCAACAAATTTTCATCTCCATATCTCGCCAGATCTCTCCTGACCTCGCCTGACTTCCCCAGAACTCTCCTGACCTCCTCTGACCATGAGAAATCTCCCCTGACCCCGCCAGACTTAGTCTGACCTCGCATGACCCCGCGTGACCTCGTTTGACCCCGTCCGATGACCTCGAGTAACCCCTATCCCCATACCATGACCTAGGATAACATCGCAAGTACTTCAAACCCAATTATCTCGGAACCCCGAACTCGTATATTAATTTCGAGGATACCGTTGAATTCCTCGTAAAATTCTGCGGAATATAGGACCAAATTTATAAAAATTTAGGCAAAATTAAACGATTTAAAGAAACCTACCATGACCTAGGTCAACATCGAATAATTAAAACCCATTTAACTCGGAACCCCGAACTCGTATGTCAATTTCGAGGATACCGTTGAATTCCTCGTAAAATTCTGCGTAATATAGGACCAAATATATAAAGATTTAGGCAAAATTAAACGATTTAGAAAAACCTACCATGACCTAGGTCAACATCGAATAATTAAAACCCATTTAACTCGGAACCCCGAACTCGTATATCAATTTCGAGGATACCGTTGAATTCCTCGTAAAATTCTGCGTAATATAGGACCAAATATACAAAGATTTAGGCAAAATTAAACGATTTAGAGAAACCTACCATGACCTAGGTCAACATCGGATAATTAAATCCCATTTAACTCGGAACCCCGAACTCGAATGTTAATTTCGAGGATACCGTTGAATTCCTCGTAAAATTCTGCGTAATATAGGACCAAATTTATAAAGATTTAGGCAAAATTAAACGATTTAGAGAAACCTACCATGACCTAGGTCAACATCGAATAATTAAAACCCATTTAACTCGGAACCCCGAACTCGTATGTCAATTTCGAAGATACCGTTGAATTCCTCGTAAGATTCTGCATAACATAGGACCAAATTTATAAAGATTTAGGCAAAATTAATTTTTTTCGAGCGGCTGATATGTATTTATGACTTTTTATCCGTAATTTAAAAATTTTTTTCTTAATGATGACGCGATTCACGCCGATTGTTTTGTCGTCGATCAACAGCTCGGATCAAGAGTTCTAAGCGTGCGAAATTATATTCATGTACGTAGACCGGCTTAGAAGATATGAACAAATTTCTAAAAATCAACAAATTTTCATCTCCATATCTCGCCAGATCTCTCCTGACCTCACCTGACATCCCCAGAACTCGCCTGACCTCCTCTGACCATGAGAAACCTCCCCTGACCCCGCCAGACCTAGTCTGACCTCGCATAACCCCGCGTGACCTCATTTGACCCCGTCCGATGACCTCGAGTAACCCCTATCCCCATACCATGACCTAGGATAACATCGCATGTACTTCAAACCCAATTATCTCGGAACCCCGAACTCGTATATTAATTTCGAGGATACCGTTGAATTCCTCGTAAAATTCTGCATAACATAGGACCAAATTTATAAAGATTTAGGCAAAATTAAACGATTTAGAGAAACCTACCATGACCTAGGACAACATCGAATAATTAAAACCCATTTAACTCGGAACCCCGAACTCGTATGTCAATTTCGAGGATACCGTTGAATTCCTCGTAAAATTCTGCATAACATAGGACCAAATTTATAAAGATTTAGGCAAAATTAAACGATTTAGAGAAGCCTACCATGACCTAGGTCAACATCGAATAATTAAAACCCATTTAACTCGGAACCCCGAACTCGTATGTCAATTTCGAGGATACCGTTGAATTCCTCGTAAAATTCTGCGTAATATAGGACCAAATTTATAAAGATTTAGGCATAATTAAACGATTTAGAGAAACCTACCATGACCAAGGTCAACATCGAATAATTAAAACCCATTTAACTCGGAACCCCGAACTCGAATGTCAATTTCGAGGATACCGTTGAATTCCTCGTAAAATTCTGCGTAATATAGGACCAAATTTATAAAGATTTATGCAAAATTAATTTTTTTCGAGCGGCTGATATGTACATATTTATGACTTTTTATCCTTAATTTAAAAATTTTTTTCTTAATGATGACGCGATTCACGCCGATTGTTTTGTCGTCGATCAACAGCTCGGATCAAGAGTTCTAAGCGTGCGAAATTATATTCCTGTACGTAGACCGGTTTAGAAGATATGAACAAATTTCTAAAAATCAACAAATTTTCATCTCCATATCTCGCCAGATCTCTCCTGACCTCGCCTGACTTCCCCAGAACTCGCCTGACCTCCTCTGACCATGAGAAACCTCCCCTGACCCCGCCAGACTTAGTCTGACCTCGCATGACCCTGCGTGACCTCGTTTGACCCCGTCCGATGACCTCGAGTAACCCCTATCCCCATACCATGACCTAGGATAACATCGCATGTACTTCAAACCCAATTATCTCGGAACCCCGAACTCGTATATTAATTTCGAGGATACCGTTGAATTCCTCGTAAAATTCTGCATAACATAGGACCAAATTTATAAAGATTTAGGCAAAATTAAACGATTTAGAGAAACCTACCATGACCTAGGACAACATCGAATAATTAAAACCCATTTAACTCGGAACCCCGAACTCGAATGTTAATTTCGAGGATACCGTTGAATTCCTCGTAAAATTCTGCGCAATATAGGACCAAATTTATAAAGATTTAGGCAAAATTAAACGATTTAGAGAAACCTACCATGACCTAGGTAAACATCGAATAATTAAAACCCATTTAACTCGGAACCCCGAACTCGAATGTCAATTTCGAGGATACCGTTGAATTCCTCGTAAAATTCTGCATAACATAGGACCAAATTTATAAAGATTTAGGCAAAATTAATTTTTTTCGAGCGGCTGATATGTATTTATGACTTTTTATCCGTAATTTAAAAATTTTTTTCTTAATGATGACGCGATTCACGCCGATTGTTTTGTCGTCGATCAACAGCTCGAATCAAGAGTTCTAAGCGTGCGAAATTATATTCATGTACGTAGACCGGTTTAGAAGATATGAACAAATTTCTAAAAATCAACAAATTTTCATCTTCATATCTCGCCAGATCTCTCCTGACCTCGCCTGACTTCCCCAAAACTCGCCTGACCTCCTCTGACCATGAGAAACCTCCCCTGACCCCGCCAGACCTAGTCTGACCTCGCATGACCCCGCGTGACCTCGTTTGACCCCGTCCGATGACCTCGAGTAACCCCTATCCCCATACCATGACCTAGGATAAGATCGCATGTAATTCAAACCCAATTATCTCGGAACCCCGAACTCGTATATCAATTTCGAGGATACCGTTGAATTCCTCGTAAAATTCTGCGTAATATAGGACCAAATTTACAAAGATTTAGGCAAAATTAAACGATTTAGAAAAACCTACCATGACCTAGGTCAACATCGAATAATTAAAACCCATTTAACTCGGAACCCCGAACTCGTATGTCAATTTCGAGGATACCGTTGAATTCCTCGTAAAATTCTGCATAACATAGGACCAAATTTATAAAGATTTAGGCAAAATTAAACGATTTAGAGAAGCCTACCATGACCTAGGTCAACATCGAATAATTAAAACCCATTTAACTCGGAAC
Source organism: Cynaeus angustus (assembly GCA_030157275.1). Taxonomy (NCBI): domain Eukaryota; kingdom Metazoa; phylum Arthropoda; class Insecta; order Coleoptera; family Tenebrionidae; genus Cynaeus; species Cynaeus angustus. The sequence goes on from CM058059.1 coordinate 26,806,501, forward strand.
CCCGAACTCGTATGTCAATTTCGAGGATACCGTTGAATTCCTCGTAAAATTCTGCGTAATATAGGACCAAATTTATAAAGATTTAGGCAAAATTAAACGATTTAGAGAAACCTACCATGACCTAGGTCAACATCGAATAATTAAAACCCATTTAACTGGGAACCCCGAACTCGTATGTCAATTTCGAGGATACCGTTGAATTCCTCGTAAAATTCTGCGTAATATAGGACCAAATTTATAAAGATTTAGGCAAAATTAAACGATTTAGAGAAACCTACCATGACCTAGGTCAACATCGAATAATTAAAACCCATTTAACTCGGAACCCCGAACTCGAATGTCAATTTCGAGGATACCGTTGAATTCCTCGTAAAATTCTGCGTAATATAGGACCAAATTTATAAAGATTTATGCAAAATTAATTTTTTTCGAGCGGCTGATATGTACATATTTATGACTTTTTATCCTTAATTTAAAAATTTTTTTCTTAATGATGACGCGATTCACGCCGATTGTTTTGTCGTCGATCAACAGCTCGGATCAAGAGTTCTAAGCGTGCGAAATTATATTCCTGTACGTAGACCGGTTTAGAAGATATGAACAAATTTCTAAAAATCAACAAATTTTCATCTCCATATCTCGCCAGATCTCTCCTGACCTCGCCTGACTTCCCCAGAACTCGCCTGACCTCCTCTGACCATGAGAAACCTCCCCTGACCCCGCCAGACCTAGTCTGACCTCGCATGACCCCGCGTGACCTCGTTTGACCCCGTCCGATGACCTCGAGTAACCCCTATCCCCATACCATGACCTAGGATAAGATCGCATGTAATTCAAACCCAATTATCTCGGAACCCCGAACTCCTATGTCAATATTGAGGATACCGTTGAATTCTTCGTAAAATTCTGCGTAATATAGGACCAAATTTACAAAGATTTAGGCAAAATTAAACGATTTAGAAAAACCTACCATGACCTAGGTCAACATCGAATAATTAAAACCCATTTAACTCGGAACCCCGAACTCGAATGTCAATTTCGAGGATACCGTTGAATTCCTCGTAAAATTCTGCATAACATAGGACCAAATTTATAAAGATTTAGGCAAAATTAATTTTTTTCGAGCGGCTGATATGTATTTATGACTTTTTATCCGTAATTTAAAAATTTTTTTTTTAATGATGACGCGATTCACGCCGATTGTTTTGTCGTCGATCAACAGCTCGAATCAAGAGTTCTAAGCGTGCGAAATTATATTCATGTACGTAGACCGGTTTAGAAGATATGAACAAATTTCTAAAAATCAACAAATTTTCATCTTCATATCTCGCCAGATCTCTCCTGACCTCGCCTGACTTCCCCAAAACTCGCCTGACCTCCTCTGACCATGAGAAACCTCCCCTGACCCCGCCAGACCTAGTCTGACCTCGCATGACCCCGCGTGACCTCGTTTGACCCCGTCCGATGACCTCGAGTAACCCCTATCCCCATACCATGACCTAGGATAAGATCGCATGTAATTCAAACCCAATTATCTCGGAACCCCGAACTCCTATGTCAATATTGAGGATACCGTTGAATTCTTCGTAAAATTCTGCGTAATATAGGACCAAATTTACAAAGATTTAGGCAAAATTAAACGATTTAGAAAAACCTACCATGACCTAGGTCAACATCGAATAATTAAAACCCATTTAACTCGGAACCCCGAACTCGTATGTCAATTTCGAGGATACCGTTGAATTCCTCGTAAAATTCTGCATAACATAGGACCAAATTTATAAAGATTTAGGCAAAATTAAACGATTTAGAAAAACCTACCATGACCTAGGTCAACATCGAATAATTAAAACCCATTTAACTCGGAACCCCGAACTCGTATGTCAATTTCGAGGATACCGTTGAATTCCTCGTAAAATTCTGCATAACATAGGACCAAATTTATAAAGATTTAGGCAAAATTAAACGATTTAGAGAAACCTACCATGACCTAGGTCAACATCGAATAATTAAAACCCATTTAACTCGGAACCCCGAACTCGTATATCAATTTCGAGGATACCGTTGAATTCCTCGTAAAATTCTGCGTAATATAGGACCAAATTTATTAAGATTTAGGCAAAATTAAACGATTTACAAAAACCTACCATGACCTAGGTCAACATCGAATAATTAAAACCCATTTAACTCGGAACCCCGAACTCGAATGTCAATTTCGAGGATACCGTTGAATTCCTCGTAAAATTCTGCGTAATATAGGACCAAATTTATAAAGATTTATGCAAAATTAATTTTTTTCGAGCGGCTGATATGTACATATTTATGACTTTTTATCCTTAATTTAAAAATTTTTTTCTTAATGATGACGCGATTCACGCCGATTGTTTTGTCGTCGATCAACAGCTCGGATCAAGAGTTCTAAGCGTGCGAAATTATATTCCTGTACGTAGACCGGTTTAGAAGATATGAACAAATTTCTAAAAATCAACAAATTTTCATCTCCATATCTCGCCAGATCTCTCCTGACCTCGCCTGACTTCCCCAGAACTCTCCTGACCTCCTCTGACCATGAGAAACCTCCCCTGACCCCGCCAGACTTAGTCTGACCTCGCATGACCCCGCGTGACCTCGTTTGACCTCGTCCGATGACCTCGAGTAACCCCTATCCCCATACCATGACCTAGGATAACATCGCATGTACTTCAAACCCAATTATCTCGGAACCCCGAACTCGTATATTAATTTCGAGGATACCGTTGAATTCCTCGTAAAATTCTGCGTAATATAGGACCAAATTTATAAAGATTTAGGCGAAATTAAACGATTTAAAGAAACCTACCATGACCTAGGTCAACATCGAATAATTAAAACCCATTTAACTCGGAACCCCGAACTCGTATGTCAATTTCGAGGATACCGTTGAATTCCTCGTAAAATTCTGCGTAATATAGGACCAAATTTATAAAGATTTAGGCAAAATTAATTTATTTCGAGCGGCTGTTATGTATTTGCGACTTTTTAACCGTAATTTAAAAAAATTTTTCTTAACGATGACGCGATTCACGCCGATCGTTTTGTCGTCGATCAACAGCTCGGATCAAGAGCTCTAAGGATGCAAAATTATATTCCTGTACGTAGACCGGTTTAGAAGATATGAACAAATTTCTAAAAATCAACAAATCTTCATCTCCATATTTCGCTAGACCTCCCCTGACTTCTCCAGAACTCGCCTGACCTCGTCTGACCATGCCTAACCTCCCCTGACCCCGCCAAACCTAGCCTGATCTCGCATGACCCCGCATGACCTCGGTTGACCCCGTCCGATGACCTCGAGTAACTCCTATCCCCATACCATGACCTAGGATAACATCGCATGTACTTCAAACCCATTTATCTCGGAACCCCGAACTCCTATGTCAATTTTGAGGATATCGTTGAATTCCTCGTAAAATTCTGCGTAATATAGGACCAAATTTATAAAGATTTGGGCGAAATTAAACGATTTACAGAAACCTACCATGGCCTAGGTCAACATCGAATAATTAAAACCTATTTAATTCGGAACCCCGAACTCGTATGTCAATTTTGAGGAAATCGTTGAATTCCTCGTAAAATTCTGCGTAATATGGGACCAAATTTATAAAGATTTAGGCGAAATTAAACGATTTACAGAAACCTACCATGACCTAGGTCAACATCGAATAATTAAAACCCATTTAATTCGGAACCCCGAACTCGTATGTCAATATTGAGGATACCGTTGAATTCCTCGTAAAATTCTGCGTAATATAGGACCAAACTTATAAAGATTTAGGCGAAGTTAAACGATTTACAGAAACCTACCATGACCTAGGTCAACATCGAATAATTAAAACCCATTTAATTCGGAACCCCGAACTCGTATGTCAATATTGAGGATACCGTTGAATTCCTCGTAAAATTCTGCGTAATATGGGACCAAACTTATAAAGATTTAGGCGAAATTAAACGGTTTACAGAAACCTACCATGACCGAGGTCAACATGGAATAATTAAAACCCATTTAACTCGGAACCCTGAACTCCTATGTCAATATTGAGGATATCGTTGAATTCCTCGTAAAATTCTTCGTAATATAGGACCAAATTTATAAAGATTTAGGCGAAATTAAACGATTTACAGAAACCTACCATAACCTAGGTCAACATCGAATAATTAAAACCCATTTAATTCGGAACCGCGAAATCGTATGTCAATATTGAGGATACCGTTGAATTCCTCGTAAAATCCTGCGTAATATAGAACCAAATTTATAAAGATTTGTGCGAAATTAAACGATTTACAGAAACCTACCATGACCTAGGATAACATCGCATGTACTTCAAACCCAATTATCTCAGAACCCCGAACTCCTATGTCAATTTTGAGGATATCGTTGAATTCCTCGTAAAATTCTGCGTAATATAGGACCAAATTTATAAAGATTTAGGCAAAATTAATTTTTTTCGAGCGGCTGTTATGTATTTGCGACTTTTTATCCGTAATTTAAAAAATTTTTTCTTAACGATGACGCTATTCACGCCGATTGTTTTGTCGTCGATCAACAGCTCGGATCAATAGCTCTAAGGGTGCAAAATTATATTCCTGTACGTAGACCGGTTTAGAAAATATGAACAAATTTCCAAAAATCAACAAATCTTCATCTCCATATTTCGCTAGACCTCCCCTGACTTCCCCAGAACTCGCCTGACCTCGTCTGACCATGCCTAACCTCCCCTGACCCCGCCAGACTTAGCCTGATCTCGCATGACCCCGCATGACCTCGGTTGACCCCGTCCGATGACCTCGAGTAACCCCTATCCCCATACCATGACCTAGGATAACATCGCATGTACTTCAAACCCAATTATCTCAGAACCCCGAACTCCTATGTCAATTTTGAGGATATCGTTGAATTCCTCGTAAAATTCTGCGTAATATAGAACCAAATTTATAAAGATTTAGGCAAAATTAAACGATTTACAGAAACCTGCCATGACCTAGGTCAACATCGAATAATTAAAACCCATTTAACTCGGAACCCCGAACTCCTATGTCAATTTTGAGGATATCGTTGAATTCCTCGTAAAATTCTGCGTAATATAGGATCAAATTTATAAAGATTTAGGCGAAATTAAACGATTTGCAGATACCTACCATGACCTGGGTCAACATCGAATAATTAAAACCCATTTAATTCGGAACACCGAACTCGTATGTCAATATTGAGGATACCGTTGAATTCCTCGTAAAATTCTGCGTAATATAGGACCAAATTTATAAAGATTTAGGCGAAATTAAACGATTTACAGAAACCTACCATGACCTAGGTCAACATCGAATAATTAAAACCCATTTAATTCGGATCCCCGAAATCGTATGTCAATATTGAGGATACCGTTGAATTCCTCGTAAAATTCTGCGTAATATAGGACCAAATTTATAAAGATTTAGGCAAAATTAATTTTTTTCGAGCGGCTGTTATGTACTTGCGACTTTTTATCCGTAATTTAAAAAATTTTTTCTTAACGATGACGCGATTCACGCCGATTGTTTTGTCGTCGATCAACAGCTCGGATCAAGAGCTCTAAGGGTGCAAAATTATATTCCTGTACGTAGACCGGTTTAGAAGATATGAACAAATTTGTAAAAATCAACAAATCTTTATCTCCATATCTCGCTACACCTCCCCTGACCTCGCCTGACTTCCCCAGAACTCGCCTGACCTCGTCTGATCATGCCTAACCTCCCCTGACCCCGCTAGACCTAGCCTGACCTCGCATGACCCCGTGTGACCTTCCTTGACCCCGTCCGATGACCTCGAGTAACCCCTATTCCCATACCATGACCTAGGATAACATCGCATGTACTTCAAACCCAATTATCTCTGAACCCCGAACTCGTATGTCAATTTTGAGGATATCGTTGAATTCCTCGTAAAATTCTGCGTAATATAGGATCAAATTTATAAAGATTGAGGCAAAATTAATTTTTTTCGAGCGGCTGTTATATATTTGCGACTTTTTATCCGTAATTAAATTTTATTTTCTTAATGACAACGCGATTCACGCCGATTGTTTTGTCGTCGATCAACAGCTCGGATCAAGAGCTCTAAGGGTGCAAAATTATATTCCTGTACGTAAACCGGTTTAGAAGATATGAACAAATTTCTAAAAATCAACAAATCTTCATCTCCATATTTCGCTAGACCTCCCCTGACTTCCCCAGAAATCGTCTGACCTCGTCTGAACATGCCTAACCTCCCCTGACCCCGCCAGACCTAGCCTGATCTCGCATGACCCCGCATGACCTCGGTTGACCCCGTCCGATGACCTCGAGTAACCCCTATCCCCATACCATGACCTAGGATAACATCGCATGTACTTCAAACCCAATTATCTCGGAACCCCGAACTCCTATGACAATTTTGAGGATACCGTTGAATTCCTCGTAAAATTCTGCGTAATATAGAACCAAATTTATAAAGATTTAGGCGAAATTAAACGATTTACAGAAACCTACCATGACCTAGGTCAACATCGAATAATTAAAACCCATTTAATTCAGAACCCCGAACTCGTATGTCAATATTGAGGATACCGTTGAATTACTCGTAAAATTCTGCGTAATATAGGACCAAATTTATAAAGATTTAGGCAAAATTAATTTTTTTCGAGCGGCTGTTATGTATTTGCGACTTTTTATCCGAAATTAAAAATTTATTTTCTTAATGACGACGCGATTCACGCCGATTGTTTTGTCGTCGATCAACAGCTCGGATCAAGAGCTCTAAGCGTGCAAAATTATATTCCTGTACTTAGACCGGTTTAGAAGATATGAACAAATTTCTAAAAATCAACACATCTTTATCTCCATATCTCGCCTGACTTCCCCAGAACTCGCCTGATCTCGTCTGATCTAGCCTAACCTCCCCTGACCCCGTCAGACCTAGCCTCGCATGACCCCCGCGTGACCTCGCTTGACCCCGTCCGATGACCTCGGGTAACCCCTATTCCCATACCATGACCGAGGATAACCTCGCATGTACTTCAAACCCAATTATCTCGGAACCCCGAACTCGTATGTCAGTTTTGAGGATATCGTTGAAATCCTCGTAAAATTCTGTGTAATATAGGAGCAAATTTATAAAGATTTAAGCAGAATTAAACGATTTATAGAATCCTATAATGACCTAGGTCAACATTGAATAATTAAAACCCATTTAACTCGGAACCCCAAACTCGTATGTCAATATTGAGGATATCGTTGAATTCCTCGTAAAATTCTGCGTTATATAGGACTAAACTTATAAAGATTTAGGCAAAATTAAATGATTTATAGAAACCTATCATGACCTAGGTCAACATTAAGTAATTAAATCCCATTTAACTCGGAACCCCGAACTCGTATGTCAATTTTGAGGATATCGTTGAATTCCTCGTAAAATTCTGCGTAATATAGGACCAAATTTATAAAGATTTAAGCAAAAGTAAACGATTTATGGAAACCTACCATAACCTAAGTCAACATCGAATAATTAAAACCCATTTTACTCGGAACCCCGAACTCGTATGTCAATTTTGAGGATACCGTTGAACAAATCTTTATCTCCAGATCTCGCTAGACCTCCGCTGATCTCGCCTGACTTCCCCAGAACTCGCCTGACTTCGTCTGACCATGCCTAACCTCCCCTGACTCCGCCAAACCTACCAAAACATCGCATGTACATCAAATCCAATTGTCTCGGAACCCCGATCTCGTATGTCAATTTTGAGGATACCGTTGAATTCCTCGTAAAATTCATCCCGATCTATTATTCGGTTTAAAAGTTATGAGGACAATTCTAAAAATTAACAAAATTCCATCGATTGATTCTGAAATTTTTTTGAAGAATTTTGTCATTTTCGAGGTCGAGTTAACACCGGATTCTTAGCATTTGATGTCTGCCTTAATTTTTTTAAAGTGTAGCATTCAATAAAAAAAAAACTTGAATATTTCCCGATCAAGGTCATGAAAACGACGTCTTTTAAAAAAAAAACGTCCGTAACTTTCTTGTTTAACCACCGATTTTAATGCATTTATAACCCAACATGCATCAGTTCTCCCACCACCGATTGCGCAAAAAAAATTACGCTATTCCTTTTTCGTTTTCCACTCAGAATTTTTTCTCAATTTTTCTCTTATTTATTGACCGATTATCACGAGCAAAAGTTGAATGAATTTCTTATTTTTAGGTTCAATTTTTGACTCTTTTGTTAACCCGCCGTAACTTCGTTATTTCTTGAGATTTTTACAGTTTTTGCATGATATAATTCAATAACAATACATCTGACCTTGATCCTCAATTCGATCTGTTCTTTCCTATCGATATCAACTTTGACCTTGAAACGGCACGAGGACGCTTCCATTTGTGGCGCACCTCCAATAATATTTTAGATTTATTGTAGACTTACTGAAACAGAATAAAACCAAAAATGTCAACAATCAATCCTTCATTTTTCGTTCAAGAAAAACTTACCATTTAAATGTGGCCCTTGTAGGTAATAATCAGGAAATCATCTCAGCACAAGTCTGCAACTACTTCCATGGTCACTTAACAATCAACCACTATCTAATTAAATACGACTCTAATAAAATTTATTTTTAAAAACACGTTAGATAAACACAGAAAGAACGTGCACAAAAAATCATCCCACGGTCACTTATCACCACTTCGAACCGGCCCATCAATAATTAAAAAGAAGCGTTCAATGATACATTGAACTCATTGTACATCACATTAACGTACAAAGCAATGACATAGTGTTAAGAAAATTAAACGATAAACAGACAACTACGTCTCTAAATAAAAATCCCAAAACTTGAAAAAAAAAATAGCCACTATAAGATTTCACAAGTACGGGCCTGTAATAACAACAGAACAATTAAACGGTGTCAGCAGCTCACAGAGTATTAATTATTAAAAATTACTTTTAAAATCTGAGCACCCACACAATTGTAATAAATGGCACCGAACACCTTTGACGTTACAAAGAGACTAAACAAGCAAACAACTGATTACGTGACGAATTAAAAGCTTTTGTTGACAGGGCAAAAAATCGTTTTTTCTTCATCGCACTGATAAGAAAGAAAATTGTATTGAACATATGCGACCTTAGACATGTTTAGGTGTCTTGGAATTTTTCTACATTTACTGAATGGACACATCAGGAACAGTTTGAAATGCAACTTCTTTATTTGCAGATTTTTTACCTTAACAGAGCCTCAAAACGTTCCGATTTTCAGCCATCGATTCTATCATCGTCTTTTTTTTTATCTACATAATTTTTTTGAACGTTATCTCTGGTAAACTTCGCCACACACCGACTGATAATTCAGCAGTTACTCACCACCAATTTCAAGATTATTGCATATGAATTAAGCAGAAACCCAGTAAGGTAATTTTTATCATTTTTATTAAAGCACAAACATTTATTCCGAGAGAAGATGTTTTCAAAGAGTCAACAGTTAATTTACGCGTTTATTTTAACATTTCTTGGAAAAATTTTGTTTTTTTTTCCTGTATCAATATGTACGATAAACAAAGAATTTAATTATTTATGAAATTTCGGTATAGCCAGGAAATTTAATTGGCTTGAATTTTACGTATTTTGATGTAGAAGAAGAAAATCATAGTAAGAAGAAATTCAAAAAAAAAATGAAGATTTTCATCCCGATCTATCGAGCGGTTTAAAAGTTATGAGGACAATTCTAAAAACCAACAAAATTCCATAGATTGAGTCGGAAACTTTTTCGAAAAATTTTGCCATTTTCGAGGTCGAGTTAATACCGGATTCTTAGCATTTCGGACCCCAGAAACACGAGAACGAAAAGATATTCAAGAAATCTCTTCAAATAAAAAAGTTGAAAAATCGTCGAAATCGCCAAAATTTTGCCTTTTCGATGCAAAATGCAACTTTCGAAAACTTTGGATGGCGATAACTTTTGAACTATAACTCGTACGTGAATTTTCGTGGCACCGTTGGATTCCTCGCGAAATTCTGCGTAAGATAGGACCAAAATAATCACAATATATATGCACTAATAAAAACGTTATAGGGGTTCTTATCTTTTCGAGAGACTTTTCGGACAAATATTTTAGCACCCTTTTTTTCGATGATAACACGATATAATTCTGGAACTTTTTGCGTCACCGAGTAGCTCCCGTGGAGTTCTACAAACGTGCAAAAATTCATCCCGATCTATCGAGCGGTTTAAAAGTTATGAGGACAATTCTAAAAATCAACAAATTTCCATCGATTGGATCAGAAATTTTTTCGAAAAATTTTGTCATTTTCGAGGTCGAGTTAACACCGGATTTTTAGCATTTCGGACCCCAGAAACATGATAACGAAGAGATTTTCAAGATATCTCTTCAAATAAAAAAGTTGTAAAAATAAGTATCTTGAGTTTAAAACAAACCAATCAAGAACAAGTTTCCGAAGTATTAAAAATAAATTAAGTTTTGAATAAAGAAACTGACTTGATGATTAAGTATACTTGCACTCTAATTTTTCAAATATTTTGCTCTTCAAACAATTTTGAATTTCGCACCAGTCAGTACGCTCAATTTCAGAAAACTGTTTAGAATACCATTTCGTGTACATAGATGGCCACACACTGTCAAATGCGACATAGATTTATTATTACCAGATACAGCCATACGGCAAAAGGTTCAGCAAGACGTCAATTCTATCGCTGTCCCTATCAATGCGTACATTTTGTATAGCGCTATCCTTTAGAGAGGTACTGTCAAACAAATTTGTTGAAATTTATGAGTTTTTATTCATTTTCTTACTAATTGCATGGTAAGACTATCCATTCTTGTGGTCCAAAAAGTAAATTCTACTTACGATTTTAGTATTAACTTCATTTTAACGTTGTTGACTAAAATTTGATGGCTTCCACTTATGATACAAAATCTCCTCGAAGTATCGTGAAATGTGGAAGAAACAACTGCGGGCATCGCTGTAAAACTTATTCAAAGCATTTAGTACGAAACATTACCAAATAACTTGCTAGGAAAAAGAAAACTGGGTAACGAAACAATCCAGGCGTTTCAATTTCACGCGCGTTTTACCGAAAGATGTTTAGATAACAAGATATTTTTATAAAGCTTCATTTATTATTAATTGATTTAAAAAAGTTAAGACCATACGTCCAGAAAGTATTGAACCCGATGTCGTAAGTAAATGAATCGATTTTATTTGCATTCTTCTCAGTTTATAATAATCACACGTTTTTGTTACATATTTTGATTTTTAAATCTCCTGTTTTAACAATTCAGGTCGTGGAGTTATGAAACTTCTTCGTTACATATAAAATCGATCTCTTGGTTCATCTCTGACGTCATGACTCACGATTTCGTGTGGACTTTTTAAAACTCAAAATGAACAAATTTCTGAAATATAGAAATAAAAATTGGATTCTAATGTAAGATGATTTCTGGACTTTGCTAATTAATTATTTAACTGAAACTGAAAAACGTGAAAAGCGTGAACTGAAAAACCATCTTTATATATAAAAAAAAAACAGGATTGGATCTAATAGTATTTAGGTAAGAACAATTTAAAATACAGAAAACCTTTTAGTGAAATTAATGGGATTCTAGAACTTAAATTATCTATGTGCATACTTCGCACACGGTTACGTATCGGTTTGTGGGGTATCTCAAGAATTCGGTGAGAAAGCAAAGGAAACTAATGAAAGTAAGCGAAACCGGTGAAACAATTTTTGTTAATCTGTATTATTCTTTATTGACTCTAGTTGTAAAAAGAATGAGACTAGATCAAATCTGCCAGAAATATTATTTTGTATCACAACATATTTAAACAAACCCACGTAATTTTTTTTTTTTCTTTTACATTGATTTTAAATCAAATTTATTCCCGAAACGTGCATTTTACTACAAATGCTTTCCTTCGCAAATTCGTGACTGAATCATGAATCATGAACTCATTAAATTAATATAACTTCTCACGCATGGTACACCTTTGTACCAACAACTTAAATTCTTTGAAAATCTATATAAACTGTCTAAAGTTGAGATTAACGAATTTGTATAAAATACCTAAAACTGAAGATACAAGAATCAAAACGTCGTGATCATAAAATACCAAAGTTTGTCAATTTTAAATACAATGTTACAAAACTGTAAACTAACATTGTAGAACAATTTTTTTTCTCTTATCACAGAAACACAAGATTTTGTCCACTTTAAAAAGTTTAATCTTCAATTCGTAAGTAAAACTTTAAAACAAAAAATATAAACATTATATCGGAAAACGAATATCTATCCGCATTTGTGTAACACCATTGCATGTTTTATAATTTACTTTTGGCGGCGTTACCATAGAAGATTTCGACTAAACAACAATTGATCGCCAAAGGTTATATAAAGACAAAACCATCAAAAATCTTTCTCTTTCTTTAGAAATTGTGCACGATGTACAACAGTCCAACTAGTAAAAAGCAAAAACCAACAACCAGTTATTTGGTTAGACCAAGATTAGGTCCTTTAAGAAGTACGTTTTCATCAAAACCGATGTCGTCGTTTTCTCAAGATAAAAAAAAAAAGTCAAAGTAAGTTATAATTTATTTTTAAGTTTAGTGTTGTTGAAAAAGAAAAAATCCACTTGTTCTAATAACAGACATAAATTAGTTATTCAGAGGTATTGATCCGGAGTGAGATACAAACAAACCACAGGTAACGTACGACATGCAAGAAGTGGACTGACAAGTGCTTGTAGCTGATATTTGAGGCACGATTTGTTCATTCTGGTTGTAGTTTAACGTAGAATAAAATATAAATCGAATTAATTAAAACGTGTCAAGACTCAAAGGGTAAAGTGCATAAAATAATAATGTCGTGGTAATCGTATTGTTATTTTCCATTCATTTCACAGGGTTTCTTTTGCTTAACTTTAACTTTAATTCTAGAAAGTACAGCGGCGGAAAAATGGATTACCGCCGAAGACCAGATTATGCAGACACAGCATATCGTGAAGCAGTTGGCAGACTTCGAATTTTATTAGCCGAAAGTTACACTCCCACCAAAAGACCTCTCAGAGATTTAGACAGTGCCGGAGAAGACACGGATAATCAATCCCTAATCAGCGTTACAAGCAGAATTTCAAAGGTCCGTCCATATTATCACTACCTTACCATGCCTCCCAAGAAGTATTACTATCCGCCCGTTAGACCCAGCGTGCCGCCGGCAGACTCCGACAAGATTCAGTAACAAAATCACAAGTTTTACTTTACTTTTTTATTATCTGTGTTTTTTAGAAATACGTCGTCAAAGTTTGAAACTTCAGCGCCACCGGAATTGATGTCGTTTATTGAAAAACAGGAAGATTATATTGAACAGTTGGAAAAGGAATCGAGATTTTGCAGGGTAGGTAAAAAATTATGAAAAAAAATATATCAAAAATATTTTTGTTATAGGAAGAACTTGCGTCTTTACTGGGTAAAGTTAAAGACGTTATCAGTGAAAATGAGCATTTGCATGAAAAGCAAAAGTCTAATATTATGAAGACGGTTTTTAATCATTTGGAAACGGAAACTGAGACGGAAACGGACTTGGAGTCGAGTCAGAAGGTAATTATTTTATACGTTGAATATTCCATTTCGTTTAACTGTAGTAAACAAAATAAGTATCGACAAAGTATCTCAAAAAACCTAAAGAAAAATTACATTTTATAGATACAGCTGTCTCCTAAAAAGTCAAAAAAGGGGAAAGTGTTGGAAGGCCCAACAATCGTTTTTGAATCAAGAATCTCAGAGTTGGAAGCTCAGTTAACGCAAGCAAAAATTGATTTAAGAAAAGCTTTGGAAGATAACGAAAATTACAAGAAAAAGATTGCGGACGGTAGCATTTTTGATGGGCTGGGATTCGATCATTACAAGAAGCAAATTGACAACTTACAGAGGTATATTTTTTAAATAATTTATACTATAAAAAACAATGTTGGTTTTTTTTTTTAATTTTAAAGAGAGAAAGATATTTTGCAAGAAACTGTCAACAAACTTCAAAATGCTTTGTCAAAGTTCAAAGACAAAGAACATGACACATGCGACCAAATGAAAAGAAGTCTAGATGCAGCAGAACAAGCGCACTACGAAAAAAACGCAGCAGAGCTTGAAATTCGAAGATTAAAAGACGAACTGGACAGACAACATTCAAAACTAAGGGATGCTATTTCGGACCAGGTTAGTTTTGAAAAACTCTATTTTTGTTGTAGCAAAAAATTTGCAGAGTCGTCGCATATCTGACGAAAGAAGCGCCGTCGAACGCCGATACACCCAACAAATCGAACAACTAACAGCTGAATTAGGAGTCCAATGGGAAACAACAAATAAGCTACAATTAGAGCTAGACAAGCAAAGAAGAGAAAACTCAGATTTACGAAGAGAGCTAGCACAAAAGCAAGCTCTCTTAGATGGAATGAAGAAAGACATGCAAACTAAAATAAGTAAAGGCAATTAGTAAAATAAGGTTGTTAGAGATTCAATGGCTTTTTATAGTGACCTTACAGTCTGATATTGGAGTTAACGGAGCAGAAAAAAGCGCTTTAGAACAACAAATTGCGGGCCTTCAAATGGCGAATGAAAGAAACGAGAGACAAGCTAAACAGGAAGTTACTAGACTTCAAGCGGAAATGCAATCTTTGAGACAGAGATTGGACCGAGCTGATGCTGATTTGATTCACAGTCGACGGGAAAATATCCGACTGAACGAACAATTAGCTTCGTTGGAAAAAGAGGTGAGTTTACACTAAATATATATATATATATATATATATATATATACATTATTTTATCGTCTTTTTAAGATTAACCTAAACTCTGCGTTAAACGAAGAGAAGAGTAAATCTACTGACGAAGTTTTAGCGTTACCGCCACCAAAAGATCAGGACAAACAGATTTCTTCGTTGATACAAAGCATGGAATCCAAGCATGGTAAGTCCGAGGTGTTTCCTAAAAGGTGTTAATTAGAGTGATGCAAAAGAACAGTTGTTCTTGTTTTTTTCAACACACTCAAATAAACACCGTCAACGAGTTGAGCTAAGACTTTGGCTTTTGAGTGATTTTGCATCACCCTCATTGCCATGAGTTGATTGGGGTCTTGGTCGGTACAGCAAATTTTCGCACTTTGTGTGAAATATTAATTAGTAATATTGTTGCAGCGGCTACTGTAGCCGAACTCGAAGGCATGATCCATTCCCAAAATCAACTCATGGACAAATTGTCGCTCGAATGTCACTCCTTAACCCAGAAACTGGAAGACGCCAGCGCCCGTCATAAGTAAGATAAATCTTTGTATGATGAGTGGTTAAAATCTCAGTCTTGTCTTGGTTCTCGATGTTCTCCTTGAATTGGAGTTTGCTATTTTGATAACTAATGGCTTGTGTTTGGTAGGGACGGATCAGGCAAGTACCAAAAACGAGTCCGATTCGCCGACAGTCCGACCAACCAAACGCAAGGAACCTATTAAAGTAGATATCAGTGTTAAAGTGGTACCCAAACCTCGTAAGGTCAGTTCTATTCGTCTGTGTGATATTTTGAACAAAGTCTTAGCACATTCATATTTACTGTCTTATTCTGCTGCTTAGACTTGAGCGAGCAAATTTACGGACAAAAAATTCCGAGCTTTTGAGTAGATTAGGAAATGTATGGAACTGCTTGAAGCAATTCGACGAAGAACATAAACAACTTGATACGCAACAGGTAAAATTTTGTTTTAATTCTTGCTGCTTGTTTATAGGGAGGAAATACGGGAACTACAAACTAGCCTAAATCGTTTAAATAATAGGTTATTAAATCAGACACATATTACTCCAGCCGGTGTCAAAGGTACATAAATTTATTACTTAACCAGCCACTGTAGAGAACACAACAATAGCTACAATTTTAGTATTTTAGAATTTTTATCCTTCTATAAAAATATTCTAACCTTTTTTTCGGTAAATTTTTACTTAATTAATTTAGCACACAGACACATCCTTGCTTTTTGTGGCATTAATAAAGTTACTGGAAGTAGATAGTAACAATTTTGTAGTCAAGAAGTCTTTCATTTCTAACAAGTGCTGGTTATATAAAACATTAGAACTCTAGTTTGTTAAATTGAAAGAAGTGAACTTTTTGAGCATGTCGTTTCTTAGTAATATAGCTGGTAGATAGTATTGTAGATCGGACATTAATTATCTATTTTACAATTTCATTATTTTTTCTCTTTTATTAGATGAGGATTACAATTCAATTAGCAATCAAAGAGTTGCACCGCAAAGCTCAGCGAACCAGCCTGAGCCCAACAAGTCACAAAGCTTAAGTCGCACCAACAGCAAATCTTCTGTTAAACAAGACTCTTCTTTGTCTAAAAAATCCAGCGAAGAAAAAGTGTCTCCCACATTTTATCAACCCACTTCCCAAGAGTTTCAGTCAAACTTAAATACAAAACAACAGTCAGATGTTGTTAACCCTCAAACGTACAGTGTGGATCAACAGTCTGCTGAAGAAATTTACGATCAACAGTACGTACCAACAGACCAAAACTATCTTCCCCAGGATCAATATGATTCAAATAACCCGGAGATGTACCAGACTGATTTAAATGCTTATAACAATGAATATGGTTCTGATCCTAATCAACAATATGATGCTAATCAAGAGTATGATCCTAACCAGCAGTACGCTTCCGAAGTTGATCAAGGCTATGGTGTGGATCCTAATCAACGATATGTAGAAGACCCTAATCAACAATACGTGGAAGATCCTAACTACCCTGTTGACTCGCAACAAGCATTTTCAAGCAATCCTGATCAACAATCCGGAGAACCGGCGACGGAATATTCAAATGTTCAGTACGCTGATCCCCAGCATCAATAAATTCTAATTAATTGTAATTCTTGAAAATCAGTAATTAAGCTCGCATTTTTAAAGTAATGTTAGTGCTTGTTAGTGTAATATAAAATGTTAATACTGTATCTAATAAACTGGTTTCAACCAACAATTTAATTGAAACGATTTAATGGATAAAAAATGATTATTTAAAGAAAATAAAGTTCAAAATCAAAAAATGCAGTCACAGTTACCACAATCACATTTTCCGCGATCACAATCACCATCGACGTCGTTTCCGCACGTGGACAAGCGACATTGACAACAACATTCATCAATACAGCGACTTGAATCGCCATTTCCCCTTGATGTTTTTGTATTGTTGGATTTGGTCGGTTGTTGGTCAGTAACAGTTTCTTCAATTTTTCTGTAACGTTCTTCAACTTCATTTTGTATTTCTGCTCTTTCTTCATTCTGTTTCTGGAGGGTTTAAATCGTTTGATGGTAGTAAAAGTTGCTAAAAAAATTAGAAATATGAAGTTAAGTATAATACAACATTTTTTTTACTTATTGTTGGCTCGGTTGGGACAGTATTATCGAAAGAAGTTTCTGCAAAAACTGTAGTCATTGTGAGCCCCATTTCACTGTCTGAGATTAAAAAGTGGTCTCAGTTTGTAAACGCTATGCAGGATGTGTATGAACACTCTACTTTAGAACTTGTAATTTTTTCTCTTTGCGTCAAACCGCATCAGTTTCGCCGTATGCGGTTAAAGCGCAATGTATTTTTTTTATTTATCTGTGTGAATCTAAAAATAAGTTTATCGAATTGAAATGAAATGTTTTCCAAAAAACTAGAGGAAATGAGGTAATAATTTCCTATAGTTTTCTGTGCGGATGTGTGGAGTATAGACAACAGTTTGGAAAAATCTAAATAAAAAAATCTTAATATCATCGCTAAACGAAATGGCTATTGAAAATAAACTTAGAGCAGGAAATCTTAAACTTTTTGGTGTCGAATTATATTTCGATGTATAAAGCTGTTTTAGTTCCCTGGTAATAATTTCGCCTACTTTTTCTTTATTTCAATAAAGTCTACGTTTTCTCTGAATACCTACTTGGTTTAAAATTTTGTCTTTTTTTTGTATGTGCTCCTAGTTTCTTTAAAAATCTCATTCTATAATCATTAAATGTTTTTAAATGTTAATATTGTTTTATAGTAGTTTTATAACTTCTATTATGACTTTATTTATTTTTTGCAGTCAAATTACGTCATAAAGTTATAATAATTTTAACAAACAGGTAAAAAAATGTGTACAGGCTCTTGATTTTTTAACTAATTAGAAACGTTTAAATTAATTTTTTCCAAGTATTTTGTGGATTAAGTGTTTGACGAGACTAATATCTTATTTAAATTCTTTTACCATAGAAATATCTACGTGAAGCCAAGAATATTTTGCAGTGAATTTGAAGTTACGCCACTGGTTTGAATTAAATGAAAAATTGACCTGGAAAAAACTTTCATCCCACAAAAAGTGAATTATTCATTTATACAGACAAAAAGTGTTTGGACTTAGGAAAGGAATTAGAATATGAGCATATTTATCAATTATATCTTTGTGTTAATCATTAAAAAAATAAAATAAAATAAAATAAAACCTTATCTTGTGAGTTCATTTCAAAACTAAAATTACAATAATTAAAACTGTATTTTAACTAGCTCTTCGTTGGACTTTATTAGATTCCTAGGTATATTCCAAACTGGTTGATTTTAAAAATCCCGCCTTCCTTTGATAAATTACTGTCAAATACACGAGGTTTGAGGTTAGAAACATAACCTCCAAAGATCTTTTCAACTTGTGGTAGTCATTTCTTTGTTGTTGTCTTCAAACTAAACAGTCAGAAACTCAGAAAATGCCCCCAAAACTTAAACTCAACAAATCAAAGGGAAAATCAGAAATTAAGTTGAGCAAAGGAAGTTTCCCAAGAGACACAAACAACGATCTTGCAGTTCCACAAAACAACAGCATAAATCCAGAGGTTCAAGAACAATTCGAAATTGAACTATGTTGGTGTATACAGCAGTTGCAAAGGGCTCTAAATTCTGGAAAACTTAATCAGAGGCAAGGTCGGTATTTTTGTATTCATGATGTCTTTTTCTCATTATAAAAATTTCCTTTGGTTCTAGTTCAAGACCATACAAAGACATTAAATACTTTAATGAGTAATACTACACCCTTCATAAAAAAAAGACAAGTAATGAGAATAACATTTGGAGATTATAGGAGTGAAATGAACGAAGAAAGTAAAAAACTAACAAAAGGTACGTGTTTTCATATCGATGGACCTTTACTGATTTTTTTACAGGTATTAATTTAAAAATTTCTGTTTCATCACCAAGTAAAAAATCTACGTTCTTGAAAAAGGCAGTACCTTTAAGCTGTAGTGAAGAAAATGTCGAAAATAATCTATCTAGTAACATTTCCAAAGTGAAAATTAGTAATGATACGCCATTATCACCTTTCCATTTTGTAAGATCAACCAATGACTTTAAATTCAATTTTAGTATTGAAGAGAGCTAATGTCAAGATTGGAATATGTTAAATAAACTTTTGTTACTTGTGTTACTCACCGTTTTATATTTTAAAATTACAGTTTTCAACAGAAAATTCCCAATTATTTTTCGGACCTTAAAAGCCGAGATAAATTTAAATACTCGTTTATTCTTCTGGTAATACATGCTGGCATCACAATTTTAAAACTAATATATAAATTTGTGCAGATTTATAAACGTACAAAACAGTCTTTTCATGAAGGCACTATTATCTGAACTATCAAGCGCGTATGGATGTAGGACACGATTTACACCTTAACTCCAACCAGATGATTATTGTACTCTTATACTTGTTAACCGCATTACAAATAAATACATAATTACTCAAATTAATCTAAATATAATTTCTCTAAAACAAAGGATTAAACATAAAATATATTACACTTAATATAAATACCGATTCAATTTATATAATCACCAACAAAATCCAACGTCAAAAATTCAGTCGATTTCAAGCCACTACACAAACAGGATATTATAAATTCGAGGCTACCGAACTCGTGCGTAATCTTGCCATCAACAAGTTTTGTTTATACTTCTATTTTAGTAATGTTTGCATAGTTAGCTTAAGGTGTTTCAAAGTTGGATTTTGGGTCACCTGTTAGGTAATTTTTTTTATGAGAAATGCATCAAGTTCCATGTTCGAACGCTAGATAGCCCTCGGCACCTGTAAAAATTACGTCCATCCATATTCTCATAGCCTCTGGCGACGGAGCCATCAAATAATACGATCTTTCGTGAGTTTTCACGATGAAGGTGAGCTGCGGGTTTGGAGATTTCACTGTGTTTAAGTGGTCCAAATAAACCTCTTCGATGGCCTGTAGAAAATAATTTTTAAGGTGTTGCGTACGTACAATCTCCACCGTATTACTACTCACTTGAAAATAGGCGCCTCCACGTGGCTTTTTCTCACTCTTATTATTGTAATAAGTTAACGTATGTTTTATCCTATCGAATACGAACCAGCGCTTCGACCATCCGTTCAATTTTGAGCCTTTTTTGTGAAGGAAGCCTCTGCATGAATTTGAATTGATGATAACATGAGGACATAACACCACTTGGTGGCCTGGAATGTTAACATAAATAAGGAAACTGTCTTTGACGTAATCCCAAAAGGAGTTTCGTGCGTTCGAGTGAATGAAACGTTTTCCATGAAGCTAAACATCGTAAAACAAAAAACAACAGGAAAAATTGCGTAGTTGATGACTCAGTGATGATAAAATTTGAAAAGTGGAAATCAAACCTAGTCAATACAAAATGCTTTCTCTTTCAGTATTCAGATTCAAAAAACCAATTCGGTTTACAATTATTAGATCGCAATGAAATGAAATTGTCCGTGAGGTTGAAACTTTAGTTTTACTATCATAAATCCAAAACTATTTCAAATTTAAGTAAGCAACAATAGTTTTTGCGCTCGTAAACACGTTTAACGGCAGCCGAAATAGATTTGCAGTAACACTGCGAATTTAATAATTACCTGCCGATTCGATATGCTGGCGTAAATCAAGATCTGAACCTCTTATTGGCAAATATCTAGTCAAAGGACGTTGCTTATCACTATGATTTCTTGTTCTCTTCTTTCCGACGTTTCCATATTCCATACTTACTTCGCTGACTTCTGAGATGGGACGTGAGGAATCTGCTCCATCTGACACAGATCGCGCCTACAACAAGTAAACAATTTATTTAAATGTAAATAATAAAAGTATTTTTCCCAATTGCTCTCTTTGAGTTCACTCACTTTTTTCTTCGGTGCAACTTTTCTATTCCGTTTGTTTTTGGGACTATATTCCACTCGCACGTAAGTCATCCAAAGTGACATGATCGGATACTTTTAATGTGCGTTTGATTTCACAACTACTGACGAAATGAAAATTGAATGAACACAAGAAAGAAGCACGTAAATTTATAGACTGGTACGTTCGTGCCGAAAAACAAATAGCGCTTCGAGCGAGCTGACTGTTTAAAATACCCAACAGAATCCACCGTGTAACCTTATTATTATTTAATTTCCTGTAGAAGCAAAGTAAATATTTTTCTGCAACGAGTACTGCTTTCGCACGTTCAATTAAAATTATTATTTAAAGGAATTTGGGGTGCGTTAGAATGTTTACCAATCACACTGTATGCCCACACCACAGTCGACAGAGTGATATCGGTCGATCCTGCCTTTCGTATTCATAATAGAAGACTATGAGAAGTGCATATTCAAAAAAAAAATCCTTTAGATAGATTGTTCCACTAGTCTAGGACCGTGCTTAACTCAATTTTCTTAAATAGGACGGTACGAATATAAGTGTCATACGAAAGATCAAATCGTTGCTCTACTTCATATCAACATGTCTCATTAAACCTATGCGTTTTCAAAATTTTGTAAAAAAAATAATTGAAGAACTTGGCAATCTAGCATTCAAAAGCAAGATATGGATATAAAGCTTAACAAATCAGAATGTGCAAAAAAATAAATACCGTTCCATCTAAGGAAACTGAATTGCGTACGGTCCTGGACTATTGGAACACCCTATCTAAAGGAAAATATTATGAATAGTTGTATATTATGTATGCGAAAGGCAGGATGGACTATTGACTCACACTATTACTATTGCACTATCGCACTATTGACTCACACCGTATATTTTAAAACAGTTAATTTACCTGGTCTGGCGAAACTGGTGATTCCGAAGTAGGTCTTTCTATCTTGTCATCCTTCAATTCTTTGCTAATAAAAAAAAAGTTGTTAAAATGTACGAAAGAACTCGAAAAAATAATTCATTTGTTATCATTTTCGTATTCTTACGGAAAACTACGTCGACACATTAAAATTCATGACGTGCGAGACAAGTCTGTTTCATATCACAATTAAAAGCAGACACATTATAATCAAATAAAATAAGTTTAAAATAGTTTTATTCATTTTCGAGCAATTTTTCAAGTTCGGCAATAAAAGTTGTATATCCACCAATTGCCTTGCGTGCATCTGTTTTTTTTTTTTTTCACCTTACTCAGAATTTCAGAATTTGAAAATATTTTGTTAACATTGGGACGCACGTGCTTTCGTACAAGGTGTTTAAGAATTTGGGTCGATTTTAAATAAATAGCGAACTAATTTTGGTAAAACTAATAAATAAATTGATGCTTACCGTCGAAAACTAAACTTGCGAAACATCCTGACTGTACAACTATTTCAAAGCACATTTTTGAAATGTAATATGTTTTTATCTTAGTTTTCAGATTAGATAAAAAATAGAATGAGTAAATAATACACGCGATTAACGAACAAAAGTGTAGAAAGAATCATAAAAGTTAATATTTTCTTATATGCTTCGTACCTCGTTCGCTTTTCCCCTGAAGACTCTGAAGACCCTTGCGAAATACAATCCTGTCTGTTTTGCGCCCACTTAGTCCGTACCTCATGTTGTACCCTCTGCTTCAGAGCTAAAACTCGTTGTCTCTCTTGCTCTATAACCTGCGAGCCTACAACAAAATCCCAGTATTGATACACCCATCAAATTTAACAAACCTTGCTGACATAAATGAAGATGTCTCTTCCTTTCTATATCCTTCAGAGACTCTATCGTTTTCCTCCCCAAAGATCCTTGTTCCTCATTGATGTTAATAGGAGCACTTGAAGTGACTTTGCTAATTCGATCGATGTCGTCTTGACTCGGACATTTATTACCGATACCGGTTTCAAGAACAGATTTCTCTTGTAAAAGTTTTTCGTTGAAAGATTGCGACATATTCGAGATGTGTTCAATTGAACTTTTTGTGTTACTGATAATAACAGAACAACTCAGATCATGAATGAGAGATAATTGTTTGTCTAGATCTTTAGACTTGTCACTATCAGTATCCGAGGATTCTTCCGGGTCGGATTCTTGGTTGGCGTAGATCGACAGATCATTATCGATTTCTTTTAGGAAGTTCGTCAATTTTTCCAGTTGTTTGAGAAACTCGTGTCGCCGCTTTTTGATCACGTTCACTTCAGAGGTGTTGTTTTTAGAAAGATTATATTTTTGCTGTTCCAGTTCTTGAGTTTGCTCCGATATTTCTTCTATTCTCGTTGATAGGTCGAGGATTTCGCGTTGCACTTCTTCGCGGCTTGCCAACCAATCCGCTTCTTCTTCTAGGTGATGAAACTCTAGATCCTCAAAAGTTTTTCTTTCGTTGTCTAAAATTTCTTGTACTTTTAGGTACTCTTCGAACACATCCTCGTAATTAGGGTCAGTCTTTAAAGTTTCAGATAACTCTTCTTCTACTTTGCTCATACTAGCTTGAGCGGCTTCTAATTTTTGTTTGCACTTTAGTTGGTCTTCTTCTTGTTTACTTTGGCGGTACAACATGTTTTCTTCGAGTTTTTGAGCGTAACACAGCAGTTTCTCTTTTCGGTTCTGGAGCTTATCTATTTCGAGAACTTTAGATTTATGTTCTCCCGATATTAGAGCGTGTTCAAGGTCCATTTCTCTTTGTAGTTCTTCTTCTAGAATCTCGGTGTCGGCGATGTGTCGTTTAACGGAAGAAATTCGAGCCAGCAGTTCTTTACGATCTTTCTTTATCTTCTCCATCTTCACTTTGTCGTTTTTCACAACTTTGTTGTCTATTTTAATTGAGTTTTTAACGTTGTTCACGGTTTGTGGCATGGCCACAGCCGTTTCGTCCAAAGGAAAAATAAACTTGGTATCGTGAGACTTGTCTTTACCAACTTCTGATATTTTATCGTCGTTCACACTTAAATTTTGAAGAAGATATTGTTCGGCTTCCAAGATGGCGAATTTGTTTTCGATTATTTCCGCGGTGTCTTTATTTTTGCTAGAAAAATTTTGTTACTTGGGATAAAAAAAAGCGGAGATTTAGTTTACCCATCACGATTGGAGGTGGCAATGGTCTTAATTCTTGTTCTGGGTGATTGATGGGCAGACCCTTGACCGATATTTTCGTACGGACTGCTACATTTTCGGTATTCTTCGTGTTTAAGTTCGACGTTTTCGTAACTGATGTTCAATCCTTCTAAAGATGTGTTTTGATTGATGCTGACATTTTCGTAGGAATGGTTGTTTTTCTTATCGATTAGCGTCCACTCGGCGTCTCTGGGAGATGGAGGAGGCGTTGTGTACATGTACTGTCGCTTATCGCGTGGAAGTGAGCCGTTGGTTTTTATTCTATCAAAATAAACCTTAGATTAGGAGATTACGAAACTGATAATGTTACCTGTTTGGAGTCACTTTATTTTTTTCGCATTGAGCTTGTTTTTCGTATTCTACACACATATTCAGGATTTCTTCGAGTCTGGCTTGCTCGGCTTTCCCCATTTCTTGTTCTCTGATCCGGTCTTGTTGTGCCTGTGAAAGTATTCTTAAATAATGCATTCTACGATAGGACAAAACTTACCTGGGCCCGCTTAATTTCGGCCTCATTCTTCTGTCTTTGTAGCGAATTTTCGGTGGTTTCAAAACAACTATCAAGTTCGCCAACCGAACCACTTCTATGTTCAATTCTGGCAGTGTTCGAAACAGGACTTGGAGTCATACTCCTGAAATGTGGCGACGGATTTCTGTTGTAATTCGGCGAGGGTGTTAGCGCCTTCAGATTATTATTCTTATTAATACTAGAATTCTTATTATTCAATTCAACGGTATTCTGGCTCTTCGGGATACAACCATTTTCATAAATTATCACTTTATTATTTACGTTATTCTTCTCGTTAACCGTCACGTTAACGTACTGCGGTGATTTTTTACCAAAAATCGATCGATCGGGCGTTTTATTGTCGTTATAGTTTAATTCGGAGTAATTCAATACGTTTTGAGGAAGATTCTTACTGAGACTTTTAAAATCTGGTGGTGACTTTCCTAAAACATCTTTCGCAGGTGTGTTCACGGTTACCAGATTTGAAGAAAAAACTTTCGGTGATATGTTTTTTTTTAAATTCTGTTGAGCTAAAAATTCGAACTTGGAAACTTTGGTCATTATGCTGGAAGGAACAGGTTCTTCGACACCGGATTCTGTGAGTGATTCCTTGGAATTCTTTCTCGGTACCGTAGGCGGTTTTTTATTGAATTTTGGTTGAGATGCGTTATCTGGTTCAAATGTTATGGCAGCCATTGAGATTCGTGAATTAGGTAAGACGGATTTCATTAATTTTGCTTCGGCTGGGTGATTAAAGCGCATGTAGTTCGATCTGCCGATGGTCAACATCACACCTGCAAATATATCTAAATTAGTTTTTAAAAGTCTCACAAACTTAAAGTTTAATAATATCAGATTAAAAATCGCACTCATGTACCTCAAATAAACAATTAAAATAAGAACGTCTAAAAGTACATATCAGTGTTTGGACGGATATTCTCAAGATGTTTGCACCTTTTTCGATTTATACAAAATTACTCGACAGCGATACTGGAGAAACTAGTTCGAAAATTGTGTCAGGTTGGTTTAGCTTTAAAGTGTAACAAGTTCAAATTGAAATTATGGGTGAAATTGGACGTAGAAAAGTTATATATAGTTATATAAATTATAAAAATTTCACTTATTTAAAATATTCTAAATTATAAAAATCTATTGAAAAGTTATTTAGGACGGTATTAAAAAATATTTAAATTTCAGAGATTTTTGAATACTATATGCTGAAACAATTTAGGACTTCTCTAAATATGACATGTCATTAGTTTTTTTTTAATTGAAATTCTAAAGATTTTAAATTGGTCAAAGTATGTATTTTAAAACTTTTATTTCATAATCTCTGAGAAGAGAAAGAAATAAATTATAGAAAAAACATTATTTGGAATTTCTAAATTCTAAAAAAAAATTAGTAATCTTTATATCAACTGAACACTAAATTTTTTTTAAAGATACAAAAAGCCAAAAGCTTTTAAAAATTTATACTTTTAACATGGTCAATTCTTAAAAAATTTGAAAAAAATCTCCTACTCTTGATTAACAAAATATTAAAACCAATGAATTACAAAACTAAAAAATATTTGAGAATCCAAAAAATTAAAAGTTCGCCACAAATCTTAAAATTAAAACGTTTTTAGAAATCTTGAATCGGTGGAAAATTCTAAATGTAAAAATCTAATTTAGTAGCTAAAATTCGCACAAATGCCAAAAATTTAGAATTCAAGAATTTTAAAGTTATAAAAAACTAATATGCTTTATATATTCGAAAAATTTAGAAATATTGAAAATTTTGTCTATGAATGTAAAAAGGAAATATTTTTGAAATTTGTTTTAAAAAAATGAGAATATCAGAAATCTTGAATGAATCGGAAATTAGAAAATTTTAGCTTTGGTAATCTACAATCTAGAAGACTTCATAATCTTATGAGTGATAATATAACATTCAGCACTTAATTTTAAAATCAAGAAGTTTTAAGAATTTTTTCTTTTTTTTTAATAGAAAGAAATCCGCCGCTGACCAGTGTCATTAGAAAAAGAAGCCAATTTAATTATGCACATTTAAACCATTTGGAACATAAACATCACACAAAAAAAAAAAACAAAATTATAACACCGCCATATATGGAACATGTAATTAAGGAAATAAATGGTATGATTATAAAAAACGTAAATATTTACATTATCGTTAGCGCGGTTTATTTAACTTTTACAAACATAATTTTAGGATCTGTGTGTTTGCACAGACTAGTTGAACCAAAAAACTATTTTTAATCCTGAGAGGTGGTTATGATTTAGCCTTACGTTAAAATTTGAAATCCCATCATGTTGTACAGTTATGTGTAAGAGAAGCAAACTTATTCACATGTTTGTCACTAACCACACTGAACACAGCATCCAGTAATATTATCATTGACTGCACCCGAATGTGACTCAGTTCATCTTGCATCATTACAACAATAAAAACTAATTATGAGCATGTGCAACTGCTCATAATTCAGCGATAACAAAATATCTATCTTACCCTGAGATAGTCGAGTTGGTGTAGTAATTTGGATTCCATCGATGGAGACATTGTCGCAAAGAGGATAAATTGTGACGACACCTTCACTGTTTTCAATGTGACAATGCAACGGTAAGACTCCTGTTCCTTGAACTTTAATGTCAACTCCAGATCCACATCCTAGGGTTACTCTGCCTGAAAAAATAATAAAAATGTGGTCATAGCTATGGAAACGTTAACAATGAAATATAGTAAACAGAGACAGGAAAAGTGTCGAGCTAAAAAAAGGGATTTGTTTCTTCCCGTTTTTAAAATAAACTCTTCCATTCGGCAGATGCAGACATTTTCCAGCATGTGTATACCTACGGAACCCCCTACGGAAATAGATTCATATCCCACACCGTGAAAACGCAAAGCGCGATTTGAATAAACAAAGATCGAAGCGGTTAATTAAACGTCTATTCATGATGTTGCTTCATTTCACTCCCAGAGAACAAATATTGTTATTCTCTATTATCACGACTGTTATCAAGCTTCACAACCAAATGTTACGACATAGATTACACAATGTGTTTGTGATTAGCCGCGATCGAAAGAAGAAAAACATTTTACCAGATGTTTAAGGCGAAGTGATTTTATGACTCAAGTCCTGAGAGAATTTTCAAAGTGACTCAAAATTATTTTCGCAAAATAAATATGTACGTAAAACCAACAATATTCTTAGCTGTATTTCCTTTATCCAAAAAAACTAAAGTTGCATGGAATGCAGAGTAATTATAGTCAATGTGTGATAAAACACGAGTGGTGCACTTCCACCAGAACTAATTGGTTGCGAACATGGTTCGTTAGATTGGTATATTTTTGGCACCCCACGAAACCTCAACAAACGCTGAAGAACTTTAGAGGATTTATCTGCAAAATTATAAAATTCTCTTGTTACATTTTAAAATAAATATGGCAAAGCGCCAGTTTTCTAACGTTAATTTTATGTAAAATAAACAGGCTCAATCTAATAAAGTAAATCAAGTCCAGAAGTTGGTTGTTAACATTGACTTGCATTTTTTTGTAGGCAATTATGGATGACCATTGAAAATTTATATATCTTTTTTTACAGTTCCGTGACTTCAGCGGTCAGCGGAAGTTAACGTGCTGGAAATATCAATTGTTCGCCAAAACAGAATAATTGCATCCTCTACAAGAAATATTTACATTTTTATCGTATCGTTTCCGCGCTTCGAGGTGTTAAGGAACAACATTTTGTAAATTTTTATGCTAAATCAATAGTTAAAATTAAGCAGTTTCATAGATAAACCATCCTCACAATCCAAAACAACGAAAGTCAACAGATAAAGCTTCCCCACGCTCGATAGATTAGGAAGAAATTGATTGAGGGCAGATTAATAAAGTACCTTGCGGAATTGGATGAAGTGTGACCGAAGTACTAAGCCTATCTCCCCCAATATTAACCAAGTGTGGTGTGTCCGTTTGTAATTTCAAAGCTCGACCACCGCCATCCAAGTCGGGAGAAGAATCCGTTCCAGATAGTCCCGACATACCTGTAAATGATACTAATTTATTGATGCTAACTGCTAGTACAATGATTTTAAATTTAAAATAATTCCGTTAATGACAAGTAATTTATTCTGTAAACACATTTAATGGACCGTAGGAAAATCTTTGCAAACAACCAGAAGATCGTTAGAAATCCGTAAATAGCTTAGTGATTTTTCGACGTAGTAGTAGGGCTCAAATGTCCAGTCACTAAAACAGGAAGCCCGCTTAATCAATGATTCATTCAAATTTCGACCTAGCCGGTCGGTGGAGGACTCGATATCTCACCATGACATGGCAGAAACCCCAACAATCAATGCCCACATAGTGGTCCACGTTCACGGTTACAATTATTTATTGGTATCGTGCCCTGAACCTTAATTGCACTCTACGTGCTGTTGCAACTTTAAGATTTTATTTAAAGTTTTACTAGAAAAGCTATAAATGTATACAATGGTTCATAAAAGTTTATATAATGTTGTTGTGTCATTGGAGATTGCTGCCTTTCGTCAAGAAATAATTTGACAAACCTTGACAAAAGTATTCGTTTATAATCATGTTATTGACGATCCCATACTTCTCGAAAGTTATAATATAAATCGTAAATATTTAAAACACTACCCGGTTCTCAATGTACTCGGAATGTGATGACAGAGCAAACTAATAGCTACCATGACAGGATTTTTCTTGGAATTTTTGATTCCAAGAACAGGAGTGGATCAAAACCAATGAAACTTTTGCGACCAAATTGGTTATTTATGCATCAAATTATTGAAGTTACATCACAAATGATATTTGTTTCAGTCTGTCTTCGATTGAGATTATAGCTTTGTCTTATAAACGCCATCACTCATTTCATATTAACAGCTATTACTTACTTTCTTTATGGTTACATCATTCATTTTACACCAGCAAGCTAATTTAGACCACTTTGCAATTTTCACCTGTTCGTTGCTCCGATTAGTCATACAAAGATGATTCAGGTCGTGGAGCGAGACGGATATTTTATGTAAGCTATAAAATTTTAGAAAGGAAACCCTAAAAGATAGCTCAGAAAAAAAACCGATATTCACTATTTAGAAATTTCATAAAACTACATACAATTGCATTGGCCAACAATTTTTGGGTTATTTACTTAAAAATTGAGATTGCAATGTGTGCTTTTAAATTTAATGATTGCCCAGACCGTTCCCGTTAAAGAGATTTTTTTTAAGACTTTTTCAAAATTTCAATTTAAGACTTCAACAAATATGCAGCCAACAACAATAAGAGGAACCGATACCGATATCGAGCTTCGAATAAATATTAGGTCATGGTAACCGAATTTGTATCTGTTGAACCACTTGTTAAAAACTTTATCGATTTGGAGATAAACTGTGTAACTAAAATGCACTGGACTGTTGTAACGTGAAAGTTTTCAGATATGGAAACAATAGTTGTCACAAAGTAATTCCCAAAATCGAATTTTTCTAGGAAAATAAGTGAGAATTTTTCAATTGGAAAAGTTATGATAAGTAGAATTGATATTTTCTCACAAGATGATTAGACAGGGTGTAAATAAAGTGTAATGTCAAAATCAACAAATACACGAAGAAAATAAAAAGGAAGATATGAATCTATATAAACGCAAAACAAGACAAAAACCATGTTTATAACAAAACAAGAAAAAAGTTTCAAACAAACAGAAAAATTAAAATATCTAGGGAGAACAAAATCGAAGAAATAAATGCAAAAACTGGGAGAGCCGGTCTTTCTTTAGACCAACAAAAATAACAAAAATCTCAGTTTTCAAAAAAATTGAAGAAATACATCTATCTAAAATACAAGAAGGCTGAATGAAAACGAAGACAACAGAAAAAAGGGGAAAAGAAAGCCCACTTAAAAACAAGAAACGTACAATAAAAGAAGGTCAGAATAGAAAGATCAAAGTTAGAGCTTTGAAAGTCTTCAGGAAAAAAAAATGATTACGTGTTTAACAGCACAGCATGTTTTCTTCGTCAATTTGTAACAAAATTATGAATGGTACGCTACTACAATAAACAAATTCTAAGTATCTGTATTATTGAGCAAAGGTCAAAGTTTTGTAATCTTGCAATAATAAAGATCATCGATTATAATCTTACTGTTTGTTATCGAGATGCGTAGAATTGTGCCTGTAACGTGTTCAGTATTGTCTGCATCAATGTTTATTCCCATTTTTTTTTTTGAATGTGTTGCTTTATCACTGGACTTGTAAGACTGACAGAAACCTTTTATGTGAGCGCACATAAATAATTGCAGCCACCAAGAAGATAATAATACGTTGCACATTTGCCTTCAGCGCTTCCTGCTCAAACAAAACAAATCGGTTGAAGTGTACTAGTCGCAACTAGAACTCTAGTTCACTAAAATCACAAAATCTCGTTCTCTTTCGTCCTTATTAACAAAAAATTATGAGCATTTACGTTTAAAGTGAATGCTAATAATTCCGAATTACAATAAAGAAACAAGTATTCTTGGCTTCAAAATGGTCACAGGCCGATATCGTTAACCCAATTTTCAAGGTGCTGGAACAAGAGACGATGTATTTTTCAAAGAACATTCGTAGTTAATGTAATTAAATCATTAAGGATTGGAAATTAAAGCTAACCAAATAAATGTTTCAAAACTAGCAAAAATATCTTTTGCGACAAATACAAAGTATCAGCTTGAAAATAGGTCAGAATTAGTGCTTCATCCATCAGAAAAAGCATGATTATTTACACTATATATTCCCATCTAATTAAATTACACCATAAATATTGTTTTTGTAATTTAATAGTTTATTGACGCATTCTTTCCAACCAATTCAAATTTGAAACTACACCTACCCAAATTGTTACCATACTAACAAATCCATTAAAAAACAAACCTCTTGACCTAACACCAGAAGTACAAAACAATTAGAATTTATCGCTCATAAACGTCATCGAGTTTTTTCTGTGTAGACGAACCGTGTTGGAGCCACCACAAGTGGTTTTAACAAGAGATAATTCGAAATAATTTAATATCAACAACGTCTGGATTATTACATCACCAGCAATGTCAAGCACCATCTGTTCTCAATTCTCCCCAAACAAAACATTGGAAGAGAAATGAAAAGAAATTGCTATATGGTAGAAAATACCAAAATTTGATAACAAAACAATGGCTTTCGGCGATAAAAACAGTGTAAGCGATGACCCAAATTTCCTCTCATGCCTATCATGATAACATTTATTTTCGGTTCTATTGCTTCCCTGTAGATACAGACTAAAAAACCGCTTGGCAACGTTTAATTTAAATAAAAAGTCAACCGTTTCGCGCTCAGCTAATCACCAGCGAAACTTCGGATTATATAGAAATGAATGGATTATCTCACCACGTTATAAAAAGAACATAAATATCAACGTTATTAGTTTATTTATACAAATTATTAAACAAGTCACTTTTCTGAACAACAACCGCTTCCGGTAACTATGTTATAACTAAATAAATACTTGAACTGTTGGAACGCAAATCTACCGGATGTTCGTGAAGACTTTATAAATTTTCTTTGCGATCAAACTAAATCAATTGAAATGCAGAAAAGTAAACAACGTCTCTTACGGTTCACATGAAAGTGACGGAATTTCCGCGATGATGTTAACACTTTAATGACAGTGGAACAAACCGTAATTATTACAAGATCAATTCTTTATTTACCTTAGCCCTATACAATTGATTGATTCATACCCACATAATGAAAGAGGTAAGTGAGAGTGGGTCGAGCCTTTGAAATGTGAAAACATCCGTGTTTTGATCACATCTTTTTGTAAAAAAAAAATGCTTCTAACTGTTGGCATTAGTTCTTAGACATTGGCCACAAATAACATTAGCGAATGAAAATAACCATACGTTTACGATAAAATTGCGAATTAATTGCTGTTTATTGCGTTTGTATCATTATTCACTGCGTAAAAACGTTAGAGGCCCTGAAATGTTTGTTCAGCTAAAGCAACAAGTAAAAATGAGAATGAAATAATTTAATGATATCGATTTCTTACTTTTATTACATGATTAATCAATACTGATTTCATTTTGGAATCAGTAATGAAATTAGTTAGATTTTAAAATTAAACAAATTGAAAGCGAACAAAAAAATGGAAATCTACTAAACTGAAATGTTGAAATTCAACTCTGTTGATGTCAAATTTGAACATTTTATACTCCTGCATTGTAAACAAAATTCATGAACTTGAGACCGTACATGCTGCACCTTCCTGAAGAATTTTACTTTACATTATCAAGTGATGAGAATGCAACTGACTTGAGCACTCTCAGAAATACAACGCGTGCGGTGCGAAAAAGTGAATGCACCCTGGTTTTCAACTTACGTAAATTTCAGCATCGTATTCCGCTTAGTGACTATTAAACTTCAACTTAACAAATTGTCTCTAAAGTTACCATTTCAAAGAGATAAAGATAGCAACGAAGAATGACTTGACTGTCTTTGATTCATGTGTGTCGCTGAAAATTAACTCGTTAAAAAGATTTTAATAGGATTGTTGTTCGGCGAAGGTTAAATACCCAAGTCACAGGAAAAAAATATTCTATTTTGTTAGTGCGTTGAAATTTCCCATTCTAAGAAAATTACTACATTATTTATTGGTTGTTGATAAAGGTTCTTGTAAAAATGTCTAGACTTGGCGACGTCTGAAATCTTAAACCTTATGACATTTTTGTACCTGAACCGAAGATAAGCAAATTCTTTAAATACCTTTGCACTTTCCAGTATATTTGGATTATCAGTGGTAGTTAGGATCTCATCAGGTACCAGAATTATAAACACGAAACTGGAAAAAGTAAATGTTATTTTTATTTGTTACACACACACCAGGTTTTTAAGCATGTGAAGTTTTAGTATTTTTGAACAACTTAAATTGTTTGAATTGACAAAAAAAAAGTACATATTTCTGTCCATTCAGAGATACATTAATAAATTACCCAAATTGCTCGCGGGGTAAATCTTACATTTCCCAACTTCAAGGAACAAATTACAGAAACAACTCTAGTAAAACTAACAGCTTAAAAAAAGTTAAATTTACTTACCCAAAATTCGTATTTGCGGTACCAACAGTCTCAGAAATTAGGGTAATTAAAACCATGTAATAAACTTTAAAGGTAATTGTTTCGAGATTCTAACCACTTTGTTTAACATGTTTAAACAGAACATACACATCACACTCGGGCAACTCGTCGGTCTGAACTAAAACTAAGTAAGTAAACAGAAAAATTTTACATGCACCAACGACTTCATGTTTGTTTTCTACCTTCGTTTTGTACCCAAACGCTCGTACTTCGTACTGTGATCGCTGTTGTTGTGTTGTCTTCTTGTTATTCTTTTTCGTAGTGGTAGATAAAGATAAACATATGGTACATCGGTATAACAGCAACCTTTAAATGTACCATAGTTTATTTGTTCGTTGAGGAATAGATGGCGCCACGTCATACATAAGACAAAACCATCTGAGATTTATACTCGCACGCTACGCGGATATAAGTTTCAGTTGGCTTTGCATAAGAAATGGAATCCACAAATTTAATTTAAATTGTGGATTTTTGAAACTCAGAAATGAAAAAGTATGTTGGCGCAGCTGAACAATTTGATAATTGTATTAGGAAATGGAAACATAATGAGTGCTCGTTTTTAATGACAGAAAATATAGCAATTTGTTTAAAGTATTTAAAACGTTTTGGAAAACTAGTTCAGCAGTTAGAAGCAGCGATAAAACCGAATTATTTGTATGTACATTTCTTTACGAATCAAATTTTATGTCCAGCACTAAGAGAGAAGAATGTGAATTTGTGCCTTTTTTCTATTTCTATTTTCGAAATAAGTATTTTTTAAATTTATTTCATTTTTTTTTCTGCTTCGTAAGATGGCGCTTTCAACACATGTGTTTTTTGACAGCTGTCACTCTCACGGTTGTGGTTTCTAGGTTAAGTTACATATTTTTAAAATGCGCCGCAGATACTACTGTGATTATTGCGAAAAGTCTTTCATAGATGATTTGGATGCTCGTAAAAAACATTTACAAAGTTCGTATCACATTAAACTGAGAAATTTGCACTATGAACACCATCGAGGTATTTTTTCTGCTATTGTTTCCTTATATTAATTTCTAACTTTAATTTGATTATAAATACAGATCTTAGAACGATACTGAAGGAAGAATGCGAAAAAACTCCCTGTCGACGGTTCTTGAGCAACGGAACTTGCCAGTTTTCAGGAATGTGTAAATATACACATTATACTCCTGAGCAATTATGGGAAATAAAGTTACAAGGTACAGTTCTGTTTGTAATAAGGACTAATTTTTTTCCTTTTTAAGTTTTACTGACTAATCTGACTAAATCTGAAATGCAACTTATTACTTCCTTCTGAGATGTTCAAAAAATACTAGTTTTAGTCACCATACTATTTTTCTATCACAAAAGCCAGTTTTAATGTTGTTTTCTATTTTTTAGTTGACAGCCAAGAGCAAGGTAAACAAGTTAGAGTTCCAACAATAGAATCGTGGCTTCAAACCTATTATGAAAAACACAGCAAAGAAAACTTAGATATAGTTCACGTTCCATGGTCATATCCAGAGCAACTGGAACAGAGATCAGATTTACCACCTTCAATCAGAAAAATTAAGCCTGAACAATTTGTAGAATGTAATTTAGAAGAATGGGGCAAATAAATTATTTTTAAACAGTGTGTGGAACACACAAACAATTTATTTAAACTGAAACCAGGAATTGCTAACATATTTTTCATTTAGATGTCATTCTTAGTTACAAGAAAAATCTCATTCCTAAAAAGATGAGAAATAGGAAACCCAATAAAATCCAAGAATCGAAACCCATCGTCACAAAAGCGATAACGGATAAGAAACGGAAGTGAAAAAAAAACACTAATGATGGATAAGAATGAAAAACGAGAGGTTGACAGTGGAGAATTCCGTAAACGTTATCTCAGTAAGTAATAGAAAGTAATGTAAAAAATTCGTAATAGGATAATAGTTTTAATAATATACGAAAAAAACTACTGATAACTCAATCAGATAAGGAGTAAATCAAAGGAAGAAATATAAAACTGATGAAAAATTTAAAAGAAAGATATCCGATTATTGATGAGGTATTACGACGGCCAAATAACAAAACGAAGAAAATGTAATGGGTCATTCAGATAAGGTGTAGCAAAGAAACTGGAAAGATCCGCGTACAACAGACTTTACTTGTACACAAAACTTAAAAAAAAAGTGGAAACAATTTCCCAGAAAAAATGGCTCTCCCAAGGATAATATAATAAGGACAATAAGCAATAAAAAAATGAAACTGTTAAACAGTGATGAAAAGAAGTAAATTCGTTGGATATTAAAAGAACTGATATGATAAAACACACAACCTCGCGTTGTTCGCATAAAAGACTGATTGAAAAAAAGAGGAATGCAGGGAAGCTCAAAAGAGAGTGATAATTGTAGTAAAAAAGAAAATAATGCTTTAATTATGACTAGAAAGTATATTACTTTGCTTATTTTTTTCATCATTATAATTTGAGGATACGTTGCAATAAAATACCTGGTGAATAAAATTAGTAAAATTTTTTCGCTATATGTTTATTTAGGTGTTATATTTTATTACGAAATAGATAATGTCAATACAACGTAACAACAGGATAACAATTGCGAAATAAAACGACAGATTTCAACAATTTCTACTCCTGAATAATATTTTAAGCAGGTAAAATCTAGGTAGGTACAGAACAAAGTGTAAATATTATTGACTACGTTATGTATGTTTCGTACCTACCTTTACATCTTTCTAATTATCTAAGTAAGTAACACAGAGACTCCACATGTAAATATTTATGTATATTAATGTTTCTAATTTCTGCATGGTTGGAATTAAAGTAGTTGTAGGTAGATTGGTTCAAAAAATTAAGGCCACATTACATACATCTTCTACATACACTGGTAAAAGAATTAATAATGTACGCAACAAGGAGTATTCAGATATGTATGTTGTCAGTGAAGGCAATAAAGAACTTTAGAGGGAGCAAAATTTTAACTTCCGGTATCACAAAGTCATTCAGTGCATTCAGAAAGAAAAAGGAAATATCTGTTCGAGAGTAAATGAAAAACTGGTTTAGTGCTTCTTAAAATCGGTGGCAATGGGCAAATTGTGAGCCAGTGTATATAAATGTACTGTTGTGATTCGATCGGGAGAAATCATTTTATAAAATAAATTCAGGTCTTAAAATATGAGAAATACTCTGTATCCCACTTTCTAGGACAGGCAGTACTGCTTAGAGTCTGCTGGGTGTTCCAAGATCTCGTAAACAAAAAGTAAGCTAATGTTTTTGTTTTTTTTTTGCTCTCACTTGTTTCATCCTTCTTTTTGATCTTATGAATTCAGAATTAATTTCTTTTAGTTATTAGGTGGAGCAAAAGTAAAAATAAAACTACCATTAGATCGTCCTTTGTCCAACAAATTTTGAAATCATCGTTTTAGTTTTATTTCCAAACTTACGTTACAAAGTCGCATTAACAAGAAAATTATGAAATAGTCAGAGATCATCAAAATTTACATAAATTCTGACATTATCCATAATATTCAATTTTTAAAAATGTCTCTTTTACTTTTAAGTTTATTAACATGAGGTTTGTAAAGTACACCTTTGTTTACATTCCAGGGGAACATTTTTTAAATCTTCTAAACACACTAAATCACAATAATTCAACGTCTAAAAATGAATAAATATTCAGTATCACTGTCGTTTAGTTAGTTATATATGTATAAATATTTGAATAAATATTTGCAAAAATGTGGTTAAGTAGGTATATATAGGATTATTCTATTTACCTTCTGAACACTTTTGTTGATTTTACAAGTTACATGTTCTTTACAATTAATAAATCGAAGTGAAAGACAGCATTTTAACAGAAGTATACAATCAATAGATTCGAATACGGATACAAAATATATTCGTTATACCATATATAATATATAGAGCTTGGTACAGCCTGGACATGGTTCCCAATTTATGAAAAATTTTAAATTTAGTATTTCAAAAATGATCATCATAGTGCAATAGTCAAGGACATTTAAACAAGCCTCAACAGTTCCTACCACAATTGAACTGTTATTTGCGTGCCCCTGAGTATTTCATCAAAGACCTTGCATTTTAACGTTTCGTGATTCTTTGTAGCTATTATTTACAGTGGAACAAATTGAGTGTGGTATTAACTATTTAAAGCTTTACAGGAGATCGTCACATCTGACACTAAATTCACGTTAATGTAACTTTTAAAAGACGATTTGCGGTAACAGGCAACCATAAGATCGTCTTACATTTGACCCAACAAAACACTAAATACTTCGGGGACCACAATTGTTTGCTCGTAAATATGTATCACGTTTGGTACAAATATACAGAAGCTGACTTGACCAAAAAACTTGACAACGTAGATGTCACTAAACTTTCCTATATTTTCTTACATTTGGCTGTTATGATCCTAAACTTTGATAGTTTGAGAGGAAAGTTTAAACAAGAACCTGCGGGTGCTTTGTACTTAATTTCCCAGTGAATATCCAGCTCTCAATAGTTGGTCTTTTGTTGACATAGTTAGAAATGTAGTTCAAAGTACTGCTTATCTCACTTTGTGATCTGTAGCGAATCTTAACTCGATTTTTTAGTCACTTGGGTGAAACCCACAGTGAAACACTTGGGTGAGAATCTCAATTTTTCCAAAATTACCTGCATGCATAAATCGGCGCATTTTTGCCTTTAAACTTTGGTTAATACGACAGCTACTAAAGCAACTTCAAATGAAAATAAACGAGGATGTTAAATTCTACAACGGAAGTCAGAAACCGATTGTCACGATGTAACTAAGGAAAATAAGTGGATCGTACAATTAG
The DNA here is from genome assembly GCA_030157275.1 of Cynaeus angustus. Lineage (NCBI taxonomy): Eukaryota > Metazoa > Arthropoda > Insecta > Coleoptera > Tenebrionidae > Cynaeus > Cynaeus angustus. The sequence continues at coordinate 26,845,404 of CM058059.1, forward strand.
GATTTTTTCTGTCGTTTTTCCAATCAGGATTGTTATCTTTTTAATCACTATAATTGATCTAATATAATTATCTATCTTTAATTAATACACAGTCAAGTCTACATGGGTTAATTAAAAGCTTTACTTGAGATAAAAGTAAACAAGTAAACATTTTTTTACTATAAAAATCCATTCCTTTCGTAATAGGACCGATACTAATTGATCTTTCAGTTAAGTGTTTTTAGAAGATATAAGAACATGATACAAACTTCAACAAATATTTAAATTAAAGACGACGCTGTTACATACTTATACTTATTTTGTCTCTTCTTCTTCCTTGCGAACCATGTGTCCTCTGAATGAAGCTTGGATTTTAATAGCAGCTTTGTTTAAATCTGGGTCTGTCAGATCGATATCTAATTCTTCTTCCTGTAAAAAAAGCTTTTTCATCAAAATTAAACACTAGAGGAGCATTCTAGAGAATTATAATAACGGAACTGTTTTGTTGCTATTAACAGTTATCCAACTAATTAATTCTTAATTAATTACGTTGTGTAATATTTGTAGATATTTGAACGAATTGAACCCACATAACATATTAATTTCAAAATAAATAGCTGAGAGGTGTAGTATTTAAAGCGTAACATGGCACTTGTAATTCCTCTTTTATTGATTTTGCACTATTGCTGTTTTTGATTAAAATCGTTTAAAATGACGTAAATTGAAATATGTCGTTACAACAGAATACGAATTTGATAAACTAAACGAAGAACAAAGAGGACAAGAACATGTAAGAAAATTCTGTTTTTATAAAACTGCACTCCTCTAAATTTTCACCGAATTATCGAACAGAGAAAGCTACTGTTTGTAGATGCAACCGAGAAAAGATACAAAGCTCTTTGTACGTCAGTAATGTTTTTTGCTTTTTGCTACATGTTAAAACATGGCTTCAGAGAATGTAAAATTGAATAGAGCTCAACTATTGGATGTAGCTACAAGCAGCAGCTCTGACAAAATCGATTTCTCTTAGCACGAGCTGCATTCCTGGACGTATTCATTTGACAATTATTGTTTAAAATCAAAGGGTAGTTGGGTGTAAAGTTAAGCTAAAGACGAGAAGCGTCAATAATTAATTTAGCACAGTTTACAGAAGATTAAACTGGGTTTATGCCAAAGAAACTCGCATTTGGCGTTAATCTACTTGCTTGTTTGTAAGGGTATTTAGGTTGTTGATACAAGTTATATACACAGGCTGGACATTTCAGACAAAAAAAAATATATTTTCATCCTTAGATTTTTGTTGTTGGTATTTTATTCATATTTAATATTTAATAATTTAAATATTATATAATATTTAATTATACATGTTTATTTTTCGGACACAACTAATTTTAGTCGCCTAAACTCATCTAAAATTTATTATGATTGATTCAATTATTCTGTGCGAGTATCGGATTTTGACCCAGCGAATCCACCATTTTCATCACAAGACAAAGTACGTAGTAATAACGAATCTGAAAACATTTTGATTGGATTTGTAAAATTATTAAAGCAAAATTTGACACAAGAATCAGTTTTAGTCAGATTTCAAAATTTTATCTGTAAGTCTGAATCCTGCAGATTAAAAGACAATTTAATTTAATCTTTGGTTCTACTTCTTTGCTTTTATGAAAATATATTAAGTTTTTCGCAATATTTGATTTTAATAAGTAAGTAGCATTTAAAAACCTAAAAAACCTTATTAAAATTCAAAAAGTATAAACATGACAAAAAAAATACGATTCAAAGAACAAAGTAGTCCAGAGGATATTGAAAACGGAGATGATGTAGAGAAGGTGAAAAATTTAAGAAATTAGAGAACAGAAAAATTGAGGCAATCAAATTTCGAGTTTGAAAGATTTGAAAAATTGAGACTATGACAATCAAAAATTAAAGATTTCAACAATTTTGCAAGTACAAATTTTCTAGATTCTTGAGCGATTCCAAAAATTTTGATAGTAAAAGCTTCTGATTGAATATTTCCTTTTAAATAAAAAATAAAAATTGTAGATGCAAGAATTTTTAGATTTTTAAAAATTATAAAATAAAAAATGCTAGACTTGATTTCCTAAAAAGTTACAAAATCGACGTTAGAAGACAGAAAAATTGAAAAACATTAAAACCCTTCTCTTTCAAACTTGAAGATTTCAAAATATTCCTAAAATATTTATTACTGCCTAAATGTTTTCAAAAATTCTAGAAATTTCTTAAAATCAAATATAAAATGACCTTAAGAAACTGAGTAGTCAAAAAATTTCAAAAACCTTCAATTTCTTTAATAATAAACGTTAACATTTTAAAATTTAAAAACGTCAAAATTTTGACGAATTTAAATAATTGTAAAATATAAAATATAAAAAAAAGTAAAGACAGTTTTTGAGAACATGCATTTTATTCGTACAAAAGTCTTTCGGTTAAGAATTCTAAACTTTCATTTCTGTAATCTTAAGAGTTTTATTCGAAAAAAAAGTCAAGATACTGCAAATTAAAGAAACCTTAATAAAGCATCAAAAAAATATCCAATCTAGCTAAAATCAAAAATTTCAACAAGTCTACAACGCGAACTTAAAAAACTAGAAGAATTTGTATCGATAATCTGAAATATCTACTAGAGTTAGAAATTCAAAGAATATAAAAGGTATTAAGAACGCAAATCATCCAAAGAATTATATAGTTTAAAAAAAAAAACAACGTAATATCTACTTCTACTTAAAGGTACTATTGCACATATGCAGACTATTTTTTAAACATGTAGCATATTTACAATATTTCGGTACTTGATGCATATATAATGAGCATCTTTCGTTTTATATTTATATTTATTTACTTAAAAAATGTATAATTCTAAAACGACTCTGCTTTTTCATAAAACTAGACGCAAGGAAATGCAATAACTTGGCTTCCAATATCCGTTTTCTTAATCGATAAGCATTTTATACTGCCGTTTGACATTGGTTTATAACCAGAAAGATAGCGTTTTTTAATCAGGACATCCACCGATCTTTTCCTGTGGGGTCTCCGAATTGAGAGGCACATATTTGTTTAATCTATGTATTCATTTAATTAACTAGTGCCGTATTCAGATTAGTTCCAAAGCAATATTTTCCTCTAACAAAGATCTGAGAACTGTAATTAATTATGAAGTCAACTCGTGTTGTGGAAACGTAGTAACATAAGCAGTTTTCCTTCTTGTGCTGGTAATAAGTTGGGAACGTCTGAATTTATAATGGAATATCACCACTACGAATGTTTACTATTGTTTACCTCATTTTTGTTGGTGGGTGTTGGAGACTCATCTTCTTTTTTCTCCATTTGTTTTCTTATCATATGCCCTCTGAAAGATGCTTGAATTTTCGTAGCAGCGTCACACAATTCTGAAACAAATGGGAATTAATACTTTACCCGTTTAATTAAAAAGAGTATTTTAATCAAGTTAAATTCGCATAGTTTCAAACTCGAGACGTAGATAAAACGCTCACAAAATTATATTAACCTTACTCTTACACGCCAGTTTTTTCCTTAACTAAACTCTCTTAATATATAGGGTTGGATTCATTTATTTGGGAGAAAGCAGAACGAAAAGCAATCAGTAAAACTTTTCTATAACTCTTTATAAGTGACTGTTTTAAGTTATGGATTTTGTTGGGTTTCCGATTCTTGTGCAAGCGCCAGATAAAAGCCGATATCAGGTTCAGGTTTGTCTACAAACGCAATATCATACAGTTGTCGTTTCCAGGAATCGTATGCGTGAAATTTGGTTTTATAATGAAATACGGATGAATAAATTATTCATTTCGGGTAGAATTATTGATTCTCATAAAAATACGCAACTCTTATAATTCGTCCCACTTTCCATCAATTTCAACTGGAATCCCAACGGTGGAAAATGAAAAATGTAAAATTCCACACTTCAAACGATCAATGTGACCAGTTACGTCATGATTTATTTATTCAGAAAATGAAAACGTCATCCTTCGGAAACTTTAACAAGATTTTACGTCATTAGGTAGATTTTACTTTGTTAAGAATTGTAGAAAGATATTAATGAATCCATCTACAAGCGTAATATAACTTTGGATGTTTTGAAGTGTTAATTTACCAATTTTATGACTAAACTCACTCAAGTGTATCGACATCTGGTTTTGGAGAAAATTTAAAACGAAGTAAGGATATTTCTGTGCGTTGCTTCCAGGTGAACCATTGTGAATGTTCGGTTTTATGATCCTTTTACATCAAAATTCCATTAAAAAAAATTGAAAAGAATTACGACTTTAGCTGGAATATTTTCCTACAATATATCATCATGTCCTCAATTTTGAAGTATCACTTTATATGAACATCCCTCTTATTTGGCCACATCCGAGTCGTTTATTGATTGTTTGTTGCTCCATTTTAGTTCACCTGGAGAACTCGCTGTTTGTAACTAAAGCTCTGGCTAGCCAGCATCGTGAATGCAAACATTTCCAATAAAAGAGTGAATATTATCGTGTATGACCCAAAAATTATGTAACGTAAGAATTCTGTAAATTTTGCAAACTCGTCATCATTTTTACCACCTCAATTTGTTTGTTACAGTTAAAATGTTGTTTCCTCATTCAGTAACGCGGTTAATTTCCATTAGACAGCGAATTTTAACGCCAATTATGTAAACTTTCAGCAAGAAATATAATAAAGTCATCTCCTTTATGCTAATCTGAAATCACCTTCATATCAAAGCAAATAAATCAATTTTTTATGAGGTGTTTACGCATAATTGAGCAACAACCTTTGCATGTTACCTTCACATTTATTACCTACGTGAAGTTATCTAGAAATCTTATTGAACTATGTGTGGGATTTTAATTTAATAAAGAACAAACCTTACGTGTGCAACCATGTCGCGAACATTTCCGATAATTAAAATTATTACCTATTGAAGTTACCTCATACAAATCTGTTATTGACGTTATCAAAGTTTCAAACTTTCATTGCTTAAGCAATTGTTTTTGTAAAGTGCCAGTCACGGAGTAAAATCGCATCCAATAGGTAATAAAACTTTCTTTTACAGTCACAGTTTCTTATTGCGGAAACTAGGGCAGGAATTCGAACCCTTTCATGTAATGTGCAATGTGCTTAACTATTTATTGAGCTTGGGAAGCTGCGAAGAAGAATGTTGCAAATTTTAGTTCTATAATTGTTTTTTTCCACTAAAAAAGAAATGTCTCTGCATTTCGTTTCCCACCTTCTAAACGTATTTATAAACAGACTCGCAATTCGTCTTGTTCCACCTATGTTTCATTATTTTTTAATCTAAAAGTAGATTGTAGAGAATCTTTCTTCGTTCCTTACCCTTATCGTCGGAGCTAAATTCCTCCGCCAAGTTCTGTGAAGACGGTGATTTGTCTTCTTGTTTTGCTGGTTGTTTCATAGTTTTTCTAGCTTGATGACCACGGAAAGCTGCTTGAATTTTCACAGCTGCGCCCTCAAGTTCAGGATCTTGTGTTGAGTCGTTTTTGTCGGTTTCTTCTTTTTCGTCTTCTTTCGGGAGCACAAAACCGTTAGATGTCAAAGTCACAGTTTTAGCGGACTCTGGTTTTGAATTTTCTGGAACTAAAAATGGTTTTCAGTCAAACGATACTGTAGTAAAAGACCAAATTGTTGTCTATGCTTTTAGTTATTCATCGTAATTGTCTATTGGATATTGATTTTTTTCTACATTATAACCTGATTAATATTTGAGCAGGATCACATGAGTACAATAAAAAGAGAATTATTTATTACGTGGCAAACACGTAAAATTGGATTGTAAATAATAAATCTGAAACATTTAAACTTCAACTTTTAAAAAACCGTTAAAATTATTCAAGCTTTGAAATTTGCAAATTTGTAAAATTTACAAAAATTAAAAAAAACAAACTACGAAAGTGTACACTTCTGGAAACAAAGAAAATCTAAATTTCTTACATAAAAACTGATATTTTAAAATTTAGATTGTAAATCTTATTTATTTTAGTTTGAATAATTAATTTTTTTTTTAAATTTCTTAACATCTAGAATTGTAAGAGTTTCTTAAAATACCATTAAAAATTATTAAAATTAAAAAATTGGAAATGGTTCAAAAATTCTTTACATTTTTCAAAAATCTTAAAAATGTGAAAATTTAGGATGTATAGCAAATTCCAAAATAAAAAAATACCAAAATTAAAATCTATAATCTTGAAGAACTATAGAAATTTGTCTAATCCAAAGTCCATAAAGATATTTTAAATCTAAAGAATTTCAAAAAGTCAAAAATATTTATCTGTGAAGCTAAAAAATATATAAAGGATTTAAAACAAGTAAAACATTCAAGGTATCTAACAGATCCAACAAAAAATAAGATGCAAGTGATAAAAATGAAACAGAGAACTTGAAAATATGAAGAATTCTGGAAATAATAAGAAGAGTACAAAAAATTCTGTGGATCCAAAAATGATATTCCAAAGAATCAAGATAATTTTAGAAAAAGATTAAAAAGGTTAAAAAATCTTGAGATTTAAAAGGTTAAAGAATCTAGCGGATTTTAAAAATCTAAGATTCAAAAAATATGAAAAAATATAAAAATTCCAGAAGAATTCAAACGATCTCAAACATTTATACAGTTCAAAATACAAAGATTCCTAAAATTCTTGATGTAAGAAATACACAGAATCTAAAAAAAATCTACAGATTTATAGAATATAGAAAAAACATTTTAGAAACCCTAAGAATTTAGAAAACGAAAAAAAAACCAAAATATCTCATATGGAGAAATCAAATTATCTAAAAAATTCAAATTTTTTCTGTTAATTAATGCTACGAATTTGAGAGAAAATCGTAAAATAATTTTTATGTTTTACAAAACTCTTGAAAAATTTTACGTTTTTTGTGGTTTTCTCGGTCACTAAACTAATTATTTAATGACTTTTCAGTCAAGAATACAAGAATTTATGAATCACAATAAACCACGTAATATATTGAAACGAAAAGGAGAGTAATTCTTTATTTTATTACGGTGAAAAGTAGAGGAACTGAAAAAAGTAAAAGTTTCCACCTAATAGCTGTCACCATTGTAGATCGGTTTAATTAGCTACATGAAAATTGATGGAATTTAAAATCATGACCTTTAACATTATCATTTATAAACTTTTCCAACGATTAATACAATGTCTTTGAGAATCAATTTCACTCGTTTAATACTCCTCCATCTTTAAAAACAACAATCAAAACTTGAGGATAATCGTCCTTTGTGCCAGAAAAATGTGCTTTTCTATCGTCTCCCGCACTCAATTTAATTGTTGATTAATCAAGTACAATACGAAGTGATTTACCACTATCAGTTATCTCTAAAATTGTGTCTATTTGGGGGAGCCCGATGAAAGACAAGGTCAGTCGGTTTATTACTCTCACGATCGAACATTCAGCCCTCCGCTCTGATTCCTTGGTGACGTCACCGGATATGACCACGCCATTTATTACAATCAACTGATAGTAATTTGGTTAATTTTACACTGTGCTGTCGAAAAACTAATTTAATTTTGATTGTTGTTAGTAGCTTCCCCCTAAATTTTAGAATTTCGGTTCTTGTAACAAAAGTTCTTTGTGCACGATTAATAAAAGAAGCTTATTAAGCGTTTTAGGTCAGAAAAGTGGATGACCTACTTTTTTTTAATTCGTATTATCATTTTACTTGAGCTTGATTGGGATAATGAGACGGTAATTGCTAATACCGTAGAACAAAAATTATGATTGTTATTACCAACAATTCCGTCTATAAATAAACGCACCTTTTTCTTTACATTTTGACTCAGGATCATGATGTATAGAAATTGATTTCGGTGCTTTCGAGGATCCTATATTATCTGGGGATTTTGGGATTTGTTTTTCACTTTAGTCATAAATGACGTTGATGTACTGTTTCGGAACTGTCGTTTATTTTTTTTACAAACGATTTGTTCCGTTTTTAAGCCAATGCTTTGGAAGTTGGTGAAAAAAACATGGAGAAAAAAGTAGTAATAAAGTTATTATTTTTTATTTCAGTTATGGTTATAGTTGGTTATATCGCAACCATAACTGTAAAAAATCTTCCTTCGCACACAGTTACCTTCCATTTATTGAGCTTTCTCAGTGAGTTTTTTATTGATTATATTATTAGCCGGATCCTTGACTTTATCCTTGTACTTTGCCATACATTAGCAATTCTATGACATTAAAAGTGTATTAACTCAGATTTCAATGTAAACATTCAAAACAACGTTTTAATAAAATTCCCGTTACTCCGCTTACCTTAGTGTTAAATCAAATTAATTTAGCTTTACACCCTTCACATTTTCTTACATGTAAATTTTGTTTATATGTCATATATCACCATTTTTCATCTACATGTCCAGGTTACAAAACTGCCTGCATGTGAACCTCGAAAAAAAAAGTAAGATTTATAGATATCCCGAAATTAAGTTCTTTTATCTTGTTTTTTTTTTTGGTCAAGTATGTAAATATGTTATAGGAGGGTTATTAAATTTTTTCACCTTTTTTCTAATTAAATATATCGGTTATACGATTATTTTTGTACTTAGTATTTTTTGTTAGATAACGTTATCGAAGCAGAACGTACTTGTGTTCTCCCTTAATGGAAATTTGAAGTTTTGTGCAATTTACATAAAATGACGTTAAAAGCGTATGTCGTTGAAGATAAGTTAACATTGCATTGTTTTTTTAATTTATGATTGCGGATATAAAACCTGATTCTGTTTTATTACATGCACGTATTTCAACCAAAATAATCAATAGACCAAATATGTTTTTGGGTTTATCAGTTTTTTATCTTTGACATGCTGAAATTTTTCAGTTCAATTTACACCGCGAAATTTAAAAACTATTTGGCTATTTTTATTATTTTTCAGAACGGAATATTACTTTTTTTATATTTTTGATTTTCAAAAATTTTAAAAGGTGTTTTTGCATGCATTTACCTATAGAATTTGTACATCTAGGCTTTAATTTAAACTCTTTAAAATTCAAAATGATAATAATATTCCATTTAGTATTTTAAAGATCCACATACATTTTCTGTTTTAGGATATGCTATGTTTTTTTACCCCATGAATTTTAAAGATTTATCAATTTTCAAGATTGCCAAAATACACAGATTTTTGGTATTTTTAAAATTTTCAAGACTTTTTAAGTTCTTTAATTTTTCAGCTAAATTAATGCCCCGACATTTTATGCAGTTGTAACACAAATTAATCGAAAATACCGAACCTTAAAATAGTGTCATTATTAAACCGTCTAGCCATATTGAATCTTGAGTGAAATTTAATCAAAGCGGCGAGTTTAATTTCATTATAAGAAAAATTGTAAGCAATTGTGAAACTGATTCAATGCTTTTAACATTCACTCTCCTAAAATCGATGAAACTTCCGCAGAGCTAGACATGAATGTCAATTCAATTAATGACTTTTTTAAGTAAAAACAACTTTCTAATGTAGACAGACTGCTTATGCCATTTGAGTGATTTTTAAGAACTTGCAACTTTGAGATATCTCTCAAACAATACAAAGTCATGCTAAGAATTGGAAAGTATTTGGTTGACTTGTATCACCAATATCTTTGGTGTTTAATTCTAGTGCATTTTTCACACTTTAAACCGCTGAATAATCTACACTTTCGTAATCAAAAATATTGAATCATTAATTTTAAGAGACAAGTGTTTTACGAAAAAAAAAAACGCTTTTAATATTGTTGCTTTAATTAGTTTAAAATTTGATCCCAAAGTTCGAAAAATATCGCTCAAGTTTAAGAGTCTCGAAAGTTGCATTAAAAGTTTTTATGGCTGAAAATTTTCCCACACATGTAAATTTTGATTCTTCCGCTCTTGTAATAAGAGAAATTTAATTTATTCGTTATTAAAAACGCGAAGAATTTTTTTTAAATACCATGGTCTCTTTAGAGTGCGAAAAAATATGCAAAAACTTGATTTTCTTTTTAATGCATGTCTAGTGAAAATTTCACATCCTGTTTCGTGCAAACAGAAAAGGTTTGCATAAAATTTAGACAATGGCAATAAATTTAAAATCGTGTTATTTAGCCAAAAAATGTTTTTGTTTTTATTTAAAAATGAAAAAATCAGTAGTCTGATTACAGTTGCGTTATAAATAAAATGTTTGTCGATCAATGAACTTTCTTCACCTTTCCGAGATAACAATTTATAATTATTTATGTAATTATTTACAATCATTGGATACATACACTAAAGTTCGAATTTTGTAAAAAAAAATTCGAATTCAGGATTGATTATTATTAAAACCGTGCCTCTTTAATTAATAACGCTTGAAAAATCCCACAATTCCATCCACTTTTTTTTTCATTGTAAACAACTCGAAATCTTCGTGTACCAACGTAATAATACAATAATTACCCATCTGTTACATTCCAATTCAATTTCCTTAATGAAATCGTTTATAATGTTGCCACCCTAAATTCTAACAGTCTATAAATAGAAATGCTGGACTCACCCCAACACCACTCGATAACTCACTCTTCGCACGAGGATTTATTTTAGTGTGGCAAATTTTCAGCATTCTCGCATTATATACAACTGAATAAGTGTACGCAACAATCACAGACACGCCGTTTGTATCCTGAGCTTTTGCAGGATCGTGTTAAAGCTTCTTGTGCAGTACGTCGAGGAGTAGAAAGGACGAGTGACGTATACTCCCCTTCGGTTAATTTCGCGTTCAGTCGTCTACTCAGTTCTTGCTTTATTTAATAATTGTGTTGCAGAAAAGGCGGAATTTGGTGGATTTGTCGATATTAATCAATTAAACAAAAAAATTGAGTTGTTGTTGTGAAATGTCCGCTACTAAGTAATTTTTAAGGGGCGGATTGTATTCATTGTATTAACATTTTCGTAATATTGCAATAAAAGAATTAGATTTGAGCCACATAAAAATGCAAAACAAATGTTTATTGGAAAATTTTAACCGAACCATTTACGGAGTTTGTTTAATAATTCCTATCCAATCTAAGGTTCAATGTCATACAGAATTATTTATATAGCGTTCGATAAGAGCATATAAAACTGTACGATATGCAGAGTAATTTTACAAAGAATATTTATAGTACGTGGCTAAGAACCACAACAAAATTACAATATGTAGATGATAGCCAAATTTCGTTTTTATAAAATAAGGGCAACTGGATCAAAATAAAAAATCCCAAAATGGCAGAATCTCTAAAACCAATGCAGTCCCATAAATTCTGATCTAAATATTCGAATTACATTGGAACTTGAAGGTTTAAATTTAGAATCTAAGACATCCTGAAAACACAATTCATCCGAGTCCTAAAAATAATAAAACTATCCTTATAATGAAAATAACATGAAAATTGGTGAGAAAATGACAGCAAATTTACTTTTAGAAAGTAAAATTCGCCTAATTTTTCTTTTTTTTTATTAAAACTGGATCAACTTTGTACCAATTTAAAAGCACAAAAGTACATAAAGTATAGTTATGATTTTTTGAGTTTGGCTTTTAAAAAATTACTTTTTAATGACCACAAAAATTTGAGAAAAATATCACACTTCTTTAAGCTACAATGGCAACCCTTTACATTTAATTTTTTAAGCACGAAAAAGAAGAATTGCCATCTTGGTTTTTGTTTTTTTTATGACGTTTGAGGATATAATTTTTTTTTAAAGTTTTACAAATTGTTAATAAGTTAAAAAGTTAATTTCAAAACTTTTTTTTTAAATTTATGTAAATCAATATTCTATAACTTTTGTTCATAACATTGTTTAGATAATATTTTTTTTGTTTTTCAGATTTTTATTCTAAATATAAATACATTTTTTGTTTTAAGATTTACTATGATATTTTTACTTTTTACTAATTTTAAAGGCTTCAATTTTCAAGAGCGCAAAAAAACAAAAAATTTTGATATTTTAAATTTTTTTCAGAATTGTCATGGTTTTCAAAATCTTATCTAAATTGATTTTCAATTCTTCAACATTTATGTTGAATTCTTTAGATGTGACAATCAAATTTCAAAATTTCGAAAATTAATAAACGAATAAATTCTTAACATCTGAAGCTTTTAAGGTAAAAGTTTTTTGGTGCATAAATCAAAAAAAAAATTACGAAATTCTTAGAATATTCAACAATATTTCCAAAATGATTTCTAGATACATATTCTGAGACATGTAATTATATTCAAAAATAAAAAAAAATGCAATCTGTAAATGTTTTAAAAAAATTAATACTCATTATTTAACATACGTTGAGCTTATTAAAATATCAAGATTTTTTTAAATCTTCAAAATTTTAGAAATTCATTTATTTATTTAGAAAATCTGAACAACTGCACCGAATCCAGAAAAAAAACAAAGTAATAAAAAAAAAACAAGAAGAATCTGCTGTATATATTGCGTATGTTTTCAAACTTATTAAATATTTTCAGGAAAATTTTTCTATATTTTGATCATCATCATCATGAAAATGTTTTAAATACTCAGACTTAAAAGATTAAATATAAATATAAAGATCTATACGGCTGAATTAAATTTAAATATCTAACATAATTTAACATGTATTAATGTTATGTTAACTTAATAATTAAAGTTTGATGTGCTGTATAAATATTTAACATTTAGTTAAAAAAATTCTCTACTCAAACTAATTTGTTTTTCGTTAAGGCATATCAATGCATCTCCCAAAACCAACATTTTACGAAAGCATTTCTAACAATCATAAAAATAAAACGTCTAATCAGAAAGAGACTTATTATTGCAAAGCCAGACGTCACTGTCGATTTCAAAGCACTAAAACAAAGAAAACAACATTCGGGATCAACGATTTAGACGTCTAGAAGTAAAGACTTCGTAGGGACGTCAAAGTCTATTAGATCATTTCGATAGGAGCACTAGTGCACAGCTTCATATTATCCTCGAAATTTCACAATACAATGAAAATTAGTGGAACATGTAGTTGCTAATCCTTTTGTCCACTTTATCTGCTCCATCTACGTATTTCATCAAATTTATTTTTAATTACGCGAATCTTCTCGGGTTAATCAATCAAATAAAAATAACCTACTCCAATAATCCACGCCAAAAAATTTAAGCTGAACGGAATTATAAAAAAATTACATCATTTTAAACGTGTTGTCTTCGTGGTAGAAGTCAAAACCAATACGACTATTAACTAGCGGATGCGGAATTTGACTATTGATCGTATCAATATTTGTTGTTATTGCATTATTATGTTTACTCCACTCCCATGATTGAAAGCATAGATAAAATAAATGAAGTGACTCAATGTATTTATAAAAGTGTGATTTTATACATTAACACCAAATTTTACTTACTTGCTTCTTCTTTATCATTACTCGCTTCAACCTTATCCTTCTCTTCTGCCAAAGGCAAAGCAGCTTCTTTACTCGTATTGCAGCCCATTTTCTTAAATGGTTTTACGCATTTTGAAATACCAGTATTTTTACGACATTACAACTCATCGTTAAGACTAAAAATGATAAATAATGTTTGCATGTAGTCAAATTGATTTTCGGTTGACTGTAACTACTTGCGTAGGTAAATAATTGAGGCAATAAGCAATGTTTTTTACAGAAGCGTGATACATTAACCCATTATACTTACTTAAAATGGGGGGGCTACACATGGAAACAGATTATATAATTTATTCAGCGAAAAAATCTACCTTTATTTATTGTTTATTGAGAATGCACTAGTTGCATGTGAAGAAATTTTTAACTACGAAAATGTATATCTTGTTGGGAGAGACAGTATTTATGTTCATGGAAAGAACTGGAACAAACCCTTATTTCATGGGTAGATTATGAACAAACAAGGGTGGTTACTAGCCATTCAAAATTTTCCCCGAGCTTGCGCTTTCACAAACGCCATGAGTCATCGTTATTTTAATCTTTTATCAATTACCAAAAGAGCAAACATGTGACTCCACACCCAAACCGCGAAAATAAAATAAATAAATTGATTATTACTTAATTCGAGAGTTACTCAACTTAAATCATGGTTTTCCCCAGCTTTATTAATTTTCAAGCACCTTTTTGTAGCTCACTTTAAAAATTGTAGAGACTTTTGATTTTTAACGTTGGTTACACAACAGTGACAGCTTGAAAAGCAAACACGAAAGTTTACACTCAAATAAAATAAATAAATTGATTATTAGGTAATCCGAAAATTATTCAACTTAAATCGTAAGCTTTATTACCTTCGTTTAGTTTATTTTATAAAATCTAGAGACATTTTAAGTTATGACGTTGGTGACAGCTGTCAAACTCCACGTGAATTATCCTAACCTTGTTTTTTTCTCTCCTGTCACTGTCAGAGTAAACAATAATTTTTTGCGATGTTATCACAGCTCCAAATTAACATAAACCCTCAGTGAAGCTAGAAAATGCTCAGTAAAATTCACGACCTCCGATTTCTCCTGTTTTTGGTGAAAATTGTGTACCCACGATATAATGCTCACTGTTTCGTTGTCTACATGATTATAAATTATTGGGATGTTTTGAAACAGCAACAAATATTTACTTTGAAAGCCGTTAGTGCCACGTTTTTAACCAACTTTGTTGGAAAAAGCGTTTTGTGGGATGTAGATAACGCTGTTATTGTAAACGACTTTGAACAAAACACTTTTAAATGTGCAATTTTTCAAGCTGATGGAGAAAAAATTGTAAGGAAAGTCCACGTCATCGCCAAGCCTTTTGATAGTAAATGTGTGGCCTTAGTGAGTTATAATTTCTCACATAATGTTAAGGAAGCCAAAAGTTGCAATTTTGGAAGGTGGCACAATAAGAGCTTGAAGTTTGCCGAAGATGTAGAATTATCGTTGGTTAACACGCCATGTGATTGGAATCAGCAACTAGTTGATCATTGTTTAAAAAGCTATTTTAGAACTCCAAAAATTTTGTACGTTGGAGATGTTATAAGTGTAAATTTGAAGGAACATGGACAGGAGTTGTTTTATCAGTCACAGAAAGTTATTGATGTTAATGGGAAACTTTATTTTAAATGCAACAAAATTACTTATAATGAAAAAGCAAGCAATGAAGGCTATTTGTGCTCTACCAGCAAATCTACTGTGAGACTAGGTACAAGTGTACAAAGTTTTATTCCTAGAAGTATACACCAAGAATCCCCATTCAGTGAAGATCTCTCTTTGTGTCCCAGTGGTTTGGAAACTTATTTTGAAAGCATAAAAAAGGCAGTTCTTCCATTTATGAAACAAAGTATGATTTCCCTTAGAATCAATTTTGACTTAATTATGTATTGCAGAGCAGCATACATTTTTACCAATATTTCTGATAGAAGGTGGTAAAGGAGTAGGCAAGAGGATATTAGTCCAGTGTGTTTCCTCACATTTTGGAATGCATTTGTACACAATAGACAATTTTGATATTTCAGCTAATGTGTATGCACAGAATGAGATCAAACTAAAGAATGTTCTTTTTGCGGCTAAAATGGTTGCACCTTGTATTTTGGAGATCAGGAATTTTGAGGTGAGATTTCTAAATGTTTTTTCTATGTACACACCAAAACATGTAAAATTTTGCGCTGATGCACGTTTTAGTAGCAATGCTATCGTCAGCAGAACAATTATCACACTTGTGTGCTTTTGTTAGTATTTAGAGTCTAAAAACTAAAAAAAAACTTGAAAATTTTAAACCTAAAAATGAATCCACTGAGAAGTTTTTTCTAAGTTCTTAGTTTCCAAGTTCTCATATATGGATGCTCTTAACTTTAGATGCACAGACTTTTCGAGGTTTCATACTTTGAAGTTTCAAGCTCAAGAACTTGTTAAGTTCCCAGTTTTCTGAGCTTTTCAGTTTCTCAATCTGTAAGTTTTCCAAAGATTTACTGTATCAGATTATCGTAATCCGAAATTTTCAAACTATGATATTTTTATTAGCTTTTAGATTGTTCTTTAGAGTTCTTAAGTTTTTAACATATAGGTTTGTAAGGTCTCTAGTTTTTAGGGTTTATTAAAAAAAAAAACACAGTCTAAAAATTTCATGTTTAAAACTGAAAAACTTTAAAGATTTTAAAAGTACTAAATAAAACTAAAAATTCTAAATCTTTTGCAAAACAAAAAAAAACTATTGTCTATAAAAAAAATGTTAGATTTCAAATTTCTCTAAGAACGCCGAGAATTTTTAGAATTTTTACGATAATACCAAGGATTTCAAAATTGCCGAACCTTTGGATGTCCTGAATTTGATAAAAAATTAAAAGACAATTTTCTGGGACTATTTGGAAACGAACGAAAGGTGCGCAATTAAACATTTAAATCTTCAAACGTCAAAACTACAGAAAAGACCAATTTTACATTTGTTCAAACAGAAAATTTCAACTTTAAAGTTTTTTGCAAATTCATCAGACATATTAAAATAATCTGTTAAAAAAAAAGTTAAAAGTTTGTTAAACCTGAGATCTAACAACCTTAAAACATGAGATTTCAAAGTCCTAACAATCTAAACGAATGATAAACTGATTGCCTCAAATAATTGAGAAAACCTATTAACATCTATGAATGTGACAATATAAAAAATTCTAACAAACTAAATTTGTGGGAAACTTGGAGCTTGATGATTTCAAACACTTTGAGAAACTGAGTCAAAAAATTTGAAATTCTAGATATGTTAGAAGTCCAAAATATAAAGATGTTCGAAATTTAAAAACCTAATAGTTTAAGGCTCTAAGTGCCTAAGAACTTGGGAGCCTTGAAACCAAAGAACCTGAGAGAACCAAAAAGTATCTAAAAATTGAACCTAAAAATAGTGGCTATTTACACCGACATTAATAAAAATTAAATAATTCTTAAAAACCAAGGAAACTATTGATTTTATAATTGATATTACATTATTTTGAAAATTACTAAAATTTGGTTTATTATTATTGTGGTTTTGAGATTTTGAAACAAAAATTTATTTACCGCATTATTTTTTAGAATTTCGGCAAAAACAACGAAGGTGAATACGACGATAGAATAATAAGTCACTTCATCAACGAACTGCGAAATATTTCCACAAACAACACGTTTCCAGTTGTAATACTGTGCTGCAGTAACGAAAAAAAGATTCCCATAGAACTAAAACGCATCTTTTTAAAAATTTTCGAAATTAAAGCTCCCAATGACTCAGAAAGAGAAAAAATGTTAGACTGGATTATAAAGAGTATGGACCTTGAAACGGATGTCGACATCAACAGTCTTGCTAATAAAACCCATGGATTTATTTTTGAAGATTTACGAGCTTTAACAGATTTTGGTCTAACAAAATTCAACAATGAAGATGACGAAAACATAGAACAAGAAGCATTTTTGAAATCCCTAGGTTTTAAAATCTGAACTTTTGTGTTGTGTTTTTCAATGTTTTGTATTTTAGAATACATGCAGTTTAATTATAATGATAGTCTAGGGGCACCTAAAGTTCCACAGGTAAAATGGGATGACGTGGGAGGACTAAATGATGTGAAGGAGGAAATAGTTAAGACGATTAAATTGCCACTTAAACATCCTAATCTGTTGAAAAGTAGCGGGTTAAAGAGATCAGGTAACAAAAATTGTAGCCCTATAATTTTATTTTTTTTATTTCTTGCAGGGATACTACTTTACGGCCCTCCGGGCACAGGAAAAACACTTTTAGCGAAAGCCGTCGCTACAGAATGCGGTTTATGTTTCTTGTCTGTAAAAGGTCCAGAACTGTTGAATATGTACGTCGGTCAATCTGAACAAAATGTCCGAGATGGTACGTTTCGCTCCCTTTAAAACTCTCTCTTTACAATACGTTTAGTCTTTCAAAGAGCCCGAGATGCATCTCCCTGTATAATATTCTTCGATGAATTAGACTCGTTAGCCCCAAATCGCGGTGCTTCTGGCGATTCTGGAGGAGTAATGGACAGAGTTGTGTCTCAACTTTTAGGGGAAATGGATGGATTAAATCAAGAAGGGACGGTTTTTATTATAGGTAATAAAAAATAAACAAAACTTGAGTACTTTTTCCAGAAAGTGGATTTTTTTTAACGTTATTAAATTAGTCTGACTGTAGAGATTACTTTCCGCGTCTTAAACCCAGGTATCTGTAATGTTTCTCGAATGAACAAATATTTTTCTTAGGTGCGACTAACAGGCCCGATTTAATCGACCCCGCTCTCTTAAGACCCGGAAGAATCGACAAGTTACTCTATGTCGGCCCCTGCGTCGATCGCGCTTCTAAAATCGCAGTTTTGAAGGCATTAACTAGAAAGTGAGGTCATTTTCAATGACACACACTAAAACTCATCTTAAAACTTACAGATTCTACCTTGAAACAAAGTCTGTTATAGAAGAGATCGTTGATTTTGTTCCAGAAAACTTCAGTGGCGCTGATTTTTACGCCGTTTGTTCCGCAGCTTGGATGTCAGCAATGAGAAAAGCGATAACGGATTCACAAAATGGTACATCTCTTATCTCTTACATAACATCGTCATTGATGATTATTTTACTATTATATTTTTAGCTCTCGACAACAGTGGAAGTCTAACATCTAAACATATTATAGTTACATCACAGGACTTTGAATCAGCCATTAAAAGTATTAAACCATCAATTAGGCAAGAAGATCTAGAATATTTTCGTAAGCTGCAGTCTGAAGCGAAGTAAAAACCGTGCCACGGCCTTGCAGATATGAATTGCGTGGTAGAAGAAAGACAAAAACGCAAGCAGAGTTCATGGTGGTGTACGATTTGTGATATTTGTTTTGAATAAACGTCTCAGATCAAAATGTATTAGTTTCTTCCACTAAAAAAATCAAAATCAAATACAATGTACGGTATGATTAATTAATGAATTAACAATTATACTTTCATTCTCATCCCAGGCAGAGAAATTCGTTAGACTTTCATTCATACCTGTGGCAATGTACAGTACGCAAACTTCCTTGTTTTGTGTCAACAGTGTCATAATAAATGTAAATAAATCGAAATGCGAATAAACAACTACTTTAAAAGTATTTACTCTCGTAATACTTTAGGATAGGTCATTATGGGGATTTCCGGGAAAACAGGCGATTGCCTCAATGGGAAGTCTTACAAGATTTCAAAAAAATGTAGGAAGCACCAGTTACTCCTTGATTTATTTTCTAGAAATTACAATAACAACGAACCACGTGCAATATTATTTGTTATTTAACATTGATGACTCAGAAAAATATCAATTTTTGGGTATCTACTTTTAGACTTTGAGTCGGTTATCAAATTATTTTTTACTAATTTAATTGCTGGTCTAATAGGTGAACTGGAAGATTAAAAAAAAAGTTCGTTCTGACACGATCCGGAATTTGGTTATCCAATATCACACAGAAAGAACAAGCAAAGTTTTTTAATTTATAGCCACATATTTCGGCAGTCACGCTGTTACCATCACAACAGCGTGAATTTCTAGCATGTTCTTATAAGTTTGGAACATGATCTCAGCTGTGTTCGAAATCTAAAAGCTGTTATGTAAACGATTTTATTTTTTGTGTTTCATACTCACAATCAGAAAGAATGAAAATCAATATAAAATGCACGTTTGTAACCATGCGAGACTGCAATATTACCGAAAGAAGAGTAAGGAATGTTGTTTATAATTTTTAATTATGAATATTTTATAATAAAGGGAATATAAGTGGAAAATTTGTTTATAAGTCACAAACACGTCAAGTACTTATGATATCTTTAACATAACGAGCAAAAAAGTAAGAAAAAAAGCAAGCGATTAATTAACGGAATAATATAAAAGAGTTGTTTATTTTTAACGACTATCTAATTTCTTTTTCATTGTCTCAACCCATTTTTTTTTTTATTTAGGATAAGGTCAGTTTGAAACTATCTGCTGTTTTGACTGAAGTATAAGGAAAAGTTGATTGGGACGACGACAAATTCATTGCTTTTGTAAACTTAAAGAAGAAATCAAACTAAATTTGACATTTATTAGAAAGAAAATATTCAAATATACGCAACTTAAAATATAGTGCAACAATGTATATAATGACTTTTATGTATTATTTAATTCTAATTTTAATTTTAATTTTTAATTTTAATTTATGTATATATTTAATTTATGTATACACTTACCTAAGTAAATTTCAAAATCAAGTGGAACTTTATACAAGAATGAATAAAAAACTTCATTCGTCTCGTGCCTGTGAGGTAGGTAAGGGACAATTTTAGTAGTTTTTAGTAGTATCTGAACTTTTGTGTAAATATTAGCACATCGCATTAACCTGCAATATTTACTTTATATATATTTCCAATTTAAAGTGACGATTACAGTTTTTATTTTCTATCATATAAAGTTCTATCAATTTTCCGGGAAGCGAATTAATGGTACTTGGAAGATTCATGGAAATTATTATATTAATGGATCGCTGGATTTTTTTGCTATTAAATTTTATATCTTTAATTTAAATTGATTAGTACGCTGTAAAATATTTATTTAACAGTTTCTAAAATTATACTTTAATCTTAAAATACATGTAGCTACGTATTAGATACGTTAATTGAGAATTGTAATAACTATTTCTGAAATACTCTGAATGAAATAGATTTTTTTTGTTAATTTAAATTTTAAGAGAGAGTTAAAATAACATTCGGCGTTTTGCAGATCTAAAGCATTAAAAGTGTGTAAAAAATCCACAAAAATGGAAAATGAAGAAACAGGTATTATCATATTTTCGTAAACTTTGCTTGTTGCAATGTACACATTTTCGCTCTTTTAACAAGTTTTTTAAATTTTTTTTTGAAGAAATATGAAAGGTAAAAACCCTGAAAAAATCATCATTTTGATTTTAGACTCTTCTCATCAATTTCTAACGACATAAAAGCAAAAAATATTTATAAATAGATTAGTGGTATCGACTGTTCTACTTTCTAAAATAAACAAAATCTTGCGTATGTGCAAATACTACTATAACAATCAACGTATTTGAAATTTCTTGTTCAGAATCTGAATGTTTGTTCAAAAAAAATTATAATTTTTACTTTATTTATAAGTATGATGAAATTATTATTAGAAATTATGAAAATAGAGATAATCCATTTGTTTTCTTACCGAAATGTGGTAGGCTACCTAAAATGCGAATTACACAGGTGGTTTCAAACAAATACTTGCATTGTGCAACGTTCTTTTTAAAAACACGTTGTTTATGCATTTGTAACTACTGATGAGAATTTTTTTTAATGCGTAGCTGTTGATAAGAGGAATCGACACTAAATTTTCCATTCTTGTTGTTGGTATTTACGCAAAATAAATTGTTTTGGTTGAACATACTTTGAGAAAATTTCTATATACAATGACTGTTTCTAAATGAAATTCTACCATAAATAAACTGTAACAATATCTTTCTATTAGCATTATTTTTACACGAATCTTCCGGTATTTTTACATATCCTGCAGTAGTTTCCGGGAAAATATTTATTGTTATTATCAAATCTTATTTCAAAGAAATTGTTATTATTCACGGAATTTTTATTATAAGGTTTTTCAGCAGAAATACACCCAAACAATAGATAAAAGACACAGTGTCAATAAACTTAAATAAGACGGAATTAGTGTGTTTCTTCTCCGTAGATTGCATTTTTGTTATCAGTCATTTGTAAGAAATTTCTGTTAGTTTCCTTGAATTATCTGAAATCAATGAAATTATCAAATGCATAATAATAACTGATATAAATGTTCACACGTGTTTGTGGTAATATCAATAGTAAATTGATCCCAGTAATAAATAATCGTTTTCATTGATAATCATTATGAATAATGTGGCAAAGCTACTTCCGTGAGCAGTGTTGGAGACAGTGTTTGGGTCTTACTTCATTTGTAGGCGTGATCAAAAATCCTTATCAATCCATTGGTAGGAATATTGGACTTGGAACTTGATTTTGTCCTATATAATAATGATTTAGTGAAGCGTGGGCAGTACAGCAAAATTAAACAAAGTGTTTCCACACACGCGAGTGCTCTGTTTATTTATTTTGCAACTGTCTGTCAGTAGTCTAGAGTTTTAGTGATTGTAGAAACATGGCGCTAACACACAAGGTATGTTAGAAGACTCTTGTAAATATTTTTTCATTATCACAAAACATTACGTGTCTCTACCTCCTAAAACTTTTTTTTCTTTACCACTTTTTTACGAAAATTTCAAATGACCAAACATTAATTAACACTGAATTGTTTCGTTATCTTATCACTAGAAGAATGTATCGACAACAAGAAATTCATGCGAAATTTCGCTTTTATACAATACAAAGTCTCGATCCTTCGATGAGAGCGTGATTTTGATTACAGAGTTTTTTTGCAAATTAATTGTAGAAATTATTTTAACCCGTCAATAATTTAGTTGTTTTCTGCCAATTAAACATGTTATTCACGATTCCTCCAGCGATAAAACAGATTTATATTCAATTAATTATTTCAACGCGCGCTGATAGTTTCTGTTTATTGTGAAAAAATAAAAGAAAAAATGAGACTTAATTAATCGAAGATGTTTTACGCAGAAGCGAAATCTCTGGAATGCAAAAAAAATTAAATGCTGCTGATAGCAGTTAAAATGTTTTTACAGATTAGTAGCAAATAAATAATGCGGTTTTTCGTTCGATACCAAAAGTACTATTTTTTTCCAGGTCGTTGTTTCGTCCATCGTACTTATTAGTTTGGTTATAAGTACTGTTGCCAGACCAGGAAATTTCCAAGAGTTTGGACTTCAGCCGCACGAGGACAGATGCAAAGGAGATTATGCCGATGTAAGTATTGTTTTATATTTTTATCTTTAACTACAATTATAGTTGACGTAAGTACAAAAAATTTTTGTTGCAGTTACAAATTGTGGAGGTTTGTCAAAGATGTGCAAAACAAACCAAATCAGGAATAGTTTATCCGATGTGCTGCAAAGGGGAAGATGATGCCTTCAACTGGTGTGAAAGTTACATCAACTTTGGGAAAAAGTCTTTTTAAAAAGTGTATAACAAATTAAAATTTTAGAAATTTACCTAAATTTACGATATGCAAAGTTTATGAATATTTGATGTTCAAACAAATAATGTTAATGCATCAGGTAGGTTTATTTACTTGTCCGATAGCCTTATTGCTCGGTTCAGAGTAGTTTGTTCTCGTCTAAACTAGGATAAATGTAAATGACATGTTTACCGTTTATACTTATTTATTTTGTTCAGTTTTTACAAAGAATTTTCTGTTTGCTAATGAGAGAAAGATAGAAATGGCTGTGAACATTTTATGTAGTACATAATTGAAAGATGCAAAAAATTGCATCTTATTTTTTACATTGTGTATAAGATATATTTATTTATTTTTTAATAAAAGCTGCTTTACATGTTGGTTATTATTTTATTCTGCAGGAGGAATTAAGATTTTACACAAAAGTGCCTAAATGATAAATTGTATTTTAAGTTCCCTGTTCCAATACCACCTGAGAAACTGCTAAATTCTATTAAAAATTGTTGAGATAAAATTAGCTAAAATTATAGCTTTTAAGATGCTGCAACATCAGTTTTATTTTATTTTAATTTTTTTCACACAAATAAAAACTATCTAGAAAAATAAATTTATTCACAAAAACACTACGTAGACCCTTCGTACATTTAAAAAACTACATTTTACATCAAAAATAAATATGTCTGTACAGGACTTTTCGATTCATAAATATGCTACTTTTTGTTCTGCAACGAGTGTAACTTGTGATAAAGTCCATTTTTAGCCAAAAGTTCAGAGTGGGTCCCAATTTCTGAAACAACCCCTTTATCAATAACACAAATCACATCAGCGTCTTGAATTGTAGTCAGACGATGAGCTATCGTAATGCACGTTCTTCCTTTCTTAGCGTTGTCTAAAGCTTCTTGCACAATCTGCAAAATATCACTGCTTATAACTAATTCTCTCATAAAAGTAACAAACCTTTTCACTCTCGGTATCTAAAGCCGAGGTTGCTTCATCTAACAACAACAACTTTGGGTTTCTTACGAGAGCTCTAGCGATAGCAACACGCTGTTTTTGACCTCCTGAAAGCTGCGTTCCCTTTTCGCCAAGCCTAGTGTCGTAGCCCTGACATACAATAATGAGTACCATTTTTTTTTACCATGAGAATCACTCACCAAGGGAAGAGAAGTGATGAAATTATGAATATTAGCGTTTTTCGCCGCTTCTATAATTTCGTCACGTTGTACCATACGTGAATTATCACCATAAGCAATATTTTCTCCTATCGTTTTATCAAAGAGATTTGGTTCTTGTGATACTATCCCCAGATGTGATCGGTGCGATTCTAATTTAATGTTTCTAACATCTTCATCATCCACAACTAAGTTGCCATCATTAGGATCGTAAAACCTTTCTATAAGTTGTATGATTGTTGACTTTCCGCAGCCACTTGGTCCAACGAGAGCGACGGTTTTGCCTTTAGAAATTGCTAGGTTTAGTCCTTTTAGAACGGTGATGTTTGGACGAGTTGGATAGGCAAAGTAAATTTGGTTGTAGAGAACGGAACCGTTTTCCTAATGCAAATTAATACAATTTGTTGTTCTTTTAAGTCATTTTTTTTCATACCCATTCTTTGTCTTTGGCGTTAGGTTCATCTTTGACAGCAGGGACTCGTTTGATCAATTGTATTATTCTGGTAGCGGCGTTGATACCTTTCTGCAGATTTGGTGTAAACGCTAATGCGTTGGCTATCGATACTGTTCCCATGATGAGCGATTGTGAAACTCTAGAACGATTTTTATAGTCACAGCTTTAGCTAAATGTAATCTTACTTGAAGACATCGGAATACGGCAAACCATCTCTAATAAGAAATCCACCATAATACATACAAGCTGAGTAGGCGAAGAACATCAAACTTCTAGCTAACCCCAAAACAATCGCACGGACGTGGGTGTTGCGTAAAGATCTTTTGTGGTGGTTTATGAGATGGCTAATATAAAGTGAATGGAATGTTTCTTCACGTCCTAGAGAAACCACAGTGCGCACGTTACCGACAGCTTCTACAGCGAGCTATAGAAGTCTTATTAGTTTTCAATGGTACCACCATCAATACAGACCTTTGTTGATTCCTGCAGTGATTTATGATGAGTGTCATTCTCTACAGTCATTAATCTCTGTTGCAAGAAGACAGCGATGAGGATAAGTGGAGCAAAAGCAAGAGCTACTAAACCAAGTTTCCACTGATAATACATAGAGAGTCCTATGGAAAGACCCAGTGTAGCAATAGATTGCAAAATTGTCCCTATTCTTTGCCCAGTTGCCTACAAAATACTAATTTAATCAGTCCAACGAGAAGAAGAAATTAATACCCCTTGGACATGTGCTGCTTCTCCAGAAAGTCGGGCACAAAGAGCTCCAACACCGTTGTCTTTTCTATCGTACCATCCCATCTCTTGCTTCAACATAGTTTTGAACATTGTGCTTCGAAGCCTGGAAGTGAGTGTCTCACCGGCTATACTAAACATGAAGATCTGCAAAAAACAACATGAATGTTGAATAAAATAGAATGCAACATTACTTGTAAGAAGGTGGCTATTCCAGAAGCTACTCCAGCAATGACGAAATAAATGCAGAATCTGTTTGTTTCATTTTGAACATGCACGGGATCAGTGCCGGATATCACCTAAACAAAAATTTTTACTAGTGCTTTTGCTTTTGTTTGTGACTTACACCCATGATGTCACCAAAAATAACCGCAAACATTGGCATTGAACATCCCATTACTATGGAAGCTGCACATCCTATCAAGATGTACTGCCATTCTGGGTTGTTCATTTTTAAAATAGAGAACATGGAGACTTTTCTTTTTTCTTCTTCAAACGCTTCTTCTTCAGAGATCTGAGTAAAATAATTTAATTAACTTATTGCGATTAAAGAAAAATGACTCACTTCTTCTTCATCGATCATGGATTCTTTTCTTAGATATTCAACTTCTACCAACTGTTTCTCCTCATTGTGATCGGTATCTTTTTCATCTCCTGCAGCATGGACTTGCATAGTAATCAACTTGTAGTATTCACCTTGCAGTTTCATCAGTTCGTGATGAGTGCCCTGTTCCACGGCTTTTCCTTTAGAAATAACGACAATTTTGTTAGCATGACGAATGGTAGACAGACGATGAGCCACAATGATAGTAGTACGATCTTGACTCGCTTTATCCAAAGCTGCTTGCACTTTCGCTTCACTGTTAGTATCCAAAGCTGAAGTTGCTTCATCCAACAAAAGAATCGCCGGGTTCCTTACCAATGCTCTTGCTATAGCAATTCTTTGCTTCTGACCTCCAGATAATTGAGCTCCTCTTTCTCCAACAAGAGTGTTATAACCGGCAGGTAGTTTCTTGATGAATTCATGGGCGTTCGCTTTTATGGCTGCTGCTTCAATGTCTTTGTCGGTGGCTTCACCGTTGCCGTATCTGATGTTGTCGGCTATTGTTGTAGCAAAAAGTACTGGCTCTTGACCGACGACACCAATGTTTTGTCTGAGCCAGGTAAGGTCGAGATTTTTTAGGTTATGTCCATCAAGGCAGACCTGTGAAATTTCAAAATTATTACTTACAAGTTGCTGTTTATTATATTACTTCGCCAGAAATTGGGTCATAGAAACGCTGAATTAGTTGAATGCACGTGGATTTCCCACAGCCGGAACTTCCGACGAGAGCAACGGTGTCACCTGCTTTTATTTCTAGGTCCAGACCTTGCAGAATCTGTAAATTAATTTTTTTAAAAATCTTATTAGGATAACTTACTTTTTTTTAAATATTATCTAAGTACGCAAAACTTAAAAAAATGTGAAAACAATCTGAAAATTCAAGACCTACAATATGAATATCTAAAAAATTGTGCATTTAAAAGTTTGAGCAATTAGAAATTTACGAACTCAATAAAGTAAAAATAAAAATTGTAAAAAATTGAATATTTGAAATTCCAGCAAGCTTAAAATTCAAAAACCTGCGGAGTAAAGAATCAGAAGAATCTGGAAAAATTGGAAAACCTGAATATCTGACCAAATAGAAGACCGGATTCTTAGCATTTGACATTCTGAAAGTACGATAGCGTTGATCGCATCTTTAATTAAAAAGTTGAAATTTTAAACTAGAATAACTCCGGAACCCGGACTCCTACGTCAATTTCAAGGCCACCATTAAATTTCTCGTGAAATTCTGCGTAAGATGAGAACAAATTTATGACAATAGAGTCAAAATTAAACGATTTATCCCGACTCTCAAACTAGAGAATTACGCTCAAAAAATGGAGAAATTCAGAACTTTTCAGAATTTAAAAATGTTTCCGAACTCAAAAATTAAAAAAAAAAAACTGATAAATTCAATGGAATTTTTGCGAACTTTTCTTGCTGTTTACAACACTTACAAAAACACTTATTTTCTAAAATTGTCAGATTAGTCATCGCTCTGATGATAATGGAGCATCACCTAAAATTCTGACAGATTGAGTCAATGAAAAAAGTGTTTATGTTAGTAAAAATCAGCTTGAAACTCTGATAAAGTAAGGATTGACAAATTTAAGAAAAATCTAGAAAATCTAGAAACTGAAGACCTGAAACTAGAAGAAGAAAGACTAGAAAAATAAAATTTTGAAATACTTATTTAGAAACCAAAGAAACATGTGGTAGGAAATTTTAAGAAATTGGAAACCTAAGGAAATAAAAAATGAAAAAATCTAAACCACAAATTCAAGAAGTTGGAAATTCGATACTGCCAGGACCTGAAAATCTGAATCTGAACAATTAAAAACGTGGAAACTAAGAAACTGGCATAAAAAACTGAACAACTGAACAAGAATTAAAAAAAAACTTTGACATTTCGTTCAATGTGTGTTACCAACCGAAGAAAATTCCTAGATTTTGGGTGTGATAATGGCTTAATAACGCATTAACAGCTTTGTTACGACAGCAAATTGTAAAAAAAAAATAACAGAATTTTTGTTGAATTTGCCCATTAATCTATTTCTATTTTATGTTTTGTTTGAATGTAAAGTAAGTACTCTTTATGGCATAATTTAGTACCAGTAAAAATTGCTTTTCATTTTATTTTAATTGTACTACAAAGTGCCATTTTATGGCCGCAAAATTATGCCATAAAGAAAACTTACATAATTACATGAAATTTTAATTAAGGTTTTGTAAACATAAAAAATGACGTATTTTCAAAAAAAACAGACGTTAAAAGTAAATTCATTTCAAAAAAAGTATCAATTAGTCATCTGGAAGTAATTACGTATTATCTTTTTATCACCTTGTCTTAATTTAGAAAGACGCCAACAAAAATCATCACCTTCATCTTAATCTTCTTTTATCTATTTATTAGAACTAATAAATTTTGTCTAAAATTCCAAAGATCTAGAATAGTTAAAAGAATACAAGTAATAAAATCTAAATACGTCATAATCCATGAAATTACTTTTTATGTACTATTTTAGGGTTCCACTTACCGGAACATCTTTTCTCGATGGATAATGGAACTCGACACTTTTAAACAAAATATTTCCTTTGAGATTTTCAATTTTGTTACCGTTCCCTTTTGACAAGTTAATGATGGGAACATTGTCTATGACTTGAAACACTTTTGCAGCTGCAGCTCTTGCTACACTGAAAGCCTCGATATACGGTGAAGAAATTCCAAAGTTCATGCTACCAGTCATTACACTAAAGAACACCTTAAAACCACCAGTCAAAAAATAAAAATAAAAAAAAATAAAGAGCACGTACTGTCACCATAGTGGCCGCATCGTACGACGTCTCATCCGGATCTAGCACCAGTTTTACACCATACCAAAACGCGAGAGCATAACTGCCATAAATGAAAAACCACAGCAGTCCAAAACCTGTCGCAGTCATGGACTGGCGCTTGATATTGTTCTTTTTTGCCGATTTTAATTCAACCTCGTATCTTGCTATCTCTTTGTGTTGTCCTCCGAAGGCTATAACAGTTCGAATCGAAGTGAGGACTTCTTCTGCGATGGATCCGGCCGTGCCGTAAGCGTCTTGTTCTTTTTTGGCGATTTTTGAAGATAACTATGAAAGTATAAAAAAGATTCTTACAACGTTACACACTTACAACTCCGATGATCCCAATGGCTATCATTGACGCAGGTAATGAAGTCAGACAAATGAGAGACAATTTCCATCCTTTTACCAAAGCCATAATGAGTGACGCTAAGAACACGGCTTGAAAATTGATAAACATTGGGACTTTTTCACCAATGCCGTCTTCGAACTTTGAAAGATCGCTACAAAGAGTGGTCAAAAAAGAACAAGCGAGATATTTTTTATATTTACTCTGACATCCTACTGGAGAAGTCGCCAGTGTTGTTTAGGTCGTACCACGAAATATCTTGGTTGAGAACTTTTTCTAGGTACAACGAGCGAATTCTGAAAATCTATAAAGATTTGTGGTAAATTCAACACCTTCCAACTTCCAACTTACCTGTTTAAGAGCCGTATAGTTGAAAACGACAGTCGAGAGGTAACTTAAGACAAACATCCCAGCTCCAATCAAACTGTTATATATAGCAAAGTCCGTAATATGTCCAATAAAAATATCCGTTTCTATATCGATCGCGGTTTGATTTTTAGAATCTAAAGCTTTTGCAAAATCGACTATGTGTCCTGTCAAAGTACCAAACAGAAGTGTGTTCAAAGGTTGCAAAACACCAGTTCCTATTGCTGCTAAAGTTCCAACGAACATCCAGCATATTTCCATGCAGGTGGCATATCTGAACTGAAATTATAAGAATGAAAAAAAAGAATACAAACTGAAATAAACCTACTAGTTGGAAAAGTCCCACAGGAGGTAACCTGTCTTTTTCCGCTTTCTCTTTATCTTTCGGCTCGATGAGCTCACTGAAAACAATTTAGTCATTATCACGTGTCGGAAGAAATTCTCTAGGAAATAGTATCAATTTTCGTGATGGTTATAAAAGATGATATCGTTTTATCAGCAATATTCGAACTGATTAATCGTATAAATTTCTACCTGAGTATTCGATTTTACTTACGGTGTGAGCACATCTTTTTTAGGGTTTTTTTTGTCGAAATCTAGAGAGTACGTTTTGCTTTTTCTCATTGTGGCAATCTAGAAAAGGAGCTTAGATAAATGTAAGTAATTTAAAAGAAACTAGAAGAATTTTTAATCGGAATTAAATTTATTAGTACTCACATTTAGCCTTCTTCCAGATGAAGATTTTTTTCAGTCCTATTCTTCTGAAAATCCAGAATTACTACACTTTACCATTAATAAATTTAGTACTTCTCACTTGTAGCGTTTAAAAGTCTGTATAAAACAATGCTTGCTTATCGGTGCGGTGGTTAATTTAACACGTATGTCCAATCTTATCTGATAACGAGATTATATGATTTTGATCAAATTTGGACTATTGTTATAAAGTACTGTAATCAGATCATTTAGAATTTAGAGGCTTCTGTGTGCGATGATACGTGTAGGGGGGCGAAGATAAGTGATTAAATAATATTTTACACCTTAAGGAAGTTTTTATTTTGTCTGAAAATATTTCTGATATTGATTTGGAAAATGTTTTATATTTACTACCTACTAATATTCTTGGATACGGTTGACAAGGAGTGGAATACAAACAGTTATGCGTTATTCATAAAATGGTTGTTTTATTTTATTAACAAAAGAATTTATTGACAATCATATTGAACTTAAAACTTAGGATAATAATAATTAACAAAAGTTGAAAATGATGTCATAAACTAGTAGGCGTTAGTACTGTTTCTTTTTGAAATATTTTATCAACATCTTATTTTTAATTTTTGCATCAAGTGTCGCCATGTTGTGAAACTGTCTTTTCACGTTTTCTAGTTTGTTTAAGACAATAACTGTATTATTAAGTTAATAATTGTTAACTTTATACAGTTTACAGATTTATTAAACTTTTTTTTTATTTTTTTACGTTACAACTAAGAAGCGAAAAATATGCGCTTAAAAATATGCAGATATTCAAATAATTGATTCTTTATATTTGAGAGAAAATCTAAAGCAAAAAACATATGCAGAATAGTTTTAAAAACAATATAAAATGTAAAAAATTAAAAATTCAAAAAACTCATATCTAGAAATTCTAAAAAATATAAAGATTATTTTTCTCCACATTCTAACAACTAATAAGATTTCGAGAAATGTGAAACTCAACCTATAATAGTGGTATTACACTGATATAACGAATTTTATATTAATCCAGGCAGAATTTAGACACATTTCATACATATACAATCTGTATTAAAAATATTGAAAATTGAAAATTGAAAACTCTACCCCCAAGAATACCAAGAAAACTTACAAATCAGTTTCGTGCATTTTGAAAAGAAAAATAACATGTTTTGAATATAAGTTCATCCATTGAAAATCTTGCGAAAATTATGAAAAATCATTTGAAAAAAATAGTTAGTGTTCTTGGATAATAGTCTTGACATATTCTACGACCTTTAAGTTTTATCACGCAATATTTGCATAGGTAGACTTTTTGCAAAATTTGGTTTTACGCGAATGGTTTAAACTAAATAATTCGAAGACAAAATTTATCATTGAATTATTAAGTCTCAAACATTTTAAAAAAACTACCTATGAAAATTTTACTTGATAAAACTTGGTCTCGGAATATGGCCTTCGATAAGTCTAAAAAGTTTCAACAGAATTTGAAAAATTTGGAGCATTGAAATTTAAACAAACCTAGCATAAGTGAAAGATGAAAAAATTTCAGAAAACTCTTTTGCTAAAATTGAAATTAATAATTGTGATTAGCATTTTTTTTTCCTAATTAGTGAGTCTTTTTTATTCTGATGAAATTTAATTAAATTCTTAACAGAAGATTTTACTATTTGTTTATTTATGTCAATCTCAATAGTATCTCATAGTATTTGGGATTACAAAGTAACTATTGATCTGTCTGGCCTACTTTAATGGCAATTACACGAAATGTTATGATGAATTTAAAGTTAACGTTGATGTGCATAAAAATAGACCCAGATAGGAGTAAAAAAAGTTTAAAATCCATGATAAAACATAATAAATACTAAAATTTTAATAGAAAAATAACTGAATATAACTCATAAGAATGACATCGACATTGTAATTTTTAATATTGGATTACATGCACTTTATTTTAAATTTAATTTATAATAATTAATAGGCAATAAGTAAGTAATATCTAAACAATATGTAGCACAAAATAGAGCTGCTTTTGAAAGTCATCGGTAAATCATTATCTTTATAGTTTTAGATAAGCACAGACAGGAATGCGATGTCATGATAGGTTGATAAATGAGTTAAAATATGACTTTTACTTTTTACCGTCTGCTCTTTTAAACCTCAAAAATTTGTTTTTACTTCTTTAAACGTGAAAATAAAATTATAAAAATTGTAATTCAATCATCTGTTTACATTATGTAAATTAAAAAAAAAATCCTATTTCAAAGATTTTGTAATTTTTTTTAATGTTTTTAATTTTTTTTTACTAATTTGAAAATATTTTATTTCTATTAATATCTACTAAATTAAATTACTAATAATTAATAAAAGTTAATTCTTTATTATAATTCCGGTCCTGTTCTCTCAGGGTTTATTAAATAGGTTTAAAACCAAATTTAATAGACAAATCTGTAGTTAATACAATTTTTAGTGAGATATCTACTCCAACTTATATGTCATTGCCTTCAAAGTGAAACAACCATTTGTGTAGTTCATCGCAATCTTAAGTACTGCAAGATAGAACTGAGATATAAATAATTGAATAAACCAGAGACCTAATCAATTTTTGTTTTTTTTTTTTTTTTAATTCAATTGAGTGTTTTCAGCACAAAAAAAACGTTTCATTAAAAAAGAACAAACTTATTAATTGCAATTTATTAATTTCAACTTTAACAAGTCAGTTTTTACAAATAAATAACTGAAAATATTACAAGTATTGTCAGCTGAAAAAATATTTTTCTACAAGAATATGTACAAGCTTACAACTTAACACAGAATCTTTACCAACTGCACTGTTGTTTGCAAAATTGTGGTCAGTTAGTGCTTAACAATGCTAATGATTTAATTCTAACGGGTCGTTAATTAATGAGGCACCATCAATAAGTTAATACTACCAATTATTATAAGATAAATATTTCCTACAAGACTAATTATTTTAAACAAAATATCAATTGCTCAATCTGTAATACTATTTTAATGTAAATTTTCTACATATTTAACCCAACTTTAACACCGTCCGTAGTTAAATTGACTCAATGTGCAAAAACTCGCAAAACGCTTAATCGAAATTGTCGCTTTATTCATCCTTTATGATGGTGTTGATGGTGTCATATCACGAGATCAAATAAAGTGTTGACCAGGATGATTGTGAAAAATTGAAATGATAAATAAAAATGCAGAACAAAAAATGTGTTCTATTTAAAAGTAGCGTTTATATGCTGCGCGAAATGATTTATCATAGCTTGTTGAGTCAGCTTATTAAGTTAGGCTTTTATAAAAATATTAGGTCATCAGAGTAGATACAGATTTTGAGTTACAAATCTTAGAGTAATAATGTTATATTAAAATTTGAATTTTTGTAGATTAAATTTTGTTAAAAATACTGATTTATCATTAATTAAGACAAAGAAAGACATGGTACACATGTTTAAATTTAAGCGTCGTCTTAATTAATCCTATATAAATACACTTTTACTCACTGTTGTCTATTATTGACGTGACAGTACTTAAGTAGTAATAGATAATAATTCCAACAAATTATACGCTAACATTATTTAAATCTATACAATATTGTTGTAAAAATATTCACGTACGAAAAAAGATGAAATAAATTTTACACAATAAATCTAAGTTTGTTGTTTAAAACAATTTTTTAATTTTAAAATACGAGTTTAACCCTTAACACACCTAGTCCTTTTTGCGTCGCTTTGTTTTTCCTTTAAATACCACATTCAGCAATATGAGTACATTTTTTGTTAGCAAAAAATAAATTTCAAATGCAACTCTAACTCAAATGTTTTCTCTAAAATTAATAACTTGACAGAGTGATACGCATAGGAAATTATCTATATACAATTATTACATTTGTTTATATTTTTTAATGTTTCTTTGATGAGAAAACATAAAAAAACATTTGGATTTGTTATCTAGGGAAGATTTGTTGATTATGTACTAAACTTATGTGTAATATTACACCACAGGGTTTTATGACATTTATTACAAATTTCGCCTACATATTTATACTAGGCATTAGCTTTTTCCAATACTGAAGTAATTTTTGTCCAAGTTGCAAAGAGTATAAACTAGCAAAATATGTCAAGTATGATACTAAATAGTTCAAAATGTTATAAAAACATGTTACATGTTCAAACATGTTATATAAAAATCAAAAACTATAAAACACACACAAAATGACAACTCGAAAAAAATCTGTGCAAGTTCTTCACCAAACACTCGGTGTGTTAAGGATTAAGCTGATAATTTCATTGTAAATACTAACATAGGTCGGATTACAGAATTTAACACAGTATGAGATAAGCTACGGTTAATCTCGTTGTAGTGCTCAGTTGTCGATAATTGCTCTATAATTTCCAGAAATTTTGAGCAAACTGAAGTTTCTAACGTTTTTGTTACATCAAAAGTAAAAACTAAAGTATTGTTATAGCATTACGATGCTTTCGTAAACATTTACCAAAAACTGAAAATTTTGTAACGAAAACTTCTGACAAGTTATAGCAATGTATGAATTGTTGGTGCATCAAATTTATTTTTATAACACAAAAGCATAAAGACATTTATAAGAGAAACGTATAAAAACGTAATTATATACAGTGTCCAACTGCTTCAAAATGCCACAAAGGACGTATAACCTTGAGTTTTTCGGATGTGTAAACAATTACTACGTGGTGTTTTTAAATCCGTCTACTTATTTACAAATTTGACTTAATACTAAACAACATTATAGATACTACGTGAGTGACTATAAATGAGATACTTTCTGTTTCAGAACGCTCATATTATTTTTTTCTAGCAAACTTTAAATTATTTTGCACCATCGGCCCCAAAAGCATCCCGTTTTTTTTTCTTTTGATAATTAAAAAATCTTTGGAAATACATGGTTCTGATTTTTATTTGACTTAACCTACTCTTAATCCTTCAGAATAGAAAAATAAAAGACCCTTCTATTTTCGCAATATTTTGCTTTTGATTAGCCATTACGTAGATGGTAAGCAAACTAAAAGTTCCTAACGTAGATTATAATCAATTCAACTATACTCTGTTGTTAGTAAATAAGATCACCATAAATTTTGTCAGATTTTTAGAATCCAGCTTTCATTAAACATTCTTCATCTTCTTCTGCTGAGTGTTCTTCAGAAGAACACGAAGACGGGGATGACACGTTTCCCATCAACGTACTTCCTAAAGTTTGTTGTTTTGAAGAGGTAGCACGTGGAGTTAAACGTGACTGTGTTAACCAGGATGGTCGTCTTAGAGAACCGGCGTAACGTTCTTCTGGGATTATGTCTCGAGTTATCGACCTGAAGAACAAGAAGACGTAGAATTTCTTTAAGAGTATCGTGGTCAACAGTTGCTAGGCTACTGCCAAATATGAAACATAAATAATAAATAGAAAAAAGTGCCATTTAAGGCCATGGTTAGTAAAATTAGTAAACATAAAAGGTAGAATTTCTTGCAGCTTGATTGTGGTAAATGAATTTCCTCTGCTTTTGCACCTACGGAATGTACAGTGCAAAATGTATAACTAACTTTTATTCTACGTTTTATGTTGGTTGACATCATTGCTTGTGACTCCTTGTGCGGTCTAATAAAGAAAGTGTTATTTTTAAGAACGAGAAACATTCACATAAAAAACGGTGTTTTCATTTCTTACATTGTATCGTGTACAAGTGTCACATATGAGTAACCTCATCATTGTTAACACACCCGCTTAGTTCCAGCATGGAACCGCGACGGGCTTGTCTCCGCTGTCCTGGAGTTTGAGGAGGTTGAGGAAGAGGCGGTATGGTACCGGTTTTCTGGAGGACACCCAAAGGGTCGCTTTCTCCATCTTCGATCAGAAGAACGGCGTTTCGACCAAGAGATCCACGACGTTCTTTTTGGGGAGTCGACTCGGTACTGCTTAGATGCTCAGAACCGACGCTCTCTCGTCGAAAAAGACCGATTACTGAAGATCGGGGGTTTTCTAATCCGCCTAAGAAAAATTCAAGAAATGTTAAAATTCTTCCAACTCTCTAGAATCTACATAATTAAAGTTTTTCTTACTATTCTGAATAACTGTGACTGGTTAAGATTTAACGATGATCAACATTACCATGAAATCGTACATATTTACCTAGAAATGTTGCCGACGGTGAGTTGTAAGCTAAATATTCTTTGTTTGAAGCCCACGCTGGAAATTCTGATTGCTGCAAAGGTACAGAACCCTCTTCTTCTTCTCGTTTCCACGGTAACATCGTCTCTGTGGCGGTGGGCGTCGTGACGCGCATCAAATCTCCACCTGTTACGATAATTGATATAAAAGAAATACAAAAAGCAGACTAAGTGGTTGGATAATTGATTATTGTTCACTTACAAGCGTGTATCGTATAAATAGACACTGATTTAGACAGCTACCGATTATTATTTAAAAAACAAGTAGGAAGTGAAGGGACGTCCTTTTAGGTCTGTGGTGCAAGCAAACTTGTTTCCATGTTAAACGTGGGAAAAAGACTATGGAACAAATAGGAATTCAAGAAACTACACATGAAATAATAAAAAAAGTAACAATGAGGATGGAAGTTAAAACCGAAGAAGAGAGTTTAGAAAACAAGATAGAGAAAAATTATTAACGTCATGATGCCGATAACTGGCAAATAACAGACAAGACTGAAGTTTCGCGTTTGTTATTTGCGTATAGACCGAATATCGTTCAATACTTTTCATAATACCTTCGACAATGAACTCCTAGAAAATTCGTAAATCAAGTTTGTTTGCGTTGTATTAGAAACAGTTATTGTTTATAAACAACTAATTTTTTTTATATATTTCGTGCTTTCGTGATGTTAATTCTAATTTAGTAAGAGTTCCTGACGATATATGTGAGGAAGTTTTTCTAGCGAGTAAGTGTTTATTACCCGGTAAAACCTCTCCGGGATATGAAAAGGATTATCAAGATTTTATACCTCATGGAAAAGAAGCCGAAAAGTAGAAGACGTTAATAAAAATATTTCGCTGGTGTATTTGTTGGGCTTTCGACCAAGTTTGCACCAAATAGTTTATGAACCAAGATTTCTATGTTGAAAACATGTTTAAAATTAGACGAAAATATTAAAATTTCCTCGTGGTAACTAATGTCACAAATTATGTGCCATAATTTTACACTTTGCTTTTCAGTTACGGGAAGAGGGTTATTTTTCTTAAGCGGAAGTCGGCAAACTACAATCCGAAAAAGTTCTAAAACTGTCGTGATAAAGATAAGTTTTGATAAAATATACAGGTGGGTATAATGAACAAATAATAAAAGATAGAGTTTAAATAAACATTTTCCTAAATAGTGAATTATTCGAAAACATTTTTATCTATGTTTGCAAAAATGCAATTAATGCAAGGCCCAACATACTAATTTTTAAAAACAGACCATGCGAACGTGAAATATTGTCTACATACCATCTATGGAACCTCTGGACATGCGTTTTCCAGTATCTGAGAAAATACTCTCATCTGTAACTAAACATACAATACAGTGCTCGAAAATGGTAAAATATGCGACGAGTGTTTCACCATATCCACAAACAAAATGACAAACAGTGTGATGTAACACTCTTCATTTACAAAAAATTAAATGTGGCTGCATGCAAAAGTTGATGAATTTGCAGAAATGAAGAAAAGTTAGTTAAAATACCGACTACTGAATCCGTTGTGGGTTTTAGGTATTTTTTTACAGATTCAGTTTAGGTATTGTGCGAAGCTTAAATAGCACCATAGATAACAAGATTGTAAATGAAACGGATGTGGTAAAGTGCTTCAAATAATGTCGCTTTGCTTTGGAAAACTTGATAAAATTTCGTTGGTCGTTTTAAGACAAATCTATTCTAATCTGACTAAGCGCTAAAATAATAAATGGTATAGCACGATTTCGTGAGTTATACCAAATATCAAAAACTGAATAAAAATCGAACTAAAAAGCGCTCTACGTTAACCGTACCATGAACACTAGAATGCTCCCTTCTCCAAGGGAGGCAATCTTCAGCAGCCGTTGGTTTTTTATTTTTCGTTCCCATCAAAGGAACTAATTGACTAGCAAAACTCCCGCTGAGATCCGTTTCCGTGCTTGCTAAAATAACGAAGCTCGTTAAAATCCATTGTAAAACACGAGCTTCAAACCGCTGTTAGCGGAACTTTTCAACATAAACAACTTTTCCGAAGAAAAGTTGAACATCTTTATTATCTTAGGTACATTTTATACAGCCTCAATAAATGCAGCTAAGATACAAACAAAGCACGTCAACACTGAAGAATAAGCTTGGGGTGTCAGTAGCATGCTTTTTCTTCAGTACAGCCATTTAAAAGCAGAGTTAGAACAATCAGCCACCCGAGCATCTCCTCCATTGAAATCTGCTTTGTAACCTAACAAAATACACTAATACTCACGAGACGACTTTGCTGTGAAAGTTATAGGACTGTCCCAGTCTTCTTTTGTTGATTTTGGCTCAGTGTCGTCTTCGTGTAAGACCTCGCTTATGTAATCTAGCGGGAATAAAAAATGTAACCTGTGTGCTAAAGGGACTAAAACTGCATTCCTCGCAGAGACTTACCATGAGAAAATTGTTTTGCCGTGCCATTCTGTTGAAACTCGGGAAAACTGACGTGGTTTTGTTTACCATCCTAAAAACCAAAATCACAAACTTTACTTAATACGAAATTGATATTTACTTTGTTCATTTTCTTGCTGTGTCGTTTGTGGTGGTGCTTCTTGTCAGCAACCAAACGTCGCATGTTAAAGTGCATCCGGTAATTGACCTGTGTTGAAAGATCGCGGTCGTTGACAGCATGTCGACTGTAGCTCAACCTCCGATGCTAAAAAAAAAAAAACAAACACTCAGTTGGAGGTAAAACCTACAAAGCTGTATACCCTTCGGTTTGGTTTCACGAGTTCTTCAGCCAAGAGATGGTGGATTTTGGC
Source organism: Cynaeus angustus (assembly GCA_030157275.1). Lineage (NCBI taxonomy): Eukaryota > Metazoa > Arthropoda > Insecta > Coleoptera > Tenebrionidae > Cynaeus > Cynaeus angustus. The sequence goes on from CM058059.1 coordinate 26,884,655, forward strand.
ATCTGTCAGATCTTTCTTTGAAGGGTTGTATTCCAATTCTTGCATGTCTATGTTCCATGTGCTTGTGTCTAGATGACTAAAACTGGAACTAAAAGAATGGGCACGATGAGTCCTTGGAATAACGCTAAAGAGACTAACAACAAAAGCGGTCACTAATCAACACTTGCACTAAATTCTCAGAACGGCTACTCTCGAGGTTCTTGATGTGATAAAAACGATATAAAAGCAGTAACAGTTAGAAATTGTTATCTCTGCTTTTATTGTTGCAATTCGGGGTGAAACGAAAGATGCCAATGAAAACACAATAAACTGAATTGATCTCATAACCGTCTGATTATTTTACGTTACGAAAAAAGAATTGTGTATTGCGTTTGGAATGTACCTGCACCTCCACCAAATTCAACAATCGGATTTTTACTCTCGAACTACTCTATAAACTCACCTTGCAATGACAAATTAACACAGCAAACAAAGGGCATAAAAGCACTGACTACAAAGGATACGGTTATAAAATTAATATAATTTTTAGCTCTTATCGCAATCTATAAAGTGGTCAGTGCTGTTAGTTTACCAGGTTAGTAATGTGGTGGCGCACCTGCCGTTGAGATTGCCCGCCGTATAATTCTTGAAAATAGCGGACATGCTTTCAGTACCAGAAATGTTACCTATGGTGGAGGCATTTCTACGCATATATTCCATGGCGTCTCTCATGGCTAGTTTTGAATAGGTTTCTAAAATTTTCGGTTCAGCTCCTTGAAGATTTCGTAGTAAATAAGGCCGTATGAATTGGTTATCAAATCGCTTAAAGCTAAAAATAGAATATTCAAAAAATGTTACAAGTTTTTGGAGGAATCTTTTTACCTATCTCGGGTGTGATAGTTGCCATGTTGACCCAATATATCTTCAATGGCTGCCATAGCATGATCCATTAACTAAAAATATACTTCAGAAACTATTCAACAAAATACAATTAAATATATCGTAAACAAATATTTTCTAAACTAAGTTTCCAGTGCGATTATAATTAAAAAATTCAAGGATATCGTTGCTATAAATATCTATTTTTTTTGAGTCACCGTATTTCTGCGTTTTTCTGAAGTTTTTCATTAGGTTTACTTTCAGGTTACAAAATCGGTGTAAAAATACAAATCCGTCTTAAAGGTTTTGGTGGCCTAGATATAAAAATAATAAATACTGAAGCATATTTTTTTCGTTTATAAAAACGAAAAAATCCACCTTCGGCAAACAATAGCTATAATAGTTTTTCCTAAGCTAACATAAATATGCGCCTACTGAAAGTTTACATAATAAATCAAAATTGATGCCAATATTATCGCTTTTAGGATAATTATAAACCAATAACTAACAAATCAAAACACGCGTAGGTTCTAATAATAAACCTGTCAATTGAAGCTTGATGAAATAGTATGGTACAAAGTTTCAGTTTAATCTAAAATATCCCACTTGAAAATAATAAGTTAACATGTTAATTAAAAATAAAAATTATGCTTTAGCATAAAAAGTGTCTTACTTTGCAAATGGTAGAATACTTAACAGTAGGTTAAAATTTAATTAATTTTCGGAGATTAATTTCACTATGCTAAAAATTATCTAAAAGCACATCAGCAGCTACAACAGAACAAAATTAAAAATTGGTTATTATTTTTTGAGAACATGAGAAATTATCAGTTTTTCAGAATTTTAAACACCTGACCTGACATCCTAAAAAATTCATAAAAAAGTTATAAAACTCATAAAAATTAAAATATTCTAAAAATTTCAAAAATAATAAAACAAATCACAATTTGTTACAACCCTAACATTAAAATCGGGCTATTCATTATTTAATAATATTATAGATTTATTTTTAATATGCAAAAATTAAAGAAAAGTTTTAGAAATTCAAACCTATAACTTAAAAATGATCGTCTCAAGTCTTAAATTTAAACTTCTAATTTTACAATTTTAAAATCCAAGATTTAAATAAATTGATAAAAATTTAAATCTTCTTAGAATTTGAATTTAATTTCTTTTAAAGCTAAACTTATATTTGTGATTTAGAAATTTCTAGTGTCATTTAAAATACCAAACAAAATAAGATTTAGTAAATGTTATAAAAATTAGAGATCCGAGTGTAATTAAACGTGTTGGTTAAACATAAATTCTAATTTATAAGAAAAAATAAACAGATAAGATAAAAGGCTTTTCATAAAACTTCCTCCTTTTTGCTTTTGAATATCTCTCGGGAAAAACGAGCCCATTAAAATTACTTTCCATATTTTGTTATGCATGTTCCCCTTTATTCTTTTATTTTGATAATTACCCTTTCATGTATCCGCTCGTTCATCGTCGGTTTCCTTTTTTCCGCGGTCTTGACGTTGAGAATTTTTACCAAGGGTTTTATCGTTATGCCCTGGAAGAACACTGTAAAGTACACGACGGCAATTGTCGTGGTCATAAACATAGGTTGAAGCGGCACAATTTCAGGACTGATTAAAAGGACCAATGCAAAAGCCACCGCCCCTCGTAAGCCACCATAAGACATTACAAATTTTTCCACCTTACTTAACTGATGCAGTCGAAAACGATTTGCTATTGCTGTGAATATTATTACACCTAAAAGAAAAAAAAATGTTCACGTAAAAGGATGCTAGAAAAACGAGAACTTACCTATTGCTCTGTAAACTGAGCAAAATAGAATTGTAAGAATGACAAACCAAGTGTTCCAGACATGGTCTGTACTCACAGTGGCCACACCCAAAAACATAAAAATTATAGTCTCGGACGAACTACTAAGCATTTTCATGGTATATTTTATTGTCGTATGGGACTTGTGAGATATGTTTGCTTCGACGTAGTTTTTCATTGTTATACCACAAAAAGTAATTCTGGAAAAAAATTGTAATCAGTTTTTTTGCTAAAAAAAATACTGGTAGCTTGAAGTTTAAATAATTTACAGTGATTTTTAAATGGCTTCAACAAGATACAATTATTTAATGTCCGGCAGTTCTCACGATCTAAAACATGTTGCTTCGTTGTAAAAAAAGTTGTTATTGAAGTAATATTTCCAGAAACGTTTACATGCTGAGTAAAGCTGAGCGCAAGCTTCTCTCTCTATAAAACGAATCAATTATGATTTAAATGTATATTTAATGATCACGTGTATCGGCACATAAAATTGTGTTCAATTTTAGTTGAACACGAACAAGGTACAAATTTTGTTCTCGAAGGACATATTAATAATAGAAGACGAAAGATAGACTATCGGTAGAAAAATGAGTGTTAAAATTGAAAAGCAATGTTTGTAAAACGTTTCAAACGAGAATTGTTAATTATCTTCCGAAGATAAAAATAGCAACGCAATAAAACGGATCGTACCGTCAATGCAAACATTGAGGAAAACAACAGACTTGATAACAAGAAGTCGATATAAAGCACCTGCGTCAGTATCTTTACATTAGTTGGAAAGTGAGAAGAAAGCCTTTGGCACAGGTTGAAAACAAATAAGTTTACATCGACGTTGATCACCTACTGGGAAATTTATTAGCAAGTTAAAAACAAATTACGGACTTAATTAAAATTAATGCTGTAATCAGAACGTGACACGTTCTTTTAATGTATTGTCACTAAAAGTTTTTGTTTACCAAAAAGTCAAAATGTCACACCTTTGGAAAATGACATAAAATTTTCCTGTGTGTCTGCAACTCTTCACTAATTTTCTTTATATCTTTCGAAAGTACCCGGAATACAATAAATTTGATTAGACCATCGTAAACGTCACAGTTTCTTGTATCAGTTCTGACAATAGCTCCAAAGGGACTCCAAGGGAAGAAGTTAATGATTTGTCGCTAAACTGGAGCATGACAGACGACTCTTTGGAGCCACGATTTTGTCTGATTAAATTCTTCTGAAAGATTACGAGAGTGCCACCAACAGTTGATAAATTGATTTATCTAATGTATTGTTGCATCTGTACTAGTTTTTGTAGTTTTAATATGACCCCCAGACTAAAAAAAACTTTTGGAATAGTCAACTTTTCTAGTATTAATTAGAATTTAAGATGAGCTGTTGGGCTCTTTAGAACTACTCACCCGGCGCATCCACCAATTTCAGGTTAAAATATTTACCAGACAAGACAATAAAAGACCACTTTAACCACCAAGTAGAAACTGTTAATGTGCGAGATGGTTAAAGATCATTTATCGTCGTGTATAGTACAATGTATTTTCCATGACAAATTTTAAAGAGAAATTTTCATGTTCATATATTAATTCCAAAAATAAACAGTCGTTCATACTAATATTCAAAATTGATTGGTAGAGAATTTTCGTTAATTTTTTTTTTTCGAAATTTGTTGCATACGAAAAGGAAGAGCCTGCAGAGCCAATGAGTAAGTTACTGGTCACCCTAAATATACGAGAAAAAGATACAACGCGTTCCAAAAATGTAGAACTGACAATGAGTCAGTGTTTCTCGCATACTTGATTTTACAACATTGGGTGATAGGAAGCATCATAAAACTTGGTAGATTTGACTAAACTAGATACTTAAGCTCACAGAGCTGTATTAAAGTTTATTTTCGTAGAAATAAAACAAGTCAGCTTATACCAAGAATAAAAAAGTGAGCAGGTCAAAATTCCAAACTTAATATGGCTACGTTATTGGACTTATTAAACTGTTCTTCCTTTTATTTAAAGCGTTTATTTTGTATTAGAAAAGAGAGGCGATAGAATGAAAATAGGTAAGTGCCCACAGAAGAAATAAAATCGACCCTGCATTCTGCCCATCTGCCTTTTCATTTATCTATCTAGTTTTATGGGTCTTGCGGTTTGCTATCTTGCAACAACCCATAAATACTAATCACCTCTAGAACCATAATTCCGAAATATGTTGTGGGAAACTTTACGATTAATGTTCCAATCAATTCAAAATATTAATGTACTAAAGTTAAATAAAAGTTATTAGTATTTTACCTACCCTTGAGGTTAGAGTGCAAAATAGTTGTTGCATTTTGAAACGCATAAAGCACAATTCAAAATATGCTATATAAAAAAAGCATTTTTTTTTCATTTTTAATAAATTAGTTTACTTGCTTCGTGAAAACATTTCATCTAAAGCAAATATTTACAACAAAAATATACTTACGCCAAAATTCCTGACATGTGAAAAATCTCGGCATTGAGATACGCCAAATAGGCCATAACAAATATAAAAATAGGTTCTATGACACGCACTTCATTCGTAAACTTTGTAACAAATCCCGTAGCAAGTCCCCAAATCACACCGATCACAGTACCACCAAGGGCCACAACAAAGAAACTCGCTAAACCGGCAACAAGATCTTTGTAGATAATATTTTCTAGACCCATTTCGGTATATGCTTCAAACAGATGGTATAACACTACAGTAACAGCATCATTCAAGAGCGATTCACCAAACACCACTATATACAAAATTTCGTTAACTTGAATTTCTTCAAATACAGCTAACACTGCTACTGGATCCACCGCAGATATCAGAGATCCAAAAAGGAACATGTCCAGCAGCGGAGTATCACAGGAATAGAGGCCTGTCAGTCCTACTGCCCACAAGGAAGCACCTGAAATGTTTAAATTTTAACATAACGTTGAATTTCTGATGAAAATAACTCACCTATGGTTAACGTATTAAAAATAGTTCCTATTACCGCAAACAGTAGTATGGTGCCCAAATGATCAAAAAACAGTCTGTTCGGCATAAAATAACCGGCATCTAAAATGATAGGCGGAAGCATGTAGAAAAAGAATGTATCTGGTGTAAGCGGAGACATGTGAACGCTGTCGGTTATGTGGACTAAAATGACACCGATGACCACTCCAACAAAGATTAGTAGACAGGATTCGGGGAAAATTTCGCTTAGTTTAGGAGCCATATGAAAACCTGAAAAAATCACAAACATTCTATTTCATTCATACAATAATATTTCTGGGTACTTGTTTAAATTTAATTGTTCTTTTAGTTTCGGTCTGCGATGTTGTAATTCGGCACAATTAATAAGCAAGAGAAAAGTCATAACTTCACCCAGCTTTATTGCCCTAACACCAAAACCACTAAAATTACAATTATTATTAAAAATTGTTGAAATTTTCAGTTCGTTCTAAAGATGAAAAACAAACTATAAAATTTATCTCATCTACTTTCATAATTTTCTGATTTGGCACAATTAATAAGCAAGTTACAAATAGTCGACGCTCAAAATTTCATGCCTATAACGTTAAAACTATCGGAGTTAGAGTTGGAAATTTCTGATTCGTCTTAAAGATAAAAACTTCCAGAACAATTTGCTTTTTACTAGAATTGAAATCTTTACCTAAATTGGCAGTACTTCAACAACGCACAATTTTAAATCTAAGACAATTCTCAAATTCATTAATAGAATTGCCAATCGCCAATCGTGAAGCAAGAGATCCGAGATATTTTTGGTCAATGTCAAGTAGCAGCTCGTGATAAATTTATGTCTATACTGAAGGTCATGAACAAAATTTTAGCCCAATTGATCCCTACTACAATTCTAAGACTTTGTTAATTTTCTTTCATGTCAAGTGATTTTATAAGTCTCTACTTTTTAGTAGAAGTTGCAAATAACTCGGCCATTTTCTCAAGTCAACTTAATAAGATTTTACGTTTCATAAAATGAGCAAGTAACCTTTTCACTAATAATTGACTTGTTTTTGATTTCCTGTTTATAAAGATGGATTTTTGTGTCCTACGATTGAGGATACAAAAACACATAAACAGATGAACAGAACATTTTGGGACAACTACTCTATAAACGTTTACTTTACAAACTTACTGCGGCTGTAAAAGAGTTTTATGAATTCATATTATGTCAAAATATACTTAACGGACTGAACCTCGATTTGTTAATTTCCGCATTTTACCGCGCAAAAAATCTTATGTGCTCCTTAGATTGTCTATTTTTTACTCCGATCTAACAACAGTTCACCAAACAACACAGCCTCTTCAAAAAAACGTCGTCTTTATGGCTTCGGTACATAAATAGGTATTATGTCAATGAAGAAATGCTTAGTGGTATTGATCACAAATCAAACTAGCTCGAAACTATGTACATATAAATGTTGATGGTCAAACATAAATCTTTTTTAACTTTTCTTTGACGATAAATTGTTCAAAGGTTTTTTTGTTTGATTTCTAATCATGCAAACTACGTTTTATAGAATTTTGAGTTCCCTATAAGCAGAAAGGGTCAGTTCTGTTCTAAAACACTTTTTGATTTTTATTATAGAGCAAATTGTATAAATTTGAGTTTTTTTACATCAAAATTTCATATATATATATATATATATATATATATATTTAAAATTATATATGATTTTAAAAAATGTGAAAATTGGCAGGCAACCAACAATACAACTACATAGTATGATAAAAAACTAGTATTATGAAACTTATATTAAGACGCGGATCCAAGTTTGCAGCACAACTGCCTGTAAAAGACGAATACTTTCAACTTTAATATAACGAGTTTTTTTATGCTATTTTTTCTAATTAATGTATTAAATACATTTTTTTACAATTTTACATTTTTACAATTGATAAAATTTGAGTATCTACAAAATATTGTGACAGTTGGTAAAACTTCTGTTTAAAAGTTGACATTTTAAACTTGAATCGACTAGACTAAACACACCTGCCGTTTTCTCAAAGTGAAAATATGTACAAAATCCCTGTTCTAAGGTAAATTCAAAAATTTCCTACACTTTGCTAAAAATACGACAAATTACAGAAAATACCACGGTTAATGTGCTGTCGTAAATTTTCCACATCTGACTTGAAACTATAATCTTAAACTTACACTGACATCTGACATTTTATCCAATGTTAACAATCGAAAAAAGTTCGTAAATTTCGAGTTCGTAATGGGCTATTAACGCATACAAAATGAGTGCGTTAACGGCTTTGTTACTTAGCACTCTCTGAAATTTACATGTAACTATTATATATATTTATATACTGAAGTAAAAAAGGAAAAGCGAAATTTCTAATTTATAACTGCTTTTACTGGTTGCATATTTAACAAAACATTTAGAGACAACCGTGATTTTTTTATTTTTTCCCATAATTTAATGTTTCGCTGTAATTCTACCAACAAAATTTTCTATAAATATTTGGTGCGTAGTGTCACTGTGTAGGTAAAACGCCTACATCTTAAATGTCATCTAAAAATAATTGTTGAAATACTTGAAATGTTTCGAGAAATTTTAGACTAAACTGCATCAGTTCCTACAAATTTCTATTGATTCTTGAATCTCTTGTCCAAACTTGTGCTATTGAAGATAATAAATTTCTAAAAGTTCCGTAACAAGTAAATGATGATAGAATTCCTCCAACTTTATGACAAAGGCCGAATTTATTCGACTGTCCTATTAAAGTTATAGTAACTGCAAAACTCTCTGATTATTGTCAAAATATTTGCTCACATATGAGGTCGTAAAAACTATGTGCAATTCAGTCACAGTGATTGAAAAAATGAGGTTATAAAAAAACAGTCAATGACATAATCTTATCTGCCGCCATATGGAAATAAAGATCAGCATTATTAGTATTATTCGTTTATCTATTGCTAAAATTGTAGTTTGAATGTACTTTAGAAAATTGCATAAATATTGCAAATACATTACGTAACTTAATAAATCAAACTCTTAAAATGCATTAAAACGTAAGAGTAATACATAACTCCAGACAATATAGAAAACCGAACAAACTATTAAGCATTTATGAAATGCATTAAATCTCCCAAAGTTTCTACACCCTCGTTGAATTATTTTTATTCTCAGCGATTACATTTTTTTTTTTTCAATAAAAGGTTCCGTATATCGCATGAGAAAAAAAAACGCAGTGCGTGTCTAATTAAACAAATGGTAATTTTTTATTGAAACCATAATTCTGATCATATCCAGACATACGACGAATGGCAAGCAATGAAGTCATATCGTGTATAAATTATATAAACTTAAATTACCTAACAAAAACTAATTTGTACTCACTTATTTTCAGGTTCTAGTATAATAATTTTTACAATTTTTCTAATAAACTTAATTAAACCTTAATTAAACATTAATATAAATACGCTGCTTTCGTTCCTGTTGTATTAAGAATTACCTGTTAAATATTTAACCTAAATAAACTTTCGTGAAGGACAATCTGTTGGATGCAAGAACACTGCGTCTAGAAGATCGATATGGTCTGACCTTAAACTCTGCAGTGGGTATTATACACGTGAAATTCTGACAAAGTACATGAAAAAGTAACCAATGTAGAACTAAATCACTGAGATTAAATTCAGAAAGATCATTGACTGTTACTGTTGCAAACTGACCGGTGATCAATTCGATAAAAACCGCTTTGAGCTCATCCTGTTTATATTTTTATTACGATTGACTTTGTAGCTCCCGGTCGAAACATTTTACAAAATTAATGAAAACGCCTACATACATTTTTGCGTTTCGCTGCCGTTGAGAAAAGCTATACCATATTTATTTTCATATGAGAAGTCTGAAAAATTGTGTAAATAAAAACTTCCGAGTCCCGCCTTAAAATTTTTGTAGAATAATAATTATCTGGAAGAGGTAGTCTCTGGATTCATTTATTAACATGATGTCGACAAATCCTTTTATGATTTTAATAATTGTTAAACTAAAATTTATATATAATATTTTTGACATCACTTTTATCATAGTTTACGCACTATTAATAATGTCTTTATCTTTGAGAATGTGTTTCAAGCCAGAAACTAGACATTGTAAGTAATAAAGCAGATTAAAGAAAGGAACATGTACACCACCACCGCTGTGTAACATTATTAAACTCAAAATTTTACACCTTTATTCAATTAAATTTAGGAAAAAAAACACCTTTAATAGCATAAATACCTAATCTGTAAATTATAATACATGAATACATGTCAAATGCAAGCACAAATACAATTAAAACCGCATAATGTATGTAGTTGTCTGTGCCACATGTATAAAATCCATAGAAATATGAATCAATATAAAAATTAATTACATGTCAAGCACATGTATTATGAAATTAAGGGAATTTTAGGTAACATAGTTTAATAATTACGTTTTGTAAAACAGTGACGTGAATACACAAAAAATTCTATATGTATATCTATTTTTCAGTTTTATTATTTGATTTTTTAAATACTAGAAATCTGTACCGATATAATCTCAATTTCCGCTTGTCTCTTATGAATTTTAAAATTTTAAATTCCTGTTTCATATTAAATCTGCGACAAACACAGCAAACACTGTGGACACAGACGGTAGCATAAATCTTAAACTCAAGATAATAAAAGTTATCTCTAGCGTCTTTATTTTGACCTTAATTTATATTGAGCGTCATCTACGTAAAGACCATAAAACGTCACAATGTCGTATGAAATGTTAAACATTCGTAATGCTTAAAAATAGGGAATTAAATATCAGCCAGATATATATTGCTCTTTACATAAAAATCCTGTTCTGGCAAATATTAGTTTCTTCTCTGAAAATAAATTATTATAACGCTAAAAAAATATTTAAAATTTGATATAATGTAATGTTATTTTCTTATTTATCTGTCAAAATTTAGTGTCGCAAATTAAACTGTCTAAAATACCAACATCTAACAACAAAACATCTAAGTTGCTAAAAAAGTGAAAATACTGAAGCTAATTACAAACAAATTACTGTAAAAATATCTTTACTGATGAAAGTAATAGCTTAAACCCAGTCAGAAAAAGAAAGACATTTCTCAACGAGACGAAAAAGAAAATATTTTCTAAATCTTTCAAAAAGAAAATCGTACCTACCAAAATTATAACTTTCCAATGTGCTTATCGAAAGATTTGCCAACCAAACTATTGCAATGCCAACATATTTTATGTCAATGAATTAACGCTATTTTTAGAAAATTAGGCTTAACGTTGTTTGGAATTTATTATTGGTTGCTATCATTGTTGATTTATTTTTTGTGTTTGCTTTGCAATTTGTATTTGCCTTATTGAATTCAGTGTTTACTTTATTTAATCAGATTCTTGCATTTTCACTTCCAATTCCCATCTAACACTAAGACGGCAACATTTTTAAACTGTCAGTTCAATAATACAAAAAGATCTCAAAATGAAGAAAAAAAAACATGTTAAAAAAGTTGATTCAGAGAAAACTGTTGAAGAGAACAATATTAAAAATCTTCAAGATGAGTGTTTTTTGTTCCACTTTCGACTTCAACAAATCTGTTGATATTCTCGCATTGGAGCAGATACTGTTAATCGATTCCCATCTAGGAAAGAAATTAATTTAAAAAACTAGCAGTTCAAGCCTGACTCTAAGAGACAAAATAAAGAGATTGACCGTCAGACATGTTACAATCTTTGTGCAGACAAACAGTTAAAAAAACATTTCTACATGTCGTCGTTGTCAGCATTTTGATATCAAGAGTGAAATGTGGTCAAAATCATTCCAAAAATAGAAACGCAAAACATAATTGATTGATCTGGCAAACTCTCAGATTTTCTTCACTTCCTGCACAACATTCACAAAGAGATTACGAATAAATTATTTATTTTATTTTACATCAATTTTTAAATGGGTAACCGCCACTTAGAATCACATATTACTGGTAAATAATTCAAAGATAATTTGACAATTAATAGGAGCAATTAAAGTGGAACTAGTATTCTTGAAAAAATAGAGTATTTTTTAAGACACTAACTTAAACTAACTTAAAAACGTGTACTTAAAAATTATAGGCTTTTCTATGTATGCATTGTTACTAGAACTAGACTTATTAATCTAATAATGGCGTCAATAATTTTTCGAACAAATTAAAAGAGGTTGTTACGTGAATTTATTTCCTCCTAATGCCTATCAAAATTTAAATATGTATACTGTTTGGATACTTTATCGATAGTAACATAGCTTAACGAAAATCAATTTTACACACTTCCAGTTTCTCTTTAAAGTTCATTTATTCATGACGAAACTAAAAACTTTGTAAGTATAAAAATGATATTCATGAAAGGACTGCCATTGCTTATCGCATGTTTTCCCTCCTAACGATTTTCAATTACGTTACCTTCAACAATTTTGTGGGAATAATAAACATTCCGTCCTCCACTCACCGATTTTAGCCAAGCTGGCAAAGAATATCCACAGTCCTATGATGAATGGCGTTTCGATCCTATGAAAAGAGACAGCCAGCACCGGATATCTTTCAACAGTTTTTTGAGTAGTAGGTGAAGAAGCTTCTGTCGTCGTCGTCGGTATCGTTGTCGTCTCCGACGATGCTTTCTTTGGATTTACCGTCGTGTCCATGAAAAGAGTGTTGTCGCGAATATTGAAATCGCGATTGACGGGAGGGTGCATAACAGTATCGGAGGCATGGTCTGGTGGTTTGGCAAAAGCCATGGATATCCCCAGGATCCATAGCAGAATCAAACCGACCTTACAAGCCCGACGAGAAAGATTTACACCGTGTTGAAGTGAATACATCACATATGTTTTAGGATCGCGGGAGGACTGCCATGGAGGCAGCCGGCTGCAGGCACCGTGCACCTGCCGAGACTGGGCGTCAAACCCCAGCTGATGTCAGCGTCGCGGCGCTTCGAGTTGCGCACAACGATCAGAAATTCGCTCGATGTGTTGTTTGGATTTGACGGTGACACTCAAGGGTTTAATGATTTAGTGAAAGAATCTTCAAAAGGAAAAACTAATATTTGTTTTCTCGGAACTTTATCTAAAGGGGTTCAATCAAGGTTATTATATGGTTATAGCCAAATACACAGATGAATATGCGACACAACTCTAAGAGCTATGTTACCTATTGCCGTTATAGAATGATTTCATGGAAAAATAAAAACAGAGATCGATCGACTCGGCAAGCAAAATTTAGGTATGTTAAAAAGAGAAACGAACAATACTTAAGCACCAAACGTAGAGAAACTGCCGCTTTGACAACACCTGTAGTGTCCTGTGTCCGAGGAAACGACAGAAAAAAAAAGAAAATTATGGATTTAGACCATTTTGACGAAAAACAATATTGCACGGAATCATTTACAATCGTTGTCCAAAAATATTCTAAGAAATATGCTTTCCGTATTGACATAGGTATAAAGCAAACAGTGTTTTTAAACGTGTGTAATTAATTTTAACAACTTTGTTATCAAAGATACGTTAATTATATCCATGTTTTTTTTTATAAGTAGCTATGTGGATTCATGTGGTTAAAACTCATGTTTATCATCTTTCTAGTGAGAATTTTATGGGAATAAGCCAGTGGAGTCCAAAAGTGAAATCTACTTTTTATCCACAGAAAAATGTAAGCGTTTAAATTTTAAGTAGCGCTTATGAACAAAAAATGTGATTTGGAAGTTTTTATTGGTACTATTTAGATTCGGCTTTGTTTGTTTGGTTGTTTGGTTTAGTGTGACGCCAGAATTTGTAGTTACACCATTTTTCTCAGCTTGATATCAAATGATTGTCTTAAACTTAAGTTAATTTCTAAGTAGACCTATCTAGAGTTACGTTGAAAAGAAAGTATAAAGTGAAGGCGTAAAGTAAAAATAGAAAATCAATGTTGCGTTAGGCAACCAATTATACAAACGTGTCTAATTAGCAACAGTAACATTTCAGTAGAAATCCTGTTTCCATTAACAACGGAGTTTTCAAAAATTCAAAGCTTAGATACGATGGAAAGAAACCAAGAAAATTAAAGAATCCCGAGAGAAAACAATTGGATATTCTCATTCAGAAATCTTAAAAATACAAAATAACAACCTACAAAAATTTAAGAATATAAAGCATACAAATCCAAAGAAATAAGAAAAGCAAAAAATTTACAAGCATCTGAAATATCTAAAAAAAATATTATTAACATTTAAAAAAACTCCAAAAATTCATTACATTAAAAGGATACAGAAACCAAAGATTCCAAGCACCCAAAAAATTTTAAAAAAAAGAAAAATATAAAAAAATTCAAAATAATTTAAATGATTTGTGTTATTTCCAGATTCTAAAAGCAACTTAAAAAAACAAAAAAAATACAAAGACTAGAAAACTGAGATCTAGAAAATTTAAAAAAACCTGCAAAAAAATTGTATGTAAAAAATGTTGAAAGTCTAGAAAATAAAAAATTGAAACATTAATTAAATGAAATAATAAATCCTCCTTTGTGTTTCGAACAAAATTTATTACTACTTTATTGCTAACAAGGCAGTAAAAATCAACACAAAGAGAAGGAAAAGTTTGTAACATTGACTGCGTCGATCCAAAATAATTATTTCCATTTCGTACGTCGAAAATTAAATAGTGTTTTTTTTGTTTTAATAATTAATTTAACGCTTATGAGAATAATTGATTTGGCATTGTGTTTTGTTGCTAAAATATCAACATTCAATTTATAACAAAAATAGTACTTTTTCCATAGTTGTGTTTAATGTCATAAGCAAATGCTCATCGATTTCATTTGCTACTACTAGTCTACTTTGTATTCCCCATAACCAAAACTTGAACAAAATACTTGTAGTACAAAACATTCAAGAACTTTACACCATTAAAAAAAGATTTTAATGTTTTCAAGGCACGAGCTCTAAATAATGAAACACATTGTGTTAAAAAAATAAATAAAAAATCACAAAAAACAAATTAATATCTATCTACAAAAACATTATCACAAATTAAAATCCGTGTAGTTTAGTTTTTTCTATAACACGTAACCGTCAAACTTTTATGAGTGTCGTTAGTGTAATTAAATATCATAAACTTGCGATGATTAGTATAATAACGTACCTTATTTACCATCAACGTGATTGTGATAATGACTAAAATTAAATCACAGAATCGCCTTTTTTTTAATGAGTACAGTAAGCACTCACCTTGCGCTTAAACTTTGAGTAATTAAGGCGTATCCACTTATAGAAATGCATTGTGGAACTACACAATGATAACAGATTAATATGAAGTTGTAACAGTTATCTGCACTATTAAAAATGAACTACTTGAAAATAACTCTGATGGCATTTTTAGAAATGAACAAAGTTGCATGCTCTTTAAAATTCTTTATCGTGTGTAAATAAATAGCTAACAAAGCTTGTAAAAATCCAGTTTATCAAATCTTATCTGAATTTCCCCATATATTACAAAATCGTTTTTACCGTTACTATGACTGACATTTAATCAGTCACAGTCAATTTATGGCCGACACCGACTTAATTTCTTATAAGATTAATTCTGTTTTTAGTCTTCAATTAAAAAAAACAATAGATAGGAACACCGTTTGTATTTTATGGCTGGTACACTTGTAATTAATTAAATCATTTATCCTCCACTTCTATTTCATCGCTTGAAATATTACTTAATTCCTTTTGGCTTCTATAATGTACAATTCCTGCTCCGAATGCATCGCCCATCACATTGATAGCCGTTCTAAATCGGTCTCTAAAAACCATCATTGTTACTTTTTATTAAAAAACTTTGCAACATCACAATAACACTTACAGCAGCCAGTCAACGGCCAAGATCAAAGAAACGTCTTCAGCAGGAAGCCCCACTGTGTCTAGCACCATAACCATGGTAACAAGTCCAGCCTGAGGAATTCCTGCAGCTCCTATACTAGCAGCTGTCGCAGTAATGCTGATAGCGATGTAATTTCCAACTGACAAATCGAGCTGTCGAACTTGTGCAATGAAAATTGCAGCAACAGCTTCATAAAGGGCTGTACCGTCCATGTTAATAGCTGCTCCGATGGGTAAAGCGAAACGGGCCACTCTCGGATCAATTCCATTTTTTTCTTCCAAACATTGAATGGTGATGGGGAGGGTGGCTGAACTAAAACGAGTAAATTACCCTTGGCTCATATTTTAAGAACCTTCATTCTTTGAGTGGCTTTGAATTTAGTTTTTGTATATCTGGACGTGAAATTCTTGAAGGAATGGTAAAAAAATTATGTCATGCAACAAACACGTTACGTTTCTTTTGGCGGATAATTTTATTTTGATTAGTTGTAAGAACTTAATTCTATGAGCGTTGTTAAACAATTGATTTCTGTTTACTTGTTTAGACTTTGAAACACTGTCACAATAACTGCAATAAAATGAAATTATATCTTTAATAGCAGATTGCCAAGCGATAACCATAATTTTCTAGATAAATTCTAAGATCAAAAATATCCTTGGACACTCAAAATCAAAACTGCTTACCTGGAAGCTGTCCCGAAAGCTGTAGCAATGGCTTGACTCATATTAGAAATATACGAAAACGGATTATTTCTTGTAAGCGCAAAATAAATCAGTGGTAAAATTATGAACCCTTGTATAATTAGTCCCACCATAACTGTTGCAAAATACAGCCCTAATTGGCCCAAAACTGTCGTCATGTCGTCCATTTCTATTATTTTTGCAGTTACCAAAAAAAGAATACCAACAGGGGACAGCGTAATTATCCACGATGTTATTTTCATGCTCAAAGCCATTAAGTTGTGGAAAAAATTAGCTAAGGTTCTAGTTTCTTCTCCTAATTGTGCCAAGGCAATTCCTATCACGACAGCTACAACAACCAATCCGAGAATGTTGGTTCCATTAACAATTTCTTCTCCAATATCCCACTTGTACAAGTCTAAAAACCAATTTATAAAAAACTGCAAAAGTCTTACAAGGAAAATACCTGTTTCGTTATTATTGCTGGATGGAGGAACCAAATGCGTGCGATACTAGAAAAATAAAATTTTGATTTCAATTCCTAAGTCATTTAATAAGCCGACTTAACTTAAACCAAAAAACAGAAGCTACATTTAGATTACATCATTAAACTTTGGCCAAAAATTCATAAATCCATAAAAAAAAAACTACAAATCGTTGAAACATTAAATAAAATCTTACACGGAAAAATTGGTTTAAAAATAAAATTTAAGCCATTGTCAATTTTATTTACTTCAGTCGATTCAATTATCGAATCAATTATCACGCAAACAATATAATTCCACTTAAAAGATTAAATAATTTATTTTTACCTGCTGGATACAAGCCTGTACAACATTAGGAGGGAACATGTTTCTAAAGCAGAAAAATGTGTAATAAAACTTGAATAAATTATTTTCAGACTTACTTCACCAAATCTAGCAGAGTATCTACTGTCGTGACATTTCTTTGAATCTCACTATGATCTCCTTCATTGGCACCACCACCCCCATGATTAGATCCGGGTTGTATAGTACTGACCAAAGTAATTCCAAGTACCACAGCAGCGAAAGTCGTCGTTAAATAAAAGGATATAGCTCTTGCAGCAATTTTACCAGAAAGAGACAAATCTAAACTTGCAATCGCCGATACCAAAGAAGAAATAATTAAGGGTAAAATCAAAGACTTCAGCATTCGTAAAAATAAATCTCCCAGATAACTGACATACATTACTTCTCTCTTTGTGAAAGTACCTACAGTCTCTTTTAAAATTACTCCAAGAATGACCCCACATACTACTCCTCCTATTGTTGCTAAGGTTAAAATGTTTGCTTTCAAACATGTTACTACTTTGTTGGTTTTTGGTGTATCGATTTTATCTGGTATTTCCAGAGTTGCTTCTTTAAGTTCGTGATTATCTGTCACTTCGTTGTTGACCACGTTCATTACTTCATTTCTTTCGCTATTTTCGGCCATGTTGTCACAATAAAGTCACTCGGTTTGTTTAATAAATACAAGTTGAATGCTGGGAGTCTCAAACACAACTGAATGATAGAACATCTATAAAAGTTTTAATTACAAGACAATTACAAACACCTAATTATTTAGATAACAACACAATTTTCATTTTATCTTAACAGATAATATGTGACTATGCTTACTAAACTCACCTCTAAAACTTAAAAACAGATTGTTGGCATTGTGATGGTTTCATCGTTAGATTGAATAAAAAATTATTATAATTAGGAAATTTTCAAGCAATCGTGTAAGGTCAACATGAAATTAAAAAAATTACAAAATACCCACAGCTTATAAATTATTTTAGTTTTCTATCGCTAATAAGAATATTAAATCCACACTAATAAACAGCGTACTTTATTTCTAGATATATATATTTTTCAAAATTATTTACTTACCTGTTAAATAAAAGTCATAAAAAGCAACGATTGGTGTCGAATTTAAAATCTTTCTTTGTTCTTTCAAATATTACCAAATAAAAATATAAATTTGATATAATAGTAGAACAATGATACAAATAAAACAATAAAATTGTTTAAAAAAGTGCCGTGCAAATAAAACGTGCTGTCATAAAATATGTAATAAACTATCTTTCGTTGCAATTTCGAAATATCTTAAAAAGCTAAATTGTTTTATAAAATGCTACCGCACTAATTTTTTAATAACTTATAGCTAAGATAACAAATAGGTAGTATAATAAATATTTTTTTCTAATTTGCTGTTATAACAAAACTGTTAACGCACCATTTTGAATGCGTTAATAGTCAATTACGGAATCGAAAATCTAGGAACTTTTTTCGGTTAGTAAAACACATTGGACAAAATGTCAAATGTCAGTGTGAGTTGAAAGTTACATTTTGAAGCCAAATATGTAAAATTTTCTTAGATAGCGAATTAAATAAATTTTTTTAATGAAATGCAGAAAATTTATAAATTAATCTTGTAATTCATAATTTCACTTAAAAAAATGACAATTATGTTTAGTCTACTTAATTCAAATTTAAAATGTCATCTTTGAAATAAAAGGTGTACCAACCGTCACAAAATTCCCTAAATTTTCTAGACCATTCAAATAACAGAACAAACGATCCAAAGTATCTAACGAATCCGAAAGATATAAGAGGTAAGATTGATTCAGGCTAGTTGGTAGTTGGAGCACACCCATTTGCGCAAAATTTATTAAATGCCTCACTGTACAGAGGTTCAGATTCATAATTCCAAATTTTGCAGACTTTGTCGTTTGGCGGAGAACAAGAAATGGAAGAAGAGATAAGAACAAATTGAATTAAGAAAATCAAGTGTAACGTCTCGATGGATCCAAAAATGATGAACGAACGAAATATGGTGGTTACTAGAAATAAACGGAAAGAAAGAGCTACCAGAGAAATACCTAAAGGCTTTGAAAATAACTTAATAATATCAGTAGATAAGAAAAAGTGATATAACAAACTGCTCTTCAAATATACACTAGAATAATAGAATAACTATTAAGGCCACAAGTTAAATGTAAACTAAAGAAAGAGCTTTCAGGACATCTAAACAAACAACTGACAATATATTTGGAATAAGCATTTTAATCAAAACGAAATAAAGACAGAAGAGGAATCATATATCACGATTATTGATCTGGAAGATGCATTTAACACCAGCAATAGAAAAACAATAGGCACTTATCTGAAAAAAACTCGAAATATCAAAACAAATACAAATGAATAGGCGCAAATCAGACAAGTTTGAGATAAACAAAGGAATAAAGCAGGCAGACAGCCTCAACTCATTCTTGTTTAAAATATTGATGAAGAAAATAACTAGAAATCCTAGGAAATTGAAAACCGGAACATAGAAGCAGCTATAGGCTATAGAAATATATTATTATTATTATTATTATATGTCGATAGTGATAAGAACAAACACAAAAACTAAAATATAAGTGGTGACGACATTGAATATCTTGGAACACTGAGAACAAATGATGGGAAGATAAACATGGAAATAGCAACATAACTGAGAAAGTAAATTTATTAAGATATACTACGCACTAAACACAACAATACTGGGAAAGAAAGAAATTGACAAAAATATAAAACAATGAGTTAACAATTGCAACAATAATATAGGTCAGAGAGACTTAAACAAAACAAACGAAACATGAAAGCAGTATAATTGCAGCAGGAATGAAAAAAAAAAACTTGAAAAACAAAAACAGAAGCTGAAGTCAGTAGGATGTCACAGAAATACATATAAGTAGAATAAATAAAAACAGTTAGTTAAGTAAATATACAAAGCAAAAAGAACCGGAAAGAGAACAAAGAGAAGATAAAGAAGAGTTGATACCAACACATAAGAGAAATAAGAGAGAAAATGGGAAAACCAATAATCAAAAGGAATAAAATAAAAAGACACCGAAAAAAAGAACAGGGTCGGTCACTTGCTAAGGTAAGGTTGGTACTTCTGCCTCCTAGTACTTTCTCCGTTGTAAATTGCCAGCTCTGCTCGGCTGTTTTAAACTTCAAATTTTATTTGACGTTTAATTTAGTATTCAACAAACATAACCTTACGCCTTGACTCAATGTGACAGATGACAGATTCCCCAAATTCCGTAAAAGCAAACTTTCAATTTAAAAAATATATATACAAGGGTGTGGACGGATAGAAATCAATTTTAGTATAAATCAGATAAAATAGTCATACATTGCTTGAAAGAGTCTCATTTCGACTTCTTCAATGTTAAACCCAAGTTTAATAATGATCACAGTTAAGCCACTGTTTGTAAATTTCGAATTTCGCGGATTTTTCGTTGGATGTAATTCGTCGAATGTCTGCTTATTAGAGGAATCACAGTCCAGAACAATACTTTCCAACTTTTAAATCAGAAATGCTAACCCGAAACTCCAGAATAAATAAAAAGTTACAACAGTTATTAACTTTATATTCTAAACCCTTTTTTTTAAAAAAAAAAAAAAAACTATTATGATGTGCACGTGGACATTATTTTTTAGTTGTTTTCCTAATATCTCTTGAAAAAATATGAAGTTTCTTATCATTTTTATAAATGTTATCAGTACTTATTACTCTTGTGCTACGTAACCGAGTGAGCACATCACCACGTACACTCAATTTCACCTGCGTAGTGCAGTCATCATTCATCAACCAAAACTAACAACAAATGGTTTTTGTCAATAATTTACCTACCTCTCTGCAAGTCAACATTTGAGCCGTGTTAAAGAAAATGAAGTAGAAAGAGCGCTTGTGCATGAAACCGTTGTGGGAGACAGTGGGTTTTAAAGAATTGGCGGTATCAGGCATAAAACAAGCAACAAGGGCAAACTTGTTGTAGTCCGTGTTTGTTCGCGAAATGTTTTGTTAAGTAGCATGCTAGTTATCGTGTTTGGTATCAAAAAATCAAAATGATCCAGGGCCATGGACCGGTTATGCAAGCTTTTCTAGGCACATTGTTCACATGGGGCCTTACAGCGGCTGGTGCCGCTCTTGTCATAATAATCAGAGGCTCACAGGTTAGAACATAACCTTAAAATCCATCCAAAACTCACAATGACATTTTCAGAGGAAACTCTTAGATGCCAGCTTGGGCTTCGCTGCTGGAGTTATGACGGCGGCCTCGTATTGGTCTCTGTTGTCTCCTGCGATTGAAATGGCCGAACAGTCCAAGATTTATGGAGAAAACGGCGAATACGCTTTTGCTCCTGTGGCATTAGGGTTCCTGTTGGGGGCTCTGTTTGTCTATGGCGCTGACGTATTGATATCAGTTCTCGGGGTGCATTCACCAAACATGATGCTAGGTAACTCATCATTTTACTGTAATCCTTTTCTTAAAAGTACAATTGTAGCATTGCACTCAACAAGTAATCGAAAAGAAAGACGCGACCATTCGAGGCCGAATTCACATATCTCGTCGCCTGATTCTACTGCAATTGACGGCTTTTCTGAGTTAGGGACCACAGTCCATCAACGCAGAAGGGGTAGGTTAACACACCACATCGCTCTCTTTGCTAATCCATTCAATTGCAGTAGGTAAATTTGATAAAATGAGTGGACAGAGTGAAGAAATAGTTCATACACAGAGTTATGAAGATGTTTCCAACATTGAAGAAATCCAACATGGACAGTGGAAGCGAATAATACTTTTAGTAATAGCAATCACAGTCCATAATATTCCTGAAGGTTTAGCTGTAGGTGTCGGTTTTGGAGCCATTGGTAGTTCAACGTCAGCGACATTCGAAGGCGCCCGGTAAGTATTTCTTTTTCATTTCAATAGTTATTCTAACAAAAACAGGTCCGTATTTTAAAAAGTACCAAGACGTCATGTCTCGTATTATGCACCTATTTTAAGAGATACAAAATCACTTGTTGCATTAAATTGCACTGTTAAAAAATACAAACAAAATCGAACGAGTCTGAGACATCTTAAAACCACTATCTTGTTTATGTATATTATTTCTTTTTATTTTACAATAACATGTCCACAGACAAATAAAAAACCGGAAACTTTGTGGTTTTAGAGTAAGAAATCATCCAAACCTAAATAGCAGAAATAGTTCTACTTTTTTTTTATCACTTATAAACTGCAACTCATTGCTCAAGTTTAGATATGGTGCTCAACTGAGCGTGTTATTTTTTAGCCCTTTATTCTAATTATGCACACTTTATGCTGTATAATATTAAACCGATCAAAGTCGTTTATGTTAATATTTACTCCAAGAATTATTTTAGTTTATAGTAACAAGCAATTGTGAATTTTGTAACAAAGTGATAATTTTCAAGAACATTAAAATATCGTTAATTCTCAACATATTTAGAAAACTTTCCAGTTTTTCAGGAGAATTTCCATTATATATACTAGAGGCGGCACTACGATAGTTGCACTGCTCGCTTTAATCTGCACTCTTAATTTTTAGGGTGACAACTCGTGGTAGCTAAAATTCCCAAAATCTGTTCCATGTTAAAAACCCTAAAGCATCACTATAATAATCTATAAAAAGAAAACCATTTTGTGTGTAATGACACGGATTAGCCTTCACCATGTCATATTTCCATAACGGACAAACCAAACTTTTTATTTCCTACAGTTGGCATTACATTTTTGCTAATAATGTTTCTTCTTTGTGTAGCAAAACCTTAATAGATAAGCTACCAAGTATAGTTTTTAATAAATGCATCATTTCTAAACTTTAGACATTTTTGAAATACTTCACAAAAATCGTGTGTTAAATAATGTAGCCAGAAAAATTACCCCAAGGTCATGGTTTAAAAAATAGGGTCATATTTTGTTTCAATGTCAAGTTTGAAAGTTCACACATTGACAATATTGTGGTAATTATTAAAAACAGGTTTTTCTGCATAATCAATCAAGATTGTGTTTTGTATTAGTTTTTTAGAAGTTCTGGAATTGTTTGTTAAAACTAATAATTTTCTGTAGTTTTTACAGAAAATCTGTAACGTTCATCTAATAAAATCTTCTGCATACGTCACGTGAACATAATTTTCTGGAATTAATAAAAAATCGCTCAATTCTGAGAAAAGATTCAAATTAATATTTATAAGAAACGTTCCTATTCTGAGACATTTTGTTATTAATTGTCTCCAAAAACAAGCGATTTCTTATACGACCAACCTAGAAATTTTTGACCCATAGAATTGGTTGTCACTCAATAATTAAATAGTTTTCCTATTTGCGACATAAATTGAGGTTTACCTTGGACCAGACACTGCCTTTCTGAATTATGTCAGGGACACTGGAACTATTTTGTTATTGAAATCTAACATAGTCGTGTTCTTTATATAGTTTTTTTTTTATGTAAAATAAACACACGCTTTTACAAAAAAAGTATTTATTTTTTAACTACATAGTCTAGCGAACAAATTTTTGCTCTTTTTTGCTCGAAAATTAAAGAAACTCCTATTATAAATGTCCTTGTATCAGATTGTTCTTCTCACATCCAATTGATTAGATACATTTTTTACAATAAGATGAAGTTACTTGTCAATCATTCTCAAAACTCTTTCCATGACACACTTAACAAAGGTTGTAAGTCAAAAAACTTCTTTTCTGACTCGCACGTCTTTCTATTATTTTATTATTTTTAATATTAAGATTACAGATAAAAGTCAACTTTATCTTAGATACGGAACATGGTACTGATAACAGATTACCGGTCGTGCTACAATAATAGACACTTTCTAATCACATGCTCTTTTAAAAGGTAAAAGTTGTCGTCTTATTTTTCTAATCCCAGTAAAAGTTTTCTACGTGTCGTGTTAACATCTCAGTTGGTTGGTAGATGTCGGTAGTTGTATGTCGCTAACTATCAATGTGAAGATATCCTAGTAGGAGGTCCACTGTTGTGAATGAATGGAGCAGCCCGGCGGGGGCTCGACAGGGGGGCCAGGAATTTAATTCTATGCCTGAGGCGCCGAACATTCCTCCGCGCAAGACGTCTGACCTCACACCGCCCCCTCTGCTCCACGTCCACTGTATTCTGCGGTCTAGCAGAACAACTGTTGGGCAGAATATATTATGGATTATGCTTGTCCCATTTTACAAAATGTTTTTTCTTGGGATACCAACGATCCGAAAAACTCAAAAAAAGTATAGTGTTCATAAGTTAAGCCAAGTTCATCCATAGCTGCTGTCAAAACTATTCTCCTCTAACTATCAAGGCTCTCTTTGAATGACATCAATTAAAAGGGCAATTTTCTCTAGGCTTGCGCCCAGCCTGTTCTCGTCGCACTGGTTTCAATAATGTGTTACTTTCTTTAAATTTTATATTTTAAAGACGCTTTAATTACCTACATGTTTTATAGCTTCATTCATCTGAAAGTAGTCTTGATGAGGAGCCTCGCTGTCTAGCGGACCTGTATCATTTTGCGACCTGAATACCGACCTCGTTTTCAGTAATACATGTTTTCCAAATATACAGTTCTATGGTATCAGCGAAATCCTTTTGATGAGACGAAGTACGAAATGCGAGTTATTAGCATTTCGTCTGGGAACAACAGAGTCTAGTAGCAGCGATACTTTAGAAAGAAAGATAACGGAACTTTTACTTTGATAGAAGAATTCATTGGGCGGATCATTCTAAACGAAAATGTCGATTGCTTTTCTCCGTTTTATGACAATATGAGAAATTGTTTTACGGAAGTGTCTGCGAACTTTGTACGTTTTCTGTAACAGTGTTATCCGAAATTTGTTTTTTAAGGTTGTCTCTATCAAAACCCAAACCCGTTTATCAGATATCCACGTGGTTTATGACTTTTCGACACAAGTCTCTAAATGGAACCTACATTACATTTTCATTTAACACGCTGTCGCTTATGTAATACTTACCCCAAAAAATAGTAACAATTACATATTTTTTAGTATTAAAAACCAAAGTCCGCCTTTTAACTCATGTCAATTGTAATGATGAAAATTAATGGCACACCTTCGGAAAGATAATAATGTCGCGTCAATACCAATCACTGGTTTACCACAATTTTACGATTTTTTTATTACTTGTAGTGAGTAAGCGTTTTTTATATTTTGTTCAACTTTTTCACTTACAACGA
Source organism: Cynaeus angustus (assembly GCA_030157275.1). NCBI lineage: Eukaryota > Metazoa > Arthropoda > Insecta > Coleoptera > Tenebrionidae > Cynaeus > Cynaeus angustus. Next base: position 26,909,958 of record CM058059.1, read on the forward strand.
CAAAATTATGTGCATTACACATTATGCTTAACAAGAACCGGACTTACATCCTACGGAGAGCCAATTCTTCACACAATCTTTGAATCTTTTTAAATAATCAAATTAAAGTTATGAGAACAATAAATAGTAGTAACGTATATTTCTAGAAAAAAATGGAACCGAAAAAGAGGTGGCGCATTGTCATGTAAAAAGCGGATTTTATGCATACTGCAGATATTCATTTCAGATTTATAAATAAACTGCAAGTTGTGCATGATTTCTATAATTTTCGAAGCCACTCCTATTTACTTTGACAATTCCGGTACCGAGGTAAAAATTTCAAAGAATGTAAAACTGTGGATAATATATGAAACTCAAAATAAAAGACAGAAAGTAGGTACACATATGATATTAAACAAGTGCAAAAGTCTAGAAAAAAAAATTAAAGCATCCGAAGCATTCATAAGCTCGAGCATTTTTCGGATACACAGGTTCAAAGAAAAATGGGCCTATTTATCAGTCGTTAACCTCCAATTCTAAAGTAGCCTTAACAACAATTATAACTCTAACACTCAACTTTTAATTTGCGCTAATTAGCGATTGAAAAACCGGCCCTTAAACTTTTAGAAGACCTGGATAATATTTATTTAAAAAATTTGTGGTCTTTGAAGCGGTTAAGACTATCATGTTGAAATACATTATCAAAATACTAAATTATTTTGCATCTGTAATGTTTCTAAAATTTTCAACAATAGCAGTATTCTTCAGACTATTAAATTTTTTAATCATTTTTGGAACTGGGAATTTCAAAATTTAAAGGATTAGGTACATAATGATAAAATAATTTTTAAAATTTCAGCAACCTTAAATGTTTGTAATTTAGTATCTTTAGTTTTTTCCGAATTTTTCAAAAGTTTTAATTTTATTTACATTTTTTTAGATGTTGAAGCTTTTACTTTCAAAGCGTTCAGAAAATTTATGGAATTTGTAGAACGGTTCTGGTAATTAGTGCTGCTATTGTTTTTAATTATTATTATGAAAAATATGAAGGCTTACAGTTGCATTTTTGACATAAATTAAGTTAATTTTACTTCAAAGACGCTGCTGATACGCTAATTTCACATTTCCAAAAATGCTTTTTTGTTAATTTTGTAAGCTTTAACTTTATGGTTTTAATTTTTAAATTGTCTATATCTTGACGCATTCTAAAATCACCGAGAGAGCATCTATAAAATGTAAAAAATACGAACAATTCAAACAGTAAAAAAAAGATTCAACCATCTAAAGGAGCTTTTAATACGATTGAAAATTCTTAAGATTGTAAAGAATCCAAATTCAGGTATTATGAAGGAATTAAAGAAAAAGAAAAAATGTATAAAACCTAAAAAATATAGAAAATTTGCATAATTGAAATTGAATCTGACATCGAAAGTTTACAACAGATACAGAGATTGTAAAGACAACAGAAAAATCTGAAAACTTTAAGTAATTTGAAGAATTTTAAGAATCTAAAGAATTCAGGTTACAGAGAATGTTTTAAAAATCTAGTGATCTTTTTGTATATTTTATAAAATTTATTCCATGTTTTACAATAGTGAACCTTCAAATCTTTTACTCATTTTTTTATTAGAATAATTAGAAACACTTTAAGTCACCTTTGGGTGTCTGCTGATCAAACTTGAACACCGGAAAAACCACACACCTACTTTCTGTTTAAACTTTTTAACGTACCGATCAAAGCGAAAATTCTTAAATCTCCCATTTGGCTACCCCATACGATTCAAGAAAGAAGCCCATTGACTTTGTGAAGTTCAAATCTTGGTGCATATCTGAACTCGCTTTTGGAGTTCCTGGAACTGGGTAGGTCGGAGACGGTCAACAGACTATGTTTTAAGGTCTCCCTTTCCCTTTCAGAATTTATCGGTCCCATGTATATAATTATTATGGTAATCTTCTGAATTGATTGATCTTTGAATTTTAGGGTTATTTGATAGATTAACATACATAAAGTACCTACATATATTCAAATTTTATGTCCGTTTACACCTCATTTGGAAGCGGTTTCTGTTTTTAACGAGTTTTTGTTTTGTTTGTTTTAAAATACGAAGTAAACATTAAATTCGAATTTATTCTAATAAGAATCACTCCACCGCTACATTTTTTAGTCTGAGCCCCCGATACATTTTCTTCATTTTCCGGAAAATTCGCTGCTGTTCGGTATAAATCTCTGCACACCACCTTCTTTTCTTGTTTCCCTGATCTGTATTTCCTCGAAATTTTGCTTTTACTCAATTTTACCGAAAATTGAACTTGCCCACCCTGAATTGTTTTAATAGGGTTGTTTTTTTTAAATCGTTAATTTTGTTATGATGCCAGGTACGTAGAGTCATTAATTCAAGAACATATTACATTTACCTGGAGCAATCCAGGAAGTACAGGAACAGGATGGTAGAAGTTCGTAGCAGGAATGCGGTATTGATCCATCCTGCTGCTCATGCCAGAAAGCTCTTCTTATAATGTGATCAATAACGAGCGACCTGCTATAAAGTGAAGTAAAGTAAAGAGACCGATATTCAATATTGAAAATTCTTTATATTTCATGTTTGCATGGCATCTGTGTGCATAGACATGGTTCCAAATATTCTATAAAACTGGTTTGAACACTGAGCCTAGACCTAGAAATGATTTGCTGGAAGAATTTCATCGTTTTTACAGGTCTTGCATAGCGAATCTAAGTAATTTGCAAGGTATTTTTGGCAACCGAAAAGTGAGATTTATGAATAACCTGGCACCCTGTCAGGGTTAACTGACCCAGTGTGGGAGAGGCCTAAGAACAGGCGCCAGTGATCTCACCGGACCGAGACACAAAGGATCCCGCAAGTGTGGAGTAAATAATTTGAAAGTGAGAGGTTATAAAATAGGGTGATCGGCCTGCTCCCTGTCGGCTATTTGAGGTGATAAATGATGTTGCTTTTCCCTGCTGCGCATTCTTTCAAAAAGATTTCAATGACTTGTTACAATCACGGCATAGTTCTTATTCTACTTTTACAATAGAAGTTTAATAATTTGCATTCGGAACGATTCTATAAAGTTTTTAAAGATAGTGTAGATTCTATTGAAAGGACCGGGCTAACGTTACACCTCATCAAGTTTTCTTCAATAGCAATTTTTTTTTTTTGTAGGTACTTTGATGAAGTTTTGATGAAAACGTTGTTATATCATGCTCTTTCCTTAAGCTGCTTTCTATCTATTCATTGCGGTTTTAAAGGAGAGGGTGGTTGTTGTTGTAGTTATCTCTCTAAAACAGCCGCAGTTACCGAATCTATTTTTGTGAGTGTAAACTAGTCTAAACAATAAAACAATAGTTTATACGACCTCCACAAATCCTCCACAAGTTGTTGTATTTCCTTGATGTGTTCGAGATAAGAAAATTTCTAAAATTAGTTGCTAAAACAAAGACGTAAACCAACCTATATTGAAGTAAAATAACTAATTTTGAACAGACGCGATATAAATGGGATTTTTTATTGTGTTGTAAACTCAAATTAACATATTTTTTGTAGTTGGAACATATTTCATTTTGAATTTAATAAGATTTTTTTAAATAAAAGCTTCTCGAGCAACTTCGACTGTAACTTGTAAGAAATTTAATTCTTTGAAGCTAATGAGAAAAATTCGCATCAAACTTTTTGTGTCGCAATTATTGTGAGAAATATTAAATTAAAACAATGAAAATCGCTGTAAGGAAACTTCTAATTGTTAATTCAAAATGTAAATTAGTTATTTTGGTCCTAAATCGATATTTTTTTGCCCGAAACTGTCAACGATATTTTATTCCCTTTTTTGATTTTTTTCAATTCTTTTTTTTTTTTTTTTTGGAGTTCTTCATTTGGATTCACTCTTGAGATTGTATTATATTTTGGAAATATCTCTTTATTTTCACTTTTGAAATGGCCTCTTTAAATTAATTTTGACTCTTTAAATTCTTTTTTAGATTTTTTTATTTTTCTTTGGATTTTATCTTTTAGTTCTTTCAGATTTTTTTTGCATTTGTCTTGTAATTTTTGTGTTTTTAATTTTTCTCTAAACTTTTTATTTGAATATTTTAGGTTCTTTTTAAGAGTTTTCTATTAAGATTTTTTTTAGATTTTCTATTTAAATTCGGGCTATTTTCTCAAAAACGAAATAAAATAAATACTAAGTAGGTGTCATTTATGAATAACACTTTTGTAATAATGATACACTGATTTATTTATTCATTGTTTATTTTTTACAATTATTTTGGAACGAAGACAACTATTTTATAATATGAATTAACTTTTATCGGAAGGTGAGTGAAAAATTGTTCTTTTGTGAAGTGAACCGTATTTATTCAAACACGCTGTTTTTTTTTTATTTCTTCTTATATAAATACATCAGTATTTGCAAAAAATATGTGCATTCCTTTATATTGTGCCTGATAGTAAATTGCCCACATTTTTTTTAACACGAAGAGTAATTTTAAACTGGTAGATTTAGTTACACGATGTCAGATTCTAGTAATTTACTAAAATAGATGACAGAACAAAAACTACATATAGTGTGTCTCATTAAAGTTTCATTTTTCAGTTTTGAAACACACTCCAAGACAATACATTTAGTCTAAATCTAGAGTGCCTGACTTAACTGTAGACCTGTCTCGTGATGCCCTGTACAACCATGTTTAAAATACTTTATCGGATAATCAGAAGTAATAATAATTTTAGTCAAGGAATAGTAACGGTATAATTTCTTATTTCGTGTTGATCCTAACGTCACCAACTCGGCAGGAGATTCTGAAATCTAAAAATGTGTTGGTAACCCTGCGAGGAACTCAAACTGTTTGAGGTTAAGTATTATATCACTTCACAAATCGATTTTTTCTAAATTATTGAATGTATAACGAATTTTTTTAAAAACGGATAAAACTTGAAAACCAAACAACAAAATGTTCATCTTTATCGATCATTTCCTTTTCGTATTTTTTTTTGCATTATTCGGTTTAGCATATTCCAAAAGTAAATTAGAGCTATCTCGTAAGAAGTTACACCATTAGCTGGAAGCAGCAGCAGGAGCCCGAGCGGATCTTGTGAAGTAAAAGGGTCAAGTCGCTTGTGGAATGTGGCCAGGCCTACCTTGACCAGACGGTCGTGATCGCACACCGCTCAGGAATGCGCTCTCCACTCTCGCACCTGCAGAAGAGACCCCTCTTCTCTGCGATCACTATACGCTTGTTGACCCTTTTCCGGTACTACAGGACACTATTAAACAAATATTTTGCGTAGTCGCTTTGTAACGGATATTTTAGAAACATAATACGTCGTTAAGTTGGTGAGCTAACGAAACTTCGAGGCTAAGAAAGGCTGAAGTTCCGTTCATTCATTTTGGAATTTTGCCGAGACGAGGAGATCGTTCCAATTTGATGATGAATAGAAAATTTCGATGTTTTGTTGAATTTTGGGCCATTGTAAGGAGAAAGAAACAAACATATGACAGTTACCTTTCTTTTTTTACATGAATTAGCAATTCTACTTTCTAATACTGAGCAAACTATCTCATGACGTGTGAATGAAGAATGCGAATGTTGAATGCCTGGAACAAACTGCATTTCAGAAATTACAGTTAGCTGTACCGAGAAAAGTGGAAACATTTTTGCATGAATTACAATTCGTTGTTTTCTAGAAAATTTTGTCGAATGAAGTGCACATAATGTAGACGAAATTGTTGGAAAATTTATCTTTTCTGCATTATCTAAAGTACTAAACCGGAAAATTTTAACTTGACAACATGAAGTGTTAGTTTTCTTCATTTTACTTCTATAAAAATCATCAAAGCTGTAAGAATTTTTAGTAAATAAAAACTGCTCTCGGAGGATCTCCTAACAGATTAAAATTGGTGGAGGAGCCATCTTAAACTATTCTTTTATTGAAAATTATTTCTTGTATAAAAATTACAATAAAAACTCATCTCTACTGAACTTACGTTGACGCCTGTTTTTCCCTTCTAGGAATCCGTTGCCTTCTTTTATCTCTTAATCAATTCTCAAAAACTATTATTTCAATTATTTTTAATCAGCAGTTGCGATATACATCTATGGACAGTACATTTAATTTAAATATTAAAAATTGGTTGACTTAATTTTCCAAGAATTTATTATCTGGTATTTACCCAACATCTAGAAAGGTGAGGAACCTCTACAAGTGAACAGAAAACAAAGTACAAAAGCCGTGTGTTTATTCTACCACATTAAAATATTTATTTTCGAATTAAAAACTTTCGGACATGGTTACAACTTGTGTGTACCTATGTAAATGTCAATAAAAAAAATTAAATGGAGTGGATTATGCACGTGTATTCACGAGTATGTTCGGAATCAGAAGACTTTCTTAACTGTTTTTTTTTTATTTCATCATTCACGTGTCGAATTAGAACTTTTAATGAAACGTTGTTAATAATTATAAAGACTAAAATGTTGAACTTAAATGAAACTCTGAAAAACGACAGTTTAGTGATTAATGGACTGCTTGTATTTTTCAAAACAGGAATTGAAATGGTACTAGAAATTGGGATCGAGGATTACATAATGGTCTCAGAATTCTCATGCGATTTTTATATTTTGCCGTATCGTATTTTGATTAATAAATAAAAATTTATTATTAAGATGGAGAATATTCAAAATTTTCTAGATTTTCCAGATTTGGTAATTTTTTTGTTTTTTTTTTTGTATACCTGCTTTTTTTAAGTAGTACATAATGTATGTTTTCTGAAATTTTCAGAATTTTCTGTTTGCTTTAAATTCTTTTGTTTTCTAAATTTTTGTTAAGTTGTTACGTCTTTTAGACCTGTTGGTTTTTATATTTTACGTTCGGTTGTTGAGTTTTTTGAAATTCTCTAGATTCTTTAGAGTTTTAAATAATTCGAATTATTTGGAGTGACTAGAATTTCTGTATGCGATGCAAATTTTCAGTTTAATATTTTAGGTGCTCTGGATTTTTGAATTAATTTTTTTTTAGTTGCTTTATTTGTTCAGATTTTCTCGAGATCCTCTAGATTTTTGCTAATTTCTTTTGTATTCATTAGCTTTTTTGAATCTCAGTTTTTTCCTTTTTTTTTTCATTCTATAGTTTTCTAGTTTCTGAGTAGATTTTTTTCTAATTTTTTCGATTCTTGTAAGTTTTTCAAATTCATTATTATTTATATTTATTAGATTTTTTGGTTACTTATTTTTCATCTCTATAATTGTTGTAATTTGACACTTTGATTTCTTCTAATCTTTGTAGTTTATAGGATTTTCTTATATTTATTTTTTTTAATTTTAATTACATTGTGTAGAAAAAGTAGGTACATTCTTCGACATTTTATCAGGTTATCAGATTTTTCATTTTGTTGCATTTTTATGCTACCTAAGTGTCTATATTTTTTTATTATAAGTGTTATTTCAAGACATCTAAAAACTTTTAGGATCTCTAGAATTCTCAATTTTTTTCAATTTTGTGTCAGGATCTTCAGGATTTTTTAATGACCTGGAGTTTCGAAACGAAATTAGAGATTTTTTTTACAGTAGGTTAAGCTACGACATAAGTTTTTGACTTTTATTTGTAATGTTTAAAATTTAGTATTGTTGTTAGATGCTTTATACTTTTCAATACTTGAACATTTATTGAAGTTTAAACGATAAAAAAATTTAATTGTGTTCCAAATTCCGGATTTATTTTATTATATTACTATTCATTCAATTTGTTTTTTTTTTTTCGTAATTTTTTGAAGTTTACATAATGATAAAAATTATGTGAAGTAAAATGTTAGATCTAGAAAAAAAAATGAAGAACGACAGTTCGATTTTTCATACTTTTGTGAAACAAGAACTAAAGTGGTCCTAGCAGTTGGAATCGAGGATGTTTAAAAAAGTTACATAATGATCTCAGAATTACGTGCAATTTTTTCAGTAACGGAAAAAGTTATTAATGTACCTACTATTATAGTTGATTTACGGTTATTCCATGTTTCTCAATATTTTCTTAAATTGAACACTTTTATGGAATTCTTCTGGCGAAATTCTGTGGGAAGATTATTTTCAGTTGAGGCTACTCTTACAAATTGAAATGCTACATAACAGTTACATGATCAACTTGTAACACAATTTCCTTCTACAAAAATCGCTAATTACCATTAATACCTCGATAACATTATACCTTTACTATTTGTAAGAGATATGTAATTCTTTGTGAAGAAATTGTTGCACCTTGCTGCACTGCATTCCAAAGATGAATACAAGGTTAAGATAACCCAGTGCCATAAGAACAGTGTTTGACTAAACAGAGGTCTAATTATTTAAAGTCCAGTTAAATATCCAAAAACCTCGTGTAGAGCTTCTATTTGATGAAGTAATAATCAGTGTTCTGTGGTCGTTGACAGAAAAGCATGGCAACTGTAATTAGCACCCTGAACGTGCAAAGCCCGATATTTAAACTTTTAAATGACCACACGCGCACGTGCTTCTACTTGACGCTTCGATCTGGAACTTTGTTTACAAGCGGTTCTAATTCATAGTCAAAAGTACACTTCAAAGTGCAATCTTACCAGAAATCCGACTCTTTTTTTTTTCTATAGTTAAATATTTTTAAGGTGCATGTTGCACTAATGTTGAAAGTATCTCGGAAAAAATATGTGCAATAGTTATCTTAAAAACTGGAAACAAGGAGGTGAAGACAACTATGCAAATGTAATTATACCTTTAGCAGGCAGATCGTAAACGTACTGTTTTCTCATCAAGCGCAAAAACAATTGCAAGAAAAATCATTCAAGAATACCAACAACAACCGACAATCCAATTACGAGTCAAAAATTATAACGGAAATGACCGTTCCTGAAAGTCAGACGAACAAGAATGCTGCAATCCACCTGTGACGTTCTGTTGGAAGTGGAACTTCATGTATTGCGTATAGGTTTGAACGCAATTATTACGTCTCGAAAATCAAAGGCTTTGGATGAAATCCACATTTCCAGCCAAAAAGGGCAAGATCAACAACCTAAAGTGCAAGGAATGTCTAAAATCTTCGCAAGACAGCAAGTTTTTAATCCACATATATCAGTCACTTTGGCAAATTTTTACACTTTTGAAAGCTACTTTCTTCTTCTTAGTTGTCAGAAATTTCTTCTTTTAACCACAGTTAGAAACTGCGATATGAATGGATGCCTGAGAATTAAAAAAAAAAATAGAACCAATTTCGTTGGGAAATATTTCACCTTTCACTATCGTGCTTTCAAGTTTTAAAATGACCCTCATAAGCAAACCTCACTGAAAAGAAAAAATGTATGGTAATCTGAGAAATCAGCAAAGGTAATGACACTTGTTCGTGAAAGATGCCGTAGATATGTGACGGACCGCAGCAACATATCTAGAACGAAGGAAAAAACAGGTACTCCCCAGTTCTTTACATTGAATGGAATCTGAAACAAAGTAGGACGAGAAATAGTTGTAGGAGAATGCCAAATCCTCCCATGGGAGACTCGCTGCAAGTGAACAATGTGCATTCTGCAGTATGTAGCCGATACCATTAGCTGGAGCAGTGGGGTTCTGCATGAGGTCGTCGACCAGTACATGTCATTCTAACTGTCCGCGAATCTACACCGTCGCTTCTTGGAATTGAACCCCACACCTCGTACCGGCACATTCTTCGCATTCATGTCTCTGCCATGCCGCGTCATTGGGTCACACAAATAATGAAACTTGCACATATTAGAACTATATGCATAAAATTAGAGGCTAAAAATGACGGGTTAAAATGTGGAAAAAAAGGTTAGCGAGTTGACGTAGTCACGAAGACAGATTTGCATAATTCGAGTCGTTTAGAAAACGAGGTTCTTGATAAGAAAATTGTAATTCAAGAACTTTGTTACTTCAACAACCGCATAGGTGGGAACCTAATAGATTTCCAAGGAAAATTGTGCAGAATTCCAAGAAGGAAAAACCAAAAATGCAGACATTGATTAATGAAAAGTTCCGTCAGATGGATTGAAAACCAATTTTTTTAATCAAATTCAAGGTATTAGAAAAAAAATCAGCTTTCCTGGTCTTTTCTGGAAACTTTTAGCTTTTGTAAACGAGCTTTTTATTCGTATATTCCATCTTTATATAGTAGTTTAGTTTGATTAAAGTTTCACAGATTTTATTAAAAGTGAAACAAGGTAATGTTTTAGGTAATGTAAATTTTAATATCAAAATTCGCACTCTGAAGTTTTAGGGTGGTAAAATTTTGATATCTTTGTTAACATTAAATTTGAATTACTTTGACATTCGGTTCAAAATAAAGTAGTAGCGATATTTTAGCAATTTTATTTTTATTTCTCTACAAATATAAGACACAAAATGTGCATTTTTAGTGAAGATTTTTCATATTTTGCCGTATCGATTATTTAAATCCTAATTAACTATTAAGATGAGATGTCTTCAAGAATAAGCAGAAAAAGAAAGAATTTAAAATTCACATCCGAGAAAGTAGAAATACATAATTCAAATATATTATTGTCCATAGTTTTTTTAGAATCTTTTTTTTTGGACTTTTTTAATATTTTTGGATTTTAACTAGATTTTTTTATCTTCTTTATTTCCTTAGGTCTTCAGATTTTCTAGATTTTTTAGATCTACTAGATTCCAGATTTAGTAAATTCTTGATTGTCCTTTGTATACGTTGCAATTTTCTTCAAGTTCTTCAGATTTTTTGTTTTCTGGAACTCCTAAAATTTCCGGTATTCTTTAAATTATTTAGTTTTTTATAAAAAATTCTTGAGTTGTTACGTACTTTAGATCTTTTGTTGTTCAAATTTTCTAGATCCTCTAGAGTTTTTAGATAATTCATATTATTTGGAATTTTTGTATCTGTTGCATTTTATTATATCATTTCAATGTTCTGGATTTTCTGGATTTTCGAATTTTTGAAATTTTTAATTGTTTCATTGGTTTAATTACTCACATTTTTCTCTGTAATTTAGACCCTGTAGATTTTCAGCAGTTTTCTTTGTATTCTTTAGATTTGGGTCTTTTAGATTTTTTTCATTTTTTTTAATTCTACAGATATTCTAGTTTCTGAATTCTTCTATCTTTCAATCTATATTTATTATATTTTTTGGTTACTTATTTTTTATCTCTATAATCGTTGTTATTTCACACTTCTTTCATTCGTACTATTCTTTGTGGTTCATAAGATTTTCTTGTATTTTTTTTTATTTATTTAATTAGATTGTCTAGAGAAAGTACATTTTTATATTTTTCAAACTTTTGAATTTTTTTAGACATTCACGATTTTTTCGCGATCTTTAGATCGTTTTTTTTTTAATGGAATTCTTTACTTTTTAGAATTTTATATCTTCAATATTTTTAGAACATTTAAAACTTTACAGTTCTTGTACTATTTATTTCGTTTAGAACTGTTTCGGTAATTTCGGTATTAATATTTTTTTATGTTACCTAATTACGTATATTTTTTTATTATATGAGTTATTTCAAGACATCTAAAATCCTTTAGGATCGCTAGAATTCTCAAAATGTATCAATTTTGTATCAGGATCTTCAGGATTATTTGACAATTTTCAGGACTTTTAGAAGTATTACAAAACTATCAATCACTTTAAAAACGACATGAAATTTCGAAACGTTCAAAACCATAAAAAAAATTAATTCGTATATTTATTTTTTATTTCAAATGCAAAATTTAGAATATTTTTTAAATTAGATTTATTTTTTTACACTGGTAGGATTTTGTAAGTTATTATGCCTAGAACATTTTGAAAATACTACAACTTTTGACTTCTATTTGTAATGTTTAAAATTTGGTATACTGGTTCTATTAACGTTTAAAAAAAATGTGTTCGAAATTTTGGAGTGTTGAATTTTTTTTATGATTGTTTGAGTTAGTTTTTTTCGTAGTTTTTGAATGTCTTTTTTATTCATAGCTTGTACTAATAACAACTATAGAATAAAAACCACGAAATTTTTGAAATTTAAAAAATTCCGACTAATTTATTAAATTTTCATAGTTATTAAATTTACTAAAAAAATGTTCTAGACTGCCTAATGTTCTAAACAACCTGCAATTGCACTATAAAAATGTGAGCTGTCGAGAAGATCTAACAGTGAGCATTTTTCAACATCCTCTAAAGCAGTGATAATTCCCATTCAATAAAAAACCACAAAGAAAATAAAATTTTCGAATAATAATACCTCCGCCTTAATTCCACTAAAACAATTCAGAGCAATGAAAGACTTCGATGGTAATTCAACTTGGGGTATTTTCAACAGCAATCTTAGAAAGATTAATTAATCATACTGGGCGTTTTGCTTCTCCTAATTTATGTTATTACACAGCATCGCATTATATCAGTAATAGTGCTATTGCATTTCTCAAACCTATTCAACTAATAATATGCTTCTCATTCCGAACACCTTTATCGTGATTTTCTTTACTTTAGCACTGTGATGGTGGTCCTCTGACATTTAATGAAAAACACGGTTTACTTCCCACAAAGACGAAAATTCTTCATGAAATGTTACACTAAGAAAGAACTCGAACGACCTCGCAACAACAATCTTCAGGACGCTTGAAAATTTTTATTTGCATGACTCACAGTACTTGTTCTTAATATATTTAACTACCGTAATTTCTACGAAATTTTTAAACTGCCGCATATGAATCAAGAACACGTAACTTCTTGCTTTGTTTTAAATCAATGATTTGGGATTGGCAATATGAATGTCCAAGAACAGGATGTCGAAGCAATACATTTACATAAATGTTATATTTACTTTTAAACGCTTGTTCTTATTTAGTAGAATTTTGAAGATTTCAAAAATTGTGAATTATTTTAAACGCTTTCACGCCGCTTACGGTTGTTATTCACAAATTGCATTAAGGATGTGAAGTTGTAATAAAATGTTTCTAGCTAAGATATTCATAAGTAAATACCATCCATAATTTTGTCGAATAACTGTAGTTTTATTGTGATGAACAGCACATGTTGTCTTCATTTGAGAATTTCGTTGAAAAAAATTAGGCACTTGTAAAATTTAGAACTTTATTTCATCCACGCGAATAAAGCGAGTTTTCGCAATAAATACCGCATGTAGTCACGCCAATAATGACATTCGAATATAGGTAATTATAATTCATAAGTCGTAAAATAGATTACGAGAAGTTGTGTTATTACACTAGCTCTAAAAGTAAAGGATGTAGAGTTTAATATTAGTTTCCTGGGGAAGTGTTCTTCCTCATTGAAGAGGGGACCCCACACAGATATTCTTCCTACAGCCTTAGTGAATTTTAACAATGACGTGTTCGATGGTATTCACGTAGATCAAATTAATTTATATGGGATCATTAATTGTCTACAACTATATTTTTATTTAATAAGGTGATATAATGACTAGTGGGATTTTTGATTGAAATTTATGAGGATCGTAACAAGTGATGTTTTGATAAGCTACATCCCTTTAACATTTTTAAGTGCATTCTGATTTTTCAAATACGTAATAAATCACAAACTCTTTTTTTGATTTTTCGATTATTTGTAGAAAATTTACTACCGCGAAGTCTTATTTTAAGAATTATACAAACGAAAATTGTATAGTTCATTTTTTCCATCTTTTATATTTTCAAGCAATTTTAAAGTTCTTGGTTTTTCAACATTTTTTTGTTTCTAAGCAAAAAAGTAGCTTCGCATTTCCTATTTCTAATAAATTCTAAGCCGTGTTTTTTAAGTTTCGTTGAAGATCTAAGTTTCTATTTTTAACATTTCTAGGTTGTCTATCTTCTTTAAAATATCTAAAAGTTCTGTTTTTTTTTTAATTTATGATCTATTTCTGTAATAGCTAAAAATTATAAGATATCTTTTTTTTTTCAAATGTTAAATGCATAATTCTATAAATCAGATAATCGGATAAACATTTAATCTGCTTTTGAATTTTAGACTTAACATGTAAGCTGCTTTTTATAGAAAATTTAGTTTCTCTATTACCGAACCCAATTTTTATTTTTTCTCTTTTCTATACGTAACATTTTGTGTTTCTAACCTTTCTTGAAGTTTCGAATATTTTAAAAAAAATTATCATTACAAATATTCTTCGTGTTTCTAACTTCCCAAGTTTTTCTAGTTGTAGGTTTCCAAAATTTGTGAAATATTCAAGACACAATATTTTTGTTTTGTAAAATTGCTAAGAGTTCTAACTTCTTCGCACAACCTGATTAAAAAAGCCATTGAAATTTTTACGCATAAAATTCAGAAGAATTGAAAATAAGATTCTTATAATATTCAGCTTACTTTCTTAGATAAAACTATCGGTTCTTGTATTTTTAAAAGCATTTACATAGTTCCAAGCTTTTTTGAAGTTTTTGAAATTTCTAATATTCTTAAGTTACTTTTGAACATTTTTAAGTTTTTGAGAAATTTTAAGTATACCTACCAAGACATCAAAGAATCTCAAGACTCGAAGATTTTTAGGTGTCTCTTTGCTAAAATTTTTGAGATAATTGACATTTTTAAGTTTGAAATCATGACATTTTTTAGAATTATAGTAAGACATCAAGATTTCCCAAAAACCTGAAGGTTTTGGTCCTGATATAGATTTTACTTCTCTTTTTTTTATTTCCACAGATTTATTCATTTCAATAATACGCCATTATTTTTTGAAACTTAGGAAAAATGGAAGTCAAAGGACGAAACCATGTTTTCCTTCTTTACTGCGAGTAAAATTTTCTAATTTTCACGGTTTTATTGTATTATTTAAACAATTTAATTAAGTTTGTTGAACGAAAATTTTAGCTACAGTTACCATTTTTTCTCAGAATCCGAAAAATAGCTTCAAAATATTTTGTAGCAATAATGATAAAGCTAAAAACGCAAAAAAAACTGCGAGGTCAACTCGAATACTAACACAAAAACTAGAACACATTCCAAAAAATATTTTGTTTGACCGTATTTTTTTATTTTGTTACAGAAATCTTGCCATAGGGATAGGAATTCAAAATTTTCCAGAAGGTTTAGCTGTAAGTTTACCATTACAGGCAGCTGGCTTCTCTACGTTGAGAAGTTTTTGGTAAGTATATTATTTCAATTATTTCATTAATATGTCTTTCTAATCATGCTAAAACTCTGTTAAAACCCAGACCACATTTAAAAAAAAACTGTAATTATTCGACGCCACCATGTATAGTAGAAATAAGCAAAATTAGTTAGTTTGCTTTTTTTCTGGATAAGAAAGAGACAAACGTTTTACAGATTGGGAACTAATAATTTTTTCAGGTCATCTTGTAGGTTTAAAATTCTATTGCATTAAGGTCGAAAATCTGTTTTCACATGCTTTTGTGTTGTATTTTCAAGAATTGGGGCTTAATGGATATTAAAAGGTAACAAGAGTTACCGAACAAAGTGGATATTTTTAACTACCTGTGTTGTATTTTCTATAGATTTTGTGGTATAAAGTGTATTTTCCGTCGTTTAAAATCCTAGTACTGATTATGGAAGTGGGTTTTTATACAGTCGTCCAGTTTGATAGCTTTAGTATACAAAGATACGCAATTAACCTAATTTTTTAGGAACGAATTTTTGGATTCGCTTTGGAAATCCTCGAATTTTCTGCATGCTTTGGACTTTTGATTCTTAAGATTCCTTGAATCTTTAAATTTTTTTATACTTTGGGTTTTTCGAATGCCTTAGATTCTCAGTATTCTGTATATATTTTTTAATTACTTTTTATTATCTAGAATCTCTATATCTTTTCAATATCCGATATTCTCTTATCGTGTTAGAATTCCTCTTTGGAGTTTCTTGGATTGTTTAGATTTATTGGATTTTTGAAATTCTTCATCATCAACGTAAAATCTGAAAGTTATTATGAAAAACATGGGAAAATTCACACTAAGAAAACTAAAAGCGCAAAACCTAAAAAAAATACTGAACTTTAGATACCAGAGATTTTAAAACCAAAATTTCAAGTTTTCACTTTAAGCTTAATTATAAAAAACTAATTGACAGTTATTTCGACAGGTAAGAAGCGCTTAGCAACTTGAAAGTCATTAAAACAAACTTGAAAACCTGAGCCTTTAGAGTTGTCGGATATGCAATTGATTGATTTTCGGCCCTTTTGTGTTTTTTTTATATTCCCGAAAAAATGGTAATTTCCCAACACAACAAAACATACAATTTTTTTCAAAACATGTTAACTATGCAAATTTAATAATCGGCCGAAAATACTAAAAAACAAGGCATTATACAAAATTTGAAGCGCATGCTTTTTTAATAACATCTTCCGTTTAATTATAAGGGTTGAAATAATTTGTAACGTGTCAACCAACGTCGAACTTCCATATGTTGATTCTGTACTCTGAACTTTTCAAATCTAGCACAACTATTTAAGGTATGCCTAAATAAATACATAATTAATGTGTATTAATGATTCTTATTAACCACATTTCGTCTACTCACAATCCATAGTGGTATAATTTAATCTTAGCTTAACACGTGTTGTTATCAAAATGATAAGTGACGTCATTGGTATGCGACCTCGGAATTCAGGTCAATGCCTTCGGCTTGTAGTTCATCTGATGCCACGACGCTTTGTTTCTAACTATAAGTTTAATTTTGTTTTTGATTTATAAGTTATTTCCACTCGACCACCAACAATTTAACCAAAAAAATTAAGACTGTTAATTATCACAATAATTGCTGAAAACGTAACTGTAACCAACCAAATTTATGATAACCCAAATTTCCCAACTCTAATGTTATCAACTGGGCGACTTAGGTGTCCACTTCCGCTTTCTTTTTGTTTCGTTGATAGAGAAAGTTTCCATTCATAAGCGGTTTCATTCATAATCTTGTAGCGAGTAAAAGCTCCGTTGTTCTAAGGTGATGAACTGTCCTTGAGTTCGGATGATTTTTGTTAAAGATGGTTGCTCATTTATGGCGGTTTGGAATTGGAATGAAATGAATTTTTAAGTATGATATGATAAATTGTGTAATGTGACCATCGTTTGAATTGATGTTTAATATTGCAGTAACTTCTAATAACTATTAACTAATCCTGATAATTGAATGATTTTTTTGTTTAGTGATAAAAAGGGTTGTATCTAAAAGTTATTTCTTCGTACAGTTCTGTAACTTGCACGATTGAAAAATTTAAAGTATTGTGAAACTTTAACGCCATGGATTACATTCTTAGAAACAAAGAACAAATATTTTTAGTTTTCCTATAATATTCGTTTCCAAAAAACAAAATTTTTTATTGTTGATCTTTTAATGGCCTATTTCTTGCATTTTCAGTTTGTCACTTATTATTTTTGCTGAAATTTTATATCCTTGTCTATAAATTTCAAATATTTTTATAACTATTCTACTTTTTTAATAATAAAAAAAAATCTTTACTTGTTGCTTTGCAGAATTCTATGATTCCAAAAATTGTAAAATTGTAAAACTTTTAAAATTTATAAGACCCTCATATTTACTAAAGATCTTAAATTTAGTAAGATTTCTGTTGCTATAAAGATGTAGATACTTGAGATATCTAACTATACTAAATTATTACAATTTCTGCTTTTTTAAGTTTACAAAAGATTTCCTAAAATTCCTCAGATCGTAAGATTTTTCAAATTTCTGAAATTCCTAATATTTTTGAAACTTGTAAAATGCCCAAGATTTTTTTCGCAAGAACGCTGAGCTTGTTTTTGAAATTTTTAAATCTATATAGATTTTTTTTTAAGATTTCTGTTTTCCATAAATTCCAAGATCTCAAACTTTTTTAAGTGCGCTAAAGATTTCTAAAATTAATCTTTATTTTTCTAAAATTGTAAATTTTAAGTTCCCCCAGATTACTACAATTTTAAAAATTCTAAAATTAGATTTTATGAAGCTTCATCCATTTTTTTTTTTTTTTTTTTGTACAGCGAAGATCAAAACAAAGACAGTATGAACGTAGTTAAATTAATTAATGTAATTATTATTACAAGAAGATTGTTTTAGTAGACACTGTATTCGGTCTCATTTTTCCCTCTCTATATCATGTAAATTCTAAAATATATTTTTTGAAGCTTAAATTTCTTTGATTAATGGGATTTTGTTCTCAAAAAGAATTTTAAACAAAAATTTTTGCAAGTACCAATGTTGTTTTTTAATTTATTTCTTAATTTTCTACCTTGAAAATGTTGTACAATTTTTTGTTAATGTTAATTTTCATTACTCAACATTGTCTTCGTTAAAATTTCTAATTCACTAAAAAATAAGACGTCCAATTTTTTTTTTATTCACTACTTTTTTAAAAAATTCCATAATTGTTGTTTTTTCTAATTTAAAAAAATATTTAAATTCTCAAAGTAAAATTTTTACAATTTAGAGTTAATATTCGTCAAAATTTTTCACTTGAGTATTTAAAATTTTATTGAAAATAATTATAAATAAAGCTTTCGTTTCCTTCATTAAATAAAAATGTAAATCCCTATTTAATTTTTACAAAAACTTGGCTACTTTTAAAAATTTGTATTTGCTTGCTTTTTACTACAAAACAAAGAAAAAAAAATCCCCGATGTTATGCAACCATAACATTGAATGGCCAGATAACGTAATGAAGAACTCCGACATCATGGCTCCTAAAGACTAGTCGTATTTCTTAGTGATAAGTCAGTCTACCATGCTACTAAATTACATCTTCTAATAGTCTAAAATTATTAGTATTGTAATTAATGTTCCGTAGAGTCCATCATTAGAGATTCAAGTTACAAACAATTCAAAAACTATGAAAAAGAAACAAGTTACACTAGTTACAGTCGCACTTCGACAACACTGCATAGCAACACGAGAAACGTAAACAACTCTAATAACTGCAATGCAATTCCCCATTAAACTGAAGAACGTCTAAACACCTTCTTAGTAATTACATAAATAACTAAGCAAACCATTTTCGATATTTTGTTAAATATCGCCAATAATAAATATGGCCTTTTTCCTCCACAACCGGTAGTAATTAGTGGATAAATAGTTCATTAAAGTTAGTACAAGAATAGGGTTCAATTCATTTAGTATTAATCATTAAGATGACTTCGATCGCCAAGAGCAACATGGAATACCATTTGTGACCATGCAAGGTCGTTTCCTGCTGACTTTTTCATTACGTGTTTTTGATGCTTCGTAAGAAATACAGTGACTAACATATTAACAATAATGGACCATGCAATTCGCTTGAGACGTTTCCTTTTTATTAAAATGATGACGGTTCTTTTTATGGGTTGTACGAGCATGGACAAAAGCAAACATCCACTATTAATTAAAAATGCATTTCTTTTATTAGTTTGATTGCACAGAAAAAAAATTTAGCATTTTTTCGACCAAAATGGCACGGGTATGTATGCTTGCTTACAATTTAAACATTTTTTATTTACTAATAAAACTAAATAACATCACTATACCTACTTGTACCAAGATTGCTGCTAACAATACTAAATAATACTCATTTCACATAATCATTTATTTTATAACCCAGGAAACAAAGCTACCACATTAAGTAATCATGTACTGAAACTGTTTTTAATATTACCTGAGTCATTTATTTAAATATAAGAATCGACTCATTGACAATCCAAGGGATATGATATAACACGCATGACCGAATAAAATAAAATACCACTTAATTCATTATGAAGTTTTGTCTGATTTATCGTTTTTTGTGTTTTGTTTCGCAGGTATGGACAACTTAGTGGAATGGTTGAACCAATATTTGGAGTTCTTGGTGCTGTTGCTGTGGCTTTAGCTCAACCAGCATTGCCTTACGCACTGTCTTTTGCCGCAGGAGCTATGATCTATGTTGTAGTAGATGATATTATTCCGGAGGCTAATACGAAGTAAGTTCGTTTTTTACAATGTTCAGAAGTGTGGGTAACCTTATTTGTTTTTTAAATTCATGTTACTGCAAAAAATACGAAAACAGTATAAAAAAACAAGCTTTGGTTTTTTAAATTTGTTGGTTTGCCTGTCATCTCAAAGTGTCCTTTCTTGACATGATCGTCATGTCAAAATCGATCGGTAACAGTGCAAAATTACAAATAACAAATTATCTGAATATTAATTACTGTTATTGCTATTATATACATAGTTTCTTTCCAAACGTTATTAATATTATATATCTATAGATTATAAAAAAAAATCTAATCCAAATAATTTCGTTTTATGTAAAATTGAGAGAATTTAAAACTAAAAGGCTTTAAAAATCACAATTATTTTTACATTGCTACACATACAATAGCACGTTTTTTCTCTTTTGGTGTTAATTTGTGGCTAAAGTTTGCCCTAAATGTCACTGAATGGAAATCTTTTCCCTGTCGCTTCTTGAAACCCTTGAAACATTTTTTTTTTTGTATAAATATTTAAATAATATTTAAGACAGACGTTTTTGTTGTAATGAGGGTTTGATTGGTTTAAAAAAATACAAATTCTTAATTCTAATTAATGACAGTTGAAGTCGTAATTTATCTATTTAATTTTTAATTATGATTTAATTTATTATCTTTCTGAAGAACAATGTAAAAACTTAAGTACGTTTTAAACATAAATGATATGCATTATTAGCCCACTCTTCTTTATAATTCATTAAAATAATATGATAATTTTAGACATTGCCTGTAAATCCGTTCACATGTCTAAATAAAAATATTTAAAATGTTTAATATCTGACAATTTGGGAATTATACAATCTAAAGATCTTTTGACAATTTTATATAAAAATTTCTAAGAATTGGGAATAAGAATTTAGAAAATAAGAATAGGAAAGGTGCAATATTACCCACAAATTTTATTTAAATATACTCATGACACGTTTTTTTTTTTTCAGAAATATTTCTTTATAAAATTATAGGAATATTTAACAAAAATAATAATTGATATTTGTAATAAATCTCGCATTATCAAAAAGGAAATCTGGAACGTGAGAAGAGTCTAGAAATAGAGAATTTAAAACCATCTAGAATTTAAAAAACCTGCATCTTAGAATTTAGTAATTTATTTAATCTAACTATGAGAATTTTATCAGCCACTTTAAAAAATCGTGTGCTTTAAGAATTAGCATCCAAACGCTTACATTCTGGAAACACATAAGACCTTAGAATTTCCAATAGGATCTAGGACCGTCGAATCAAAAAATCGAACATTTAGAGAAGCTGCATCTAGAAATAGAGGAATCGAAATTTGAAGATTTAAGAATCTAAATTTTACTAACATTTCATTAATAAAAATTTGAGAACGATATTTACAAAAGTTGGAAAAACGAGTTCAAAAAATCCTAGAAAAAATTAATCATGAATTAATTTAAACAAATACAGAAAATCGTAAGTAAATATCTAAAGAAAACAAAAATTTTTATTGTAGCTTTGAATTGTTTTTAATTGTTGAATTTTAAAATTTTAATTCGAAGAATTAAAAAAAAAATTAAAATCGCAACCCCCTCCGCATTTAAAATTCAAAATCTCCAAAACGTGAGCAATCCAAAGACAAATTGCATAAATTTTTGCATTGATGCTTTTATTGTTAGTTAATTTTTAATTACAAAGTTTAGAAATTCGGCACGGGATAAAATGAACTATCAAAACGAACGCTTATAACGCTGAATTTTTTTTTATGACATTTTACCTCTAGGTAAAAGAACAAGAATCTTAAGAATGAGGAATTGTAGCAAAACTCAAGTGCAAAAGTTTAATTTAACAAGCTAAAGTGTCTTTACCGTTTCTAACAACAAATTTTTAATGGCAAAAAATTAAATATTACATTTTTAATTACTACAGCGTCTCTAATTTAATGTGTAATTCTTGAATTTTTACTAAAAAAAAATACAATTTCTGGGAGTAATTTTTATGACTGAATAAAGGCAAATTGGGAGCAATCACAAAAAATTAATATCAAAGAGAAGAAATCCTAATCTATGAAAAATATTCCATTTTTTTTTTATTTACAGATATGAGTAATGAAGTTGCTATATCATTTTTCTTATTTAGTCATACCCGGCCTATTTTTTCCTGAATTAGTCATTTATACATAATCTTAATTATTGTAGACTCATAAGACGACATATCAATCTCCGATTTTTTGCATATGTCTCATCGTCATCCCAAACAACTTTATTCTTGAAAATGTGATTCAGAACATAGTCAAGGCCTGCCACATTTTGTTATCAGAATTCAATATCACTGTATGCTTCATTAATAGTTCGCAAGGTTACAACACACACCACACTGCAAATCAGAATTTTTCGAAAAAACTTCTAGGAAATTTGCTTCCTTAAAGATTTTTCTTATTATCGTTACACATGCGTTGTTTTTTCAGCGGCAACGGGAAGCTAGCCACCTGGGGAGCAATTTTAGGATTCCTTGTCATGATGACACTGGACGTAGGTCTAGGATAGTTGGAATTTTCAACTTTAGCTAAAGATATTTTTATTAGTCTTAATCATTCTACTGTATTCTTTTGTTTAACTTTGCATTTTATCGATGAACTAGAATTTAATGTATACTTGATTTGACAGTTTGTAGTTGTACTTATTTTTGTTTTACTCGTATTTTTCTTACCTTTTTCTTCTTTCTTCTGTACTTACAGTCGTAACATTGCATAATAAAGCCAATTTTAACAACTACTGCTGTGATAGTAATTGTAAGATTTATTGTCAATAGAGATCGAGGGAGTAAGCAGTGAGACGTCTTAGTTCTCCGTGTCTTTTTTTTTCCAAAAATGTCGAACGTCCTCACTATATTAGTCCCCGGTTCTTTCTCGTGTGCAATACTTGAACATATTCTTGCACAAAAAGTACTGTAATTTTCCATGTCTATGTAATGGTCCGAAAGCGTCTCCTGTACATTTATTTTAAAATAAATTTACAAACAACTAAGAGTGAAGATGTGTTTTTATCCAGATCCTGACGTCAGATCAGTCAAATGAACGTAATTATGGCTTACCTACCTTCATAGTTGTTACGAAACATGAAGGTAGCGAATAATTCGTCGATGTGTCACCCGTTTGTGCATATAAAAGACCCCGACGACCCTGTGAATAAAAAAATATCATCTTTTCTGAGAACGAAAAATAGATGTTCTAAAAATAAAACGCTAATTGCATAAGTCATGTTGGAATTTGTTCCATTCACAGCAAAAATCAATGTCATCCACTTTATTAAACATGAATGGAGAATAAATGCAACGAATTTAACTATCATTCGCTCGTTTGAAGATTGTTAGGAAACAACGTTGCAGAATATTGCAAAAAGCGAATAAAGCCATTGTATTCAGCATGAATGAACACGGCATTGGTACCCGGAAATTCCACGGAAGTACGTCACACCGGAACCGGAACCCCAAGTCCGATTACACACTCGACATGTATTGCATGTTACAAAATTTCCTATCGAATGTTGTGATAACTTATCAAACACCAATTTACTTCGTAATGAAAGAGTTTGGCCCGGCTCTTCACACCGCGAACGTGTGAGTTGCGACTTGTGTAATTAACTAAATGCAAATGAATGTGAGAAATGAATCTTTTGGATTGTATCGTACTTGTTCTAGACAGCTAATTTTAGGAGGATGATAATCGCGTAATCTTCCCACATGATCTTCTATTGTGTTGCAGAAGACGCTCCACTTGAGGAACAGACAAAAGAAAATACGTTGTCTAAGTCTTGTGTTGGTTTAAAGGATGTTGATTGCAACGATGATAACTCGACACGATTACCAACTCTTCATTTTGCCCAAAAATTTAGCAAAAACCTCTAACCTCTAAACTCTTACGTAAGCTGTTTATTGCCAGTTTAGTGTGAAATTCTAAAATAGAGAAATCAACGGATATTAATTTAAAAAATGACTAAGCAGCCGCAAAAAAGGAAATTTTAGGATAACGATGACTGATGATCAGGATGCATTATTATGTAATGGGGGATGATAAAAAAAATTGCCGCCTTTGGTGATTAATAAACAGATTATTTTATCCAAACGGAAAATTTGCTAAGTCAACGGCATTAATAATAAAATTATTTTTTACTATGTCATATCTTTTTCCAAACAGAAGAAATACGAACATCATTCCAAACAGACATTCCAAACATGAAGTTTGAAGCATTCCTCGGTAGTCAATTATATGAAACGCAGAAAATAATAAACAAGGCGGATCTATTGAGTTCGTTTTTGCAAGAATTGCATACTAAACTTTCATTGCTTTTAAAAAGCTTTTTTACTCAAATTTACACGTCCTGGCATTATTTTTTTATAGTGACAAATGAACTAGTCGAACTAATTACTGACACGGACAAGGAGCCGTTTTACTTTATCATTACGGTCTAGGCCATAAAATGACCCATAATAGACGCTAATTAATCTCACAATTGCGTTATTATTATGCAACCAAACATAAAAATGTTACGTTAATTTTTTTGCACCAAGAAATTTCTACAACTAAAATCTAAATAAAATTTTCAGTTATTAAAGTTTTTAAAATTGTTCTGTTGGTAAGCTTTATGAAAGTTTCGCTTTTAGGTATTTTAGGCATTTACCGATGGCAAATGATGCCCAAATTGTACGTATAAAAACTTTATAAATACTTAAATATAAAAATATTGATGAAAATTATAAAAATGAAAAAAAAATCATCCAAAAATTACTACCTCTTCTGTAGAAACGACATAAAAGTAAGTCCAATAAGTTTTGCAATGAAACTTATTGTTTTCGATTCTTTTCATTTTAAATTGGCAGAATTTCCTGCTTTTCTTTTATGGCCATTTTCACGTTTTTCACTACTACAATGGTTTTTAGAAAGCCCTCAATTTTAGCTAATGTTGGTGCAAATGGCCATAACAATTTTTAATTTCACTATTTCTTAAATTTTCAGATTTTTTCTTTCAGGTTCTCAAATTCGCCAAATTGGTATGTAATTGAATTTGTTTCTGTTTTCTAGTTTCTTCTGTTTATTTTGTTTAGAGAGGTATTTGACCTTATTAAATCTTTTATTTTTATTTTAATTTTTTTGTTTAGTTATTACTTCTTAAAGTTTTTACGTTTTTATTTCTTAAACTTACAAAACTGCTAAATTGTTGGGATTCTGTTTTTTTTGTTTTTTTTTAATTCTCAGGTACTAAATCAACTCAAATTTTACAAGGCCTCCGCTCTTTAAAATGGTAAATAACTGAATTTTTGTGTCTATATTTTATTTTATGTTTTTATTCTTAGTTCCACATTTTCTCAGATATCTCCAGAGTTGTATTTATTTAGTTCAATTTAGTTTAGTTTAATTTCAAATTGTTAGTTCCGTACTTAGTTCATTTTTTAACAGTGCACTCTAGAATGCTACATTTTTAGATTTTGTAATTTAATCTTAGATTCTCAGATACTCAAAAATTAAGAAAGATGTTAAAGAACCCGTAGCTACAAATTAATTTTTAATTTTTTTAATTTTTTTAATTATTTTTGATAATTAATTCATTTTACAATTTTTTTCTTTTCATTTTCAGCTACTACATCAACTTAGACTATAGAAGGTCCCAAAACTTTTTTAATATTTAATTTAAATTATTTTTCCTTAATTTATCTTCTCAAATTTCGATTCTTTTTCTCAGATTCTAAAAATTTCTAAAATTCTAAATTTTAAAATTTCTAAACTTGTTTTTTTTGGCCTCATTTTTAGATACTCATATTCTTCCTAATCTCGATTTAAATTTTTTGAGATTCTAAAAATTGACAGATATTGTTACAAGTATTGGCAAACAAAAAGTGAGTCTACCAACACTAACAGTTGTCTCCAAAATCAATCAGATTTCCCCACAATTTTTTAAATTTTTGATATCTTTATTCTGAAGTGATCAACGTCAAAAATCAAATATAAATAAATTAACCAAAATGAAAAGTTTCTTTAAAACATTTTTCACTTTTTACACTTCATTTTGTCGCAAGTGTAAAGCAAATTTGGAAATTTTCCATAATCACTTCGCCCTCAAGTTCCTCACATTTTTTATTTTATGTAAAAAGTAATTACCTTCAAAATTCTTGCATAATTTGCCAGTATTTCTCTTGAAATACCACGTTAAAAATAAATCTTTGATACTAAAATAGTCCATCTAGAAACATCACACTTCCTTTCCCCATTTAGATCCGAACCAAAAATCTCAATTTTCGTAGTGCAAATAATAAAAATAGTATTTCGAATAAAATCAAAGATTGTTAGACCGAGAGAAAAGGCGGAAGTTTTGTCGGGAGCGCCCCGGCGCCGCGCTATAACTTTGCTCCTAAAATTAGTCCACAGAAATAGGAACGACCTTTTGCATAATCACGTCTACATTTTTACTGGTTTAACAATAGTTTTTAGCAGGAAGTTTCGATGTGTTCGGAAAATATGTTTATGTCAGCTATTAGCTATGCATATTTTAATAAACATGAAAGGAATGATTATAGTTAAGTTTGTCGGAGTGCAACGCTAAGCAAAGGTCAGGATTATGCCAAATTTATTTCTATTCTAGCTATAATGCGGCGGAAATATTTTAGGAGCTGTGGCTATCTATAAGTTGTGCCTAAAAGAATTATAAAAAACAGTGAAATGTGCTAAAGACGGTGACAACGGTATACGATAATAACAAAACACTCGTTCAAGGAACAGTTATCGTTCACTTTCGAGTTAATAAGTAAAATTTGTTAAGAAATGCTGACTCTTAAAAATAAAAAAGTTTCAAGACGTGCTGCTAATGGTCACCACGAAAATCTTTGACTTTGGACTCGAAACTCTTCAAATTTGAGCGTCCAAGCGCAAAGTCTGATCTTGCTGGAACCAAGCGCTCTCACTCAAGAAAGAATCTAAATATTCATTATCAGTCCTTGACTTTATTGAAGATCTACACAACTTTAAACAAGCGATAAGCTCCCACTTATGGTCTAGCGGTTGTTACATTACTTGTTATTTTCAGAGAATAAGAGGAACACGACGACAATAGTACAGTTCGATGTCCTGAAAGTAACGCACTTTAGCCTACGAAGTTTACCCAACAATGTTATAGAATTGTCATTCATGTTACATTTACAAGTACGGTGATGTACACAAACTCATTGTTTGTTGTAGCATACATAAAGTGGAAGTAAATACTTGTAATTTTATTTAGAGGAAACAGGTTGGCGGAGATAATTTTGATTCACTTCTGTACTCGTTTCTCTTTTTTCTACTTTGTTTCACAGAAAATTAGATGAATTTGGTAAAATTTTTAGAGTTTTTGATACTTAAGGTCTGAATTTTGTTTGCCTGAGAAAGAACAAATTAATGTCATTTGTTGAACAAACTATATTCCATCGAAATCTACAAACTCTATAAACGAATAAAGATCCGGCAAGGATTTTAAAATATTCAACAAGTATAACATTCTAAGAAAATTCTTTTTTATATCTCTTACTCAATTTTTATTATTATTATTCATTCATTGAACGTTATAAGACAGTAAATTGCTTCGTCACCCAAGAAAATCACATGTATGATGAATTCAAGGACTCGAAACTTCGGAAAAAATGGTAGCATTATTATCGAAAAAAATTTAGAAAGCGGGTTTTAAAACTTTTTTAAACTTTAAAATTGCAAAAATTAATTGATTTAAAAAAATTAAAATGAAAAATTTATTGGAAAAGTCTAAAAATAAAATTTACTTTTAAATTTTACATAAATGTTGGTTTTAATTTTTTAATTAAAAAGATTTTGTTCAAACCTAAATCAAATCTGTTTAAAAAAATTCATTTTAATTCAAAAATTTCGGTTGTTCAGTTTTTGACGCTATTTTAAAAAGTCGGTGTTTCTAAAGATTAAATTTCTAATATTGATAGTTGCATATAAAATAAATCCAAAAGGGGCGAACAAGTATCGAAAATGCAAAAAATACGTAGGAACAAAACTTAAGAAAATTTCGCAAGAGAAGACAAAACAAATCTTAAAGTTTCTAAAATCGAATTCTTTTGGTCAAATTTAAAAATTTAAAACGGTTTTTCATAGTTTGCACACTTGCCAGAAAAATGCTTCAAAATAAATGCATATTTAACAACTAGGAATCATAACATGAAAATTAATCTATTGCTAAGAAATTAATTCTTGATTAAAAGTGTTTTCATTTTTTCCAATATTTTGGCTTAAGAAAGACTTCTACA
This sequence comes from Cynaeus angustus, assembly GCA_030157275.1. Classification (NCBI taxonomy): domain Eukaryota; kingdom Metazoa; phylum Arthropoda; class Insecta; order Coleoptera; family Tenebrionidae; genus Cynaeus; species Cynaeus angustus. The sequence goes on from CM058059.1 coordinate 26,938,130, forward strand.
AGTCGTTGGCAATTTGATGTAAAAGATGCAAAAATAATAATAGTAATAAATTAATAATAGTTTCTAATATAAATAACAAATAAAATAATGATTTTTGATTTATTTTTTTACTCTGACTGATTTAGCAGGTGTAGGTATTACAATATAAAATAATAAATTTTATAAAATTAGAAATCGTGAATCTACTCAATTTTAACACCTTGGAGTTTAATAATTTGAGCATTAAAGGTTTTATAGCTAGAATAAAATTAATAAAAAAAAATATTTGATCTGGGAAATAAATATCTTGTAATCTAAAAAATGAATCAAAAGTATTTTTTTAATTCTGCTGGGAAACAGAACTGAATCATCTTGGTTTAAAAGGACATGTAGAAATCTTCAACTTCATCTGAAAAATTTGTAAGAAAATTATGAAACATATCAAAAACATTTCTACAAGTCTAAATTTCCTTTCTTAGACAAATTTTCAGAACTATGTAAATATGACATTATTGATTAAGTATTGCAAAAGCATTCTTAATTCAAGAAAGAAGGACAAAATATATATGAATTTAATCTCCGTAGCTACTGGATGTAAAAATGAGCAGAGACTGAAAATGCACTAAGAAACTGTTCTATTTTTTAGAAAAAAACTCAGGTTTTCAAGGTTTTCATAATGTTGCAAGAAAACTGAAACTTAAATCTCGTTCTATGAAAATGAAAACACCTTAAAATTTGACTCTTACTCAGTTTGGATTATTATTATTAATTTATTGAACGTAAAGGAAGTAAATTACTTCGTCATCTAAGAAAATTATACGTATGATGACTCGAAACGGAAAAATGCAAGGTTTATTAACAAAAAAAAAAAACGTCTAAAAAGCTTTTCTATTTCTAAGTTTGGAATTTAGAAATGCTTAATGAACGATCCACGTCTATTATTTGATATTTTTGCTTATTTTTTTTTTAAAGTTTGAAACTGCAAAAATTTTAAATTGACATGAAAAAAATTATTTTCAAATTTTGGAGTCTAAAAATAGAAACCATGAACCGTTTCAAGCCGATTTTCAAAAAAATGCCATAAAATATATTTTATTTTAGACTTGCTTAAATCGTTTAAATCTATAAAGATTCACTTTTCTAAGCAGAACTAAATTTTAAAAACTTTTACATAAATGTTGATTTTAACTTTTATGCAGAAATAAATCAATAATATCCAAACTTTTTTTCTAAAATGTCTTATTTTAAATTTAATTTTTTTCTCAAATTAATTCACGTGTTTCAGTCGTTCAGTTTGTGACACTATTTCGAAAAACCATTATCAAAAATTATAAAATTAGTTAAATATAATTAGTTAAATAAAAATTAAGAAATATGAATAAGAAAAAGAGAAAAAAAATCCGAAAGTTTCTAAAATCGAGTCGTTTTGGTCCAAAATTCTAGTATTTCTGTGGATAACCAGTAATTTTACTGAATGTTCCATTTTTTTTTTTGTTCTTCAAAAGTTTGTTGCAAAATTTCCAAGTTAAATAAATTTTTGTTGTAAATTGTGAAACGTTCGTTTTAAGATCAAGAACTGGCGAATTTGAAAGAATTAGAAGCCACAAAATCGTTGCGTTCATAGATATGGCAGGTAACCGGAAGAAAAAGTGTATAAATGGCGGCGACTAGTGAAAAGCATTTTGTCCCCGATCGTTATACAAATGATAAAACCGTATGCTTGTTTATGAATGGAAATAACCGAATTTTGCTCTTTCTCTTGTCTTCCCTCTCCACACTATGCAAGTGAGTGACTCCACAGTCTGCATTCTTCAATGGGCCTACGGCATACTCTGGCATCGACCGCAGTCGTGCAGTGGCGATGGGCAGGGTGGTTGTGCTTCTTTTCAGAAATACATTATCTTTGTAGCAGTGATCGACATTAATGTCGATAGCTTATCGGTTCTATGTCTTGCTGTTGTCGACATTCTCATGGGACTCGATGGAATTAATATTTCATGAATGAACCAACAGTTAATACTCTGCTCTCCAGCAAAATACACTTCTTTTACTTGATCGTATTCGTAAAAATCATGCCTGCATGCCACGTTCTTTAACGGAAGTATTTAAAATGCACCGAGTGAAAATAACCGTGCAGTGGATTTCAGTGTACGTTTCTTTTAATTGGAGCAACTTATTTTTAATTGACGATTTGGTAAGTTTTTTTTTATAACTTAATTCCGTTCTACTTTGATAAGATTGTGCTCCATTAGGCGCTGTGCTTCATATTGTTTTGTAAATATTTGTGTATTTATGTAACACTCTTTTGTATTTTTAATAAATCGCTTTTCACAAGAGATATTTAAAAATTAAAAGGCTCGAAAATTGTGTGTAAATTTAACTTAATGTATTCTTTTGTTTTTGACCTGTTACAGCTGTTCTATATTTGTCTATTTAAATTGCCTAAGTAAACTATAATAATATTTATGAGCATAATTGCTTTGGAGGATTTTCCAATGGAAATCGTCAGGAGTGCATTGTCCACGCCGGCGCCAACGCGAAATTTTAAATTCACATTTTTCGAACACAATCACCATAATTATCAATCATTTACATTCGCAGGTTTTATGCATTTTTTATTCAGCGGCAAGAGAAAATTACTACTGGCACCAAATTGTTTTTGAAAATTGCAAAAAAATAAGCAATTCTCATTCAGGATTCTCCAGCGGTCATGCTTCAGAAATTATCATTTTGGAACTCTGAATGTTTTAGGAAAAGATTTAAGTAGTTAATAAGCTAGTTTGACCTGAAAACCACCAGACATTTTTTTATTTTAAAAAGCTTTTGAAATTTGGCATATATCCATCTCCATTTCGGTATCAAAATTAGGAGACTTCTCAACTTTCTCACCTCCAGACACAGCTTTTATTCTTTTTTTTTTAGTCTTCTCGAAATTTCAATCAATAATTCTGATTAATTTTAGTGAACTTGACGAACGACAGTTATATCAAATATTATCTTGGAGAAAGAGAGATAACAATGCTGCTTCGTATTTACCACTTATAGATCAAAATCTACCCAATTTTTTGAACGATTAAATAAAAGCCACTCCAAGAAATTAAAAATATTTTGGAGTTTTTAGCATTTATAACGAACCGATTTGGGCCACTTTTTTCCCAGATTGATTATTTACCAAATAAAAATCATTTTTTGATTTTTCTCAAATATAAAGTTATATTGTGGAAAAAATAATTATCTTGTAATTTTGTGGTCGGATAAGTTTGAATTTGTCGAACATTTTGAGGAATTATATTATTACATCATATAATAAAGCTATGAAAATATGATTCCTTGAAGGTTGCAAAAAGTTGGAGGCCCACAAAAGGTTTAAATCTGGAAACTTTGTACTACGGTTCAAAGCTCGAAACTGCATGTTTACAAAATTATTTATCTACAGGATGTTTGAGATATTGCTAAAGAACTACAATAAATTTTAATGAAATGATTAAAAAATATGGTCAATGATGTCTGCATATTAAGTATTTGAATCAATAAATTTACGTTGAAGAAATAGAAAGTTTTTGTCAAATGGTCCGCTAGTGATGATGCTTGGTTCGACATAAAAGTCCCAGCTACTTTAGAATCAAAATTTTCAATATATTTATAGATTTGAAGCGTGACAGAAGAATTATTGAAAACTTAAGTTAAATAAAAAAAATGTAAGCTTCCAATTTTTGAAATCTGAAATCTAAAAAGTATTTTTTATTATTAGAATGTAGAAAACTGCATGAAGTAAATTCTGAAATTATAAATATTTTAAAACGTGTGAAAAAAAAAAAAACAAAAAATCTTAACTGAAATATATCCATCTAAACAAAAAACAGAACTATCAATTTCACAATTTTTTTTAAAAACGAACCATTTTTAGCTTCAAAACATTAAAATTTAGGAAAACATAATTAGATTAAACATGTAAAACACAGATAGATAAATAATAAGTAAAAAGAAAAATATTAAAAGTCACGAAACGTATCAAATTAAAAAAAAAATTATATGTATCAAAAAAAAACTAAGAATCTTAAAGGTTAGGCCACAAACTAAAAAATCAAAAACCTAAGAACATGAATTTTTAAGAAAGATAAATTGAAATAAATTAAAAATTGGATTGTGAAGTTTAAGAACTAAATTTTAAATTGAATTGTTGAAGTGAAATTTGCACAGAAATTCGAGGCATTAAAAGTAGAAGAATATTTTAAAGTTTATACAATTTTTAGAAAGTTTGCAGTTTGGAAAATTTCACCGAGTTTAAACAACAATACGAAAATTGTGGAAAAGTATAAAAATTTTGTATGATTTTCAATTTTTAAACTTAGAAATTTGGACTGAAAATAATCTTAAAAATTCGGTTCATAAATATTAAATTACCTAAACAAGATGTGTATCCTGTAATTTATAAAGACTCAATAAAACAATGAAAAACTTTTTCTATAAAACTTCCCCTGCTGATTTTTTTTTTAATTTTTAATGCTTCGTAGCTTAGGTTTTTCTTGAATCAGTCAACTTTTTAGCGCCCATCATAGCCGCAAACGTGTTCTAGTTAATTAATTGTTCACAGCTTCGCACTGCAGATATTTTAATCATCCATAATTTTGGATCCAATTAAACACCGTCTAGGTTAAAAAGCGCTAATTTTTAATTAGATCATTTTATGAATGCATCGGTTTTACTGTCTCGTTGACACATAATAGGGAAAAAAATCCATCTTGGCACCATATAAATAGAGTAAATGGCTATTGATCCAATATAGCAAGACAGACGGAATACTGGTGTCGTGCCGGGGTCGTTAACGTGGCGGCAAAGAGCGCTTGAGCGCCCATCCGTACCGTATGTCTGATACCAAGTCGAATTCCGGCCATCATCTTCAAGAAGCGGTTTTTAATTAATTGAACTAGTGTTCAAATGCAATTATTATCTAGCCGTTCCATCTAGTCTTACCTACTTTACAACACCCTTATTAAACTCGAAATGTTTTTCTTTCATTTCAAACACGAAACGACTTATCTACATATAACTTTCAATTTTACTTTTTCTCAACGATGCTCGAACAGATTTATTTCCGAGAACTAATTTTGACGCTTGGCGGATTTAATCCCCAAAGTGTAATCGTAATTATTACATGAATAATTGTTGCCAGCTCAGCGGTCACGAGTCTTTAAACTAATGAATTTGACTTCTTTTCTACGTTTTTTTTTGGCCACTACAAGTTTCTACAACGTAATTCAATTATACGCTGGAAATGAATGTTCAATTAGGAAAAATCTTGTGTTAAACAACTAATCAGACATGTGTGTATCTATGCAGTTTCTGTGAAAGTTCGGTTCCGTATTATTTGATTTAAACTAATTTTGCGAAACTTTCGTCTTTATCATTAAATGTACGCGGGTTTACTCGCATTTGAATGATAGATCTAGGACTAACATCTAATTTAATTAAAAGGGGAAGAAAAATGTAAAATAACTTTTTCGTTTTTTGTTGTTAAAGTCAAATTCATTGAATGTCTAGGATTTTTTCTTTCTAAACGCCAGTGGCGCCTGTTAGTGTGGCCAACTAATTTATCTTTAATCCATCTTAAAATTACACAAGCTTAACCCAGTTTACCGAGGATTTCTCACTTTGTTTACATCCACAGTTTGGGAAATGCCACCTTTACTATTTTCGTCCTGGAATTTCAAACTTTTGATAGCCGCTTCATCAATGGAGAAAAATTTTGTAGTGATTTGCAAAAAAGCGCAGATTTTATGTATTTCGGAAAAAACTGAAATTCGAATTTTTTCAACTCCTGCGCGAAACGACTGCCAGTTTTCTGCCTCTCGAGATGAACAAAGTTGTTGATTATTAGCGATATAATAAATAAAATTAACGTCGTTTTCTTTTCTTTTTCAAAAAATTGTTATGGCATGTAAAATGGAATCTGATGATTCTGATATGAAATTGAGGAATGTCTGCTACATCCCGTCTGATGCAGCTGAACCAGAGATGTCAGATTCAAGGGTATTTTGCCCAAAAATTGTGACAAAGCACCGACGTCGCAAACACAGATGGATTTCTGCCCCGGTCACATTCTACAGCTTTAATTTCTAAATTTTACTATAAATATTTTAAAATATAAATGATAATGAAATCTGTCAGTCTTAGGCATAGGTTTTTATGTACTTAATGTTAAGATCTTGGAAAACAGTATTTACAAACTGGAGACGAAATTTTAATTTTTAGTCTTGAATACACAAGTTCGTGATTTTTTTCTGCATTCATTTGCTTGTAAAAATTTTAGATTTTGTCATGGACCTTTAATTAATTTATTAATTAAACTATTTTAATATAATTTTAATAATTTGAGGAGTGTACGAACATTTATACTTATAGTTGATAAAAAGAAATTTTTAAACTTTTAAAAAACATTTTTAAGCTAAAAAAATTTTCAAATCAAAAAAAGTTCTGAAATACATTTTGTAAAAGGCTCCAACATTTTAAAATCAATTCACTAAACTTGTTCACTTGAAAACGAGTTGCCCATTTCTTTCGAAAATAAATTTAATAATATACATGTTGATTTTTAAATCATTTTCATTTTATATCTTCTTTGGTAACTAGCACTTCTTTTCATCGTTAAGTTTTGATTCTGGATAAACTTGCAAGTTGATACATTTTCAATTCAACTTTTGGGATTGTTTTCTCTACAAAATTCGCGTGAAAATGTTAACTGTGCCAAACTGTATAAAACCTAAGGATGTCATAAACCCAATATAAAGATTAAAAACAACTTGTCAAGTTTTTCACTTATTTTACAGGCGTTTTAATATTAATTTTGGGGTATAATATGGTCCGAGATCTTGGATGCTACCCTTTTTATGAGTTTACAAAATCAAAAATTGAAATAAATACCTGAAATTAGTGTTTTTTTTTAATTCCTTCTTTTAATTAAACTTGTGATACCTTTTCCACAGTCCGGAGGATCTACCCTCATTCTACAACTATCAACAAGTTGATAACTTAATTAGTTATGTTTTATTAAGCTTTAAAACTTGCCCTGAAGCGGAAGGAAAATTAGAGAATAGAGGACGAACGACTCTTCTAAAATTCAATTCCGGCCTGGAAATCACCCCACTGCGCCATCCATGCGGAAAAAACAATTCATTTTGGCTTTTCCTGCAATTACCAACAATTTAAAAATAAATTTATCGGAAGTTTGAATAGTTTTTAATTCGTTTTCAACTTTTTATTCCTGATTGTTTTGTTATACCTAACTACTTTATTACGTTTTTTTAACAAGTTCAACCAACTTAACGTTTCGGAAATTCCTCAGAAAAAATGTCACTGTTACCATACCTCCACATATTATTTTACACTTAGTGTTTTTCATATTAGCTCGTGCTCTAACAATCAGTAATTCTATTAGGTACCTTCGTTAAAATCTTGAGCTTGCAAAATTCCCTGCGTTTACTGCAATTCTATATTTCCGCTTTAGTTGTAGGTATGTTTAATAAGATTATACCAATTAAAGGGATGCGAAAGAGAAATCGGTGGCACTTTTATATTACAAAGTAAGATAACTACTGTCTGTGAAATATTATTACCCTTATTCCTCGGGGTACTTTAAGCTGAACTTAAATAGGCGACTTAAGACGGTGTGGAAGGCCAATTTGGGCTTAGGTACATCTCCCTTAAATTAAGCGCGAGTTGAATTAGAAGAGACTTAAGCTGAAATTCAGCTTTAAATCTAACCCTCGTCACCCGTTTCAGTCCGGCTTGAGGTGGCACTGAGCAACCTGTCTTTAACTAACGAAATCCAAGTGAAGTTCCACCTGGAAAATTTGTGGATCGGTAAATAAATGAAACACCTTTTCAATGAAAATTGTTAGACATTGTAACTATTGCAATAATAAATGTAGCTAGCCATGGTGTGAGGAAACTCTAGAAGATTTAAAAAAAAAAAAACTTGGGGCTTGCTTTTACATAATTTTCTTTTCACGGGAGGCACAACAAATATTACTATAAATCTTAACTAATGACGTTGTTATGCAAGGATCGTAGAATTTTCTTATAATTTATAAAAGTTTTCTCTTCCTAAACTGAGACTTTTCCTCAGTGCGCCCAGGCGTTATCTTCACTTTTTAATTTTTGGAAGCTACAATTCGGATGAAATCGACTCCTCATATGTTTTCCCTTACAGTTTATTCTTCCATCTCATATCTGAAACGAATAAATACTTTGAAAATGCTCCGTGTTGTACAATGAAGGTAGGTAATTCTAGTTTTACGTAATCAAATGAATTACCCTTAAATTTACCAGTTTGAAAATGACTTAAAAAAGGAAATTTGCACGGTTGTAGCAGTCCGACATTCTCGGCCTTTGAAATGTTCAGAAAGAGGGCCTCCCGAACCCAAAAAAAAACACCAAAATTTTGCCCCCCGACGTGACGCCTCTTTGACGTTTTTTTTTTTTTATTTCGAATCGTAAAACATAACACGGGCTGTTTCTACTTAAAATAAGTTTAAAAAGTAAATTTCACTGTCATTGTCCCTTACCAGGCTTTTTTTGTTGTGTCGGTGCGCCATTGTTGTTTCTTGAAGTGCGTATTATTTTTTTACGGCCAAGTGGAAGGCTTCAGATGAAGTTTTAAGAGTTAAACCTCCAACGCAACAATCAAAGAACGGATCGGAATCATAAAAGATGAAATTTTTTTCGTCGAAAGTCCCCAAATCATCCCTTAAAGTATCGCGTCGTTTTCTCCGAATCGGCGCGTCCGAAGTGACTTTTTAGCGCACAGAAAATTCCTTTCGACTATCCCGAACAAAAATTCCGCGAAAAAGTTCATAAATAATTTCTCGTAAAATAGTTTGAAAGGCACAATTTGCGCACTTGATTAGCGAAGTTGGCGATAGCAACCATTTTGCTCGAAATTCGTCCTTCCACGCGGCGCGCCTCCGACTTTTACCGTTTCGAAGTGGTTTTTCTCGGTTTTGGGCGTAAAAATGTGAACTTTTTTGCGGTTGATTTTTCGCAGAGGTCCGGAAGTAGATTTCGAAGTGGATAAAAAATAGTTAAAGTGGTTTGTGAGGGTGAAAATTGAAGAAATCGGACAATCCCCACTCGCGAAGTTCGCGAATATCGGTGTGCGCCGGTCTGAATGACGTGTATATCTCGATCTCACTCGCTATCATTTAATTCGTATGCTCAGTATAATACGACGTTTGTCGGTTGGTTGCTATGCGCGACTCCTTACTAGAAAATAAGTAGTTGCAATAAACTGCTCGTCATATAACCAGTGTTCTTAGTTTGTGCTTTCAGCCCCCACCCAATAAATTATTGCCAATTGGGAAGCAATTGGACGCAAAAAGTTTAAATGCGTTATTTCTCCGTAAGTACAATTTTTTGAGTTGGTTAGTTGTCGACGGCTGTTCCGTGACTGGCGGAAAAGGGATTTTCCGCATTTTCCCTTCGAGGTAGTTCCAAGTCTCGAGTTACGTATGTGCATGTTAACTTATCATGGGTAATTACTGGGTTTTTATGCTCGGCACGTTTATGCCTTTCTTATCGACTATGTAATTGTTTGAAAACAAATTTTTTTCATTATGAAAAATCACTGAACATTAAACTTATTTTAAGCTATCGCGTTGGATTTATTGCGTATTTTGCAATTTTTACATTTATTATCTAACTCGGGCCACTTTTATGTGGGTCACTTTGACTTTTCCGCTCGGTTGAGTGAGTTAGTTAGTTGTCTTCGTTCGGAAACCCTTTGAGCAAACATCCCAGCTCTTGCAGACGGACGACACCTCATTTCGTAAGGTTTCTCCTGTCTGGGTCAAGTCGCCAAATTCGATCACTCCTTCAATTCTTTGAGTTAGAGGTCTAGGAACTGTGGATTATAATTGTAATAGATGTGGGGGACGACTGTCTAGCCAGTTTGAGGCTCCCTTTAGGAGCAGTCAGACTGCCGAATTACAAAGTCATTCGCCAATTTTTTGTTGCTAGCGGTTCACTAAACCATCGGATTCTGTCTGAAAACGGCCGCTTGCTTCATTCATTATTTAACCCAGACGGAGTTACATAACCCCCGCCATTGCCGCTTGCTCTAGAAGGAATGCACATATCCCAAAAAGCCAACCATCGACAATCCCCAAAACCTCACTCCCATATTTTTTATTCGGATTTTTGCGATACTTCCGACTTGACCTGAACTGACCTGACCTAAATATTTCGTTAATGAGCTTTCCTCCCAAAGCAGGCCCCATTTTTTTCAAATAATTTCTTCCTCGTCACCCATTCATGGTTGTGGAAGCCCGACGAATTCTCCGTTTATCACTTAATCTCATCACAAGCAGGTAACTAGGTGAGATAATAATACGTGTTTTACAATGTAAAATGTGGACGTAATTAAACGTCCACGATTACAGACGTCGAGTAGTAGGTAATCATCGTTAATTCAGCCTACATTACATTTGTGCCCATTGATTAGACAAATTGATAGTTTATTACCTTTATGGTACGCTAATAAGAGTTATATTTATATGACTCAAAGTCTAGTTCGTTGAACCGTCGTCTATGTGCACATTTTTCGTGTTTTGCTCGCATTTTATTAAATATTTATTCTGACACTGTAATTACTGTTTAACGAGCTGTTTCACCCTTCGACTTACAATAACTCGGCGACCGTCAATCAATTATTTACGCCTCATGTGATTGGCAAAACTCGCAAATTGTTAAAATCACTCTAATCAATTTTCAAACGGTAACAACATTTATTTGGGTTAGCAACTCTCGAATTTGTCTGGGGACTTTTAAATTTTAAATGTCTATAGTTTATAAAGCTGTGTTTACTTACAGTACTGACGCAAGTGAGATAGTAGCGATTTTTTAAACAGACGCTTAACAACAAACATTGTACTTTCACCTACATTGCATTATCATCTTTTTTGGATATGCTTTTTATATTTCGCTCCAATTTACTTAACAGTAAATCCAATTAGTTCCTTCTCATAAGCACGCTTGCTTTTATTAATTTCCTGCTTAATTTATCTGATTGTCTTTCATTTTTGCATATTTTCCGTGCTTAGGTACGCACCAAGAACTCTGCTCATATCGGAGAACTTTTTACAACGACCACAAAATACGAACATTTTTACTCTCTTACTCTTTGCTTCATTTTCTTTGTTCGAGAAGGTACTTTCAAGGAAAAAAACACCGTACAAACGAAATTTAACAACTTTAAAGAGTAAATCACGAAGGACTCGTGATAACCGTTGACATTTAGTAACACTATTGTGTAATTATAAAATTGTTTTCTTCTGCGTATTTGACAATAACTTTTTGGGAATTCTGTGTTGAATCGTTTGTAGTTTTCCCCGATTCGAAATTTAGTCGAATTTGTAGGAAAAAAGGTGCAGCATTGTTTTACCAACAAATTTACAAAGTTTAAATAAAAGAATGAAAAAAATTTTCATCTGGCACACAAAAAGAAACAATCAAATTAATTATGAAATGAAAAAATCTGCATGAGAAAAATGGAAAAATCAAAATAGCAGTAAGCGGATGGTTTTAAAAATAGAATCCTGAAAATTTGTGTACAAAACCTGCTTAGAACCATCGGACATTTTTTCACGCAGATTTAGCACTTCCACACAACAGTTGCAAAGCTCCTCCCTGCAACAACAAAATATTTTACGTACTTTACGAATATTCCCGGTAACGTTAACTGCCAATTTGCAAGTGACTTCTGGTCATTTACAAGAGCTGCCAAGTGATAAACTGGAATAAAGAAACATCTGCCCAAGCGTTGCAGGTGAATGTGCAGTTAGGTTTTTCCCGACCGACCTTTGTTTCATTATTTAAATAATAGTTTCCATAGAATAGAAACCACAATTTTCAAATTCTTAAAATCACGGATTAGAACTTTCCGGTATTGTCCAAGTGAGCACCTATTAGGCCCCATAAAGGTGTTTATTCCATTAAGTACCTAATAATTACTCCATTTAATGCACCGTTCAAAGTTAAACCAGTGTCATTACTGCACTCCAAGGTATCATTATACTTTTACCGGTTATTTTATAATGTTTTTGAAAAGTTCTCGACGTGTAAATGTAATAAATTTATTTGTAGTGATGTTGTTCAGTGCCAAAATTTCGATTACAACAGTTTGTTGTTTGGGTTGTGGCGCCTACTTAACAACTTTGCTTGCCAATTATTTTACAAGTTGACATTTTATTTTAATAGAGAATCGCTCATGTCACGGTGTTAAAGAAATTTTTACAAATTTTTTCATTTATCGTAATGCATTTCAATTATGTAATGTGCAGGTTCTATAATTCTCCTCGCGTACTTTTAAATTTTTATCTAGAGTATACTAATTTAAGTTTCTGATTGTACAACTACTTATTTGAGCTATAGTTTATAGTAATTCGTAAATTCTCACCAAGGAATATTTTTTAAATGTAATTCATTACTGTGACTGCGTAAACTAATTTTACACTAGGAAAAAAATTCAGATACCACTAATCTCGTGTGCGATAAGTCAAATTAACGAAATTATCTTTTTTTTTATTCGCTCTGAGTTTATTTTTAGATATTAGTTTATCGTTTCGTTTCTTGGAAAAAAGCAAACGCAATGATCTTGGTGATAGCGGTTGACTTAACTTTCAGTGACATTGATCAAGAATAAAATGGTTTTTTTAGTACACCTACCCCAACTTTTCTCTCATTCTAGCAGAATACAATTCAATTCATACAATTTACTCGTTTTATAGAAAAAAATATCTGAAAGAATTTTTTTCTAGATTTTTTTGTCACTTTATGGCGAAAACGCTGTTCCTATAACAAGTTCAACGTTTAGCACTATGACGAGACTCATTTTCGAAACAATTTTTTTTTTTTTAAATGTGTCCGAAGTTTTTTTTTTTGCACGGGGGCAAATGTAGTAAATTTTAGCACAGTAAAAACTTCACAAAATTAAAGGAATCCTTTATCCCCCAAAATAGCTAATAGATAATGAAAATATGAGCATTTTAATTTTTGAAATAATTTATAAAGCAAAAAATCTTGACTACTTTTATTACAATTCTTTTCGGCTTCATCTTTAAAAAAGTTTTAAACCCACGATTAAAAGCTTGTAGCTTTCAGAGCCAAAGTTTATATTTTTTTCTCCTGATTCTTTGTTTTGAAAGTTTTATGTTTTGTATTATTTTTAGTTGTACATTCAAAACTACAAACATGTTTTGCTTTTGTAGTATTTAAATTATTTTTTTTGTTAAATTTCTGGATGAAATCCTGGAAATTTCAGATTATTTCAGTACCATCAGTGACATTTTTTCTAGTTTTGAAAAGTAAATGTTAAATTTTCAAGTTTTCTTGTTATTATTAGATTATTACTCTATTTTTTCATATCTAAAATCAGCTTTTAATTTCTTTTAAACTATTATTCTTTTAGAGATTGTTTAATTTTTTTTTTATTTCACAGGTTGTAGACCACAATAAAAAAACGAAATTAGCTTTATCCTCATGAATTTTCTGGTTCCAGATAATTTCAAAAAACGTTTTATTCTTATTTCATTCTCAATTTTTAACCCTCACAGAATTTGAAAATTTTATTTATTCTTAGGTTTTTGACTCACTTTTTAAAGATTCTCTAGACAAATAAAATCTTGAAAGGTCTAATTTTTCGAGTTTTAAAATTACTTTTTTAGTCAGGTACAACTTTTTTCCTCCAAATGAAACTCTTTTTTTTCAGTTTGTGGCGTCATCAATGTATCAGTTTTTTAGACAAATTTTTACAATTTTAAAAGTTAAAATTTTCGTCTGCTTTTTTGGAAAAAAATCTGAAAGAGTTTTTTCAGTTTTTTTTATTAATATTATTTTGATTCTTAAGTTTTATGCATAAACTTATATTTTCAGTTTTTAGCATTATCGTAAATTCTAACCTTGAAGATTTGACGACTTTTACATTTTTTTATTGTGTGTTTTCAATTATTTTAAGACTATATTTCTTCAGAAGTGTCTATTAAATTTTAAAATAAATTTGTGGCTATAAAGTACAGTTTTTAGAGATAAATAAAAATTACTAAAATTTTTAATTCTTTCAACAAGGGAAACGAAATTGTTCCCCTTAGTTTTAAGAACTAGTTTTGTCTTTGAAATTTAACGGTCAGGCAAAAGGATTTTTGGGAAGAAATATTAAAACACGCTGCAAATATTCTAATAAGAGGTGACAAGTTAAATCATTTTTTTGTGGGAGTCATTCAAGCTAATTGACTTACTTCGAAGAATTGTTATTCCTTGAGTCAGTTTCATTCATATTATCGTTACTCATGCTTTGCATTAACCATTCAAGATTGTTAGTGGTGCGAAAAGCTTGATTTCCATCTAACAATTTGTGATATTTGAATGACAAAAATAGGAATAGGAACCTCTTATCCTAAGAAAACATTAATTGCCGCACTAAACATTGAAAAAAAATCTTATATCTTGAATGGTCAATCTAAAGTATGAGTAACTTTATAGCATATAACGATAGATAATATGAATGAACTGACTCATGAAATAACAATTCTTTGAGGCATCAGCGAAGGACAAATATTTTCCCAGAAGTTTTGTCATAAATTCATTCATTATAACACGTAAATTATTATGAGATTCTAACAAGTCACTGGTTTCGTTGGTACCCCTGGTAGCCTTTTCTAATACCTAATATAAGTCTTTCGAAAGTTAACATTCCACCCAACGTTAAATTGCACTTATCAAATATGCAAGCAACCTACTCGGTACCACCTCTTTTTCCGCATGTAGGCATTGCCCCTGGTCGTTGCTTAATTAATGGTAATTTAGCCGCATTGATTTGGGCAGTAGTAATTTACAATGAAATGCCACCTAATCCACGTTTGGAGAAACCCTGGGAAGTGCTATGGTGAGATAAGTGAGAGTGTAGACATATAGCGCCGGGCTTGGTGGCGCTAGGCCTTATAAGGCTGACTTCACGGTGATTCAGTCTGCGGCAGCCTTTTTAAGTCGAGACTGCAACGAGCACCCACAGGTCGCATTCCAGAGTTAGCTAGCTGCTAACCTACATACACGACCGATGACACAATACCTACTATAGAAAATTGTGTGGGATGCTTCTATACAAAAGTACATTTAACGTCATTGCTGATAAATTCATTCACGTACGTTGGATTGGAATTTTCTCATATTCGCTCGGGTTTTCTTGGAGGATTAAGACAATTGCGGTCATTACTGGAACGAGGAAAGATAAAGTCCACCGACTCATTGTTGATTTGATTTATAATTTATGGTGCTAATCAGTGATATTATAAAATAAATAATAAATATAAATAAATATACATTTCCAAGCTTCAAGCTTGTAACAATTGTTACTAAAATTTCATAATAGAAAAATTTGTGGAAATTTTTATGTGTAAATAAAGCAAGTAAAAAGTATTTCCTTTGACCATTCTTACACAAATTTCTTTCAAAGATTTTTAAGGAGATTTTAAATGAGAAATAATTCAAAAACATAAAATCAAATCTATATCATCGGAAGGGAACAGATTTTTTTCAGTAATATTTTTATTTCCAGATTTTTTCATCCAATAATCTCAATAGAAAAAAAAATAAGTGAACACGTGAACAGGACAGGGACCGCGCGACAATTGATCCTCAAACGCCAACCTAAGAATTATGTTACTTCTGTTAAACTATGTCGATTTTTAAAAAATTGCTGTATGCATGTTTACCCCGAATAATGTTTGAAATGTGAAAAAAAAATGACAAGGTAAATGTGAGAGACAAAATGATTCCTTTTTCATTAAGAAAGTGTAATATATGACAGTTGTAGCTTAAATTAGAAAAATCGAGTAGTAAACAAGCCGAAGAAGAGGCGTTGGCTCAAACGAGGAGGTTGCTTGTGCAAATTTCGCCACTAATAATTTTAATTAAAGTGTCATATCGAACCATGATCATCATGAATCTGGACCTTTAGAACTTCCGAGGAAATTACTTTGTTAACTAAATATTGTCCCACTTTTAAAAGAAAACTAAGTGCAGACCAGTGCAAAAATGTAATTTTTTTTAGTGTGTTCCGAGCGGCCACGCAATCAGAGTATAAATCTTGCAGTGGGATCTCGGACTATAAATCATAACGCGCCGTATATAATGCAAAATTTTCTTGAATAATCCTCGAGTGCATTTATTCTTCTTAAACAATTGGCTCGTTTTACCCTTGCCACTTGGATTTTTTCTGAAGAAAAGGTGAAACCTTAAATCTTAATTAAAAATGAATTTTACGCGAAATTCTGTGATGACCTTGCAGGCGATGGTATAACAATAAAAATGAAGCATTTTTAACGTGCACTAAAACAATTAAACTGTCTCCAGTTTTATTCAAAATATTCTTCATCATTGTTTCCCAGAAAACTTAAAAATTTCACATAAACGATCTGATTACATAGATCATGTTTAAATTGAGCGAGGATGGCGTCGGCTTCTTCCCACGGCTGTTTCTCACCGCTTGCAGGTTCCCTTAGGAACTTCTCGGAATTAGGGTTCTTTCTATACACATTTCGAACTAGTTCGACGAGTACATTTCGCATCGATTGTTCTTTTCGGTTAGTTTCCGAGAAATATGATGTAGGTCTTGCTTTTATATTCGCTTCCTGGGTCTGAGTGTATTGTTCGTTTCAGATTTTTAACCAACTGACCAGGTGATGGTTAAAACAGTGATTTACGTAATTTCGGTTTTCTTCATAGTCACGTAGTGTCGATTTGGTTAAAGATATTTTCAATTTATGTTGCGGCAATGTTTTTCAACACGGAAGTGATTGAGGCGAGTATATTATTGTTTACAGGTAATTTTGTTATTTGTGGGAAATACATCGTAAAGTTAGTTCTTTGAATATTGGTGACCCAAATTAAGGCTTTTCTTTACGACTTTTGTTTTGTCACGTTGTGAATTTCAAACACTGTTCAATTCATAGAAAAAATGAACATATACTTTATTGCACGTGAGTTGAACGACCTCCTACCGATTAAGCACGTGTATGTTTTCATAGAGAAAATTCCTTTTCTTGTTTCTTTTTTTTTTTTTTCTTTAATAGGATGTACGATCTTGCGATAAGTAACTCGCGTCGTTTTTATGCTCATAATTTGCTACACAGGAAACTCTTTCTAATTTGTCTCTCGTAAACAACACATGTACTGTAGTATTATCATCTTGAATTTTTTGCTTGGAAATTTTCCCACCCTAAATTGACCTACTTTAGCAGCGTGCTTCGAGCTGGTACTTTCATTCATTTTCGATTTGTAGTATTACCAACTTAATCAAATCATGCGCATAAGATGGCTGTTTTCATTCATGAACGCTGGAACTGCTGATGATTGCTACATGTAAAATTTTACATTGTTAAATAATTCAGTATTGTAAAAACTATTTTATTCTGCGGAATTTTATTGTAGAAAATATTCAAAGTACATGAAACAACGATTCAGAGCGCTTTTTCACTATTGTGAATTTTTCGAAGAATAAAAATTCATTTAGAAATTTCATTTTTTATTTCATTTGGTGAACTCAAAATTTAAGACCGTTTTAATATCACAAGTACAAAAATTATTGTATTTGATTTGTAGGTGATATATTTTCGCCGTTATTTTATTTTTAGGTTTTTAAGTTTCTTTATAAATTTTGGTACAAATTTAAAAAAGGTAAGAGAAAGTAAGGTACTCATAAAAAATTTATTAAAAGTTTTTTCGAGATCTAAGCTTTCAACAATAAATTGAATTTCATAACTGAAAATTTGTATTTAACAAATGTCAATGAAACTAAGCAAGTAATCATGGAAATTTCATTAAAAATATTTTCAGGCTTTAAGCTTTCAACAGTTATTACTAAACAGTTACTACTATTGTATCAAGTCACCTTTATCAAGATTTTAAATTATCTTATATTAATACATTGTCTAAAAAATGTCAAGCACGAAAAAATATTAAATCAAACCGCTTTTGTTTTTTCAATTATAAATTAATAAATAAATTTTTGCTCAAAAGGTATAGTATTGTTCAAAATTAGTAAATAACGCATACAATCGTTCAAAACAACTACAAAATTTTCTTGTAAATTTTTAAAACAACTTGCACATTTTGCGGGATCTTTTTTGTGTTCGCTTTATCAACAAACATTTGCGTTTTTCGAAATTTTAGGTAAATACAAGAAAAAATCCAAAGATTTCAACTTCAAATCGCAAAAACTATAGATTATTGCAGCACTAGCAATAAATTGTCATCGCATATTTGCGACAGCAATAATACACAAGTACAGAATCAGTGTTTATCATTCATCATAACAGCTGTCTGTCTTCCATCCGGCCTATTTATGTTTGTAGTGGCGACCATATGATTTTCTCGTTATGATATAGGTGTCCCAGTGATATAGAGTTTATAATGCAATAGTTGGCCGCCAAGGTGCCAGACATAATAAACATAGACAATAGACATAATAATCAACAAAATGGAAGCGTCGTATATTTATTTATAATAATTGGCCGAAGCTGTATGAAAATATATCAGAAGACCAGAATTAGGACCAAGCGTTTTGTTCCTCATATTGCATTCTTCAGAGTAGTTAGGAAGCAATAAAATAGCTATTACGTATTTGACGGCTTGTGACGCAACGGCGCGCCGATCTATTCTAAGCGATTCGACGCTCTACAAAGGGGAATAACTTTCAATGACCCCGCTTACAGACTTCTGCACTTCCGCTAAAGTTTCAGATTTTTCGGTTTTTGCCCAATGCCATTCTTTCGTTTACGTTGCAACAATTGAGTTGGAATTACTTAGTTCGTTAGAATCGAGCTAACGCATGTGATACTGACACACTTTTTCGATGTCATCATAAAAAGGGGTAATTTATAGAGAGTATTTTTCTTAAATTGCTTTATTACTGGTGAAAGAATGCAATTCAATTACCACGTAATGTTGCATGTTGTCAAAGACGGACAATAATGAAGGATGCAACGTTAAAACATTATCCAATTTAGAACATTCTATTCTTCAGTGTTGTTCTCGTGACATCCTGGAACCCAACGTCACTTCCTATTCGCTAAGTAAAGTAGTCTTTGTTGCGTTTGACTACCCTTTACATCCGGAAAACGTATTAGCTGTTTCATGGGTTTCGAACCGGTAATATGTGAGGGGAGTGCGAATGGATTTAAATGTACGAGTTGCCAACTTTTACGACACTTCCTTCCTTTTGCAATTCTCATCTGATCAATTTAGGGGAAACGTTAACACCTCACTGACCAAAACGTATTTTTCTCTACCATTACTTAACCATTTTCTATTTTGTCTCGAGACATTTCTCAAGCCATAAATGCTTGGAACCGGTTTAGCAAAAAACTGCATTTTTGGATGGTAGCACGTTATATTTGAAAGAGAAATCCGAAGTAAGTGCTTTAAATTGTTAATTACCATAGTTAAATATCACGATTCAAATTAATGCCGTCTGTTTCATTCAATTTTCTCCTGTTTTGTAAAATTGAACAAAGCGTTCTCTTGCTCCGAACGCTTTCCGAATGACTTGAATCGACTGATTTTTTCAGAGATTTGACAGTAGAATAGTAAAAACAAATCTGTTTTGTCTTCTTTTCAGTTAGAAATGCAACAATGGAAAAATATTTCTACCTTTTCTCCGAGTGCTCACATTTCAAATTATTGTTTATTGTTCTTTTTCACTGAAAATCTTGAAATTGGTTTGAATTTGAAGACAGAAAAAAAAAATTTGAAAATTATATTTACAAATTTGGGAACCTGAGAACTGAAAATACCTAGGAATGCTAAAATTTGGAGAATTCGAGATTCTAAAAATTTGGGAACTTGACACTCTGAAGAACCTAAGAAATAAAAGATGTGACGAAGTGTTGAAATCCAAAATACTTGTTAAAATTGAAATTTAAAAAAACGTGTTAATTTGATATGTTTATGATTTGAGAAGATAAAGATTTGTAAACCGAAAAACCTGGGTCTCGTACAACTCCAAAATTTGACAACTTGAGAGTCTTTTTTAATAATAACAAATTATGATTATTCATTTTTTGGAATGAAATTAATTTTATTAAATTTGTCATGAATTTTAGCTGTACCGACTTGAAGTTTTTAATTATGAAACAGCAATTTTTTGTAGTTTTTGCATTTTTTTCATTGTTAATAGTCCCCGTTTTGCTACTCTTAAACAACAAGAAATATGTTTTAAAATTTAAGAGAAAATGTCTCAAATCATTTTTTTTTTTTTTTTGGACCCATTTTGCAATTCTTTTTCAGTTCCTTATATTGAACCTGGCTAAGCAATTTTTTTTTAAACATTTTTGATGAAAATTCTTTTAACTAGCATTTTCACAATTTTTTAAAAAAATATGTCCTTAATCGAAGAATCATCTACGTGATCGTCTGGTTTCACAGGAAATTTCTAATTGCTTGCGAATGATTTCTTCTCTTCCTCTCGGAGGTTTTTTGCATTGAATTTAGCGCTTTCGTTTTCTGGTTCCGCTAATCTTTGTTTTGTTGTTGACTTAATTTTGTCGTTCTATCCAATTTTTCTTATTTCCCACTCCTGAAACAGATGGTGGCTCCACGGCTTCAATTTTGCTTTATCGATATTTATATAACTTTAGCTCGAAGGACCATAAAATAAGCGATAAAATTATAAAATGTTCAACGTATTCATTTGGGAGTCTTTTATATTCTTGATATTTGTTTTATTATCATACGGAGAAATAAAAAATATTGTCTTCAACGTCATCAGTCTGCAGAATTAGTATTGTCTCCCCGTACTTCATTTAAGTTTGTTACTCTTTTAATATTCATATTTCGGCAGCTCTGAATTTTAATATTTCACAAAAAAGTCACAATGTAATTCTTATCCGCATTACGACAAAAAACTTTTTGTTAATCACCCCTATCTCTTTTGTCATCTTTCCAGCCACAAAAGTGTCACACCGCACATAAAAATATGCTAATAAGAAGCATCTGTTCGCTAAAAAGGTGTTCCAAATAATTGCAACGTCATCTAAAACCATCAAGGGTTAATTTTATTGAACACTAACAATAAACATGTTGTGTCGCAACTTATTTGTCAGGTTAGAGCACAAAAATTGTAAATCTATCTGCTATTTGTCGAAAATGAAGAAGTTCGAAACCAAATAGAGTAAAAGGAAATAAAACACCTGCCTTGAAACATCTGTCTACTGAGCGCGTGTATTCTTTAGTTGCACCTTGCCTTTTGATTAGCAACGAACACTTTGATTGCTTACGACGTGTTTTTCTGAGGTTCTTTGTAAATCTTACGATCAGTAACTCTTTAAAACGGCAGACGTTGATGGTTAATATTGTCATATTTGACACCAATTAAATTCGTTCGTTGCTAAGTGGAAAGATATAACAGCTTGAGAAAAATAACATAAAACGTAAATAAATAAAGGGACTGGCCTATACATTTTTAGTATATTTACCGCTTCACGTGTTTTGGATTTCATTGATTCACATGAATATTTACACAGCGATTGTTTGGTTATTGATAGTTTAACAGTCTTTATTCACGTGTTTTGAGACTTTTTCTAGGTCACCGAGAAAAATCATCTACTTATCATTAAATTTTTCTTCATTTTTAACCTTCCAAGAGCCCACCGATTATATTATAATTGTGGCTGTAATTAACTGGGAAGTAATAATGATTTTTATCTATAAATAACGTGCTTTTTATTCTGGAAGACGGCATAATTTTCGAATCGATAAGCGTAACACTGCACGTTCACTTCAGGTATGAAACACATTAAAAATATAAATAACTAGCTTTCCTTGGAAGTAGATACGTGTGTTTGTACTACTGCTGATACAATTCAGTAAATCATAATGCGTTGTTAAGTTGTGGCGTCGCATTTCCGTTACTTAGACACTATCTTTCTTGAAATCCAAATATTGGTTTCAACTACCTTGAAGTTTCTGATTAAATGGGAAATCAGATCAATAAACGTGACTGGGAAAAAATCCACTCGGAAATTGTGACTAGAAATTACTCTAATTATTGTTATTATTTATACACACTTAATCGCCAATTTTATTTGCTTTAATTTAATTAGCAGTTACGGTGATGGATAAGGAGTGCGACGAATTTGCTCCGCTTTACATTTTCTCAGCTAATTTCGAATGATTTCTGGGGATTTTAATTATTGATTAAATACTTAACGTTACTGCATGGTTCGAATTCGTGTTATTGCTTTAAATGCCCCGAACTCGAGTGAAAACTGTTTTATATTCAGCACCGAAGTGAAGAACTTCCTTCCTGCTAAGCGCTACGATGTATTCTTGGATGATATATGAGCGAATGTTTGTTCGAACCTTAAAAAGGTTTTAAATTTGTTATTTTATGGGGTCAAATGTATGGCGGAAAACGGAGTAAATATATCAGACTTTGCGTCGTTTGCAGAGTTGAGCAAATATCCTAGTTTTAAACAAATTTATGTTTGCATATGGAGTCAAAATGTAAAATTTAACTAAAGAATTAAATTTTTACTTTAACATAATAAATCTAAATTATTTGAACCTTCCTCGAACTTTTACTTTTACACACAATTATGTCTGCTTGCTTTTACTAATGTCCACAAAGTTTCGAAAAGGTTTTCACTTTAATATTTTTGGATTTATTATAACATCCTTTTGGTCATAAAAATAAATTGATAAATAACTTCTGAAAAAGATTTCAATATTTTTTTGTTTTTTATTTTATTCCTAGATTTACGTTCTAATTTTTGTTGGAGGTTTATCCCCAATAATTTCTGGTTCCATTGTGTCCACAGCTTTCAGAAAGGTCATCGTCTCCTTTTTCTTTTCATCAGCTTTTGGTTCTTTCTTTGTGAACGAAACGTTTTCCATATTCTCATTATTCTTCTTCATTTTTACTTTCTGCTCATATCGCGTTTAGTGTTTTTTTTTGTTCCCCTTGTGGCTTTGTTCAATATTGTCAGCTGAATTTTAATCAAATTTATTTCCTAAGTCTATCGATGTTTTTTAATGCTTTCTATTTTATTCTTACTACCCATTAATCTTCCATTTCTTCATTCACACGTTCTCCCTTCTCTTCCATGTCTGTCTCGACTTTGTCTCTTATTTTTAGCTTTGTAAATTTCTTTTTTTGTTCTACCGGCAGCTTCGAGGTACTTTGTAGATTATCAGCATCATCCCCTTTGCTCTAGTGCTCTAGCGCATCGTTTTTGATTCGTTTTTTCCTTTTTTGCGTGAGTCTTTATTTCTTCCTTCTTGTTTTGTATGTTCTTTTTTTATACCAACAATTAACGCATTTTAGTAATTTAGGCGTTTCTGTGATAAATACGACATAATTCTGTTGTTTGGAGAGTTAGAGAAGAAAGTTCTTATTAAAATCTTCAACTTCGACTGCATATCTTCTTCAACCAGCACCTTTTTCTTATTTTCATCTTCGTTCACACCTTCACGATTTTTTTTTCCTTTTCTTTCATATTTCTCTTCAAATCTTCATTCTTCTTTCTCTTGTTAATTTTCTGTCAAGAACTCGCGCAACTTTTTTGGATTCACAAGTTAATATTTCATTTTTTTTTTACATACAAATCGCATTACCTTACTTTTTTCAAGTACAATTTCTAATTTTTTGTGTATAAATTTAACTTGTTCAAGTTATAAATTATAATGAAACTAATTTTTTATTATAGTTTCGTGGCATTAATTTTGAAATTCAAAAATTGCAACAATAATCTCTTGTAAAATTCATAAAGAGAAAAAAATTGAACAATTGCAAATAAAAAAAAAAAGTGTGAAAACCCTAGAAAAATCGAAATGTACGATAACGAGCCAGACAGCTATTTTAAAAATTTGACAATTTCACACAAAAGTTCCCTTCGAAAATTTAAAACATGCCAGCCTAGTAACAGTATAATTGTTAAAAAATAGCAATTATAAAATAATGAATATCACGGTGACGAATCGGCTATTTTAAGCTTGTCCAAAAAGCGTGCAGTTTTAGCCCAGTTTGCCCTTGCACATAAATATACAATTCTTTAAAAATGTTCAAGCGATGGTGGCTTCCGTTTGTGCAACTAGCACAACTATCGCTCTTCCTCTATTATAGTTTTCGACTGAAATAACAAAACGATCGTGGAATCCTCTCAGGAACGTGGTGAGGAATGCGTTTAATAGTCTGGGGACAAAACGAAGCGTAAAAATAACTGTTTCGTCGACTATGTAGTGTAGTTTTTTATTCGCGAGTGGGCGGAAATATTTATGAATCGATTTGGTTACAGAGACGACTGAATGTACACGTACGTACCAACTGGACCTTCGTCTCGATGTGTGGCTGTGGTGTGTCGCAGTGGGATTCAATATAGCATCTGATTACGGCATCTCTCTGCAGTTGCGCAAACGATTTGTGATGGTTAAGGTGGTGTTTTGTGCCAGGAAAAAATCCGTAATCATTCGTTGGCCTACTGTGGTGAGTACATCAGCATTCCAACAACCTACCAGCTTCTTATTTTTATTTCCGCCACCTTGTCACAAAATTGTTTCATTCCGTTTCCACGCGAATTTCTCGATGTCGGTCTAGGCGGCTCAAACACCCCCAGGTCCATAAAACCCCCAAATTTCATAGGAACTAGGCGATTTTTACAGTCCACATCGAAAATCCCTAGAAGAATTGAAAACTGGTGCTGGATAATAAAGACACTCGAAACTAGAACGATCCAATGCAATTTGCAAACGAAGAAATTGCGAGATCTGAAACCAGCAGCTGACCGTGGGACAGGCGCCCGTGAAAAAGTCGCACGGTCTTTGCGCAAGCGTATTACCACCAAATATCTTCACAGATACCGGGGCAACACAAACGTTAAAAACTTGTCGACATATTCCCATATATATTGTCCGATTGCCGATTAAATATAACGAGGCTCATCTGTGACGAAAAATGTGCGAGATTTCTAGGTAGGTGCACGAGTTATTTGTTGGAAGCGCCATCGAAGTGTGACAATGTTGGCTCAGTTTCAATTTTAGTTCACAAGGATACCAGTTGAAAGTTCGATTTCTTTCATGCGAACTTGAGCACCACGTGGAAATTTTATGTAGAAAAAATACACATCACTGTAAATACTAAAAACGACGAAAAAATCGGACCGTTTGATAAAAACGTAAATTGTCGTAAATTAGTCTTTTATAGAAACAAAAAAAAAAAATGTGCCAACGTAAATTGTTCGTGCCAAAAAATTTCAGGAATTCAGAAAATGACAATGGGAAAGTGATACCCATAATAAAAATATGTTACAAATATTTCTTTATCTTTTAATTTCTATTTTATCTATTCTTTATGAGGTGAAATTTTCCACGTTCATGTCAAGAACATGATTTTTCTTTTTTTCATCGGAACCTACAACTTTTCAATTTTAGAGAAATTAGAAATACGTGCTGAAAAAAAATGCCTTAATAATAAATTGTGTTTTTTTTTCGTACTTCCGTCAGTTTTTATTATTTCATGAATAGTTATTATTTGCCTAGTTTATGCTAATTGTTGAATCCTGCGAGGGGTAGTTGTATTTTCAGTGGATAACGAATATTTCGACCTGGAGCTTTAAGGTTTCTATCCTTACCGTAAACCGGTAACAATGGGAAAATTTCCAATTTTTTCAACAGTTCGACCAAAACGTTAGTGTTAGCAAAAGTGGAACCAATTCCGGGATTCTAAAACTCTTTTTTTCGTTGTAGAATCATAAATCATGGACCAACTTTTTAACTCAGTTTTGACTCGTGTCGGGGCTTAATATCCTGCATCCGGTCGATTTGGTCATAGGTTATCGACAGTTGACGATTCTGACAATGATAGATGATGACATTTATTAGAGAAAATATATATTTACGAATGTTTGGTCTACATAAATTACGTGAGAACGTCGTTGGCTTTTAGCCTCTTTTATTTTATTTTTTTCTATGGTGGTGGTTTATGACAGTAAAATTATCATCGAATTCAGTCATCTTGCCCTTTCTGTAACAAGGTTTTAAGAAGACGTCTATAATATGCTCTGTTTGATGCTGACAAAACAAGAAACTTTAATGAATAGGACAGCGAAGACTAATGTGAGCGTCTTTAGCAACGACTAATGGACTGTCTAATGCTTGTAATTGCCAACACTCCATGAATAACAAGTTACAATATCTTGAATCGCTAGGAAATTAATAGCGGCACATATACAATGCATGTCTTGTTATTGTGGTGTTTTAAAAGTAATAATCACCTAGTTCCCTCAACTTACAGTAACATTTATTTTCATTTATTTGCTGGAGAAAGTGGTGGTTATTATAATGTTTATTTATAATTGAAGGGATAGTTGCACTTTTTTTAATCCCCTAATGCTAATCAATCGACTTCGAACTAATTGACACTAACATGTAATTTAAGCAATTACTGCTCTAATTAAAGAAACTATTTCGCTAAATATAGCCAGACATAATTCATTTAATTGAAACACTAATTAACGGAAATATCTTACTAAATATAACTCCAGAAAAGAAGCTCGTAGCAGCTCGTACAGAAAAAAAAGTGTTATTTTTGACTTTTATTTAAAAAATTTGTCTCTCGAATCTCTCTGAAAAATATGTCGGCAGAGTTTCCTTGAAAAGAATTAACGTTATCGTAACCCCATATTTAGTTCGCATTCCACACTCTAAATCTGGTTGCAATCCTAACATCGCATCATTCGCATCCTCAGTAAAGGTCTTTAGGCTAAGACCTACGTTCAACATTCTCTATACTTTATTAATGACAAATTCACGGCACGTACGTGCTGACTTAGCTCCTACAGTTCTTAGTTATCTTTCTGTTGATTTTGCATTCTTTAGGTGACTGCATTCTTCGCAGGCCGTTCTTCGGATCATTGCACTTGCTAGCACTACGTTTTTAACACGAAATCCTTGATGGACCACTTACGTGTTGCTGGTCGATTCGGAATACCGTAAATTCCGATTTTATCTTAAATTAATAAAATTAACATTAATGAAATGTTGCTTTCTCTAGCTCCGGTCTTGGAGGCAGATGAATATTTCTTATGGTCAGCATAGGATATTTTCGAATAAATTCTTGCTTCCAGAACGCCGAAAAAACAAATAAATTCCAATTATTATTATTGGAGACCTATGTCGGCGGTTTTCGTAGCGATGAGGAGTTGCGGACGCATATGGTACATGAATGACGAATAATAATAATTATGGAGCATGAAAACCGAGACCAATAATGCAAATTGTCCCAAAACTGGACCGAAACTACGACAGCACGGTTTCCACGATATATTACGGTACGATGACATTTTTATAATATGATATTCTCCAGGTAATGCTTGTTTTCGACAGTTCACATTGTTAGATCTGCTCTACTTTCCAATTTTATTGAGTTAATGCTATCCTACTGTTGCATTACCAAACTTAATGATAATTACGAAGTACAACACTGAGAAAGAGAACTGTCGAACAAAAAATTCATGTGCTTAATGCTAGTTGTAATTTTTGAGGTGAAACGGGACCGAAAAATGCTGTCCTTCGAATGAAATTAGAGGATTTATGAATGAGTAAATTATTAATCGTTGGACCCCCAATTAAAATCTCTCGCATCCACAATCGTATCCAGCACGAAGCGCATCAACTTCTGCGAGAGCGGTGATTAAGAGAATCGACGTTCGGCCTCGCGCTCCTCGCAGTCAGTCAGTCATTGTCCTAGACCGGAGGAATTTCCTGCAGTCGGTCGAGTTGGTGAGAGCGGGCGTGTGCCAGCTATTTGGGGCCTCGTCATACGGCCGTTCGTCTACCTAGTTAGCGGTTTGTTTCCAGTCTCTCTCAGAAGCTGATGAACGGACCGTCGACGACCGACCACCGACCGCCGACTCCGAGTAGTCCGAGTGCAGTGTGGGGCAAGAATGCGGTGCAGCAGTAGGTGGCATCCCCCTGGTTTCCCCGACCCCGCCGAGCGGTGCACCTCTGATGTACCGCACACCGTTCACACACAAACCACGGTGAGAACAAATCGCACCAGAACCGGATCTACACGATATTATTCATATGGGAACTGAATTATTTCGACTCTTCCTAATACGGACGATTCGCGACGGAATGGCAAATATGTATGACAATTTGCAAATTTTCGCTAACGAGCGAACATCAGCTTTTTCGGGCTTCGACGAGGAGGCAATTGTGGGAACGTGCAACGAGGACACACTTCCGTTGGTGGATACCTTTTTTGGCGAGGACGCCATAAATATACGAGGCTTGGGAGTTTTTCCGAAACGAAGAATTTTATCGCTCTCCGTAGACATTGCGCACTCGGTAATCTCCTCCGCAGACGTCCTTCTTGCAAACGTTCGTAAAAACTGTATAAAAACTTGCTTCTTCTAGCGCCATTCTTTTCGAAAACTTTTGATTTTATGGTTTATTTTTGCTTCAACGTTACAGTTCTCCGAGTTTTTCGAATAAACCGGAGATTGGGAAATCCAAGTCTGTGTTCAATAATTAATTTATTCTTACACTTTTCGCCGTAAACGTTCGCTCTGAAACGACCACAAAGGAAATACCGAAGAATTTTTATTACATTATATACTAACAGTTCGATATTTCAAAAAAACAATTATCAGTAATTGTCTATAACCGTAAAAATTGACGGTATTATATTCGATATGAAATAATAAAGAAATTCATGAAAATATTTTTATTGTTAATTTTTCTATTTCATTGGCAATTTCACGGTGGTGTTTATTGGAATTTATTTAACAAAAGCCTGTTGCTTAAATGGATATGTTTCATTACATGCATTTTCAGTTGCTTCCAAGAAGAGTTATTTTTTATATTTGGACAAGTTTTTATGTAGTTATTTTAAATCTGTAGCAGCATACTGTAGTTGTTCTCTTATATTTTTTATCCAACTAGTGGATAAATTTTAACAAAATTAAATTGTCTAAGCCTCTCACGATTGTATGAAATATGATTGGAGATTTAACGTTATCTTTAGTCATTACTTTCATCCTTTAAGGATAATTTTTTAAGGACTCCATTTATTAATCCTTTTCAAATGCTAAGAGTTTAAATACTTATTCACTTTCATCTTTTACGAGTTAAATTTGGTCGTTGAGTTTCGGTTTTTTAATCTGAAACGGTGTCGTTTTAACTTTTATCTGTACACGTATTTAACGAATTTGTCTGTTGATTTGGCTTTATTTTTAGTCGTTACTTTCATTCTTTATATGCTAAATTATTAAAGACTCTATATATGTATTAATCCTTTTCTAGTTTTGTTCACTAAGTTCGAACGAACAATGAATGTTGCTACATTATTAGAATTCAGAGCCATCAATTTTAATAAATTGGACCTTTTTGTGAAATTGACTGTTTTAAACATTGCTAATTTTACGTTGGTTTTAGAGTCAAACAATTCAATTAATTTATTTTTTCGTTTTAACTGCAACAAGTAAATGCGAGAGGAGAAATTTGCATCTGTCGGCGCTTTTTACTCTTTAATTTGCCGATTTTTACTTACCAAAGAAAATTATAAGTGTCGGGAAATGCAAGACATTTTTGCGATTCCATTTACGGATGTCCGTGGTTGTAGCAACAAATTTCTATAATTCTGATGATTTATATAAAAATAGAAGCAGCATCAGTGCTTTTTTCGCAAATAGAGTTGAACGCCCTAATTTCTGTTATCCTGTTGGAAAATGCACCTGTTGCTAATTAATCTTCTCTAAACAGCAGGTAGACGTTTGTGGTAATTTTTCTTTTAGTTTTTACCGACCTCTCGCGCTAGCAAAAAAATAAGTTTTCATTTACTCTAAAAAATTTGCTTTTCTAATTCATGTGTGTCTTATTATCGTTTTTGTACTGTGAATAGAATAGGCAAAAATGTTTTGAAGTAACGAGTGGGAAGCTTAAAATAACATCGTTTGACACTAATTACGATATAAACGAGGCATTTCTTTAGTTATTGCACTGCATACGTAATCAAACGAGTATTTATTCCTGTCGTTGCAGTTTTCCACCTTTGAACTTCAGACTGCCAACTGTTTTGTTCAAGATAATGTAAGGAACACAATTTCTTGGTAATTTTCTACTCTGCCACTTTGTATTTTCCCTGCGAAACTCTGTCAAAGTTCAATTCCAGCCATTTCAAGATTATGTACCGTGAAATGTAACAAATTTTCGTGGCTGTCTTCATTGTCTTCGTTTTTATTTAATAAAGACGAAGACGTTTTGTCACGTGGTCAAAAGTAGAAAATAAAGTATTTCCTGTTTAGAATTTGAACGTTGCTGTAAGGTAAATATTTGTGTGAACATTCCAGAAATTCTTCTGCTTAGTAGACAAAACAAGTTCTTCTATATTCTCAAACTCTGATAATTATTGTGTGATAGTAGATACTGCTGGGCGTTTGATCTCAGATTCGTCTCTTGTTGGTTCTCGTGTATAAATTAGAATGGATTGGGGGCGATGTGTAACAAATTAGCACGATTTCCTGCTGTTATTTTAGTCCAGTGCATCCGCATTTTTTATTTTATGGAATGTTGCTCAGAATTCCCTTTGCAATCGAATCAAAAACATCATGAATCACTCGATGATTAAACACGGAATTAAAAAACACTATCCTCACATTTTTTGATGTTGCAATATCCTCTATTTTTAGTCTTTTCATGACCAATTTAACCGACTAAACCGAAATCATCACTACAAAAATCTCTCCCCATATCGCCATTGGGAAAAACGATGAAAACAATTCAAAGAATTGCTGCATCGAATAATGCAGATCTTACGTCATAGTTTGTAATAAGCGGTAAGGTCAAGAGCAAGAATGCATTGGTGGTCGCTTGTTTACATTCCTATGACCGCATTCGAACTTTCTCACGAATGCTTGCGCATTGTATATACGTACGTATGGTACCTGTACCATTACTTCGGTATTACGTAACACCACTTCCTGTTGAGCCATTACAGTGGACCTCAATTTTGCATGAGCCCGCATTGTTAAATTATTTGATGATTTGTATGGAAAGCGTGGAAACTTCGAATATAGGATACGAGAGGAATTCGTGCTCGAAGCGACATCTAGAGAGCGGAGGTTCAAACTTCGGATGGTTGACACGAGGATCTGTAAACCATCTGCTCAAGAAAGTTGGGAATTTCACCGAGCGAGGGCTCTGGCACGACAGCTTGGGAATTTAAATTGAAGAGGGCGCGCTGAGACTTTTCCACCACGCTCACAGATGTCGCCTCCGGACAATTTCGAATATTTAAAATTCGGACGGTCTTTTTTTCCTTTTTTTTGGTCACAGTTGACGAAACGACGTTTTACTGCGTGTCCAACTTGGCTCTTGAGGCGATCTCTTTACCAGTAAACATCGTTGTTGATCTAAGCAACACTTCCTGTTTGTTACTATTTTCGATAACTTCTTCTTAAATTAAAATCTCCAAGTTATTTTTAATA
The DNA here is from genome assembly GCA_030157275.1 of Cynaeus angustus. NCBI lineage: Eukaryota > Metazoa > Arthropoda > Insecta > Coleoptera > Tenebrionidae > Cynaeus > Cynaeus angustus. The sequence goes on from CM058059.1 coordinate 26,969,641, forward strand.
AGTATAATTTAATGTCAGAGGTTATCTCGAGACTTATCTGATACTTCCTGTCGTAGCTTTTTTCTTGTGGTTTTGTTCTCATTGTGAGGCTGACCTATTTTACATTCCAATTAAAATAAGTTGATAATTTATTTGCAAATATGTTTACACGTTTGTGAAACATTTCCAACATGTGTCTAAGTTTTCGGTCTAATTGGTTTGGGCTATAGAAACTTGATCTTCTTTCTTGTCGGCTTTTCGGTGCAAGAAACTACTATTTTTTTGACCATCTGATGAATAATTAGAGTTATTTTTATTTCTCTCGGTTTATAACAGTTTTGGTTAGGTGTAGGTAAAAATTTGAGGAGGCTCCGAAGTGCCCATCCCATTTCCTGATTTTTAAGGGATGTCTGTTTCGCATTAGTGACGCTTGATTGACAAGTGTTTGTTTTGGATGACATTGGGCACAGACGAAGAATGAAATTTTGGAAAGAATTTTTTTAATCAGCGTCGTGAAGCGTGATATCTAGCTTCTTGCAACCAAAATAACATGATGACTTCAAGACACGATAATAGAAACTTCAATTTTGGATAATAAATTGATAAAGTCGTCATTTCATTCATAGTTCACTTGGTTATTCAATGAGTTGTGTAATGAACTGGAACACCAAAACTCAAGTGTTAAAGAAGGAACCACCTGAACCTCATTTTTCTTCACAATCACTGTAAGTACCAATCGCAAAACGCAATAACGAAAGTGGACTTTGAGTCGAACCTTTCTTGGTTTATGAATTCACGAATAATTTTTAGTTACCTAGTTTTGGTACTTCTTATCTTCCATTCTGTTTGATGTATTTGATAAATTCAGCAACAGATAAGTACAACTATTTCCTGTGTTCACTAGATTTCTAGCTTTATAGGATTAAACATGTTGCTGAATTTCAGGTGTCTGCTCTTCAACAATAGAAAATTTTGAGTACCTCACCATGTCAACGGTGGAGGCCTCCAGTTCGACTTTTAAGAAGAATTTACCTAGTCACGGCTACGTCAGCGAGACGAAACTGGTTTTCACAGTGATTTGACAGATATATTTGATTCTGAGATCATTGTGAAAGCTGATTTTGTTCATTAATCATCGATACTGCAGCCAACATCCCCTCTGAAAAAAGAAGGTGCCACTTTGGCCTTAAGAGGTCTAATTGGGGTTGGTTTGAAGATATTTTAGGTAAGATTAGTAGGTTTGTAAAAATCCTTGCAAGTAATGGCAACTTGCTTAAATTTGCAAGTCATTTGAAAACCATATAATGTCATATTTCATTAGACCTAATCAATTTGTTTTGGTATTTGATTCTGTGATTACATATTCAGATTTCATTAATTGAAGTGATTTTGTACCTGCTGTCTGTGTTTTCTGAATAGGGAGGCAATTATTTTTACCGGAAAAGTCCATTTTGTATTTTATTTAAAGGCATGAAGAACTTTTGTACCATTAACGACAAACTAACAAAAAACTTAAATAATGTTAGTTATAGCAGTGATAACGAAATGGTCGTCGCATCTTATCCTCCGCTTTCCTTTGAATTTTCCCCCTCTTTCCACAATCGGGGAATTTTGGACAAAAAAGATTTTCCATTCTGCTTGAATGGACTCTGCCATTCATAACATGGCGGCACTTTTGTAACCAGATCCGCTCTAAGCCTTTTAAAAGATATCTGTCATCCTGAAATGACAATGTACAGCTGCAACTTACGTAACTCCACATGACTAATAAAGAATTCACCATTACTGTTAAATTTGAGATTTTAAGGTAAGCAAAAGATTTAATCTGACCTGGAGTAGAGCCATCGAGACCTCCGACAGGAGCACCTTATGGATGAAATCTAACATTACCCAGTAAATTGACGCCTCTTGACATTCTTTCCGAACTCAGATGCCGATAATCCTATAATATTAACGCCCAACTCAAGTGTATCATACACTTAGCTGATGAGGAGATTATTTTTTATTTCGCTGCTACTCTAAACGGTGTACTTATGATTTATTCCTAAAGGTACTTGTGTTTTCCATCGGTTTTATAATCCAAATAATTCGAACATGCAGAAAACCATGTTTGTGATGTACATCTGTTTTACTTTACAGCATTAGCATGTGGACGGTCAATGAATATGAACTCTTTAGAAACTGTAAAAACAATGTAACTTCACTAATGGTACTAAACAGTTTTCAGAGACAGTGGCGTGGTGGGAAAGGGCATTTGTATTATTATTCTTTATGATCAAATCTCATAGTTTAGTTTGTTCATGTTTGGAGAATCTGTGGGAGTTTGAGGTTGAAAAATAAATTCGAGTGTAAGTATATTTTGTTAAATTGTGTGTGTCATTTAAATTAGGCCACCAAATGTTGAATTTAAAGTTGACTTGTAAAATTAAATTAAGTAATTAACTAAAAGTTTTTGGCTGTGATTAGATCTTCCAAAAAAACTAAGAGTTGGACCATACTGCTATTTTTCAAAAGCTTCAAAACTCTAATTTCTCGTTTTTGTGTTCATTCTTATTTGATTACTCAAAGAAATATTTTTCATTGAATATGGAAATCTGATTCTTGAGCACAAAAACTCGCTGACATGAAACTAAATAAAAAATTGACTTTCTGTTTTGAACAGTTACAAGAACTGCACAGACTGAAGATTTTTGAAAAATAAGTGCGCTTTTCAAGAATCTGAAAAGAAAAATTTGATACAGAACGTGAAATATGCAATTTAAAAGATATTAAAGGTATAATAATCTGCTTTTTCTCATTAAGAGTAATCAATTATTTTTCATTGTGCCGTTTTGGATTCTTTAAGATTTTTTGCGATATTTAGAATGTTTCGATCAATTTCGCTTTTTTGATTCTTGCAAGGCATTATTGCTCTGGAATTAGAAGTTGTTTGGATTTTTCAGACTATATAAATCTTCTATTTTTTCTATTTCTTACATTTGAGATGGTTAATTAGAATTTACATTTTTGTTTTCTTTTGGATGCGTGGATTCTCCAGACGTTTAGATTTTTCAAATTACCAGGAGTTTTTGTGATCATTACATACTTCTATTTTTTTACTCATTAGGATTCTTCAGATTATTTGTTTCATTCATAAATCTGTTTTTCTTTTTTTTATTTTATTTTTTTCTTTTCAGGTTTTTTGGACCTTTTAGTTATTTGTATCTCTTCACCATCTTAGATTCAATGGATGCTTTAGAATCATTGTACGTTTCAAAATTTTAATTAATTAATTAATTTTCTTTATATGCAGTGTTTTTGTTTCTTTTGTATTGTTTGAATACTTCACATATTTATTTATTTTATTTTTTAGACGTTTTTTTTTATTTTTTTACCAATTTTTTGAACTTCAAATTGATTAAATTCTAAGATTTATTGAATTTTTTTAATTGATTTTTCCAAATGCTAAGGCTTTTTTTATTAGCCCGTATTTTTACAAATATATAAAAGATGCAGGAGAATTATTAAATACATTGTTTTTTTTATTTTTTTTTGTATTGTTGTAGTTTTTTATATCTATTCAATTTATTGATATTTGATCTGATCTATTACTGATTTTTATTGATTTTTGAGACATTTTCATTTGCTTAGAGTCTTTTTATTCGTTCGTAATTTTACAATTATGCAAAATATGCAAGAGAACTACTAGTTTTTTTAAAAACTTTGTTTTTTTTTAATTTTTTGGGATTTGAAAAGTTTAAAACATCCTATAGCAGCACACAAAAAACTTGAAGGTATAAAAAATGACGTTAATTTAAAAAAAAATCTGAATTATGCAACAAAAATAAAATTCTATTTTACTTTTTACATTTTCTCAGTTTTTTTTTTTAATTTTTCATTATGAACACTTGAAACTCGCTCGCTCGCTGAGAAATTTAATATATTCATATATTTTTAGTTTATGGGTTCACATTTTTATGAAAAAACAAAATCACGTTCTTTAGATTCTGCTGCAGCAAGTTTATATTTTTTTTACTATAAATATTTACTACTAAAATATTGGAGATCAAATATATATATTTTTTTAATTTCCAACTTAATATTTAGAAACGTCATAATATTTGTACGAAAGTCAGATTTTGTGGCCTAACCTAAGCCAAGTAGAAGTAAACGGCCTCTGCTTAATCTTGAGAATTTTACATCAAATTTGATTCGGACATGAAAGGAATCTATTTTTATTAGGCTCGCCAGGCCATAAACTCGGCTTGTTCATAAAGTTTACAATTATGTACGCGTACTTATAAAATAATTAGCTTTTATGACACTTTTGTAGGCATAAAGTAACACTTTGTGGACTAGTTCAGTAAAGCAGTTTAACAATTTTTGCATTTGTTAGTTATAAAAAAGCTCTTGAGAGCAAACAAACAGATAAAATTGTATTCGCTAATTAAATAAATAAAACCTAAAGACTGGTTGGTTTAATTTTCTCCCCATAAAACCGCAATTAACCATCTTTATGAATACCATCATAACAATAATTAAAAGTGGCAATCATGCAAGTGCATCTGCGACAGTCAGAGGGAATGATGTGCGGCGTGCGGTCTCAGTTCAGAGAATCTTATCTGACGTACTTCCGGTCAGAAAAAGTTTAAATTTGCTGACCGTTCATTCAGATCACATTTCTCCAGACTCATTAATTTGAAACACTTTGTCGTTCCATAAAAATATTTACCGTCTTCAGTCTGGCAATAAAAATTATCGCTAATATTCTTTGTGTCAGCAGATGCACCTTTTATATCATATCGTCGAGCTGTTCGATGTGAGGTCGAGCTAAAATGCATGTTGACTAATAAAAACGAGTCAAGTGCTAAAAAATATAGCTTTGTAGAGACATAACATATTAAAAAGCCATTTAAAAGGACCGTATCGTATTTAAAGGTTTCTGCATATTGTTATGCTAGTTAACTGTCAGTTAGTGGCGTCAGTTTGTCATAATTTTCAAGGGTGTAACATAAAGCTGATGTGAATTTGATACCATTGAAAAAAAAGTCACCTTGGGCGTGGAAGTAACATGCTCATATTTGCCCAAAAGCTCGAATGTCAATCCGAAATTTCACTTTCTCTCAAGTTATTGACATTTTGAGGATGTTGCCGTGTGCTTCAACTAATTTAAAAGCATTTAACAAGTGGCACTTGATAATTACGTAATTATTTGTTGCTCCAACGATTTTTATAGGGGTATTAACATGACTTTTGTTATTTATACCATAAAAATGTCGTTATCGACTCAGACAAGTAATTGCTGTATCTGGAATCCACATTAAAGGGCACTATACTTAGGAAAGTTTATAAAAACCCTTAAAATCGTTAAACCGCCTACAACTATAAAATTCCGAGCTCATGTGGGGAAAATTGACGACAGATAATCTTAATAAAATATACACAATGGAAAGGAAATATCAGCAATAACAACTTTTTCTTTAAGTGAGTAAAGCTGAGTAAAGCATTTTGGCTTTGATAATTTTGTTTACCGTTCTCTATAAACACACGTGCGACGATCACCTGCACCGAAAGTAAACAAAATAAAAGAAAAAGGATACGGCATTTCTTGTAATGATTTAGTGTTTCGGAGGCAGTAAATGTCAATGTGTAAAAATGCATAAATCTAAATTTCATTTTCATGTTTAGGCATTCTATGAACGTCAAAGTCTACTGTTTCACCCAATTCTTGTAATCTTTTGTTATGGCATATTTTCAAAGTGACAATAAAAATAATTACCTCGGGCACCCGCTCTCGTCGTCTGGAATCAGCGTTGCCCACACAAAAATTGCAGAATTTCACATAGGGCACTTAAACGAAAGATGGAACATGGACCACAAATAGCAGGTGCGGTGGACAGAAATAATTAAAAAGGTAATATAAGAAATCTACGTGGAAAAATCAATCTACATAACTTAACGAAATGGCATGGAAAGCTAAAAATTAAACTCTTAAAAACTTTAAAACAGACGAAGTCACCAATTATAGCAGTCATTAATGATGAAGTAGGGAGATAAAGTTATGGAAACAGATTTTTTTTAAAGGAATTGCTGAAAGCAAAAGACAAAACAAACGGAAATTTTGATTTTAGTGGAAGAGATTAAAAATAAAATAGATAAACTTACAAACAAAAGAAGAAGCTCTGCAAAAACTTGGATGTATAATAAGCAGAGCTATAAAGAAAACCATTAAAAGTGCAATAGTAAAAGTCTTTACAAGAAGTCTAGAGAAAGGAACAGCTGAAAAGTTAGAACAAAATTTGAAAAAGTTTTATCTCGGCTTCCGACCGACATGAGACTAAACGACGCAGTATTTATATCACGAAATTTAACAGGGAAATTAACTAAAAAGAGGAGAAATGTACAGGGTGTTTTTGAAAAGCATGTACACAATGAAGAGGGTAACAGACTATTATGAACAGATTAAAATTCAAAAAAATTTTTTTAGAATTTTCACATATTTACCTGTATGTCTATTTTGTATTTTTTTTAACTCTTTAATTTTTTTTTTGATTTTGTAAAACTTTTGTTAAATTTAAACTATTTCTTTTAATCTCTTGCATTTTTTGTATCCTTTAAATCTGTTGAATTCTTTGTTTTTTGTACTATTTGAAGATTTTTAATATTTCTTGGATTTTTTGATCTATTTAGATTTGTTACAATCTTTTGACTTATTTTTTATACTCCAACTGTTTGGAATTCTTATACAATTAGAAGGTATTAGTAATTAATACATAACAATAATTATATAATGTTCGAATGACGAACAGGGAAGAATTTTATATACAGAGTCAGAAATGTTGAAGATTGTAAAATGGTCAACGTTCTTACTAACCTTTATGGCTTGGTTCGTCACTTTCGAAGCTTTCTTATGTTCGAAAAGGGCGTTAAACTTTAGACAAGCTTCAAAAGGACGTATCTCTCTCTGTCTAATATCGTCTAAACTCAAAACTGTAGAGATATAATATTAATAGCAAAAATATTCACAAGAATTCGATAGAAGGGAATACGCAAAAAAGGGAATAGAACAAGTGTTGAAAAACTTCCATTTCGGCTTCCAGTCCATATGGGAGTAAACGAAACAGTATTTATATCATTGAAACTAACAGAAAATGAGATTTTTTGGCGGTTAAATAAGAATACATTGAACCTACTGCTCTAGTAGTTGAACAAAATTTTGTTGCGGGCTACCGAGGTATGAAACCACCGAAATTTACAGGGTTTAAAAAATTTTAGAACGTAGAGGATGAAAAAAAAACAACACTCGGCCCAACAAACATATGAATGGTTATAACGACAATTGGACATATTCTTATCAAATTAAATACGAGAATAACACGATCCATTGAAAACGACCACCATCGCAAACGAATTTATTCATCTTCAAAGCCTTTCATCGCACAAATCGACAGGTCTGCATAAAGATCGTTCATTAATCATATTGTTGACTAAATCAACATTTCATTTGATAAGCATTGAGTAAGTTTGACAAATTATTCCGGTGGTAAAAAATTCTACTCGTGAGTTTTGTCGACAATAATTGTCTTTTTTTTTTTTTGTTTAATAGAAGAAATTAGAGCGATGGTGCCGATGTCGGGAGCCGTATGGTAAATGTTTATAGAGAGCGCTTGTAGTGTAGTAATCGAAGGAAGTCAAGTACGTAAATCCTTGGTCATAAAATGAATTAACTTGACAAGTGTCGCCTCTGCGTGTTTTATGCGCTCTTGTTGCCTCCATTGATGATTGAAAGGGAAACACTTTGAATTTTACGACTTGAACTGTATCAAGTTTGGAATGTTTGTTTTGAAAATATTATACGTGCCGTTGGAAACAATAAATATTTGCGTTTTTCTGCAATATGATATGGCTCTACAAACATGCAGTACAACTAAATGTTAGTGTTTTAGTGATGCAGTTTGTTTTTTAAGACCAATCACGAGATTACCTCCGAGTGCTTTCACTTTTGTTAGTAAAACTTTTGCATCCGTCGTAGAAACGTCACTTGGTAATCCAACATTTTAATTGGTGATTGGACGCGTGGTTGCAATTAAAGATTTTATTGGAAGTTAAAGTTCAATGACGTCTTGTGTTCCGAAGTTTCTAGAAAACTTTCAGGAAAATTGGAATGAAACGGATGCACTTTTTTAATTTTTTTTAGTGAAATTTCTCTGTGAACGTTACCTAATAGATAAAAAAATGTGACGAAACATAATTGACTAAAATGAGCCAAGTTCAAAATGAAACAACAAATAAGAAAAAATCGAGACGGTGAAGGCACTGGCAAGCGTCCGCTTCAACGTCCTCCTCATTCGGACAGAGCTCGCTTGTTTGTAAGCAATGCTCCATGCAAATTGCACTTCTTTGATGATAACTTACTAAAAGCTAATTGCTTTGCGTTGATTTGTAAACTGTTTTTGCTCCGATGTTTTCCGCTATGTGAAATAACTGCTAATTTATAGCCGTCCACAGTCAATTTTAATGTATCGTATAGGTATACGCCCTCTATCGCGTTAACTAATTAAAGCATATTAATCGAAATACATAAATAACACGATATCGAAACATCCGGTCGATTTTTTGTTAGTTTGATGAAACTGAAGAATTCTAGGAATTTGGCCACCCCAATCTTTGATTAAGTATTCAACACTCATAAATGTAAAAAATGACTTGATGAAGTGACATGAAAGCTATAGGGTCAAGAGTGTGGGTTCACTCGAATACAGTCGAGTTCCTGGATTGTTTACATGGCGGTGTGTTTTGACTGATGCAAAGTTGTGAGAGTTGAAATGACTTTCAGATTTATAAACTTAAGGTTGATAGTGACTGACATCATGAAATCATAAGATGCAAGTCGTAGAAAATAATAACAAAATTGTACTTTCATATTTATTAATAATATAATAATATAGAAATTATGCAATAATTTTATTACACTGAAATTTGACAAGGTTTAACTTTTTTATCTTCTGTGATCATTTTTTTCTGTAATTATGTTCGTTTAAAAATAAAACAAAATTGGTTTCAATAAACCTAAAATTTATGTGGTCATAATGGAAATAACTAAATGTACACTTTCATATTTAATGAAAAAATGTCTTTTTTGGCTAAATATTTTACATACATTCATTATTAAATTTATGTCTGATTTATTAACATTTTTGACAAAAGCTCTTTATTAAACAACGGATGTTTTTTTTTAAAAAAAAAAAAACACAGTACAATGCATTCAAAATGTATAACATATTAATTACAAACATTTAGAAAAAAAATTATAAATTTATGTCTTAATTTTGAAAGCAGAATTTCAGAAAATGCAAAATGATTTTTCCATATTTTTTACGCTATTAAAAAAATTTAGAAGTTACGGGCTATTTGAAAAATATTCACGAATTTTTCAATTTACACTATTTTACTACCTTTTTCATGTATTTATTTTCTTAAATATTTCAAAAATGTGTTTGAGGAATTGCAAAATTGTGACGATTTTTTCGAATCGCTACAACCTCAATTAACTTTTTTGAAAATTATTTCAAAATAACAAAAATAATATAATTATTAAATCTGTAAACGATAAAAACCAATTGAGTAACCACATCGAAGGAGAGCAGAAATGGGGGATGAAATTTTCGAAAAAAAATGATAAAATCCGCGATGAAAAAGTAACATGAGTTTATATTTATGATTTTTCATTAAAAGTTATGGGTTTCTTAAAAAAATCTAAACCACGGATTTTTTTCTGCGGAAAATCAGCAGCTTTTAGAACTTAAATTTCCCTATTTGGGTTCCAACATAATTGTTAAATTTTTTTTCTTCATGCCGTAAATTCTAACGTCGTCGATGATCGAGCTCAAATTTTACAAGATAACTTTGAATGTTAAAAAAAAAATTCTTACTTCGCGAATAAAAATGTGCACATCGCGCTTTAAACGAAAAAACAAAGCGAGGTCTTTTGAAAAGTGCTAAAATGAATATCAAGTGATTGCTGAGCAGAAATATGTCAATTTTTTCTGTTGGTTACAAATAATTTGCTTTAATGTTGAAAGATATACAGAGAATTTATTTTACCGTACACGCAGGTACTGAGCTACTAAGCGCGCGACGCGCGTTATGATTGCGATATTTAAGAATCATTTCGAAATTTCATTGGACGACTTGCTACGCAACATGTGTTTTCTACAGGATGTGCCCAGGTTGCTAGAGATCTGTTAATGAACTTTTTAAATATTGCTGGATTAGTAGAAGCGTCTCTATATCTTAGCTAGCGCGCTCACCAGATTTAAATTCCATGGATTTTTTTAAGTGTGATGCTGTTATAAAAATATGGCCAGTATCCAAATGATAAAAAAATGAGCAAATTGAGAATAAGCACAGAAATAGCAAGGATAATGAACGATGGATGTAGTGCTAACTTCTTGCAAACTTCAGCATCCTTAAAGAAACTATATTTTTATGATCTCTCGCTTGATTTATTGATTTTAAATCCTACTTGGGAATAAAAGTTATTAATTTCTGATCAAATTTGTATTGCACTTGTATTGCAAAATGAGTAAATTGAGCAAACGCTTTTTTCCTCGCGAAACTTCTGCAGAATTAGCAATTATACTTCTCCACCAAAATTCTCAGTTACATTTTTTTTTGTTGGTGGACCTGCACATTGACTGAAGTGTACGCTTTAATTGTAAAACATACAAGATAATCGTTTTGTCTTTTATAGCTATTATAGCTATTTATATAATAGTTCAGTCAGCTCCTGTGTCAATAAAAAAGTTTTTAGTTCACACGAAGCTTGACATGTCCTAACAAATTTGAACCCTAGTTGACAAAATGAGAATTATCTAATAATAATCAATTGTACAGCGTATTTGAAAGAACTATAATCTTGTCAACTGCGCAACAACAGTGTTACATAAAGATAAGAAAGTTTCCACAGAAATATGTTAAAAGCACTTACGCTTCTCTTTGTCCCCTTATTTAAATAATATCCCCACATAATAGTCACCATATGGGAAAAAGAAATAGTGGTAAAATAGTTTTGTTTACCATTGCGAAAGATATTGTCGTCGTTGGGTTAAGAAAAACACGCCATGTGTAATAATATATTTATTTGAATATAGAGTTCTAAATAAAAATAACTTCATTCTTGTATTATAAAAATATTCAAGGCACTTTGTACAATAACACAACACACCTAGAACAGTGTATGTGTCATGTTATAGCAACTATTCTACGTTTTGATGACAGAACACGACTCTTATTCTGTGTTGTTTTTTTCTTTGGCTTTCATATTTACGTAGCTGTGTATTAATAATTAGACATCTAAGTGCTACTTCACTAACAGAATAAAAAGTAAGTACAAATAAAAGGTATAGAAATAAAATTATAAATATGTATCTTAACTAAAGAATATCACTTTGTCTTCAGTCATAGCATATAGTGTCCCCATGGTTCGGCATTGTTTTCTGCATTATACGGCGTCGAAGGGTTCGAAAACGTCCTTTGTGGTAAATACTGATACGACGGTAAATACTGATGATGCCCATTACTAGTGTAGTAACCAGAAGTTGATCCAATCGACATCCCAGATTGGTAACTATACATAACCGAGCCATTGGGTGAAACAAACCTTTCTGCTTTAACCACCGAACTTGGCTGGAGCTCGTGGTATCTTCCTCCAACTGAAGAAGAATCATCGTACGTTTCCACTTGTGTATGCCCCACACTCTCGGTACAAAGTCTCTTGTTTTTGTAATTATTATTACTTTCCTCATCTGCAGAATGCTTGATGTAGTTCTGAGGGTAACCCTGATATGACTGATTCGTCTCTGAAGGTAAATACTGATCTAAATCACTACTATCTAGGCAATCTTCGGGGATGTAAGTGTTATCTATTTCAGAGAGTCTGTTAAAGTCTAAATTGTGAGGTTGTTCCAAACATGAACGAAGAGTTTGTGATTGGATCGCTGGACTGTGAGGTTGCGATGAACACGTTGATGGAGATGTAGAGCTGTGGCTTCTAGGGCTGCATGGCGAGTCCTCTTGTTTTAAAGAACGAGAGAATGTTACGTTTTGACCATGAGGTAGTTGTAACATTCCGTCGCCTGGACCTTTGTTCTGTTTTCTTCGACGAGGTTGATATTTGTAGTCGGGGTGCTCACGTTTGTGGATCTCACGGAGTCTTTCAGCTTCTTCGATGAAGGGTTTTTTGTCTACGTCGCTCAGAAGCCTGGAAAAAATAGATACATTTTAGTTGTGGGAATCTCAGTTTGAAATGAATAAAAAAAAACTAAAATATTATAAAACGCCTAGATATTCTTTCTGAAAACAATTTTAAAGTTTGATGCAACTTTGTTATTTTCCAGGTAAAAGAAGGAACTAAGACTTTTTGATGATGCATATAGGAAATATGGGACTCAAATATTTAGTTAATTTTTAGCAGATCAAGCAAATGAAAAACAAGATAAAGCCTAAATATAATAATGGAAAGAAGGCTCAAAAATGTAGCAGTTCTACTAACTTGTCGAAACAATGGAAGACCTCTTCGATCATTTTTTTAAGGGCTTATATGGGTTCCGAAGGTTAAAAAAACTTTTTTTTTAATATAATAAAAAAAATATTTTATTAAAACTTGTAAGTATAACAAAAAACAACATTTAAACAATACTGACTCAAAAAAAAAAAATGAATTTTTGGCACAGTTCTATGCAAAAAAAGTACAATTTTCAGTAAAATCTACAAGAAGTGTGCAAAATTTCAAGATTGGTGTATAAGTTTTTGAAAAATCGTGTCCACCGACTTTAAAAATAAAATGGGAGTAAATTCCAAAGGCTCTTCAAAAATGGATTTTTTGAAATTTTCAAACTCATGTAACCACTTAAAACCTAAAACGACAACATTGATTTTGTTTTTTTTATTGATTTGATTGACAACAGTTTTAATAAGTCTCAGATCCAAATTTCAAATGTAGTAAAATCAGTCGCAATTATGTACTAAAATATTTTGGAGAGTTTTAAACGCAAAAAAACATTTAACTTCAGGCCTAAAGTGGTATTTTTCTCTTTTGTAGGTATTGTCCTCCTTAGCTCTCAAAAACAACAAGTTTTGTCTTTTGCTTATTAATATGCTAATAGGTAATTATTGAAAAATTTTAAGTTTTACAAATTTTCAAATTTTGATAAACTTTTTCAGTATTATTGCAATGGTAAAAAAAAATCAAAAAGATCAGCTTACATGTGATTACAAGCATTTTTAATTTTCAGTTTTTTTTTTCATTTTTGTATTGTGGTTTAACATTTACATTTTTAGGTTTCTAATAAGAAAATTATAAAATTCTCAAAATTTCGACGCCTTAGTGAATTGTAAGCTGCTTCAATTTTTACGTTTTCTTGTTTACAAAATTCTTTTTACATTTAAAATAAGACATTTTTTTTTGAATTTCAAGATTCACGATGTTTTATTGTTTACATATTATCAATTATCATATTATATTATCAATTATAGTTTCAGATTTTTAATTTTTTTTTGGTTATTTTTCATAATTTTCAGTATTGCTAGTTATAATTTCGATTTTTTATTAATTATTATGTTTTTTTAATTTGAAACGAATTTTGACCTACACATTATTTAACTCTAGATAATATAATTATAATTTAAATTAAACAATCTCTAGAGATTTTTAACAATGATTTTTAAATACGCTTTGCCAATAAGTTTTTAATACGAAAAAATACGAATATTAATACGAAAGTTTTTTCGTTGTTTTTTTTTTTATTACAACGCCAATATAATGATAACTGTCAATCTATCTTGGCAGTGAACACGAGTACACCTAATTCTTCTAATTATGCGAAAAATCTCAGTTTTTCTTTTTTAATTGCCAATATTGCAATAATTTTGTACATTTTTTTAACACGGGATTAAAACCTTGTAAATTCCTTTGTTGCAATGAAAAAAAGTTTTTTGTATACATGTTTTTGGTTTCACTACATTATCTGGATTCTTTGGATCTTTTTTTTTTTAATTCATTGGATGTAAATATTCAGATATTCTAACATCTTGAGGTCATCTAAATTTATTTCAAATATCTGTTACACAAAATGTAAGAAAATTTACACCTTGAAGATTATATTACAATGCGAGCTCCGAATTTGATAGCAAGAAATGTAGAACTCGACAAAATGATTACTTTAAAGTTTAATCTAAAATTAGTGTGTCTGAACTCTTGGTTTGAAAATATAAAACCTGAAGAATTGAATGATATTTTTTAAGACGTCAAAAAAATGTGCTTTCGGAAATCTGAAGATATCGAAATATAAGGATTTAAATGTTTATTATAATTTTGAATTAAAACTTGAAATCCAAAAATGATGTTAAGAATATTTTAGACATATGCAATAGATATGCAAATTGTTTCCGGCGTTTCAGTCCTTTACCAAATTAAAATACTAAAATTAAACGAATTGAAGTATAAATTAATTTTTAATGTCAAATTTAGAAAATTTGCTTCACCTAGCAAGAAATATTGAAGTACGAGGCAGCGTAGCAAAGCGAAATTACGAAACATTAGGTAAAAAAATACATCCTTGGCAGGATATCCGATTACTACGCTTATCAGAATTTACAAAACTTGTTACCCCTCTATTTACTTAGTTTCCCTTAATCTTAATATGAATATTGTTAAATAAACTATGATTATTATTTCACCTGGAAAGATAGAGACTACAGTTTTTACCGCATCCGAAACTTCTACGTTTTTGTGATAAAAGTAGGTACGAAAATATGTAGGGTAAAAATTGGTAAATAAAAACAAGATATGATAGAAAAAATCAACAGTTTTGATAAAAACTAATGAGAATTTTGAGACACAACTTTGATAAATTTCTGCATCGTTCCAGTCATGGTTCGTAATGATAGAAACCACTACATCGAGATGATCGACCAAATTAATATTCGTGGCACATTACGCAGCATCGGCGGCGACTTTGAATGCACCCCCCGTAGAGTTTGGTTGCGCTGATTGCGCGCACACACGCCGATTCTACGACACGCTCCACCCAGGGGTTTGTCGTACAACTTGGAAGATTTCACTTGGATTCCCATTCCCAACTTGTCATGAAAACTTGGCAAATTCTTTTGATCAGGAGATGCTATAAATAAGAACGTGGGCAGAAGACATCGAGCACGCATTGATTCAAGATACGTCGATTTGCAAACCCAACGACCAAGAACGGAAATTGAATTATGATTACTCCGATTATGAGAATTCCATCGATTGTTCCGTACTTTTTATAAGGCATTATTAATTTATCTCTGAAACCAAAAGTCGCGGTGTATCAAATCTAGCAATGAACTTTAACTTTTTTTACAAAAAATCCTACAGTCATTTAACTTGTTTATCTTTTTCATGTGTTTGCAAATATGAAGTAAGCAAACAGTTCCAAGAACTGCAAGACTGAATTTAATTTAATTATAGATCTGCAAGCATTAGGTTTCAATTATGTTTATTCCTTACTAGATGAATGCGGCAAAATAAATAAATCACATACGTTGCAGATGGACGCTTGCCTTCAAATCTGAGATTAATTAAGAAAAATTTCCACGCTACTAATCGAATCGTCGTTATCTACCTGTACTTCTTGGAAATTTTACATATCTTAGCTACTACTGTACCGACTATAGAAACGTTATCTAGAAAGCAAATAAAAATTTCTGCAAGTTTTCACGGAATTTTGAGACAAAGGATGATATAATTTCATTCATGAAGCACATAAGATAGTATGAATGAATTGTTATCGTAATAACTCGGAGGATATTGTAAAGAGATAAGAAGAAAGTCAACTGAAGTCGATCATTGACCGTCAAACAGGACGCATCTGTTGTGGCCAGAATGAATTATATCTTGACCTTTATAGATACGAAAAGAAGTACTTAAGGAATAAAAAACATGTAAAAATCTGAATCTAATCTGAATGAGGAGAAAGCGGAGACATAATTGAAGGGAAGATTTCGATGAGATTTTATTTTGTCGCATAAAAATTTACAATCCTGTTTTGCATCATTAATATTACGAAATGCATTGCTTACAAATTAGAAACCACAGATCCTTCAATTTTTGTGTATATGAATTTATAATGGAATTATTTCATTAATGATTACGTCAGTTTTACTTGAATTTATTAAAAGACCTTTTATAGTAATTAAGAAAGATTTTATAGTGGGATTTTTTTTTTATTGACAGCTTGAGCTAATGGTAATTTTTTATTCCGATTATTGAATAACAAAAATACGTAATTATTTAGTGAAGTGTGAATTTATTTTTAAGTATTCTGTAAAGAATCCACAACAAAAATAAAGGTAAGAAAATATTCAATTTGGGTAGGAAATTCTATCTAATATTACTAGGCAAATTTTGGTCCTTTTAAACAATTTCTATTATATGTGATTAAGAGCAGTTATATATATATTTTTTTTGTATTCATTTCTTTTTAACTTATTTTTGCTTTACAATAGACGAACTCAAAAAATCTGTTAGTCTGAATGAACCTGAGAGCATAAATTGACAGTCCATTTTTGAAAAAAAAAAAAATGTTACAAGAAAAAAATTGTACCAAGTTTTTTTCTAATTTGATACGAAAAAATGGTTTATTTTAATTTCAATTTATGCGCGGGGGTATAGAAATAAGAAATAAAATGAACGAAAAACGTCTCTGCTTTATAAGCTTAATTAGAATAGAATAGAATAGAATTAATTTTAAGTCTGTTTAAATAATTGGAAACCGAATTCCAATTTTGACCTTTTTGGGAAGCGCATCCGTAGAAAAGTTCTTTTTTGATATTGTTAAAAAATATATGTAAGTTTCAAATAGCTAAAACGCCAAACCAGAAACAAAAATCTTTTATTTTATTTTTTTTTAAATCATTGAAAACCATTTAATGAAACATAAAAAATCTATCGTCACCGTAAACTCGTTACCAAGCAAACAAAATTGGTACGAAAAGATAAAATTTAACGGTTATTATTTATTGACAATAAAACGATTTTTTAAAATAAATACATAAATCTATCTTGTCCACATCTTCAACTAGGAAAAACTGTTTTCAAATTTTTGCGACTTTTCACTGAAGAATTCGTATCCCTTCACGTGTTGTACATCAATTTGCTAGATTGTTTTAATGAAAGGTTATCAAAAAATTGATAGCGTTGAGACATTTTTAAATTACATCTTTAGCTCTAATTACCACAACGACGAAGCATTTCGCACGGTTTTCAAATAGTTACGTATTTTGTTTAAACTGTCAGAATATGAAATGATTAGATAATAACTAATGAAAATCAGACTAAAGAGAACTGTGCCAATCAAATAAAAAAATACCCAACAATTTCTATATGAAATTTGGCTACATTTAGTAAATAAACTCTAAGATTTATGACACATTGGCACCCACCTCCATAACTTGCCAAGAGTCTTGGACAGTTCCGCATTGTGCAGTTGTGGATACTGATCAGCTAATTTTCTTCTGGCAGCTTGAGCCCAAACCATAAAAGCGTTCATGGGTCTTTTGACGTGAAGTTTTCGTTTGTCGGATGCGGCTCTGAAAATATAAAAAAAAAGGTAGAAAATTCGTTGCATTTTTCCAGATTACTCATAAAGCAGTGTTTTAGCAATATTTTATCCAATAAACATTTCAACTGATACAAAATTTGAAAGCGTTTCTTAGACAACATCTGAATTCATGGCAAAATTTGAAACCATGCAATATTTATATTTTTAACCAACGCCCAAAACAATGAAGACTTCACATTCGTGTAATTATGAAACTCGGCTAAATATTTATGACACTTAGTCTAAACTTACTAATATATTTAGAAGACATCAGAACGTAGTTAAATTGCGCCAAATTCTTGAAACAAAACCTTGTTTACTTTTTGAATCATGTAAGTGCAGTACTAATTAAAACACAGTTACTGTTAATTTATGTTCTTAAAAGTTTGCGGTATACAGGCATCCACTTAAGTATAATTTCATTAAATTTTACGACTGCTCTCTTTGAGTGTGAATGCTAATTTACACCTATGCTACCTATCGACACGTTAACTTTGTGATTCTATGCGTCAATAAAATCGTCATCGCTTTTGTTTAACTCAAAAAAAATTTCTTCTTATTTATTAATTAAAACGTTGGAACAAATTTATTTTTGGATATACACTTCCCACAAAGGCTGTATCATACTTGCAATTACATAAAATCTGTTAATATACTTTAAAAAAGATAAAAGGTACCGTCGGTTAAGGCTCATTAACAGCTGTACCTTAATTAACCGCTTTAAAATCTTTTTGTTTGCGGCGGAACTTTCAAACACTTTTAAAGCTTATTAGTGTTGCTACGAAATTGCAGACTACATCTGAAGAATATCCACTTTTCGAACGGTGGTGAAACTGCATGAAATAATCTATTTCAGATAACAGTTTGTCGCGAAGTATTTAGGCTAAAAAGTAAACACGTTATGTGAAATATAAACATTCTATTTCCTTTTCGAATTATATTATAAAATTTCTACCTGACTTTCGTTAATTATTTATTTAGTGCTGGGCGGTAAATTCTACATAAATATTTACATGCAGTCAAATGTTAACTGTTTCAAGTAGATATGAAATATTTTCCAAAGTACAATTTTATAAAATAAGATTACAATTTACGATCAAGCTTTCGATCTCGGGACTGTCGTTTGTGCCAATTCTTTTTTGATGATCATTCCTTATCTCTGATAATACATATTTATGTACAAATTTATAAATGTACCTATTTGTACTACAAAAATGTACTTTTCAAAAATTGTCTAACAAATACAGATACGGACACAAATTATGTCATACAAATATAGATTGTGCGTGACTGTGGTTTCTACAAGATTTTGTTTGTATTTATTGTATGGAAAGAGAATTTTTCCGCTTAATTAACGGAAAAACGGTTTTCCCGCACCCCGGTGTTTTTTAGTTTCCGCTAGCGGCAAGGGATATTTGCGTTGTACGGTTGGTATTGCGACTTTTTGACGACACCAGTCAATGAATTTTTGATAAGTGCGTTCATACGGCTCGCGACTTTTCTCGGACAGCAGACGCGAAACGGTCTCTTTGACACGTTGTTGTTCTTCGGGAGGGGTACACATATATTCTTCGCTGTCACTCATTTTAACAATTTTTGTTAGTAATTATAAAAAAAATGACAGATGATTTAAATTTTAAAAAACTAATAGGTAGTTACAGTAGATACATCATGTTACCAACCCACCATTAAAAAAAACTAAATTACTTAATTTTTTTCTTTCGATATTCGTTACAAAAAACATTGTACCCAAGTCTTTTGGAATGAATTTTCCCGCATTCGCAAACAAAGTGTTCATGCGGGAAAATTAAGTTTTCGAACTCGTTGGGTAAATAACTATTTCCTTTCTACTTATATAAAATCTCAACTTTTATCGGAACTGCAATCTGCAATGTTAAAATTTCAGTTTCGAAATTTCAAAGTACTCAAATTTACATCTTTTAAAAATTCCAGAGCTATCAAGGATTCCAAATGACGGATGAAAAATTAAATTTTTGAAAAATTTAAAAAGGTTAAACAATTCAAGATTTAAGGCTTAAAAACTGCAAATATTTCAGAAATAAATTGGAATGTTTAAAGAATCCAAATAATTCAAAAATACAAAGAATTTGAAAATCCTAAAAAAAACAAATAAACGTGTCCAATAAAAAATTTAAAGTAATTAAAGAGAATAAAAAATAATAATTAATTTTTAAAATATTGGAAAATAGAAAAATCTAGTGTCAGAAATGCAGAAAATAGAGAAAATTTAAAAAAAAAAACTGAAAGAATCTGAAAAACTAAAAAATTTAAGATCCAAAACTTTAAATATTAGCCAACATTTAACAAAAAATTCAAAAAATCTGAAAAATCTTAAGAATCCAAAATTACAAAAATTACTCAAGGAAATTAATGTAAAAATCTAAAAATCAGTAGAATAAAAAATAACAATGGAAGGAAATTAACGAAGATTAATAACGAAGAAATTTGCAGGATTTGAGAAAAATCAAAGAATCCAATCAAAAAAAAAAACAATTTAAGTCAAGTACACAAAAATAATATTCTAATAAAACATTCCAAACTTTTATTATTTTATAAATTACTATTTATTATTTTAATATTTTTTTATTTTTATTAGGAAAAATAAAGCTTATATTCCCGTTGCAACATTTTGCAACGAATACTTTGCTTAGTAGCACAATAATAAGAAAATTTTACCCCTTTAGAGATCACAGAAGAATTAAACTAAGTGATAAAAATTTCAAAAATGAATGATTGTAAAATTTGTAACTCTTAGCTCTAAGATACACCGTCGAGAGTTTTATTGAAATTGTATGAAAAAAAATAGAAGAGAATTCGAAGAATAATAAAAATTATTTTACAAACGATGGGATATTATTTTGATATCAAAATCTCCAACGGTTTGATGCAACATTCTGCCAATTTTTTTTTCAAAAATTTCAAAAAAGAAAATCTTAGCTTTAACATTTTGTGATGCCTAAATGATGTAAAATTTATTATGTATTTTTAAAAATTATAAATCAGATTTGTGCTTTTTAAAATTCGCTAGAAGAGAATTTGTAATTTTTTGACGAAAATTGAAAAGCTTTAATATCGATAAACGTTTCAGTTTGGTACTTCTAGGATGTTGAAAATGGTTAAAATCACCAAGAAATGAATTTTCTCGTTTTCCATAATTTTAAGAAGCCTAGATAAAAAACTATTTAAAACCACCAAAACTATATTTCTTGGTTTCCGTTTTACCGTTTAAACTCAGTTAAAATTTGAAAATTTACTTAAAACACGATCTTCTTTCCTTTTTTCTAGCACTTGAGATTTGAAATAAATTATAATTGATTTAGTTTGTTTTCTACCGTTGCAGATTTAACTTTAACAGGCCGCCGCAAGATGTTGACTTTTAATTCAATTACCAAAAAATATATTTGTTAAATATGCTAAATTTAATGTCCAATTAATAATTATATTATTGAAATAATTAATTTCATGATAGAATTAAAAACATGCTTAAAGAACAATCCGATGTCATTTTTATAGCTATCGGTATAACCGTTTTTTATTTATTGATAATAAATTGGGATCGCAATAATCTTCTAAGTAAATACTAGACGTACCTAAGTTTATTGGTTCTAAAAATTTAAATTTTGATAAACATGTAGGTATTAATAAATAAACAAATTTGTTTAGACGGCATCTTGTAATTCCGTTTCCTGTTTTTTTTATTTAATCAATGATTTTCCAGTTTAATAAAATCTTGGAAGTATTTATTTAAAATTTAATATTTAAAGGGATAGACAAAATTTGACTTACTTGGAAGCGATGGGCACCAAAGTCCAATCATAACCTTGCAAAACTTTAGTAACAGCATCATTAATTTCACTTTTATCAATTTGTTGTGAATTCGCAGTCGCACCATTGTTACCTCCAGTTCCATTGTTATCTTGTAGCACCGACGCTGCAGCCGCCGCGACGCTCGTCGCCGTCGACGCATTAATAGCAACATTTGAAGTTCGCGGCATAGAATTAGTCGATAACATTGCAAAGTTCGAGATAATTATCAGTCACTGATTCACACGAGAAATTTATGAATGAAAGTCGAGCACCTGACGACAAACAATTATAAAACAATAAAGTCCTGTTCAGATTGCATGCACTGACACCTTCTGCTAGGACACAAATCAAAGAGTGCTTTGAAAATCTCTGAGCTGTTTCTTTAAACCACACACTTGGAGATTTGAATCTGATGTGAAGATTGTCTGTCTCTCTTTGGTCTATGAGCTAGAAGAAGATGAGTTGGTTAAGTTGATAGTGCTTTAAGATCTTACTGAGACTGAGGTTGGCCAATGAGAATGGGTTGTGGGTTATGTACGCCTCTTTAGATAACGCGATTGGTTGATTATATTTTGATTTTTTATTCAATTTGCATTTGAATTTTGGATGGGCGAGAAGAGAGTAAGTTGAGTAGTTGGTGCTGATCTTAAGGAGGAGTAACCACTGAGGATTTTAATTAACAGGTATCTGTGATGGAGGAGATGATATTTCTTTATCTTTTTTCACGCAGTTTGTGGGTAGATAATAAACACGTTGCTGGATTTTAATCAATTGCTTTATCATTAACAAATTGGGCGTGTTTACAAAAATCTATCTAAATCTGTCATAATCCGACAAAAAATTGTTCCAATCAATTTTGTTACTTTCAAGAATAAAAGCCAAAAAACAAACTACAAAAATAATCCAATCGTTTGTTAAAAATATTTTAATTTGAATTGATTTTATTAGTCACAGATTTCACACCAAATTCACTCATATGTGTCTGATTTTTGAAAAAAATATTTTTATTCTTCTTTATTTTATACGGTGGGAGGATTTTCGAAGCTTTAAAATGTAAACATAAATAATTTTGTAAGAACTTTTTTTTTCTTCTTTTATTATTTAATTTTGCAAACTTCCAAGTTTATCAATACGGTTTCGAATTGTTAAAATTTTAATAGTTTCTAAAATTCTCCGATTTCTTATACACAATCCAAGTATTCTTTTCCTAAATTCTTTAGATTTTTTGATTCTCGAAAAGTTCCAAGTTTTTAATCTTTTTTAAAATTCCTTTGAGTTTTTAAATTGTGTACAATTTTTTGGTTTAGATTTATTAAATGTTCCAATAGCTTTGAATTTTTGTTTTTTTTTTTTTTTTTATACAAATTTATCCCATTTTCTAGTTTCTCTCAGTAAGCCAAATTTCACAGATTTCAAAAAAATTCAGTTGTCTAAAATTTTAATAGTTTTTCAACACCAACTTCGTGTGTTCGTTACCTGAATTTTTTAGTTTCTAAGATTCTCTGAGATCTTCCAAATTTTGTGTTTTTTTGAATCCTTTACATTTTTTAAATTGTTTAACATTTTTTGTATTAGATCTTTTGGAAGTTCTAGATTCTTTAAATTTTTGTATTTTTTATTTTAATTCTTAAAATCTTCTAGTTTCTCTCAGTAGGCCAAACTTTCTAGTCTAATAAAATTTAAATTGTCTAAAATTTTAATGGTTTCTCAAATTCTTCCCTTTCTGTTATATCAACTTTGTATATAAATTCTCTAAACTTTTTTGAATTTTTTAATTTTTTGGAGCTTCTATTACTCCTTGTAGGCCAAACTTACTAGATAAAAATAATGTTTAAATTGTTTACAATTGTACCTGTCAATGTCTTTGATTTTTTAATTTTTCAAAATCTCCGGTTTCTTGAATTTATGGATTATCTATCAAATTTTCAGTTTAGAAAAAAACATTATTTATTTAATTATTTATCATTGACTGGTATTTCTTGGTCTTTCACATAACGCATTTATCTTTTTGTAAATTTTATTTCCTCTTGTTCAACATCATAATCTTTAGAATTAATTTTCCTTTAAATATTGTAAATATTTATGACTTTATTCTTTCTAAATAAAGAGAGCAATGTTAGAAAATATTGATTTTATAAATACTACAAACTTTATAGAAAATAAAAGAAGATATCCGTTAAACAAGTAAGCAAATAAAATTTGGCCCAACCTAACTGGAAAAGAAGATTTTAATTTGTTACTAATTTTTAGGCAAGATATATAAAAAAATAAAAGTTGTGTGGGTATATGTATTTGATTTTTTGAAGGAAAGTTAATTTAATTTGAGATTTATCAAAATTGAGCAAATTGCTAATAGTTGTAAAACAGTTAAAAATATTAACAGAAAAATCTTTTTACAATCTGCTTAAAAGAAATTACTCAAATAGAATAACAGACCTTTTTTTGTTTTTTTTTTAGAACATTTGTGGTCACATTTCAGGTCCATTTTAAGTTATTACGTTTCCGAAATCTCTCATTGATAAATTCAACAGTTTTTATAGATAGTTAAATTCGTTTTAAATACAGCTTTTTGTCTATAGGACACACCTAATTTATGATCCGAAAAAATTATGTTAGCAACATGATAAATAAATTGTTAAATTTTAATAAAACCCAATCATATATTGTTTGATTGGTTTTTAGTTAATGTTCAGTAGGTATAATCACACAAAACTGACTTCTAAGATCTTTCGCTTTGGACATTAATAATTCTCGTGTTTGAAATTGTCAAAAATAATACCAAAAAAAAAAAAAAAACTTCATAAATTTATTGTCAAGTCATCGAACAGTCACTGATATAGCTTTCGTAATGATGACCCGTGCCTGAGTGTTTACACCTGGGTCCATACCGACAAAGAGAAGAACCGCCTGCAAGCGTCAAACCATCGTCTTGTGGGTTCGTAATTGATGATTTAGCACCACGAGGATATTCGCATATTTCTATATTTCCCAAGAAAATTTATGTGGAGAGTACTGAAGAACTAGGGATGATGATATATCGCTTGGTATTTACTTCCTGAAAATGACAACGTGACTTCTGAAGACAAATTCCAAACAAGAATTGGTAAAAAGAAGAGCGAAAGTCAACAATCAACATTTCGTTTAATAAATCATATACGAATATGCGCCAGTTGCCGAAATTTTTGTCAAGATCAACAAGATATGTATGAAAACATCATTATCTTGGTTTTTCCATCACAGAGTTTGGGGTCCGATAAAAATTTCAAGGGTACAACCTTGTCCACATTAGAGTATTAACTTAAAAAAACGTTTTTATTAGACGCTCTAAAAGTTGGGGAGCCGTATAACTATTTTTTGGAAGAAAGATCGATCCGTTATAAGCTGTGTTTTCTTCGCTTAATTAATAATTTAAAGCCGACTTTTGGCACGCAGATCTCATAGATCACTTGCCATGCTCTGATTGTGCTTGATTATAATATAGATAAGACGATTTCTATTTGGATGATCATTAGAGAGACAGATTCCAGGTAGATAGCGGATCGACGACATGCGTCACGGCGCGCGTCACGCCCCATAGATGACACATGCGGCGGCTCAACTGATCCTTTCCATTTATTTCATGTTGTACATTTGTCATTAGAAGAGGGCGAAATGCTTTGTGACTACCGAAGTTAACACATTTAATTTGCGAAATTAAACAACAAAATTAAATGAGTAATAACTAGAATTAACCAATGGAGAAATTTTTAGTGCGGTTTTGATGGCGGCCATAATATTTTATGAACCGTAGTCTGATGCGAATTTTAACGAGAGAGAGGTAACTGCCAGACACATTCATGATGTGCCACCCAAACGTAAAATTTTGGAACGATATTTCTAGTTCCGATGGGAGATTTACAAAGTAAAATAATAAAATATCGATTCTAAAGTTCATTGTAAAAATAAACGGAAAATTCTAAAATTCAGTTTGCGAAACTGCTGTAAAATTACTGTGTTGAACACAGCTGATAGAGTCACATCAAAATTATAGAGTACGAATTTCTGGCAACTATTTCAAATCTGGCGCCAGTCCTGTGCCGCCATATTTTTATAGGGGATTTCATTTTGTAAGGTTACATCTCACATGTATCATTAACTGTCAAACCCGCACGTGAAGTTGGAAATTGGCGCGCTTCTCTCTTTTGCTCCGAGCCAGCACTTTTGTTGTGTGTTTTGTTCGTTTAACAGAGATATTTCTTCACTTTTAAATAATTTTAACAGTTTTTAACGTACTAATACAAAAATGCCTCCGAAGAAAGCAGCGCCAGCAGCAAAGGTAAATTCAGTTTTTTTTAATCAAATTTGAAGATGTCTAAGACTCACTACGTTTTAACAGTTGATTTTTTGTGTTTTGAAAAGGTAGTTTTTGTAATGTCAGCCTCGGATTTCATCGCAGGCGAGAACGAAACCGCGCAGAAAAAAAATCTACAAAACCGTTACCTTCATTTAACCGTTACAAATGGAAATAATGTTTAGATTGTTTGTGTTCAGACAGATAAAAACAAATTCTACAGTAAATCGTTTGAGAACCTTTAATATTTATGCTCTTCAAAGAGACAGTTTGTGGAGTTTTACCTCTCCGCGCATAAGTAAACAGAGTTGTTACAGTCATGATTTTGCAAGATTTTCATGTAATAAATTCGTAGCGGTAAAGTTTTTATGTTAGGTTATGTTGCTTATGCACAAGAATTACTTTTCTTTCAGATCGTTAAACGACAGATGAAAAAGGAAGAAGGTGAAGTGGAAACCCAGGAACCCATAAAGAGAGTAAGAATCAGACAGATTTCTATTGGTGTGTTACTATTTTTTTTTTTTCATAGGCAAAAAGACAGAAGGCAAAAGAGGTGGAACCACTGGAGAAGCCAGTAGGTATTAGATTTTTCACTGATTTACATTTTATTTCTATTTTTCAACAGTCTAAAAGCAAAGCCAAGAAAGACAAAGGATCTGAAGTGTCTGTAGAGCCCCAACAGAAACAAGTATGTATCAGCTTGCCTACTGACTCTCATTTTATTTCTTATTCCAACAGGCCAAAAAAGAAGAAGAATCTGAGGTGGCTGTGGAACCTGAAAAGAAACAAGTATGCATAATGTTTTCTATGAGCTTCTTTTACATTTTTTCTTTTTTACAGCGTAAAAGAGCCACCAAAAAAGAGGCATCTCAGGTTTCTCAAGAAGCAGAACAGGAGCCAGTATGTATTAAATTAAATTAATAAAATTTTATTCATTTAATAGAATCGTGTTATGTGTAGGCCAGTGCTTCCAAACCAAGTAAATCCAAGAACCCTGTAGAAAATGAGGAAAACGATAAACCTAAGAAAAAGAAGGCAGCTGCAACTAAGGTGAGTTTTAATACTCAACTTCCAACACGCTATTTTTGTTTTTTAGCCCAAAAAGACTGTTGAAGAAAATGGAGAAAGCTCTACCACTAGTAAGTATGAAACATCATTTGAGATCCCGCCTTTTACGTTCTTCAGTAGGTAAGAAGAATAAACCAAAGACGGTCTCAAAAGCACCAAAAAATGCAACGTTGACAAATTGGGAGTCGATTGATTTTACATGTTCCGCTAAGAATCCTAAAGGGAAGACACCCAACTTCCACATTACATCTTGGAATGTGGATGGTATACGAGCATGGTTGAAAAAAGGAGGCCTAGATATTTTACAACATGATAAGCCTGACATTCTATGCCTTCAAGAAACAAAATGTAGTTCAGATAAGCTTCCAGATGAAGTAAAGAACATTGAAGGATATGAAACATTTTGGTGCAGTAGTGAAAAAGACGGTTATGCTGGAGTTGGGATAGTAACGAAAGTCAGTCCGATCAACGTCACCTACGGTATTGACGCTGAAGAACATGATGCCGAAGGTCGCTGCATTACGCTAGAGTTTGACAATTTTTATTTAATTAACGTCTATGTACCAAACGCGGGTTGGTAATTTCTTTCTGTACTTTTTCTATCTATAATTGTTTTTTTTTTTGTAGGACGAAAATTGGTCACTTTACCTAAACGTTTAGACTGGAATGAACTATTTAAGACTTACGTTAAGAATCTCGATTCGGTTAAACCGGTCATTGTTTGTGGCGACATGAATGTGTCCCATTTGGAAATAGACTTGGCAAATCCTAAAGCCAATAAAAGGAACGCTGGCTTTACCCAAGAAGAAAGGGACGGTATGACCAATTTCTTGGGGGATGGTTACGTTGATACGTTTAGAAAGTTTTATCCAACGAAAGAAAAAGCTTACACTTTTTGGACTTACATGGCTAACGCGAGGGCTAAAAATGTTGGATGGTAAAATAGAATACATTTTTTTACACGTTATATAAATTTGTGTTTTAGGCGTCTCGATTATTTTATTGTTTCAGAGAGGTTCATGGAGAAAATTTGTGATAATATTATTCATGGTGACGTCTTGGGATCAGATCACTGTCCCCTTTCCTTACACATGTTTATATAATTTCTCTTCTGTTTGTATTTGAATAAATTGGTAAAAATTAGTACTAAATTTTGTCTGTTAACACCAACACTTAATTTTTTTACATATCGATATTTTTATTCCAAATTAAATTTACATTTATGTAAAAATTAATTGCCCAAACGGGTAGGCAACCAACTATACGCTACTTTTAACGCGAATGTTACCTTTGCTCTCATTTTGACAACTGTTTGACAATTTTGCAAGGTGGCAGCTAACCTTTCTTTTCCAGATTTTAAAATTACTGTTATTTTTGCGACCTAATCTCCTAATGTTGACAAAATGGCCAGCAAGAAAAAGGAATCAAATGTTTGGAATAAAAAACGTAACCAAAACAAGACCAAGGTTCCAAGTGCCCACTTGCCCACACCCGCTGAGCTTAAATTTAAAGAAGCACACGGAAAACTGCAAGCTGCGGTGCGAAAACATGTCCAAGATTATGAATCTTCTTCCTCTGAGGAAGACTTAGAGTCAGAGAATATCATAGGTTTGAACTAAACGTGAAAAATAATGAAGCACTTCTTGAACTGTGTTTTTTTAGATGTGGTGATAAAGAACTATACTCAAACTGGGGGTAAAAATGAGAATTTAGGACGAACGAAGACTTTTCTTCAGGATTCTTTCCTGTCAGGAACTGCCACGTGTCTCATTTGTATATCTAGGATCAAAAGGGACGCACAGGTATACATTTTTGTATATTTTAGTACCTATTTACTCATTTTTCTAAGGATAGATATGGAATTGTTATGAATGTTACTGTGTCTTTCACCTCAACTGCATCCAAAGATGGTCTAAAGACAGCATTTATCAACAAAAACAGATCCAAGAAAGCCCCATTCAAGTTTCTAAAGTTACTTTAAGTTGGGGCTGCCCTAAATGTAGGCATGATTATCAAATTGGTGATGTTCCCGAGAAGTATCTTTGTTTCTGTGGTAAAACAACAAACCCTAAACCTCAGCCATTTCTGGTGCCCCATTCTTGTGGGGAGATTTGTGGTAAAGATTTGATTCCTCTTTGTGGGCACAAGTGTCTGTTATTGTGTCATCCTGGTAAGTAATAATCTTATTCACATCTGACTTACCAAACTTGAATTACAGGACCTTGCCCACCATGTCCTGTCACAATTAACATTAGTTGTTACTGTGGAACACAGCAACCCACTACAAGAAGATGTAGTGATAAAGAGTGGTCTTGTGGAAATCGATGTGGGAAGCTTTTGGGATGTCAGAAACATAGTTGTTCAGATCCTTGTCATGCAGGAGATTGTAAAGCTTGTCCCAAGAAAAGTTTGCAAAAATGTATGTGTAAATCTAGCAGCAAGTTAAGGGACTGTGCATCTCCAATTTGGAAATGTGATAAGGTAATTTTGTAAATATCTGAACTGAATACCTTTGATTTTGATTGATTTTTGTAGATATGCAATAAACCACTTTCTTGTGGCAATCATAGTTGCTCAATAGTTTGCCATGATGGGAACTGTGGTTCTTGTCCTTTGACGCAAGAACGGTCGTGTCCTTGTGGCAAAAGCAAATACTTGTTGCCTTGTACTGAAGAAACACCAACTTGTCTTGATACTTGTGAAAAACTTTTGGATTGTGGTCTTCACACTTGCAATCAGCGTTGTCACAAAGAAGCTTGTGGCATGGTAAGATAACGTAAAAGCTGTTTTTTTTTAATTTGCTGTTGTAACAAAACCTGGTAATGTTACAGTTTAACAGCTTGATAAGTGCGCATCCGCAAACATTGTTGCCAAATTGTTTGAACATCAAATCAACCCTTGGTCATACATGCTACTCATACTAATGGTTTTGCTGTACTAACTAGTACTGATTGGTTTATGACTGATATTTGGCAACAATGTGAGTCAAATCTTACCGAACGCGTGTCAAAAATGCCAACTGTCAGTTTCAGGGTGCTAAACTGCAACTTTATCCAAAGTTGTTCACGCACTCATTTTGAATGCGTTAATAAATATTAATTATAATATTAATATATTAATTACCAAACCAAAAATGTAGGAACTTTTTTCGGTTGGTAACACATTGGACGGAATGTCAGTGTTAGTTTAAAGTTACAGTTCTAAGCTCGATACCGCAAATTTTCATCAACAACATATTAAGAGTGGCATATTCTGTAATTTACTATATTTCTAGCAGAATACAGGAATTTTCTGAATTCATCTTGGAAAACTAATTTCGCGATTTTACTTGGAAAAATGACATTTATGTTTAGTGTCTACTTGATTCAAGTTTAAAATGACATCTTTGAAATAAAGGCTTTACCAACTGCCACAAAATTCCCTAATTGTTCAATTCAATTTTATACATATATAAGAAAGTGTATTTGATTTGCAAATTAGAAACTATTATTACTTTTTTGGTGATATCGGAAAAGTTTTTATAAAAAAAAATATTTTCTTAGGTTGTTTCTAATCAAAAAAGACTTTCTTTGATTACCACAAAAATTGAAATTTTACTTTTTTAGTTAGCATGTTAATTTTTTTTTAGTGCCTTGAAATTGTTGAAAAGCTTTGTAAATGCGGTCTTCATTCCAAAGAAGTACAGTGCTACAAACCCTACTCTTGTGAAAGCAAATGTAAACGGATGAAGGACTGTAATAAACATCCATGCAACAAAAAGGTGTGTGTGATTAAAAATAAGGCGAAAAAAGGTCTTTCTAATTGTCGTGAAAAACCCTCTTTTTTTTGCATTGTGTTTTAGTGTTGTGATGGTAATTGTCCCCCGTGCGAAAAACCTTGCGGCCGAACTCTAAACTGTGGGAACCACAAATGCGCCTCAGTCTGCCACAGAGGCTTATGTTATCCTTGCAACCAAACTGAGAGGGTTAGTTGTCGTTGTGGTGAAACGAAAATCAGCGTGCCTTGTGGAAGAAAACATAAAACTAGACCACCCAAATGCAACAAATTATGTTCGTAAGTAGAAAAAATAAACACCAAAAGAGCATTTAATTTTTTTATTTTTGTAGTTTACCACCAGATTGCCACCACGAAAGACGGGAACCGCATAAATGTCATTTCGGGGATTGTCCACCTTGTAGACAAACATGCAACCAAAGTCGACCAAAGTGTGTTCATCTATGCAGCGCACCATGTCATTCTGCTGTGATGGTAAAAATAGAGGCCCAGAAACCGTCAATGCCGTGGGAGCAAACCGAGCCTCAGATGGAACGTAGAGCTTTGCCTTGTCCGCCGTGCAAAGTACCAATGGCAGTGACATGTTTAGGTATTTAAACCAGAAAAACGTGATTGTAACTAATTTTGTTCGTTTTTAGGTGGACATGAAACGAGCGACTGGCCTTGTCACATGGCGATGCCTTCCAGTTGCCACAGACCATGCGGACGCGTTCTCCTCTGTGGAAACCATATTTGCACCTTTCCCTGTCACACAGTTGAAGGCAGCCCTGACTCGGTCAAGGTGAGTTGTTTCTCCAACACTTTGAATCTATACTTTTTTTCTTCTCCAACACTTTGAATCTATACTCCTTTTCTTCAGGCCGGGACGAACTGCGAAGCCTGTGAAAGTTCTTGCACCAAAGAACGTCCAGAAGGTTGTAACCATGAATGTCCCAGACCATGTCATCCAGGATCGTGCCCTCCGTGCAAACAAATGCTACGAATAAGATGTCATTGCGGCCTAAATCAGCCTTACGTCGCGTGTGTAGAGTGGTTAGTTTTAGAAAAGAGAGAAGAAATCCAAAGTTGCGGTAATCAATGCCCTAAAAATTTTGACTGTGGGCACAGATGTCGCGCAAATTGTCATTCCGGACCGTGTCCTAACGCTGAACTGTGCAAGAGAAAGGTAAAAGTACCGTGTAAATGCAAGAGATTGAAGAAGGAGTTTTCCTGTGAGTCCGTACGGAATAAATCGGCGGTAGTCCAGTGTGATGAGGTTTGTATGAAAAAGAAAGAAGAGGAGATGAAGATGCAGGAAAGTGTGAATGAGCAGAAGCGGAAAGAAGAGGAGTTGAAGAACGAGAAGGAGTTGGCAAAGTATAAGAAGCTATTTGAAAACAAGAAAAAAAGTAGAGATAGGAGATTGTTAGAGGAAATTGAAGAGGTTTCTTTCTTTTCAAAACACTGGTTTGTTATTGTTTCATCTGTGACTCTAACTGTCTCCGTTACACTTTTTTATTTATTTGGTGGCTTTTCTTAGAGTTTTTGTTCATAGTTAATAAGTGATTAGCAAAGTTTAATACGAAACTTTTAACTGTTAGCACGTTTATTTTCGTGGGATGACAATTTGTAGCAAGTTTGAATTGTATTTTGTTCCTGTAGTTTACATAGCATATTTATTGCAAATAAACATAAACATCTTGCAGTTTTTGGTATTATTGTCTCCGAATATTCGTCTAATAAAAAATATGAACAGAACAATGAGAATTTGATAAAATACTTTGTTTATTACCTTCTTTTTCATTTTTTTTTTTTGTGACCTTTACGTTAAAACAGCGATAACGTCCGCATTATCATTAATTCAGTTGTACTAAATATAATGTAGACATTAGACACGTGGAATTTAAGATTTTGCGCTAAACAGCTAAAACAGTGCAAATCACGTCCATAAATAGAATATCTTGTAGCAACGTGGTCCGCTCAAAATTTTATTTATTTCTTTACCAATATATCATTCAAATTATTTTAGATTTTAATTATATAATGTTTGAAAGTAAAATCAACTTTTAAACACGCACAAATCTTGTAATGCAGATTGTTGAAGGTTTATATTTTTTACAGCATAAGCCTGACATTCTGTGCCTTCAAGAAACGAAATTCAGTTGAGATAACCTTCCAGATGAAGTGAAGAACTTAGAGCGGTATAAAATATGGTGCTAAAGGTGGCAAGGTGGCTGCATTAGTCTAGAATTCGACATTTTCTTCTTAATTAGCGTACATGTAATCTTGGTTCTTCTTGTACAACTTTTTGTGGTAACATGAATATGTTTCTTGTAGAAATAGACAGGACAAATTTTAAACTAATAAAAGAAAGCGACAGTATGACTGATTTCTGAGAAGATGGTTACATGGATACTTTGGACGAAGGAAAAAGCTACCACTTTTTGGACTTGGAAGGCAAACGCCACGACTAGAAATGTTGGATGGTAAATTAGTATACATTTTCTTACACTTTATGCAAATTTGTGTTTAAGGCGTCTTAATTATATTACTGATTGATGGAGAAATTTTGTTAAAGTTTTGTAGCTGTCGAATATTTTGCAAGTGCACTTTATTAAATAAGAAAAAGACCTTAGTTTCCAAACGAAACCACTTTTACGCAAAAACTCATTGACTATATTTTGCCCAACTACATACTATCATCATTTCGGTTGTGCCAAATGTAATTTATTTATTCTTTACGTCAGACGCGTGTAATTTAAATTTTGGTAAAAACAGCTACAATTGTACTATTTTATGACAGTTTAGACTTTGATTAGATCATGTATGAAAGAGATAATCACTTCTAATTCCGACAGTTTTTAGTTCAAGAGTGCAGGTGTTTGGTAATCAACTTTAAAAAGTCAGTTATCAAATTTATCACCACCAATTTTATCAAGGTCATCTCGTTACGTTACTTTAGTTGTTCTCCACGTCTGATGGTCCTTTGTAAGGTGAAAAATGAATAACGAAGAATTGTTCGTTGTGGGAGCGGAGTTCAAAGATTTAAAGTATGATGGAGTAAGTACTTGAATTTTACAAGTATTAATGTTTGACATAGGTATTTAACCAAAAATGTAACTTTATGAATTAAGTTTTCCAGTGGCATCTATTATGTTTTTCTTAAATCTGCGAACGACGAAACAGATGCCTGTAGAAACTAAGCTCATTTAAACATTGTTCCCGCATTTTTGGAATTTATAAGTTTTTTAATGCTTGAAATATTCATTTTTTATGTACTTTAAAACCATGGAATTTCATTTTTAGTTCTGGGATTGGTTCGTGAGAGTTTCTGACTTAAGCATCCATTTAAAAAATGAACCAACTTATGTAATTTCGCAGTTTGCATTCCTTCTTGGCGGTCTGGCCACTTTTCTTCATGGTGAGTAAAGTTAGACTTGTTAGCAAATTTTACTGTCCAATACATGTAAAATTTATTTTAGCGATGATCCGTGGCGGTAGATTACCGTATCTCTGGCTGGGAATTCTGATCCACGGGATAGTAGTAGAATGTATGTGCTATGTTCTTCCGGACATTGATAACTTCTGGCACTCACAAACAGCGATCATGTTTTTGGGAAGACGACTTCCGCTGCACATTATGTGTCTTTGTGAGTATGGCCATCTGTCCGCAATCAGCAATTTTCACTCTGTTACTAGATCCTTGTTTTATCTACAACTCCTCAATTGGAGTGGCCAAAATGCGCCTCCCACTATGGGCTGAACCTTTAGCTGTGGGCCTAGGCTCTGTTTTGATCGACATTCCTTACGATATCGTCAGCGTTAATTTCTTGCACTGGACTTGGCACGACACCGACCCAAACATTGAAGATAGACATTACTGGGTACCATGGAATTCTTACTATTTCCACACCACTTTTGCTGCAAGCTTCACCTTCTGGTTCCATTTTACAAGACGCTATATTTGTTCAAGTGAGGGGAAATGGATCGCTGATAAAAGGTGCGTTTTTCCACACCACCAACTTTAAAAACACGAAATATTTCAGTTGGATCAAAGAAATTTTCTGCTCGGTAATCGCAGGTGTTCTCGGGACACCTGGAGGAATCTTACTTTTTCTTCCAAATTACCATCCATTGCACGATATCTTTAAAATACATTCGGAAGTAACGTTCTTTGTTTTATTTGTCATCTGTTTATTAGTGATCTGGTCGGCAGATCGGACTCCCAGAGACACCGAGGTTGTTAAAAAAGGTCGTGGAAGTGTCCATTGGACTACTTGTTTACTCATAGTCCATTTATTAGTGCACTACACTAGTTTTCTAATAATGCCGATATTTTTTAACCCAGAGGATGAAGTTTCTAGTGGTCTTCACGAGCCAATCGGGCCGTGCAACGAGTATGTGCCTATTCATACGGCCTTTGGCATGGTAAGCACTTTTTAATTTTATACAATAACTGAGACATTCTTACAGACTTTGCAAAAGAGGAAATATTTGTGCGCCACTGATTACGATGAAAAATACTTCGATTGGCACTGTCTGCCCAATGGTAAACCTCCGTCAGATGGTTCATATTGGTATACAGCATGCGGTGTCCCGTTCCCGAACCGAGCAGAAATCATCGTCATCATATCACTGACATTTCTTCTCGGAGCTACAGTCTTTGGAAATTTACATTTCAGATCCTATGGCGACCACGTTTTCACCGAGAAAACTCCAAAAACCACTCCAATGAAAGTCAAAAAACATTAACAAAATAAAATCAGTCTATACATTATCAAAAGAACTTGTATTATTTTAATTTTTGAATACAAAAGACAGAACTTATTTTCCAATAAAATTGTTGAACTCAAACATTACAGTTACAGAAATTTTGACTTCAAACGCGACAAGAAGGAAAATTAAACCGAATGGTGCAGCTTAAGTTATTGGTTTCTTAAGGTTAAAAAATTATATTAGAAACTAGCTTAAATCTATACATAAAACTACCTTAATTGACCACAAACACTGGGAGATTCTCAATGTTCGCGGTAAAATAGGTTAGCCGCGTTATAAACTTAATCTTAACAATATCCACCAGTTTGCTGCTGATACACTTCAATTGTATCTCCTTCTTCCATGCCCAAAGATGTTGGAGTGTCGGTTTCGTTAATCGGTGTACCGTCAAATCGAAATCTGACAACTTGCATACTTAAACCCTGCAAAAACAGATTAATATTATTTGTTTAATTCAGAAAATATAAACGTGACAGCACAAAATAAAAAAATATAGCAAATTTCTGTTTGTATCATGATTCTGGGGTTTTAAATCAATTTTTATATTTAATTAGAATCGACTTTATTATTCCAATGCCAATCAACTTATTAAATGTTTTAACGAATATCCTACATTCCTACAACTACTATCATACATAAATAACATTGGTAAAATGCAATTTTAACGAATCTTTTTCGAAGAACAAAGAATGAATAAAATGCTACAATTAAAATTCTTTGAAGTCGTAAACCGAATGGCTTCTTGGTATTTCAATTCCATTATTTAGACGTGGAGACAGCGTTTGTAGATTTCCCAAAACATTTCCGATATAATTTGTGGTAGTTTTGGGTGGCGTCAGATTTTATTACCATATGTTCTTATGTTAATAATTTTGCTTTTTTACGACTAATTTAATACAGACTTAGTAAAGACCTAACGAGAGCTACATCTGTTTTTCTATCATGACACATTTTCCGAGGATTGTCATTTTCCCAAGCCACAAAATAGATTTTTTGGATAATAGATTGATCGACACCATGATGATTTTTTATCGTTTTTGTTTTGTTTTGATCATCTAATTCTAATTCTAACTCATTGCCGATTGAGATGTTCTTGTATTGTTTTGAGCTCGTAAGACATAGTTTTTCCTCGAAACCGTCATAAAAACATAAAAATCATATTTTCGTGTTGTGAAAAAAAAAAAACAAACAAAATAACAGACTTTAAAACACGGTACCACATTGTTTTAAAATTTCGGACTACTGCTACCAGACTCAGCCTGAAGGGTCGCTTTCTTTATATCAATGAGGATTAAGTATTCCGGTTTCAAAATATCGAACTTAAAAAAATTGATAGAATACATTTAATATGTTGATGATTTAAATGAATACAACTATACACCTGAACATCCAACCAAACACAGCACTTGTTTACTACAACAATAAGAGAACAGCATAAATCTAGTTAAAACATAACCTACAATTATATCTGGTTTATGAATGGTCACATTTCCATATAAATCCTCACTATTGATGTTAAGACCACATTTTACAAACACAACTTTACAATTAGTGTTAAAGGCAACAGTTATGCACTAATTTATAGCTAGTATTCCAAAAATGTAAGTGTTTGTGCAGACTTTGAATTTCTACATATTTAATTATTTGTAAAGTTTAAAATGATTTTAAAGCTAGTCCTGAAATGTTCTAACAAACGTAACTTTTGCAAGAAAACTTAGATCCCACGCTTTAGTATTACAGTCCAATGACAACTATTACCCCTATTATTTATGAGTGTGAAACAAGTTGTATTTCATTAAATACAATCAATACTGTGAATCATTGTACATAACTAAGTCGTTACAATACTGAACCTTACTCCAGAACATAACATCAACATAAATATTAAGTACAACTTACCGCTCGTTCACAGTACGCTCCCATTAGCTTCCTCAAAGGAGTATGCTTTTTGATCTTGAACTGAACTACCGCATTGTCTTGTCCCAACACTTTCAAGTTGATATGCTCCGATTCATTGCTCTAAATACACAAAAGAAATCAGGATTAATTTAATGAAAAACTATGTTTATGGTTAGGATAGAAAAATCATGTTTACCTTTTTCTCATCACCCATATTTAGTGAATTTGGTTGTGGCTTGGCTTGAAATCAAGAAGACGACCAAGTTTTTCAGGGAAATGCCGCAATTTTCTTGAGAAAATTTGCTACACTCACACGGGTTTACAAGATACACGCAGCCTACCGCTTACAAAATAATGGCCGGCTAGCTTGCAAAGTAGCGGTAACTGCTCACCGGAAATGACTACGTTGTTAGTCAAAGCCACCTCGATTTAAATTTGCCACTTCCGCCAAATTCCATCTAAATTTACGTAGCAATAGTAACAAAAAAGAGCTGAAAATTAAGATAAACATTAAAAAAATGGATAAATCTTTGTTTGTATGCTCATTTCGTTTATTAATTGGATAAAAAAAAGTAATAATGTTTGTTTGCGGATGTCTTCGAATATTGATGGTAATTGTAGAGAGAGGGAGCTACTAGTCGATCAGGAACGCCAACCTTGTTTAAATGTCCTAATAGTTTGGCGTTAGGATCTAACCTCAAAATTTCTTGTGCTTTCAAAACGTTTTTCTTTTAACAAACAGAGTATTTAAATAAAGAAGCGACGTGTGTAGGTAAGTTTTTTATTTTTGTAAGGTAAGGATGCAATCTATATCACATTTGTTTTAGAAACTCCAGAATGATTA
This sequence comes from Cynaeus angustus, assembly GCA_030157275.1. Lineage (NCBI taxonomy): Eukaryota > Metazoa > Arthropoda > Insecta > Coleoptera > Tenebrionidae > Cynaeus > Cynaeus angustus. The sequence goes on from CM058059.1 coordinate 27,007,736, forward strand.
TCCCTGTTCGATGTTTTACTTGTGGGAAAGTCATCGGGAATAAATGGGAGGCATATTTAGGGTTGTTGCAGGCTGAATATACAGAAGGTGATGCTTTAGATGCGCTGGGTTTGAAGAGGTATTGCTGCAGAAGAATGTTGCTTGGTCATGTTGATCTTATCGAGAAGTTATTGAATTATGCCCCATTGGAAAAGTAGAGGTATAGGACATAAATTGATTTAATTTTGTATTTAATTTAATGAGTTAGACTTAATAAGAGCTATTTTACATATCATTGTTTGTCTTTTACCTATGAAAAGCTTAAACCAAAAAAGTTGTATTTATGTTTGATCAAATTTGAAAAATTTCAGTTTATTTAGTTTTTGAATTGGTATAAAAAAACAACTTACTGAAATTCTTGACTTTGACACCAAAATATGCACTGTACAACTAAACATTATTATCTACCTATTAAAACTGTCATATTTTAATCTGGTATCATATCTAGTCAAGATATTCCAAAAATAGATCGTTCTAAAACTGGCTAAACAACAAATTGAAGTACTAGAATCTAGCTCGAATTGTTTGCTACAAAAAAATAACAGCAATTTTTGTTTTTTTGATTAATCTTGTAAGTTCTCTTTCCTTTAACTTCATTAGGATGATACTTTCATGAAATTTTGTTTACATTATAAACATTCAGCGAGAGGTTTTTAAAAACTTAATGTGCGTTGACAAATATTGCACCATAGTGCGCAACGAAAATTAGTCATGTGAGGAACAGACTCTTTTATATCTACATATATTATTTATTGTATAAGCAATGTCAATGTTAGGTACAATGAAAACAGTCAAATCCAGTTTGAATTATTATAATTGAAAATGTAAACCAACAAAAGCTACACTAGCACAACTTGTCAACTCTTGTATTGCGGCAATTAGTTATTTATTTAAGTGACGAGGAAATAGAACATCATTTACCTAAGAACTTTAGTTGACAGGAAATTATGTGCTATTGTACCTTTCAGTATGTCTAAAAATCTATAAATTTCCTTCATTTTCCGTCATTAATGTGAATGTTCAGACTTTTTCAGGCACATGATTGTTCACATTTGACTGTAGTGAAAAAAACGATTTTAGTTTTATTAATAAACGTACCATAAATTGAGTAAGTTTAGTGAGATTGCTGATCACATTGAAACTTGGATAGCCCACAGTCTTATAGGTTCTCAAAATTTGGACGATTCTTTACCGATTGGATTTTCTTCACAAATCAGACAGTCGCGGAATTTAATTCAATACTGGACGTGATTCAAAAACTCTTTTAAAGATCGCGTTTTTCTTTTCCTTACACCAAATTTTCTTGATATTAATTATTAGTTCCGAGCTTTTTCATTAAAAACAATTATTAACCGAGACCGAGATCCACCGTGCAAAACTGACAAAAGTAGCACAATGAAATAGAAAGTCAGTTTTTTACAGCCATGTCTTATATCTCTATTTACCCAGTTGCGGCAACAAAATATCTACAACTCCATATCCTCTTTATGAAAAATTACCGACTAATTGAGTACGTAAAAATATTAATTTGTTATAATTTAAAGTCGATATATCTACAGATAGCGGCCCCTAATCACACAAAAATATGTATCACAATGCAACAGAAGCTTAATAACTTAGGCGGACGAAGGCAACTACAACGAGAAGAACTTCAAAAAAGCGGAAGGTGGTACTGGACTCGGAGGAGTGATTCCTCCAGCTTCTTGTAGTCTAGCACGAAATTCCGGGCATTGGTCCGCTATGCAAGGATGTCCTAACGATCGCCAGAAAAGGCAACGACAGTATCGACACAGAGATAACATTTCTGCATATTGTCGATCTTCACTAATTCCGAAAGATCTGAAACACACTTTCGTGAATTCTGTAGAAACGAACTAAAGTCTCACTTTTTTAGAGAATGATAGATATCTTTCCAGTCAACTTTCTCGCAATTTTTTGGTAAAACTAAATCTATTTGATGAGGCGAAAAATGGAACTTGGTTAGTTCCCTCCAAATCCTCTGCTCTCCCACAATAGCCGCCATCTGTTCACAAGCTTGAGCACTAGCAGTCAAATCTCTGTGGTCCGACAATCTCAAGATAATCTCCCGAATGCACTCTTCGGGCAACTGCATAAGCTGAGGTCTAGAATCTGGGTTGAGTTCGCAAATTTGCATATTAGCAGCCATTTTGAGTATGCGTTCTATTTTGGCAGTGTGTTCGCTCCATAACATCTGTGAACCTAACAATCCACCCCAACAAGCTGATCGTTCTGCGTCACTTAATGCTCTCAAATTTTTTAATAACTGACGAAAATTTCTTGGATTATGTTGGCTGACCACCGCTTGTGTTGCGACTTCTTCGAGCATTGCTAAGAGGACTTTTTGCGCACATCCGGAGAGGGCGGTCATTTGTTGACCAATTAGTAGACCGAGGAGAGCACAAATGTAGTTGAAACGTCGGACGTCTCGTACGGCGCTCATGAAATCCAGTTTTTTGACGGCTTCGTTTAGTTCATTAAATCCTGCAATCTGGTACAAGAAATTAATTTAAGTTCGTGGAATTTAAAGAGGCTTACTTCTTTGGTGGATTTAATTGTTATGTGGCAATGGGGTTGTATGGCAGTCTCATTGTTTGTGAAAGTGGAAGGTTCTTCTGTACTAGATTCTCTGAAAAAGAACGATAAAATATAAACGTTTTGAGCTTTACGGAAAGTTTCTTTCTGCTTTAAGTTTTTAACGTAGTTTAAGAGAAGATTCTAGATATATATTAACGACTAGTTTTGTTTTTATTTTTATTTAAATTTAGACGTAATTTTTTCAATCTCAAATTGTATTTGAAAAATAAGCTGCGAACTTTAAAGAGAAAATTTGTCTAAAATACTCAATAGACATTACATATTTTTATTATTTTTATCTCCAAAAATTATCTATAGCAATTTATTTTAGTTTGTGAGCCAATTACTCTCATCAATCACATATTTGCTTATTATGTTTCATTTCAAAATAAATAAGTTATTTTTTTACACTTTCAGGTTTTTTGAAATTAGAACTAGATCACTTTAAAGGTTTAAACCATTTTAGAGTTTTAGTTTTCATATTGAAATCTTTGAAATACGTGGAATCTTTTAAAATCTGCGTATTACTAAAAAAAGCAAAACCTTTAAAAAAAATTAAATTTTCTGTGAAACTGTTTTGCAAACATTGTAGTTTTTGGAATAATTCAACGAAATCGCTGAATTCTTTAAATTTTTTAAATTCCTAGAAACCTTGAAAATCCTTGGATTGTAAGAGACTATTTGAAAAATAATTTGTTTCTTAAAATATTTAAAATCTTCATTAATTTTTGATTTTCGTGGATTGTTTAAGATGCGTTTTTTTTTTGTAATCATTGAATGTTGAATTTTGTGTCATATTCTTTGAAACCACGGAACATTGAAGAATTGAAAACTTTCCAATATTTGTCCAATCTGTAGAATCTTTTTCGGATCATTAGAATTTGCCGATTCTCTTGAACCTTTGAATTCTTTAGAATCTTAGCAATATATTCAAATCCTTTTGAATCTATGGAAGTTGGATAGTATGGCGTCTTTGGACATTCGAAATTTTCACAATTTATAGATTCCGCAGAAAAATTCTTATGTTAAGAAATCAAGAATTTGGAAACATTAAAATCTTTAGGGAGCGTGGAATCTTTGAAATTCTTGCACTTCTTGAATGACTTAGACTTAGACCTCGCATTTTTTGATTTCTGTAATATATATTTTTTTTTGGAATCTTTAACATCGTTGAATGTTTGGAGCATCTGGAATCTGGAATATCTGGCGTCTTCTGCATTTTTGGATTTTAGATCTTTGAGATTTTTTTTTTTTGTGAAACCGTAATTTTTTTATAGGTACCTTGTAATTTTGAGAATATGAAAAATACATATTTTGAATTCCTAATTTTTAGAAGATTCAGAGAATTTGTAAAATTTTTGGAATATTTGAAATATAAAAAAATACAGTCTCTGGAAATCCTGGGATCTTCAAGTTGCATGGGTTTTCTGAATAAAATTAAATATATGAATTTTTGGAATATTTAAAATATCTCAGAACTTTAGAATCCTTAGATTACACTGAATGTTTCAATTCTCCTAAAATAAAACGAGGAATATTTATTATTTATTATCCAACAGAACAGTGGTTTGCAACAGATATAAAAAAAAATATGCAGAGAATATGAAGAATTTAAGATTTTTTTAAGTTTTAATGGCATACAAGAAATACACAAAAAATCATATTAAAATCATATCATACAACATTCTGCATGTATCTATCATCATGTTTTTCGTAAAATTTTTCAAGTTTCTTAAGATCCTTAGAATGTCCGCAATTTTCAAAATCTTTAATAGTACTAACATCTTTAACCTCAAAATCGCCAAAAACTTAATTTAAAGACATTACATTTCTCAAATTTTCAAAATGTTGTCAATCTTATACTGTTAATTATTAGAAAACCTCAAACATTTTTGGGTTCCTTCTAAAAACCAGAACTAAGCTTGTCAAAAAGAGTCGGTCGTAAATAGAATACATTTATTTCGCTAGATCTGAAGTCTATTATACACTCAGCACACAATAATTATACTGGTAATTTCCATACACAAATACACCACTTGTCAGAAATCTTCTTAAATAAGAGCTCACACAAAAAAACAATCATTGCCATTGACATCCCAATCAAGAAAATCAAAAATACAGACTGAATATCGTGCAACGAGAAAGGCTGATTATCAGAATTACCCTCAACATTCTTCAACATCAACGTTATTGTATAACTTATAACCACATCGTTATACCATTTCCCTACTAAACCGCTCTCTAAAAACCTCATCATTAGAACGTTAAATTTAAGCAAATACGGTGATCCTTCGGGCACCATAAACGACATATGGTAAGAAACAATGGAATCTCGTGAAATGTGCAACAGGGGCTCACCGTGCCTCATGTACAGCAAAATAAAAAGTTTCGCGTCCTTCCTTCGATCTAAAGCCACAACGTTTCTTCCAAACGCTGCCTGTTTCATGGAAATTCTATACGCATGAGTTACTTTCTGGTACAAATTCTTGATCAACTTGGTGTCTTGACTGTTGAACACTTGTAAAGACGTTGAAATAGCTAAACCAGACTCGTCTAGTTCTTTCAAAGTATCAATATCGGAGTAGTACGATATTTTACTGAACAATTTCACCAAGTTTCCTTGGAACGTCCAAATTACGATAGCGTTAAACACCATGCAGGATGCTAAAAAAACGTTTCTTCCTTTGCGTTGTTGGATGTTAACCGGCGCCGACATCAAAATCAAGAAGACATCGATCGTCGTGCACGATTTACAATATCTGAAACTGTAGTGTCTAATCAACCACCAGAAGAACAGAGCAAAAGCACAGGAGAACATTAGAAGGAGCCACGTTTTCCATTGGAAACAATTCAGAATTGCTAAACCTTGAGGCACACTTGAGGCTTTCGGAGCCACGATACAAATGTCGTCGTTGAAGTATGTGTAAGTGTATTCGTAATTCCCCACGTGGTGGTACATCACAAACATTCCATTAGCGACCAAATCGATAAGATCGTAGACTGCATATCCTAAAGAACCTGTGATCCATCCTTGGTCCCACTTCTTTCCAAAGTTTCGCTGCTGTTTGTGCACCGCTAGGACACGGAAATTCATCTGTTTTGCTAACTCTCCTAAGACTGTGCCGTCAACTCCTATGAAACCGCTGTGTTTGTGGGTTTCAAGGTATATAGGGTCGTCCTTCATGTTTTCAGGAATGTGCTCGAGAGCTGTGGGAAGTCTTTCGAGGATTTTGATACGTAGAGGATACTCCTCGAGATCTTCGAGGGAATTCAAGATCGTGATGCCATTCGCTTGGGATATTTCGTACGTGTTTATAATACCCCAAGAGGTGGAAGTCTTGCGAAAAGGTCTGTAAATGTACACGAGATGAGAGGACGAAGTGTAGAGAACGGCGTTAAGAACGTGGAACTTGCTCCAGATTGTTAATAAAACGTCTGTGATGTCAGAATCAGAAGAACAGTCCGAGTTTAGCACGAAGAGAGCGTGTAACGCACGTCTGTTTTTGACAGAGACATGGTAAGAACCATTTAGAAAAGTCACTAAAGAACTAAAGCTCGAAGAAATGATAATTTGAGCCTTGTTTGTGTTAGACGACAGCGTTCTGTCTACTGACTTTTCTTCAATGACTCCTTCAGTTATTCGAATCGCAGCTTTATCTATTGTAAAGTTGTAATCCAAGACAAACTTCTCGGCCAAAAATTCCTCGAACTCGGGGTTTGGAGCGACATCCACCTTAGCGTCTAACTTTTTTACTTCTATACTAACTAAAGTCACGCTAAGAACGTCAGTAATCAGCTTGGTACAAAAATCAGTAGCCGAAGACTCCACTTCGCCGTCGGTAACAATCTTGATCTCTACAGACTTTGTTGTTGAAAAATAGTCGGAATAAAAATTAGAAAAACCTCCATCATCGTTCGTGATTGCACAAACGACAATCTCTAAAGACGTTACGAGCAATAAAGTCTGCATTTTCACCAAAAGTGACTTTTCAGCTTCTACAAAATACGAATGACATCAAACTACGCTTTAATTCTTTATGTATACATTCGTAGGTAAACATAAATATTGAAGATGTCACCCCGAAAACTAACACGATGAAGGCTAGCTGCATGTCGTACAAAGAAAACGGTTTCACTTTGTCGCGCTGTTTGCTCACTTGTATTTTCCTCGTGATGCCATCAACCACGACTTGATACCATTTAGTGGTTAGACCACCTTCGACCATTCTTCGGATCAACTGGTTAAACCGTGGTAAATAAGGAGAACCTCGAGGTACGATAAAACCCAAGTGGTAACAAATAGGGCATTCTTCAACAACATGCAGCAGTGGCGCACCATCATTGTCGGTGTACACCAGCTGAAACAAAGCCGCATCTTGTTTTCTTTCCAAAGCTGCGGTATCTTTAACAAAAGCGGTTCTTTCAATCGCGGTTTCATTCTTGTCGATCACTTTTTGTTGCAAGTTTTTGAACAACAGTGACTCGTTGGTGTTGAAAATAGACAAAGACGTTAAAATTTTCAAATTCGTATGTTGTAAATCTTCGAGAGAGTTAACATCGGAGTAGTATGACTTCGCACTAAACGACTGTACTAGTTTCGCTTGAAAAACTGCATTGATACTGACGAGAAAGATGAGGCAAAAATACAAAAATCTCCTTTTCCGGGAATTCAGTTTTATCTTGATGAAAATATTTATGAAAAGATTCATGATTAATACCCAGAGTCTCCCACAGTCTGGAGTACTTTCAAAGAGCTGGAACATGTACCAGACGAAAGCACACAACGAAATTACCAATAAAAGTAGCAACCAGACGCGGTATTCGAAACTGTGAAAAATCTCCACCCAGTGAGGAATGCTCTCAGATTTTGGGGTGACCACACAGATTTGGTCACTACTGTAGGGCACTGTAAATTCAACACAATTATACTCTTGTTCAGTTATGAATCGTCCGTTTGAAGCTAGATCTACAGCACGTCGTACAACAGCACCGAGAGTACCTGTTGTTGTACCGTCGTTCAAAATTTGACCATAGAACGAATGTTGTGGCGAGTTTGAAACGAAAATGGTAAAATTCATGGCTTTTGAGAGTTCGAGTAAAATGTTGCCATCCAAACCAGTATATATGTTGTTATCTACGACAGCTGTGGGTTTTCTGGGAAACATAGCTGTAGATAACGTATGTCCTTTCAAATTCAAATGTTTCTGCTTATGGAGAAACGGCATTGGTTCTAGTTGCGACACTCTCAAGGTCCCAAATAGGTTGTGAACGTAATAATTAGTGGTATTGCAATTACAGTTTGCTACGATAATAAAATCTAGGATCCAAAATTGTTCCCATAACAGCTTCGAGAACAATTTGATCCTCTTGAATTCTGTGGGCTCCTTCCCATTTTTGAGTAAACAAACAACGTAACTTGCTCTGTTGTTGGGAATAAAATTCCCGGGATCTTTTCGAAGATAATAGTTCAACATTTCTAAGTCACCAATTAAAATGTGATTATCATAATCATTACAGGTACGTCCACACAGTGTTCTTTTTCCACTACTTTCATCGGTGTTGTAATATCTAATTTTTACACTGTTTCGAGAGCCGTACAGATGAAGTGCCTTTACAAAATCTTGTGCAAAGCATTTTCCGTTATAATCTCCCTTGTTGAATAATTGAGTTACAGTTACCCTACTTTTGAATAAAGAATACGTAAAACGATTTTTCAAACTTAATTCAACTACACTGCAACTTTGTTCTTTTTCTTCTTTGTATCCAGATTCAAAGGATAATGTAGTTTTGTATTCGTGAAATGTAAAACTGGCTAAAACTAAACATATTGCACCGATGTTTGTCATATTTCTCGTTTCAGATTTGAATAACTGATTTCTAATTTAATTCGTTCTGCTTTTACTTGTTAAAAGCAATTAAATTGTCGCCGCTTTAATTTTGTAATTATGGATGACAACAACGCTGAAGAATACTTCATTTTAATAAAAAAAAAGTCTGCTGGTATTAAGAGTTTTTTTTTTTTTTTTTTTAATTAGACACAGCGACTTTTAAGTCTAATTGCTTTCGACTTCTAAAGGATAAATTTCGATAATCGTTAAGTCTAATAACTTTCTGTTTGTTTTTCACTGAAATGAAATACAACTATTCCATTCTTGTAAAGAAATGTCATTTTCGAGTTTCTTAAGTCGCTTAAAAATTAAAACAGGTTCTTAAAAAGTCACGTAAAAAATTTCTATTTCATGATTCCATGGGGATGAGACAACCCAATATAAATTTAATTTCCGGTTCTTTCGGATCTCGTTCGATGTTTTTATTTAATCTTCTTTGGAATTTTTTTACCACTACGGAAGGTCGCCTCGTGGCTGATCGACAAAAAATTAAAAATGTTCAAAAAAATTGCTAAAAATTTGATAAATTGTTGCTTAAATATACAAGAAAGCAGTTATCTTGGCGTACGATACTTAATTGGAAAAATGACCGGTGAAAGTATCTTGATAGCAAGATAAAAAATCAGATTGATTTAACAGCGAACTTTTTAATTAAAAAAGAGACTTTCGAATCGTTGGGTATTGTGAAAATCAAAAGTTTAGACTAGAAATTGATCAAAATTAGAAATTTCTTAGATTGTAGAATGATTGTTGAGAGATGAAATAAGAAAATCCGGAACGCGAAAAGTGAGAACTATGGTATATACCAAAAATCTAACATATCTAAAAACGTACGCCGAGGAAATATAAACTGCAAATCTATGATCTAAAAATTAACAACATGATAATTTAAAATTCAGCCACTTTAGAAGAATTTGGAATTTGATGGTTCATCACCCAATTATGATGGAAGCTTATAATATGTCTAAAAATGTAGAATTTGAAGGATAAGCAAAAAATAAATCTGGGAAAAAAGTTCTAGGAATCTACGAATCAAAAGATTGAAATGAAAATTTTGCTCACAAACTTTTTGATATCAAAAATCAAACTTTGTTCAAAAACCAATCGAGTTATCGCGACTAACAGATGATTGACAATTTGACATTTTTTTCTCAATGAAAACACCATAGAATTCGGGAACCTTGGCGTCGATCGATAGCCCGAAGCGAGAATTTCCAAAAAATGAACAAATTTCTATCGATTTCATTTCTACTCAATTTTTTTTTTGAAAGATCATAATTTTCTATCTCTATATTGATCAACATAGTTGCAAAATTCTGACTCATAACATATATATTGTGTCAATCGTATGATAAAAAGTGGGACAGTAAACAAATGCAAATCGTTATCTTATCATACAAGAATTACTTCCGTTTGGGAAAACGTAAATGTACGAGTAGTTTTGTGGACTACAAATTTAATAAGTCTTATTTTAATTACTCATTAATTCAGAATTTAAAATATATTATCATCATCAGAGTGATGATTAGTTTAATCATCATTCTGATGATGGTATCATAGATACCGAAACATATGTAAGTGTGTTTCTAAAGTGTGTGTTTGGTGTAGGGTTTTTTTGAATATATTTTAATCTTAAAAAACACCAAGTGATCAAGAATAGATCTAAATTCAGAATTTTCTTATATTGAAAATTTTGGTGAAATATTTAAGTTTCCACACCTACACACCTGCTGTAAACTCACGTTCAATAAATATAAATATTTTCACAAGCTGCCCTGTAATTTAAACAAATATTTAGCTCACCGTCAATTGCAAGCCTGATTAGAATTAATAATAGAACTTTGGACGTAATTTGGGTTAAGTCGCTTTTTCGTGATAAAATAAAAAAATTGTCATCACACTACATAAAAAACAGAGCACTGTGTGAATATTTTTTTCAATAAGAGTATTCAAATCAGCGAGGCATGTTTCCTAAATGCGACTTTCACAAGATTGCATAAAATTTTGGCCGCTTACAGGTGAATGGCAGATCTTTTGAATGGTGGTGAAGAGCTTCATTTAGTGGCACCGAAAAAAAACATAACTACGAAATTCTCAAAATTGTGCAATTAAAAGGGTTGTGCTTTTTAAAAATGATGATATGGCATAATTTCATAATTAAAGATAATTGTAAATTACAAGAAAATACGCCGCAAATTTTTCCAGACACGTCCGAGACTTAAAGAAAGTGAACAAATAACGCGAAAACATAAAAAATAGAAAAACTGTATTTGTCACCATCCGCGTGAATGTTATTGTTGAGAAAGTGGCGAAAGCGAGAACAAAGAAACAACATTGTAGAAACGGATCGATCGGTGTCCACCGAATTTAACTTACTTGATTGTTTTGCAGTTTTCTAAGACTTTTTTCTTTTCCCATCCTTCTTGTGTTTTCACCCAAGCTTCTCCCGGTGAACGCCAGTCTTTAGATATAAAAGGCATTATTTTTTAATTGTTGCAGCCAAACAGCTGATGTAAACATACACATATACTTTGCCACTCACTTTTCCGATGGCGAGATATTCTGCGCAGTCAGCTGATCCTCTGCAGGTTTGCGCATGAACGTTAACCTTTTCAGGGACAAACCTGCCACAGTTGTTTACGTTTTTCTCCACAGAAAATTCAAATAGAGCAGCTTTATGTTTTATTAGTTTTGTTCTAGTCGGTTTGCTTATTGAGTCATGGCAATGTATGCTGCTGCAATTAGTTGGATTGTTTGCTTTTTTTTGTTTATTTTAGTGTTGGATTAGAGTCATTGACCATTATAAATGTTGGAGTACCGTTTTTCGGTATTTTTGGTTACAGATTATACTCTTTATATAAACCGAGGTTGTTCACCTTCTCGAAATAGTTCAGCGTTTCAGACGTAAATATTACACAGCCAGACAGTCTCTTCAGACGTTTCTCTTTAAAATGCATTGAGATGGTCGATATTAAAAACATCCAAAGCTGCATTTATAAGAATTTCCTCGGATCTATCTCTGTGTCCAATACTACTTCTAAAAATCACACTTTTTTCATCTCTAAACTTTAAAATAGATTCAAACATTCTTAATAATTGAGACCCCAGAAATACGATGGCATCTCGATATCTGCCAGATCTTCAAAATTTTCTGAAAACTCCGGAACCCGGACTCACACGTTAATTCCGGGGTCAACGTTGAATTCCTCGTGATTCTACGAGAACCAAATTTATGATAACTGAATCAAAATTACACGATTTAACGCGACTCTTAAGTTATCATAATGTTTTTGATAGCCATAATTAACCATTTTTTTCTCGAGAATAACGCGACAGATCCCGGAATCTTTGACGTCGATCTATCGATCGGAACAAGATCTAAGAACGTGCAAAATCTCATTTTGGTACGTGTGCTAGTTTAGAAGATATGGACGAATTGTGATAAATGAACAAATTTCCATTCATTGAGTGAGTAATCAGTTTTTTGACAAATTGCAATTTTAGAAATCGAGATAAGACCGGATTCTTAGTATTTAAGACTCCGGAAATACGATATCTGCCCTAATTAATTTTGTATTTTGTGTGTCAGATCGTCTTCCAACTGAATTTTTTTCCCGCGAGTTCTGGGTTTTATGTTATTGTTAGCATTTTTTCATGGGGAAGTTTCTTTTATGGAATGCAATTCTATTTTCATTATTTGTTTCTTTATTATTTATTCTTTCTAAATGCTCCAACTCTCATCTTTTTGGTGTTTTGACTAGGGCTACTTTTGTTCGATAACTCGAATAGCAGCGTGAGTTCTTAACTTTTTTTTTAACTCACAAATCTCCCTTCTATTTCCCTCCCTGTAGATTCCTTTTGATATTTTTTATTCCCAGATCTCTAGTTTTTGTCTTCTTTATCTGTGTTAAAACTACTACTTCTTTCCACTTCCGTACAGAGTTGTGACTCATCACCGAATTTATACAGATGCATTTTTGTTTACCTGTTTTTTTTTTCAGACCAGCTTAGTTTTTATTAAATTTAACAAAACTTCGTTTTGTTATTTTCCTTTGGCAGTAAAATAAATAATACTGGCTAACTTTCCAAATTTCGCTTCTTTTTCTTCTTCTTATTCTGTTTTTAGCTCATTTGTGTTTTCTCTTCTTTCGTGTTTTTCTCATCTATTTACTTACACTTTACTTTACTTCTTCTGCTAATTTCTGAAATGTGAAAACTTTGTACCATCTAAGTATTTTTTTAGTATAATTTAAATATATTTTTTAAAAATTCATATGCTGAAAAAATATTTTAGTTACTTAATTTTTGGTAATTATTCAACAGCCTCACATTTTTATTCCCTTTCATCTTTCAGAAAAAGATCACGATTTTCACCAGCACGAGATTGTCTACTTCCACTAAGAAAATCATTAAAGACTTGCGTAAGATATTTTTTCTAGTTGTAGTTTTTAAATTTTCATTTCGTTTTAATGCAATCTGTAATTGATTTTCTTTTTGCTCCCCGAAACAGATGATGGATGAGATCCCTAAAACAATGAAGTTCCATTGTCTGTTATCTTTTTTGCATTTTGTATGACAACTTTTTCTAAAATTATGTAAACTATGTCGTTGTTTAGATTGTTTGTGGTAAGCGTAATTAACTTTAAAATATTTAAATTTTCAAATTTGTTTGCACGTTCAGTCTTGTGAATTAAAATTAGTTTCATACCAATTCAGTTGATCGACCTATATATTTTTTTCAATATTATATCATAATTCATTGCGTATTTAAGCTTTTTGTTTGAGCGAGCAAAGTCTTAAGAAAATTGTATTAGATTTTAGTCTGTGTTCAAGAAAATTTAATTTTTGTCGACTTTTCATAATTTTTAAGTAGTTATTTAGAAGAGTTAGGAATAAACATTTCGATCCCTGTTTATGAGAAAACTTTTTTCAGGAGTATCATTTATTTACATCAAGAAATGACCTGAAACAACTAATATACGAAAATAAAAATATACACATCATATGTAGGACATTTATAAATAATTTATTACAAATACATGGCATTCAATACTATTTAGTAACATTTACACCAAAAACATTTGCAGCATACGTATTTACAATCAGTCCATTAAACATAACATCCAATGTTTAAAAAAAAAAATTGATATGTTAGAATAAAATAATGATCTATACATTCAGAAGAAAGCTAAAAGTCAGCGCAAGATGAGATGTGAATGAGAACCTAAAAGGAGTGTCGGTTCTTCATTTTCTTCGTCTCGAATAACAAAAATCCGTATAAATAGTAAAGAAATAGATAAAAAGAAACGCTACGATTCGTAAACAACAAAATACAACTACGTGGTTATATGTAGGTATTTCTTATAATATGTATTCCTAAATATAAATTGTCTGACATGACACGGAATTATCGATGTTTGGCTATGGAGGGACGGTCGTTGACCAATCACAAAAAGTTCCTTCAATTGATGAGGTTTATTAGACTGTGATAATCGTCCTCGCTCAATATCTCGTCGTTACTGAAACAAAATACAAGTTTAAAATTTACAGTCGCTTTAATGATTTCCTCGCAATCAATGATGCGAAAGCATTAGTAATTTATCGTTGAAATACCTGCTATCTACATCTCTGCGTTTTCTCTGGACAAACAGTTCGCTGGTCGCTTCAATGCAAAGAAGGATGAGTTTCTTGTCGCACGTATATGGAGTTTGTTCCAATAATGTGGGTCCTTTGAGTGATCCTGCAAGTCCCACTTTATCACGTGATGCCGAATGCCAAGCGTCACATGACGTGTCCAAAGCTCTTTCTCCATTCACCAAAGCTCCATGCCATACCGCTTTGTGAGGCCAAGAAAGATCAGTTAATACGTTCTTCCCGTTAAAAGAGTAAATGCGGGGCGGATGTGGGAATGGGGCGCCATCTCCTTTGAACATTTCAGACCAAGAGTTGAAAAGTACTTCACCTCTCAGATTAGATACAGGCAGCTTGCGATCCGCCAGTCTCACAATAGAATCGACGTTTTGAACGCGCGATGAGAGAAAAGCTCGGAAAGTTCCTCGCAAACCTGCTCGACGAGCTTCTCGATAACATGAATAATCTGCACCACGTACGCCGTGAACGTCTCCGGTGTAAGCTTCGTTTAACGCCGCCATACGTAGCTGGAAATGGCAATAACAGTCAACATTATTAGATCCGGTCTTAAATTTTGGATTTTACGTGCAGTTTACTTTCATAATAATGAACTAGATTACAATCGATTTTTCACAACACAACGTGTTATTGATTTTTAGTGACGGGGAAAACCGATATTTTACTATGTTCATGACTTTCACAAAAAAAAAAGAGAAGATTATTCAGACACTCGCATTTGGACTGAGTATATGTTTCCAAAATTTGTGATTATTATAAAAAACTAATGGTCCGGCCGAAACTTCGAAAACTTAGAAAATGTGCCCTTAATTTTTTTTTAATATCCTTGGAATATTCTCTTTAAAATCCTTTAGTTTTCTTGGAGCCCTTGGTTTTTTAAAATTATTCGATATTTCAAAATAATTTTTATTTTTTGAATTGTCATTCGAATTTTTCTTGTTTATATTCCTTAAACATTTAAATTTTTGCTATTTATTGTTTGAAAGTTTCACAATTTTAAAATTTTCTAAACTTTAGATATTTTCAGATATTTCTTAGATGTTTTTTAGAATATTTGTATTCGTTGCAGATTTTTAATTTTTCATTTTTCAATACTTTCCACGTCTTTTATGCTTTACTATTAAATACTTTGTATTTTATTTACTCACCTTAATTTTTTTAACTTAATTTTGAAATGTATATATTTTTAAAATTCTATCGCTATAATTTTTGTTACTTGATTTTTTTTTAAATTTTTATATTCTGGATTTGCAGTAAGCTAATAACAATAATATTTTAAAATAAAAAAATTGGTAATTTTGTTTCAAATTTTTAAAACATTTTTTCACAAATTTGTAAATTTTGACAGTTTGAAATTTTTTTTAGAACTTTTGAAATAGAACTGAGAAGCGAGTTAATACACGTTACAATTAAAAAAAAAATCTTTGATGATATCTTTTTATGAGAATTAAGTTTAAAATTAAAATTAGAAGAGTACCGTGAAATTAATTAACGATGAAGACGTAAACTTTTTTTCAGAGAAGACTATCAAATTTCATTAAACACAAGAAACTTGTTTATTTAAGAGTGTTGTTTACAACGGCGAAATCGTTTTGGTATCCTTTCTAGGATAAAATAGCTGTAATCCCTTGTTACACAACAAATATTGTGAAGTATCTGTAATATCAATATACACATTTGTGGGAAATCCAATTTTCACTTAATCCCTCTCAGTCTTTTCGTGAAATCGCCAAGAATTATTATCTTAACTTTCCATCAAAACAAAAAACTTCACTCGAGACAATTAACTGAAGTTGTTCCAACAAAAAAGTATTTTTCAAAACTGTAATATTTTGTGAAGAAAAAATCGTCGAACGTACGGTTTCCCTTCACACAATCGAGCTCGTGCTTGTTATAACGGAAAATTGTTACACTTTAAGGTTTTTATTTCATCATGTTAGATGATAGGAAAGTATTGCATGGTCATCGATTCGTAACTAATGCTGTAGAAAAGATGTTTGCGATGGCAATAAAGAATCCAATTTCGGTAGACAACTATTCTTTGTGTTCGTCATTTACTATCTCTACATACTCACCATTTTCGGATACCACTGAAACAGAAAAAGAATTAATAAATTACGGGAATTACTTTAGTTGTTTATACATAATAAAGTATTCGTCTCTAGAGCATAAAATGTGTGGTGACCGCTACAAGAAGAGCTTTTCCCAAGCGACTAATTTCAGTTACGCGTCTGCAACAAATCTGCAGTTTTATGAGCCATTCAAGAAAGCGATAACAAGAGCCGTTTATATGAACACGTCAACCAAAAAGTATCAAAAATTATTTTTTTAATTCTTGTCGTATTTTTTAACAATTATTTCGATTTGTATGTTATGACCTCAACTTGAGATTTCAAGTAATAACTTAAGTGCTTTCATATCATCAATCTTTTAAAAAGACCTCTTCGTTCGAGGAAAATTTGTGAAAAATTTCATCAGATGAACGAGTCACTAGGGAAGTAAAATAAGTAAAATCGATAACAATTTGTATACAGAAATTTTCTAAGCAAGCAAATGTCAAGTGCTGAAGTGAAATCCGCCCCATAGAAATGTAAATAAGTGAAAATATATTCTTTGCTTCCTCTAATAAGAAAATATGAAATTTGTAGGTAGGATGAAATTAAGTAAAGGAAATCATTCCGAGAAGGAAAGCGTCATACGTATTACAAAACGTGGTGGATATTATAGCAGTCTAATCATTTTTATTTTTGAAATTTCTCAATTCAGTGTACCTTTAGGATTTTTTTATTCGTTAGTTTCTTTCCACATTTGTGTCGCCTTGGTTTGTGTAGTTTTTAAATTTCCTATTTTTTTTAATTTTCAGATTCTATAGGTTTTCAATTCAAACTCTTTGGATTCTTTGCGAGTTTCATACCTTTCGAATTCTTTATATTCTTTAATTTCTTAATTTGGTACATTCGCAATTTTTTAAAAACCTATCCTTTAGATTTTTTTAATTGTTCATAATTTTTATGTCTCGCAATTTTTCAAGCTTTTGTACGCTTCGACTTGTTATTGATTTGTGGTTGCTCTCCTGGCCATGACATTCGTTTCTATATTAAATTGTTTATTACGAAAACATGATAGAACTATATTATTTTATTCATGTGTAAAACAATAGCGATGTAGTCTAGAAACTAACTTATTTCAGCACGTTTTATCTTAAAAAAATATGTGGATAGATAAGATTAACGCTCCGGGCGTGAAATATGAGGGTAATTCCTTGTTTATCTTTCGTCTTTAAATAAATTCGTTTTTGTTGAAAATAACTTTCATGAAATTAAAAAAAAAATCATTTCCGCAGATGTGGATGTTTATTTTAAGACATTAAACACGAAAAACAAACAACATTTTACGCACGCAAATGTAGGTCGGTTAAAAATGGTGGATGCGCCGGTTTACGGAGCTATTTTCAGCTGGTTTTCGTATTTTGATGAATCTTACATGAGCGTGTAAGTAGATTTTCGGCGCATTTTAGCCTCTGGAGGTGGTAAGCAAAATTTGGAAACTCTCAGTACTTACATTGGAAACATCGGCTGGTTTGGATATGTGATTAATGAGATTACTGGCTTCGAAGGGCGGCCTAAGTTGTGGGCTACTTGTGGTAGGTGGAGCGGGTGTAGTTACGGGTAGAACAGATCCCAACTGGAACACAATATATTCAAACTCCACTCAGTTCGGACGTGTTTTTTCCTATCTTTTATAAATTTCTATCGTTTGGAAATCTCCCAAACCGTTGAAAAATGACAGAATATCAAAGTTGAAGCAGATAAGCAGTTATGAAGCTTACCGCAATGTATTGCCAGCCATTGTTAACTCTCACAAGAAGTGCTTCTTCTTCAATAACATAGGCCAAAGTTCCCACGGGACTGACCGACGACATCTTTATCATGGCGTCGTGGTCTTGGAAAGTTACAGCTCCAGGCACAATGCGAGCCGTAACTTCTTGTTCAGGAGCCGTGAATATAGGTGGACTTGCTGTAGATCTGCCTAAAAGAGATTTCAAATAATGGACATTCTCAACAGAGCGTTGCAGAAATCAAAGTTCAGCCCAAGTTAATTATAACCGTATTGTATGTACACCAAAACTGCGAATCTGAATTCATATCTTTTCGTTTTTACCATGAACGTAAAAGTAAAGTTAAACAAACAAAAATAATTACTGTCTGCCATCAAAGGCTTTTATTACGGCGGACGAATGGAAAATGACGAGTAAATTTAAAGAGTTTGCTCGACTGTTTTATTTATAACTCCGCCGCTGGTGGTTATATTAAATATTACCAAACTGATGTAATAACAACTAAAATGTTATTTTAATAAAGTTGATTGCGAGTGGATCCTGTTCATAGAAATTACGTTTGAAATTTACATTTGATTACACGTCTATTTGATAACTAACGATCCATATGTTCATAAAAGTTTTATGAAAACTATATTTCATATACCGCTATAGATGGCAGGTGTGGAGATAAGTACAAGTTTAACTACCTGGCTTTAAATCCTTCAATTCTCTTAGGGCTTTAAGTTCCTCCAAGCTACTTCTCATTCCTTCAACGTTATGCATGAACATAAATATTTTTTAGTATGTTACATGTTATTATTATGCACGTATCGTCAGCTGGGAATACTGCTGTGTTCCTTCTTTTCCAATATTTAAGCGTTTGGGAAAGAACACTTCAGTTTTACGGCAGATGACAGGGAAAAATTCGTGGTTACCTGGCCTTAAATTGTACGTTGGTTCTCCGAACGGAGGACCACCAGGTTCGCCTTTGGGTCCCGTCACTGATATTCCTGGAATTCCAGGCGCTCCTGGAGGACCAGGAGGTCCCGGCGGTCCCGGAACTGGAATATATCGAATGGCTTCATCGGAAGACGTCGCCCCCGGCAAACCAGGAGGCCCAGGATTTCCATCGCGGCCATCTCTTCCCGGAATCCCGTCTTGACCTCTGTCTCCCTTATCACCTTTCGACTGTTAAAATACAAACATTTTAACGGAGGAAATGTTTAGATAATCGGTAGACAAATATTAATGTCGTAAATCGGCAGAAAGAGTAATAATAGTGGTTTATTAAACGCACGCAAATTCATCATTATATAATGTCCTCATTTATCAACTGTATCAAATTGTCTCTTTTTGTGACAATAAATAATTTAACTAAACCTTCCCCGGTTGTTAACAGTCGGTTTTACGATATTTTTTGTCGTTTCTACATTTTCATAAATTAATAATACATGTGATGCCAACGTAACGTGGCGATAAAAATAAAAAAAGTGTGTTTATTCAAATTTAAGAGAAACTTACCCCTCCATAATTACCGGGATCTCCTTTTTCACCCTTTGGGCCCGAAATTCCTGGTAATCCTGCAGAACCCGGCCGACCCTAATATAAAAATAAACTCTTAGATCGGTATCGCCTTAACAATTTAGATTACAAAAAAGCACCCCGAAACAATTTTCTACGATCTACAGCAAAATTTATATTGGACATTACACAAATCTTTTAAATGGATTATTTCGCGAAAAATCAACTTGAATTTATGGCGGGAACGTTGAGATGTTCTTTATCACGTGCCCACGTAATTGAGAGCGAAATGTAAGTAACATTCAGCTGAACAATGGAAGTAAACAGTAATGCGGGTTTCTTTGTTTTGGTTTTGAAAAAAAAATCTATTTCTAACTGAAAGATGTTTATTTTTTATTAAATTTAAATACTTACGCTTCCGTTCTAAGTGAGCGCATAAAGAACTAGAATAAATAACCGATGATTGTGTTAAATTCGAGAACTTACCATCCATCCAGGCAATCCTATTTCTCCCACAGGTCCCGGTTTCCCTGGGGGTCCCGCCGGTCCTGGAGGACCTGGTTTACCTCGTCTTCCTCTCCTCCCAAGATCTCCTTTATCACCTTTTACAACGATGACGCTTTCACTGCCATTAGGAGTGATGATACTCCCTGGCGGCCCTCTCTCCCCTTTTTCTCCTTTCGAACCTGGAGGACCCACCGGTCCAATAGCTCCGTTTTCTCCAGGCTCCCCTTTTGCTCCTGTTAATCCAGGCGCTCCGTTCATTCCGGGAACTCCAGGTATCCCGGCTTCTCCATCTTCTCCTCTATCGCCCTTGTCCCCTTTTTCTCCGGGATCTCCTTTCGAACCGGGAATTGCAGGAACGATACCGGTCACGTCGGTACCGTAGGAAATTCCGGGATTTCCGGGCGGTCCCTGAGGACCCACGGCACCTTTTTCGCCCTTTTCACCGGATTTTCCGTGCGTTCCAGGTGTACCTGGTATACCATCTATACCGGGATTTCCAGGTTCGCCTTTGGAACCTAGGGCACCTTTTTCTCCGGGAAGGCCACGGTCGCCACGTTCTCCTTTTAAGCCGGCGGCACCGCGATCCCCTTTGGCTCCTTGAATTCCTTTTTCTCCTCTAGGACCTGAAGGACCTGGTTTGCCGGGTTCACCTTTAGTTCCTGGAACTCCGGGGCGAACGAGGGGACTTCCCAAGACTGTTTCCTGCACAAAAAAACACAAAATGGAATATGTGTAACGTGGAAGAAGGGCTAAAAGTCTTCGTCCATCGACTTATTTTTGACCCTCCTATACCTTGAATGGCCCTCTAGGTTTCCAGCTTGGCTGCTTGTGAGATCAGAAACAACAAAATTAAAAACTGTTAGGATTAGCGATTTTTCACTCACATCAACATTCTCGAATTCCACAGGTCCTGGAGGACCTGGTGGACCAGGAGGTCCTTGTTTTCCAGGAAGACCATCCCGTCCCGTTTCACCTTTAGCACCTTGCAAACCGACAGGGCCTTGAGGACCTCGTTCGCCCTTTTCGCCCTTATCCCCAGGTATTCCAGGTATTCCCTTATCCCCAGGAGGACCTGTAAGTCCAGGTATTCCCGGAGGACCCGGTTTGCCCCCAGTTCCCACAGAACCAGGAAGAAGGTTGGACGACGTCAAGGAACTTAATAGACTAGTGAAATTACACGTGCACACACCCTAAAAAAGAAATTTAATGGCGGTTAACTGCTGCAAATGTTGTTTGTACCTCCGGTGCTGATGGCCCTGGTAGTCCGGGGGGACCCGGTGGACCCGGTGGCCCTCTGATGGATTCTCCTGGAGGGCCCTAAAATTATTATAGTAGAATAAAAACAAACAAAGGTGTAAAATTTTACCCTTGGTCCTCTATCACCTTTTTCACCTCTTCCGTAAGCAGCTTTAGCGTCATTAAAAATATAATTGCAACAATTTTCACTCTGGCATGGACAAAGCTTACCATCTGGTGGGGGCGGCGGAGGAGGTATAAATCCAAAGTCTTCAGAGCCGCTGCCTTCTCTGAACGTTCCGTCATAATCGCTGCGTTCGACCTAAATAATTTTTATTTAAATCAATTTTTCAAAGTTTGACAAGCAACAATTTGGGATGATTGGTACGTAATCAATAATATAAAATATGTACATTTATTTATTTATGTCGGCAGTTTATGAAAGAGAATTGCTAAGCACTCGTTAGAAACATTTCTTGACATTGACTGTTAAGCATAAAATTTCAACCAAATCATAGAATATTAATCCATTTGTACTGACACAGCTGAATATTGATAACTTAAAAAATGAGCGAAACAAATTTCTTAAAAGCTTAGTAAACAAATTAAATCCTACGCATTGCTAAGAAATTTCAACAAAATCTATTTAAAAATGCGATTTTTTCGGCACTAAATTTGATCGTTTATCTTCAAACCTTTATAAGTTCTGAAACTTCTTTAAATCGATTGTAATTTACGAGATGGATCGTTAAGATCACTCGATTTATGTAAGTGTAGAAAATTAGACGGTGGGTCCCTTTGTAAATGTAAAAAATTCGTTTACGAATTCATTTTTACAAAATCACGATCACAGTTCGAGATAGTTTCGAAAATAGATACAGAGAATAGAAATAAACCAAACTGGATCAAATACAAACTTTTCCAATTACAGGTTTTAATAAGTTTCCATTCATAACTTAAATTAGGACACTTCATACGTGTGTTATTAACTTATGACTTTTTAATTATTTTTACCTTCCTTTCCAATAATAAAACAAAACTTTGGATGTAGCAAAACCACGTAATACTTAAATTACATTTATTTAAAAACCTATAAAATATGCATTAGGAAGTCAACTCAATATTTCACAGTTTCCGTTTTTAGACGAAGCAAGAGAAAAACTGGGAGAGTTAGTAAAATTAGTTAATAAAATTCTTAAAACGACAATGGTGTTAAAAAGTTATTTATTTGCCACTCCTCATGCTGTAAATGTGCTAATTAAGTTTTACTTACTTTATCTATTTCATTGTCATAATCAGGACTGACATTTTGAAAACCCTGGCCACAGAAATAAAAAAATTAAAAAAACGAAAAAAAAAAAACAGAATGTTGACTTGTCTAATGAAACTTAATTATTTCAACTACGCTATTTTACTAAACAAACCTGAAAATCTGTTTTACACTGATCCGCTGCACTGTTAGGATCTGTAAATATCTTCACTTGGTCCAAAGCGCCCTTAAATTATAATTTTCTAATTAATTACCGATCGGTACGCCAGAAACCATCATCATCTGTAAGAAGCCCTCGTAAACGTAACTCAATATTTTTGTTAATCAATACGAATTTTGGTGGATGCGCTCGGTAGCTCAACTAAAAACGCTCTCAGACAATGAATAAGACCTTTATAGTTGATTTATAACATTTTTAACACTATTTTATTTTTAATAATTCATCGTCTTTTCATCCAATTTTTCATAAAGCCGTTTCACAGTCTAGGCACGTTACGTTCTTTACGATGTAGAGGAATTTTATTAATGCACAAGAAGATAAGACGTACAACCACTTAAAAAAATCACTTGTCACAATTCAGAGAAAGAAAAAAATGTCTAGACTTTTAAGATATTGCTGGCGTTAAAAATATGCCAGGACAAACAAGGGATATTATGTAATTAGGTAGTTGAGGTGTCGGTGATAAGAATGCTATTTTAGCCACTCCTAAATACACAAAAAGTACGTTTCATCTCAAAGAAAAGAAAAATGAATTTTAGACTCGTTTCTAGACGTTTACTCTTGGGGGTATTGCATCCCAGTTTATGCAGCAGTCCATCTCACGTCATAAACATATTCTTAATGCAATGGTTTGCTTGGTTGCAAGGATTACGTTACGATAAAACTTGGTGCTTATGTGGATAAGAACGTAAGAGCCTTATGAGAAATTTAGTTATTATTACTATAATTTTAGTTATCTATTGCAGTTGCAAAAACTCTCTCAGGTAATAAGCTTTTCATCATTCGGACATAATAATTTAGTGCCGTAACTGACTTTTTGTGTAAACTACATAAAAACCGAGGTAATTTACATATGTATGTTATAGTCCATTCCGTCAGTGAAATGTTTTAATACAGAAACAAAATATAATCTAACATTTTATTCTCTTTTATGATGTTGGTAATATTAACGCTGAAAGTGCTGGAAACGCATCACACACATGCCCTCTATTGGTAATGAAAATGCTTTGGTCTTCCACCGTGTAAGTGAATTTGCATGGTAATCCAGAAATGCGGTGGGCACTGCTGGTAATAAATCTAATTGTGCTATGTACATGCAGTAGTAGTGATATTTTTGCAGAAGACAAATGTTAAAAATCTGCAGAATGGGTTTTGAGAAAAGTCTTCTTTAGGAAAGTGAATTTTAAAATCGAAATATTTAGCTCGATATTTCAAAATTCGTCTTTTAGAAAATCTTAAATTTTGGCGTTTTTGGTAGTTTCTAGATCAATTTCGCTGCTTTCGATTTTTTATACTTTTCAACTTACAACAAAATTAAACTGAAATGGTTTCGGATGTGTAATTTTATTACAAACTGGCGGCATTACGTATCATATTTTAATCCTTTTAGAGGTTGTTTAAACGAATAATCATGCAGATTTCAGTATTTTCTTATATTTAATTTTTATTTTAACATATAGTAGTGTTTTTCTATATTTCATTAAAAGTTTAGAAATTTCTAAAAATAACTGTTAAAAAATACAAAGGATAAGATTAACTTGATGACGAATAAGATAAAAACATTATTTTTTTAAAATAGATAAAATATTGTACAGTCGATAAGAGTAGTGCAAAGACAAAAAAAAAAAAAACTAATGGAAGATAAAAGCAAAAAAAGTTCTATTTTGTCTAAGAACAAAAACAAGATTTTAAAAAATCCGGAAATTAAAAAAAACATATTTATGTATGTATTACAATTCCTGGAAATTAGTAAAAATTTAGTTAAAATCATGGAGTCTTTAATGACAGCATTGAAAATATTTCTATTTTTTTTTTATTTGTAAAACTGTAAATTTTTGAAGATATTATTCTTCAGATTTTGTGTAAATTTTTCATGATAAACAGAATTGTGTGAATTGAAGATTTCAGCAATATTTCTATAACTTGAGTTCTCATTAAAATTTTTCATTCCAACAATAGAAATTTAGCACTCGTGTCATTCCTTTCTACTAAAACGCGGCGTTTTTAAGGAATCAATTTCATAAAGTATTCAATCGTTAACCGCTTTATTTTTAGTCACTGTTCGTTTTCGCTTTAAACAGAACCCAAAAAAGCAATTTCTTATTTATCCTGTTTCGGTGTCAACTAAATATTTCCTTCATCTTTTATTCGTCGACATGTACAACTTAGATATAAACGTTCTAAACCCAATGATTTAACCTAGCAATAAATTCCAACTTTGGTGTTTCTATCTTCCTTAGTGGTCAGCCATATTCCTCCGAGATAAATGAGTTCTTCAACATTATTTAATAGTGATTACAATCGTTTCCAAGTTACGTCTTGAACGATACCGCGACTATAAGAGTGACACGTTGAAGTGCTTGTGTATCTAAAGAAGTTACGAAAATCTCCGACATTTTAACCGTAAAGTTAGACCGTAAGATTTATGGCAGAAGTGCAAGTAAGATCTTTTGCGAAAGTTGGCAAACAAAAATCTTATGGAAAGAGAGTGATCTACGTAAATCTTTCAAAACTATTGATTTAATAATATTCGTGTAATTGAGAACATTTGATAAATGAGTGCGAGGGCCGAGAAACTGGGATTAAACCCTGCTGCAATCGTTATTACAGTTACTTTGAAAATGGACCAGTCGAGACCTTGTTGTCTGCTTTGATCGAACCTTTGTTTTAATGAGTCAATTTTTACTCCTATTTGCATACAAACAAGTGTAGAGCAAGAAAATTTAGTCATAACACGATAATGCTCCTGGAGCTCCATTCCATGAACGCTCTCACAAATTACCTAATATTTATGATTAAATGTTTGATTTTCAGTTAATCATCATTTATGAGATAACATCAAAATTAACAGTTTGAATTTACCAAGACCGCGCCATAAAACTAAACAACATTAGCGCAATCCGACAATTCCATAGTAAAATTATGACGCGTTTGTGGCTTGATTTATGAAAGTCGAGTTCTTTTTCCGTGATGAGATCAATAAAATTAATTTTAATTTTCTAGAACGTTGGAATAAACGACATTACTCTCTAATAAGTCCTTTTATTTTACGTGGTTAAATTATAAGTTAGTTTCTGAGAAAAATTCTTGCAAACAAGTATATAATTGAGAGAGGGGAACAGTAACCGCATCGGTTTAATTAATTTCATAAAGATGTTTTTCTGAGAACCGCGGATTCAATTTCACCACAAGCAAGAATTTTACAGATATCTTTTAAAAATTAGAAGTGATTATTTGCTATACAGTAAACTTTTATATAAGACATCAAATTGGAAAAATAATTGTGGATGCGGCGTCTCTGATTATACCTTTCTCCCGGGTTAACTTCCTAAATTGGTTCATTTTTTTTTTTGTCAATTTACTTTTAGATTTTTAGGTTTACGTGTTCACTTTTAGGGTAACTCTAAACGTGGGCATCTGGATTTTTTACTGTTATTGTTTTCCTAATTAGTTAAAATATTATTAAAAAAAATTCTACTTAAATATTTAAAATTAAAAAAAAAATCGACAAATCTAACGTTTAAAAGAGATACTTTATAAACTAAATTTGCAAAAAAATTAAAATTATTCAACTTTAGCATCGTAGAACTACTTAGTTAGAATATTTGTCATTGTTGGTTAAAAATCGTCAGAATCATTCGGATTCCAAAAAAAAATTAAGCTGATCTTTAACCAGCATCCAAATTGTTAAAAGTGGGTCCGAAAACCATTAAAAAACTCGTTAACAAATGTAAGTAATAATAATAATAATAATAATAATAATACAAACAATATTCAAAAGATTGAACGAACATTGAAGTATATGTCTAAAAAAGACAGAACAAAAAATATTGATTGAAAGCGTTCTGGAACTTTCATAATTTCAAATTTGGATAAACCTTAAACAATGTTCCTTAATACGGCAACGGCCACAAAAAAATAATTTTTTTAAAAGTGGTTTCAATGTGATCAGTACCTAATTCTTTTGATGCTCAAATTTCATTTTTGTACTGTGGTTCAGAATTGTTAACTTTTAACATTTTCAGACTTTGAAAAATTGTTAAAATCGGACAATATTGTATTGTATTGGTGATGATTAAATAAAATTAAATATTTGTTTTATCAAAGAAAATGAAAAAAATAGAGTCTTAATATTTAATTTCCAATTTAAAGCAGCTGGTTTAAAAAAGAATATTAAAAACCTATTTTGGAAGCAAATCAAAATTGATGAAAATTGATATTTTCGTTAAAATTTCAGAGACAATAAAATTAAATTTTAAACAAAAATCCAATACCGCCAAAGGCTCATAATAAAAGTACATATCAAACCTTTCGGTTTCAAGGTGATTTATTTTTCAATAAAAAAAATGTAATGTTATCGGATTCATTTTAAATTATAAGACCACATCTGAATATTCTGAAGTTTGGTCGAATCGAATAAATTATGAGCTATCCTAGGGTTGGTTTAGGCGGGAATGCTGTTATTGTAACAAAATTCATGTAAATATTTTACCTATGAATGCGGAGGAAATGACTAACAATGATCCGCTTTGGTTGGGCGATTATTCGTGAAAGTCAATTTTATTTGTTCATATTTAGTAACATTGAAAGTCGCTTTTCTTTTTACATGTTGAGTTATCCGAGATTAATGTTACTGATAACGTAGAAAATATTGATTCTTACTGCTTATTACCATATTGAAGATGACGTTTTTTTAATAATTCTTGGTAGTTTTCATACTTATTTTTCCCCATACAGGTATTTTTTAGATGCTTCGCTGATAAGAAAGGTGTAATTAATGAGTACATGAGTTCACCTAGTTGAATTTTATTTTTGTACTTAAAATAATCACACTAAAAGGTCGAATGTCGCATGAGTGAATTACACGTAGACTAAACAATAATTCGCTGACTCCAATGATTGATCACAGATAAAGCTCTCACAATAACGAGAGTGTCGGTACTATTTTTCAGAATCTCATAAATCAGTGGAAAAGACAGAAGAATAATTACGCACTGTATTAATTTTCTCTTAATAAAACACAAAGTGCTGAACATCCTGAAAGGGACAAAACACAATAAGCTAACAAAAGTATAAAGTTGGAAATTAATTTCTTCGGTAAAGAGGGGACGATAAAGCTCACACATTATGCTCATTTGAATCGAGTTTATTTCAGGAAATTAATGGATTGTTTTCACTAGTAGAATTTAATATCCTCTAATTAAATCCAGAAATAGAAAAAAACACAAACAATTCGAAACAATAGAAAAACTAGTTTAGAAAGCACGTTTCTAACTTTTTAAGGAAATCGGGCTAGTAAATGATGGAACTGCTCAATTTTATATAAAATAAAGAAACTCAATAAAACACTTTTAAATCGCTTTGTAGCAATTTAATTACAACAGTCCTATAAAATGTACTTCAGGATTTAATAAAAGTTAAATTAATTCAAAAAGTTTAATAACGTCATTTTATTTTAACTTCCGACACGGAAAAGAATTCAGACTTCTTTCTGTAATTTATTTTTCAATATTTGGACAGATTAATTAGGTTTCTCGAAAAATATTGACTTGCTTTGTCGAGTTTTTAGACATGCACCGAATAAAACGAAATAATTATGGTAGCTAATGATAAGATAAAGAATGTTTCTCGCGCCTTGAAATGTGAAGACTTACATTCTTTGCAGCTTAAGTAACTATTAAAAGCTACTCATATAATTTGACAGCTGCCAAGTGTCAGCAGAGAAACTAATTTATTTTCCGCGTCTAAAAAGCAGTCAGATTTGCTCGAAATTCAGCTTGACACAAACGTAATAAATTTGTGTTTTTCAGATTAGCACTATTGAAAACCTGTTACATGGTTGATAACAATAATTTTCAATCCGTGCTTACAACACAAAAGGAAATAATAATCTTTCTTGTAAAATACGTAAATTATAACGTGTGAAACTGAATTTGCATCGGACAGAGAGAGGGTTTGTGTGAAACACGGTTTGAGGGTAAATCCGTTTTTGTTTCTTTTCTTTGATGCCCTTAATGAATAAAAGCCCAAATTACATTAGCAGATTTGACCTTTAAAAATTTATTAAAAGCAGATTTTATTCACTTTTCAGCTTAATTTATGCAAGTATTTAAACAAAAAGCTTTTATGTTTTGTAACAGTAACTGCATTATTTAATTATCATTTATTAATTAAGCTGAATTTATTTTTTTGTTGGAAATCAATTATGTGTTATGTAATTTACAATCAATCATCCGTTTTGTTTGGCGCAAAACGTAACAAGAATGAAGTTCGGGTTGTTTTGGAGCTATTGAAAATTCAGAGAGTATTGAAAAAAAATCTATTTTCATTTGCATATGACATACTTGATTGGTTAATTATCCACAAAATTGAAAAAAATACTGTGTAGTCTGTTTTGAGAAAAAATCCCTCCAATTTTCATTGCTGAGTTTAATTACGTAATTATACGCGAACAAATTAATTGTTTAGCTAATAGTTGGTTTATTTTTTCGAATAATTGGGATTTTTGTTATTGCAGATGTGTTTGAAAAAATTGGTCTGATTTCTTGTGCGAACAGAACTTATGCATTTCTCTGTGATTTAATTTTTTGAAAAATTTTGAAATTCACATTTAAGTTAAAAGATTGTGAAAAGTGGCTTCAATGACAATTTTTTTTGATATTCAAAATTTTGAACTTTTACCTTTTTGAGACTTGAAAAAGTATATTTAATAATTTTTAAACTTCAAAATAAAAGATTGATTCGATCAAAATTTTAATTTTTTTTAGCGATTTACAACTTTCTTCAAAAAAATTCTAAATTTCCAAGATTTGTTCCAAAACCGTTTTACGATTCTAAAACTCTAAAGATTCTGCAATCTGTTAAAAATACCTACGAAAAAATACAAATAGAACAAAATTTATTCAACCCAAGATTTTAGAATCTAGAATTTTCAAATCCAATATTTTCTATTTCAATCAGTTACTCTAAACTTGGAGCAAAGTTGTGATTTTCTAGTATCATCAAATCATCACTCATAATCACTTTCAGCAAATTTTACGAAAGTTATGATTTTTTTCCATATATAATAATTCAATTTTATTTCCACTTTTAGTCGAATCTATCCCTACTGAAAAATTTCGTGGAATATCGAAAACAGTGAAAAACTTTTGTTTTTAGATGTTAGAACTGGTGGAGGCGTCTGTTCCATTAGCCAAATAGTGAGATCCCGGTCAACTTACAAGTCAAAATACTTTTTCCACTTAAACGAAAAACGGCGTGAAAACGATCCAATGTCCAACTTTGTCGTGGTCATCGCGGTCTAAAACTTTCAACCCAACATAATATTTAACACGGTGTAATTCCACACGTAGCGTTGGCAACGGTTACATAATTGTGAATGGATCAACTTTCAGTCATCAGGTGAAAATTACATTTCATGTACAGATTGTTTAAGCTAATGAACACGTTACTGCATTCCGAAACTGTAATAAAATAACCCGAAACAATCGATAAATGGGAGTTTTTCAAGTCGTTATGTACTCCTGTAAGTTTCGTAAGCACATGCATTTTTAATAAAGTTTTAATATTAATCTCATTCAAGTAACAGTATAGTTATATTTATTCGCTTTTCCTTGAATTATTATCTAGAGATGAATCGATATGAAGGAAATAGAGAAGTTTTACGAGCATTTATTAGCTGTGTAAGTTAAAAGTTCATTTTTCTCAGTTTATTGCACGGAATCGTACAACTCTCGTTTCAACACAAAAAAATAAGCTAGTTAACGAATAAAATCAGACTGCACTACAAAACTTTTTATTAAACTTATGAAGAAATGTGAACTTTTTTAATAATAAAAGAAAGTAAATACAAGTTGCTTCATGCTTCAATGTTTATGCAAAGGATTTGTTGTCTACATTTTCTGTATTTTATGTTGGCGTAAATTAATATTTTTATTGGTCTTAGATATTTATAATAATGTTATCTGTAAAGCACTGTCGTTTTTGATAACGAAGGACGTCAATGTACCAAACATTTTGTTTTTTTTTTCGTACTTACGTTCCAATTATTCTCGTATCAATATCGGTAGTATTGTATTTTATCATGAAATAGGGAAGCTATCACTTGTGTAAAGTGCGACTTTGGTATAATGGATAGGAGTATGTTTGAAGATAATTAAATTTAAATGGAATTCTGATACCGGTAAGTGAAGCTTTTGACACTGAGTAGAAATAACCAGAGATAGAAATATGCCAGATTCGAAAGAACCAAAGCTAGAAACTTTAACAGTTTATGAGAAATATTATCAACTATTTATATAATTTCCAGGCATCTCGCCGAACTAATGTTTTCAAACTCAAATTAAGGTCACTTTTGGAACAAATATTTTCTAGTTTAAAACTATTAAAAAACTTACAACAAGACTTCTCATTATTTGCGGATGAAGTGAACACCAGGGTCCGCATTTCACAGAAATCTAATAAAATCAAACATAGAGTGGAGAATGTCGGAAAAATGATCAGACTAACTACGTTGATTTAGAAAATGTGAACTGAATATATCAATTAAATCCGTTTATAACACTGCGGAAAGTGAGCTTAATAAATTTCCACTGGTTAAATTATGTTGATATAAACGGAAATCGATCGGCTAAAATTCGTTTAAATGACAAATCCACGGCTAAAAATTAGTCTAATTGGAAACGGAGGGAATCAGTTAAATCGAATCTGATAGGAACAACAGGACTGACCCGATGAACTCCGTTTTGGTCGTAAAAAGTACACGATTCGCCGAATTTTATAGATCTTGTGCTATAAAATGCTTAAAAGGTAGATATTTTGTACCCTTGGGTTGTTTAATTAGCGATTTTTAAAATTATGGTTCTTTGGTTTTACAGTTTTAAGTTTAAATCCAGAAAGTATGCATCCTAAAAAGTTTGTATATTTGGATTTTGACTTCCTTTTGATGATTTTAGAGATCTCAAAGAAATTCTATTTTGAAATGTAAGTAGATTTAAAACTTTTGAAAATTTTCAGAATAATGAAATCTCTGTTCTATTTATTTACAAAAATAGCCTATTTCGGCGTATCTTTGAACTAGTTATTATTTTAATTTGTATGACGATTGACTACTTTACTAAAAAAAAAAATTGTCTGTTTTTGAAGAAAAATCATCGCTGAATTTAATTATTTTTTCGAATAATTGGGAATTTTAAGTAAGGGCTTTTTCTTGTAGATATGGTTGAAAAGATACTTTTTCTCTGACTGGATTTTTTTTGGGATTTTTGTCGAGAAATAAATATCCGTTATTTACCGCTTAAAAATATTATAGAGGTTTCAAGCTTTCAAAGATTTTTTAGTTTTGTTAAATAAAGCGAATTCCTCCTCAAAATATCTTTTAAAAGTTTTTAGTAAATATAATTTATTTGAATCTTTTAAAAATATTTTACGCTTTAATATATTTTGATTTTGTCTGAAAACTGATTATTGATTAGGTAGTGATTTTCAAATTTTAATGTTTCTAAATTTAAAAGACTCAAATTGACCTCTTAACGATTCTGAAAGAATTTCGAAAAACTCCAAAAATCACTTGCAAATCTTATTCTTCCGTTTTTTTTTAAATTTCAAAATTAAAATATTTAGAAATCCACAGAATTCAGAAAAGTCTCTACAGGTTCTGATAACTTGGAACCACCTAAAAATAAAATTGCCATATTTCCCAAATCGCTTAAAAAAAATAATTACTTAGACACTCAAACAAATAAAAAATCTGCAAACAAATCAAAGTCTGCTTAAATTATGTTGATATAAACGAAAATCGATTGAGTACAATTCGTTTAAATGTCAAATCCACCGCTAAAAATTAATCTAATTGAAAACGACGGGAATTAGTTAAATCGAATCTGATAGAAACATCAGAGCTGACCCATTGAACTACGTTTTATTCGTAAAAGAACACGATTCGGCGATTTTATAGATTTATTTAAGTCTTTGCTTATAATTTGAATACTTTAAAATTATAGTTCTTTGACTTTTCGAGATTTTGGCGATCTTCAACGGTTTAAGAGTATTTTCCAAAAATGTCGTTAAAATTAAAAAAAGGCGTACTTAATGTTTTTTTAAAATTTTTATCAAATCAATGAAATCTCTACTCTGTTTATTCACAAAAATTGGTCTTCTTCGGCGTATCTTTGAACTAGTTAATTAATGTTTTCATAAATCAAATAAATTTGCCCAAATCGATATCAAACAAAGCTGGAAGATTAATTCTGGAATTAAATGGTATAATGAAAGCTGGAAAGAGTGAGATATTTTTTGCACTGACGCGTAAATACCACAAAAAAGTGAAAAAACAAACACGATCCCTAGAACGATGCCGACTGAAAATGTTATTAAATACTGTAGTTGTTAAACGCTTTTAAGAGCGCCGAAGAAATTTTCAATGTTACATAAAAAAAATTATGGTTCAGTTTAGTGTAAAAAAAAAAAAAAAATTAGGCAAAGGCAGTGCTGTTTATATAAAGAACTAGACACGGCAGAATTGGGTTTTGAAATGATATGAAAAGTTTTTTTTTTAATTTACGACGAAGCCTTAAATAATAGTTGGCATCTATTGAAATGAACGAATATTAGAAATCCGCTCACTTTAATTAAAGTTTTCATCAGTCGTAAATACGAGAGAGAAAGAGTCGTTCGCGACAAAAATCATAAGTGAATTTGTGATAAACATTGAATCAGTGTGGGATGCAATAAAATGAAGTGAAATATTTAGTACCTGTCTTAGTTTGGCCGGTACAGGCTCAGAAGAAATTCGTGGATGAAACCACCCCGTCAAAGAGCCAACAGCCAGAGCACCCGCCAACACCAAAAGAGTAAAGCACAGAGCCACCAAAAGCCGACTCTGGCCCGAAAGTACCATAGCCATATTAAAAAAGTCACATTACACCATTTCGATGAGGAGATTTTCGGTTTTCGCGGTCGCAACTTTCTCTCTTCGTGAGACAACAGCGTCGTGGTCGCAATAACACCGGAAGTTTCATAGCGGAAGAAGTTACCGAACTTTGAAATAAGTCGGCAGCGCCGCCGTGACCGCCAGTCGAACTAACGACGTTAAGCGTCGCGCCGCTACTGTATCAAAGACACGACTCTGCCGCCAACATAGACGCTTTCCTATGCCGTCTGCGCACTGCAATGATACGTTTACCGTCAAAATAAATTAAGTAATTATATTCAAGCTTGTTTGAAAAAGTGTTGTTAGTCTTAATGAGTTAACGCGTGCCCAGCACCCAGATGCAGATAAAAAAGAATTACATCGACAAAGTTTGCTAATAAAATAAAAGATTTAGTCATTGTTTGGACAGTAAAAAGTTCAGAGAGCGTCCTCTTATCGTGAGCTTTATAGGATCTCATTTCCAGGCAGAAGGCCGACGAGATATCGGTGGGCGAATCGACAAACGGTTACGTTTATCTGTAATCAAAGTTTGGCCGAATCTGGATAACCGCATGTGCGCCAACCGACGACGACTCATCTTCGACCGACCATTACAGATGATGATGGCTTACTCGCAAATTTAGATTGCACTTTGATGCAGAATGTTGCTGTATTGCCCTGTACATGCCGAACTAATGGAACGTTCAAGTTAAGCTCTTTTATTGCAGACCGACCATCATAAAAAAGAAATAAACTGATAGCTAGGTGAATTTAAACTAGTAGTAAAAGAAATGGCTAATAAACTTTCCAGATTTTCATTTAGATAAATAATAAACAAAAAAAAGAGCAAGGCTTGATAGCAGATTGTTTGAATTCAAACATGCATGCTATACATTTTTAAATCAAACCGTTATATACAACGTAAACATTCACTAACATATTACCTAATTTGCATTAAATTTTAACTTCGCAAAACAATGTGATGTTGGACTAAAAAGCTCCGAATAATAAAACCAGCGTAGCTAAAATCTATTAATATATCTCATTGATATTGACAGTTATGACCCATATTAAAATTCACAGGTCTCGGTGCAAAATCTATTGATTTGCTAACACTTTGACGGGGAATTAATTAAACTCTTTGATTTTCTTTCGGTTTAATAATTCTGTGATTTCCCAAAAGTAAATAAAATAAAAAAAAACGCATTAAAGATTTAATTTGGAATTTTTACATCACTAAAAGAAAATTAAAATAGAAAAAAACAACAACAAAATTTCATAACCACTGGACACTTTCCACAACTCGTTAAAATCAATTCTCAAAATTTCTACTATTTTAAAACTTTAAAATCTTAAAACAAAACATCTGGAAATTAAAAAAATCAGAAATCTTGAATGAAGCGAAAATTCTTAATATAAAATTTAAATTGAGTAGTTAAAATTCGCATAAATATCAATGGTCCTAAAATTCAAAAATGTGAGAGTTAAAAAAAAAACTCTGAAAATGTAAAGAAAAGAAATATTTTGGATAATCCAAATATTGAAATTCTTAAAAAAAGTCTAGTCAGAAATTAAAAATTTATGTCGAATTTCGTATAGTTAAATTATTTTCAGGATCAAAAAAATATATAATAATAAATTATATTTATATATATACATTATAAAAATTTTCGCTTTTGTAATCTACGATCCAGCATCTAATAGATATTTATTATGCAAGACCACTTCACTATCAAGGGAACATTTTACGATATGATAAAAGATCTTTTCTCGTCGTGTTTAATACACATTTTTTTTCTATAGCATTTTCGAAAGTGTCGACATGTGCGAGAATTTAGAACTGCCCACAGAAGTAGAGAAAAAATTGCAGAAGCAGGCAATAAGTTATTGTCTAAAAAATGACGCTAAGAAGAAATGGGACAAATATCACTGGCAGTAGTGAAAAAGTGGTTTTCGCATATTTTTTAAAAAAATCTAAAAAAGTCAAGCCTTAGAGCTTGTGGTCCTATGACTTAATGCTAAAGAGCATAACGCTGGTGAATAAAAACTGCGACATTCCAAAGTAAGAATTTTTCAAAATGCTCTCAAAGTAAATATCACGTTAATTTCCACATAACTAATTGAAGCAAACTAAGTGAAGTCTAATCTGCGATAGAAAAAAATGGTGGGTGCGCCGGGTCAAGTTTTTCCCGAACACACTGAATTTCGTCGATAGTTGTTTAAAACTAAACCCTAAATTCCACAAAATTATAGAACATCTAGCTCACCACAATCCTTCCCACAACTAGTAACTCTCACAATGCCAGATACTAATCCTCTTTTTCATTCCGAAATTGACACTCTGGAAAGTTATGACGAGGGTTTTCAGTTGTGACATTTGACCTTTCTAAATTAAAAGAGATCTTCACTTTCTCAAATTTTGTCGCCCCCATATTTTTTTGTTATTTTGT
Organism: Cynaeus angustus; assembly: GCA_030157275.1. Taxonomy (NCBI): domain Eukaryota; kingdom Metazoa; phylum Arthropoda; class Insecta; order Coleoptera; family Tenebrionidae; genus Cynaeus; species Cynaeus angustus. The sequence goes on from CM058059.1 coordinate 27,043,840, forward strand.
CTGAGATTTAATCACTATGTTAATAACCGCATCACGATTCTAGTTTACCTCTCACCGAACGACGGAAGGTGAAGGGATTACTGTCTATTACCCCTTTTCTTACCGGGAAAGTTATCCACTTTGCTCCGTAAAACGAACAAATCCGTATGTTACATGATGTGAGCTAAAGAGGTTCAAATGTACACAAACAAGAAAAATTCTTAGGAGTTTTGGGCATTTAATTAGTCCTTTGGGACTGTACGTCTGACATTTTCCCGTTGTAAATTAAACCGTTATAAACAATTCAACAACCTTCTAAATTTTTGAAACAAGTCCAAAAGTAATTGCTGCTAGGGAAAAAAGCAAAAAAGGAGCAACAAGACGTTGTTAATCTCCATTTTTGCGTTCTTGCGTTTTCCGTTCCTGTATGTATAATCTAGATGATCACGTTATTGCAACATCTTATCTAAGTAGCGCCTTATTACGTTAATTTTTGTTAGAATAGTCTGCAATAAATCTTCATTTTTTTTATAAACCACGGTTGAACGTTCCATTAGCGTGCAAAAATTTGAGCAAATCTGACAATTAATAAAACAGTAGCAACATCAAAAAACTAATAACTGTAAGACTTTTTGTATTTTAGTAAGATGCAAATGTTCTTAGGGCTATTAAGTTTCGTTTGAATATTCATCACCAAATCGTATCCCCTTAATTGTGTTATGTATGGTGCTTCTGTTTTATTAATGTCGAATAAATCACTACAAATACCGATGAAAGACTTACCTCGTAGGGATCCCCGATGACAGGACCGGCTTGTGCAATATAAAGTGTGGAAGCCGAATCGAAAATTAATTCTAATGGTTCTCGCTTGACAGCAACGGTTTCCGTTTCGTTGCAATTAAAAAATAAAGTGACATTCTCGACAGACAACCGAAATGCAAATCTCGTCCATTTTCCATTGAATCTATTAACAGTAAAATTTGCGATAATCTGGGAAGCAATATGCGAAGTGTCCGTGTAAAATAAAGATATGAGGGTATTACTGGTTCCCTCCGGAGCAATTCTTACTCCCAATCCTACAACAGTGTCGTACGGGTTGACTACAGCAAATATAAATCCTCCCTTTCTGGAGCGTGGTTTGGCACTAATTAAAATTGAAAATTCAGGAGGCAATTTTTCAGGGAGAATTTGACGGTGGGCTATTTTTACGTCCGAGCCGGATCTGAATCCCAAAGCTGGAAATCCGTCGTGCCCATCTTCGTCGATGTATTGGGTTTTTGGATCTTGGAATGGAATTTTTACAGCTCCAAGCAGGTCGTATTCAGACACTGAAAACACAAAAATATTATTAAAACTGATTTATCGATACATTCTTTATATTAGAGCAAGGCAAAGGAAAATTCGAACAACGAATAACTATTTTTGAACTTTTGTAAAAAGCTGATGGGAGCTGTTCCGAATAATGTCAATTAGTGACGGCGCGACGTCTAGTTATTCCATTAGAACGCTGTTGCAATGTAGGCTGAAAATCATAAATAATCAGTACAACTACATCAAAATGCATGCAAAGCGCCAAAAAAAAGTTTTGAAATTTTGAAATTTTTGATGTGGCCACTCTAAACAAAAATGTTAGTTTTTTTCTTTTTACGTTTGCAACTATTAATCTCATGCGTTTGAATGAAACTTTATTTCCAAATAGAGATCATTGTTTTTTTATTTTTCCTCCTGTATACATCGTAGTGGTAATTTATTATGTAAATTGTCCCGTTGAAAACCGAGATTTAAAAGTAAATATTTTTAAAACACGTTCACAGAAACTTGTCATTGCCGTAATTAATATAAATTCAATTTAATATTAATATTTTCCTCCGGACAACACACGGAATTTTAATTTATGAGTATATAAAATTTAAAGCGCTTCATACTCTAATTAACAATTGCATCTGTTTTTTTTAATGTAACAAAACGCTGGAAATGGTTCTGTTTTTATATTACGTTAGTTAAATATAGTTCGCTGCATACACTAGTCATGAGGGCGGCTTTGTTGAACACACTTGGTATTTTATAATTAAAAAGACAGAAAATTGTTAAATAGAACTGCAAAAGCACGAGCGTTTCAGCACGGTTGAGCTGAAAGATCGTTTGCACCAGAATATTGTGATGGAAATAAAACATTGCTACGAGAGTGGATCAAAAATAAATATTTTAACGAAACAGTGGTTTTTCGGTGAAATTTGGAAGAAGGTAAAGAGATAATAGAGTTTTTTCCACTTTTTCAGGTTCTTAGATTTTTCAATTCTCCTCAGTTCTCATATTTTCATTATTTTCAGATCTTTAGGTTTTTATTTTATCATTCTTTTAAATTCAAAATTTTAATTTTTTCATAAAGATATCAGTTCTCAGATTCTCAGATTTCTGCAATCTGAAGTCAATTTTAGATGCATAGTAGTTTTAGTTTATCAAATTTTCAGTATCTCAAGTTTTCTGATTTTCAATTTTTCAGGTTTCTAATTTTTTCATTTCCCATTTCGGTTCGTAGATTCCCTGATTCATTTTTAAATTTTTAAATTTATGAATTCAAAAAGATTAAAAAAATTATAGTTTTTAGTGGGAAATCAATATCTTGCACAGAAATACTTTGTATTTTCTTAAATTGATTTTTGTTAAAATTTTGTAAAATCTATCTGGCTCAAAAGAAGTATATTTAAGTTATGTAATATTCAAATTTACGAAAATTACAAAAAAATGTAAAAACATTTCACACCGAATGAGGTTTATGGCATCAAAAGACCAGAATTCACCAATTTAAATTATAGAATAAAAACTTGCAATTTGCATATAAGATACATTTTTTATAAATAAAATCAAAATTGATTGAAATTGCAAAATTCATGTTCCAAAATTAATCGAGAAATTGCTTCGATCGCATAATTGTAGAAAACGCCACGGTTGGTTTGCTGTCGATGGAAATTTTCTGTATTTAACTTGAAACTGTAACATTAAACTCCCACTGACATTTGACATTTCGTCCAATGTGAGTTACCAACCGAAAAAATTTCCTAGATTTTGGGTTTGGTAATAGCTCAAAATTCAAAATGAGTGCGTTACCGTTGCAACAGCAAACTAGAAAAAAATACGTTTCAAAATAAAAAAAGAAAAAGTAGGGAAATACTTTGGCCTTTCACCGTAATTTATTTACGTACATAGCAACAAAAATGTTTGACGAGACACCAATTTATTTTATTCCAAAATAGTTTGTTGAATTGAAGAGATGAAACGACATCCGTAATTCGTTTTTCTCTTTTCAACAAGAAGTCAATAATATTGATGATACCGAATACGTCGGTTGAAATGTAAAATTAATCATCCAATAAATATTGACACGAAACGAATACCTGCAATATTTGAGTGCGCCGGATGTTTAATTTTATTCGTGAATGAGTGAATTAGATTATGCGAATATTGGATATATTTTTTCGAAACTCCGGTGATTCTTCGATGAAACGAAAAAACGGAAGAAATCTAATAAAATTAACATGTCAGCCGTCTGTTTTGTAAATACTCACAAAAGAACAATATGCTAATTTTGACATGTGCTTGTTGTTATAGAATTTTGAAACATCACTGTCAAAGATCGTTTTAGATGATTGAAAATTGAAACAAGATTTTTAAACTCCTAAAATAGCGGCGGCATAAGCACAGCACTATAAACTCGTCTACTTTTCCTACTTAAAATTTTCATATAAAACTGCTTTGAAGTTGAAAACTTTACTGTTTGAATAATAAAGAAAACCCACCTCGGCTCTTTTTTCTTTATCCTTCGAATAGAATAACACGTAGATAAATATGTACTTGCTTTAGTAAATCCTCCATTTTCTAGAAAGTGAATCCTGAATATAAATAGCCTCTACTTGGCAATACCTCGTAAAATTCGAACATGGCCTTTCATTTTTAATTCGAAGAGAATAGTCAGCTGCTATTGACAGTCACACTTGTCAATATGAAAACCCCTCCGGCCACTCATGCTCCTGAACAATATTGAATGTGCACTTCGGCTAGTGTTATTTCACACCTAAAAACAACACCTGTATTCTGTGCTACGTAAGTTGTTTGAGAAAATTTTCAATAGCTTGATTTCCATCGTCACTTTTATCTGATTAGATTGAACGCATACACGATGATATTCACATGCAAACACCCTTCAATTTTGCTCGGGATGTTAAATGGAAGGCGGAACATTGTTCTGTTTGAATAAAAAAAAAAAGGGAGGAGTGGAATGAGACTTTTGTTCGTTGGAGACACAAGCGAACTCACTGAGATGAAGCATATTAAATATTTGTTTTAACTATGACAAAAGAATTAGTGACTTGATGAAAAAACACATCGATTTGACAACGGCCTCTTCCAATTGCACGCTAAAAATTTAAAATTCAAATTAGACCTGTGGCTAAATTTAGAAAACTCAAAGATTGTTTTGATATTTAGATTAAACGCGGTCTAGTGGACTCCAAAAATGGAAGTTTCTGTTGTTTATTCTTGCTATTTTAAATTAGCTATTTTTTGGAAGAGAGAACAAAATCACGTCTCGTTCCGTTCGAAAATAAAGAATTCATCCACGTGTGTGTAGCTCTAGGCATGTAGGGATATGCATGTGTACCTATGACACGTAGAATAGGGTCTTATATTTACACAGACATCAGTGGAAGATACTAAGGAGCGGTAACGAACCTAACTAAATCTCACGCGCTGTTTGTCACAACCGCATCTTTGGCCAGGTTTAACGTTGACATTTCGGATCTCTATATCCCCAAATAAATATGCAACGGTGTTAGAAAGAAGATAGAACAAATTTCATCAAACGGAAAGAACACCAAACCGAGGAATTTTAATCTCTAGTTTTCAGTTTAATTCAGGTTACGCAACCCTAGATGTGATAAAAGATAAATGAACAACAACATAATATTGAAACGTGTTCCGGAGATGTGATGTTATTATTTCAGAATGTCTATTAGTTTCAATATCCAGAAGATCAAATGTAAATCCGATGTTTGGTTCAACAACATTGCTAATATAATTGCTAGAAATTGTATTGATCCTGCTTTCAGTTTTTAAGGGGTTACATGAGTGTCGACGGTTAAAAACATCTCATCTCATTTTCTCTTTTTTAATAAAATAAAAGAATTATTGCAAAATTCCAAAAAAAAGGAATCAAGAATCTAAAAATTACAAAATACAATTTGAAGTACTCACAGTAAGAATTTAATTTGATTTTAGTCTAATATTTGGTGACTTATTAATATTAAATATTCATATTTAGAGCATATAATTTGGAATATATCGGGTGTTCATTTAATATTTTGGTAGTATTACTTATGAAAAATATTTGTTTGCCTGGAGGCATGTCGTTCAATTGTTCAAGTCATTCTTTGTGTCAATTGTTAATTTGAGCTGTTGATTTTACTCGTGTGTATTGTTGTGATCACAATCATGTTTATTTGCGTTGTTTGTTGCTTTTTTATAAAAATCAGATTACCAAATATAATTCCGATGTTTTGTTCAACAATATTGCATATACATATAATTGCGATAAATTGTATTGATCCTGCTTTCAACTGTTTATTCCAAAATTTTTGAAACCTTAATTTTAGGGCTGATGAAAGAAGTTATAATTTATATAACTCTTAAATATTTATTAAAAAAATAACATATAAAAGTTTATAGAAATTTGTAAAAAATATACAATTTGGGAAATTATAAGAATCAAGGAAAATCTAAATTAAAAAAAAATACAGGAAACCAAAAAAATCGAACAACCTGAAGCACTGAAAAAACTTAAAGAATTAAAAGTGTGCAACAGCAATTCATATTTTTTCGTATTTAGATACTTAAAAATATTTCAAATCTTTTTGTCTTTAAAACATCTAATTTCTCTGGACCCTTCTTAAATAGAAGAATTTTTCAGAGAATCGTTTGATAGTTCAACTAGTTTCCTCGATATTTTTTCAACTCTCAGTTTTCTTTATCTTTATTGAATTCTAAGTTTTTACCGACAGTTTTGAAGAATTTTTGAACGAACGAACATCAATTTCCGATGTGTCGTGGAAATAGTTTATTGTTCCACATATTAAAAATTGCAATTTTTAATTTACATTTTCCATAAATAAAGAATACACCATTCCCGAAGCAATGTAATCAAAAACTTGCCGCCTTTTTCTTAATTTAACAAACGCTGAAATTGGTTTCGGGCGGCTTTTGAACATGTAACTGCAATGCTGATGTCGTCTGCCATATTGTTCCAAGTAGACAATCTTGTTTTTATTATAACAGAACTCAAAGCAGGTAAAGCTTAAGGAAATTAAAATCCTTGAAATAAGACCCAGGTTTTGTTTTATTATTATTCTGTGTCAATATAATTTCATTAAAATGAGAATTATTTATGCCTGCTTTGAATATGTAAATACGAGAGAAAAAGATAAACAAGCTCTCGTAATTGAAAATATAGCAATCTGTTTCAATATTAAATGAGTGAAGGGTAAAAAACCGTACGTATTTATTTTACAGATGTTTATGAGGTAAAGTGCAAAATGAAGTAGATTAATGGCGAAATTTGATTGATTATTGGAGGATAAAAAAGTACGTTACAAATTTTTAACAAACGTCACATACGGTTATCTATATCCGCAACTTTCCAACAAAATGTTTGGCACTGTTGTAAAATATTATATTGAATGCATCAGATAACTACGGCATAAATGACACGAAACGTCCTGTTACGTTTTTGCCGTGAAAATAAAACATTTTCAAAATCACGTAACATATTTTTTGAAAGTTTCATTTAAAGAATAAAAATATTTTTGCATTTTGTGCTATTTCGTATTATTCTCGTAGTAGTTGAAAAATGTTAATTTCCCGCAAAGACCCGAGCAAAGCAGTGCGGAATTGTAAACGTAATGCAAATAAAGTTATTTCACGGAGTACGGATCGTATGATTGGCCTCACGTCAGCCCGTACCATTTCTCTATCAACAATTCATCATTGCAGGTATATAAAACACTTTTCCCTCAGGGAATACGTTTGTAATTATTGATGCCATCTGAAAATCTCACTTCCGCCGGAACAAGTTGAACTTCCGCGATGCTCAACTTACCAGGATATTCCTGTAATTTCCTACGTGGAAATTCAAAGTGAAATCGATTAGAACTTATAAATCTGATATATCATAAGGAAATTTAATTGAAAAGAATTCATTCTTGGTTTTATGCCTATTCTATCTCGGGAATCTGATCGAACTGTCCAATAAAATATATCTACATTTGCTTGCAAATCGCATGATCCCGGTTTTATCCCCCATACTTTACCAACATTCGAACAAAAGAATATCAATTGCTTGTTTTGCTTATTCTTTCGATTCTGCCGTTTCTGTCTCTCCCACAAATTGTTTATATGTTCGTGGAAATTTTTCAATGTTGAAAGTGAATTTATGATGAAATTGATAAAAGAAACCAGAGTGGGTGAAGCTGCGAGGCGTGGGTTTTAAGAATATGTTCGGTTATTAACGTGATTGTTTGTTTCGAATGAACGTGTTTACAATGTCGACGTTAATCAACCATTTGGCGACTAAGTAAAAAAATGGTGGATGCGCCACATTGGTCTCGGAGCTGATGATTGTAATTTATTTATGGATACTTAATTTTTATTTGGAATATTCAAATGCTCAAATGTAAAAAAATAGACAGAAAAATTGTGCTAATTTTAGTTTAAAATTTCAAAAAACATGAGTTCTAACATTATAAATATGTAAAAATTGGAAATCTAAAAACTGCTAATTTTAACTTTCAAAGTTTAAAATCGAAAAACTCAAAATGTGATACTTTAAATAATCAAATCTTCTAATTCAGAATTTGAAAAATTTGGATTCTAGAAAGTTGTAACATTTAATTTGAAGTAGTAACAATTAAATTTTTTTCATTTTAGACGTGGAAAAACAAAAAATATTGACGCCGAAAATATTTAATATCTGGAAAGAAATTTTGATCGTTTAGACACAAATTTCAACTTTCTAAAATTTCAAACTCGGAAAACTTCGGTACTGAAGCTAGTAAATTCCGAGAATACCAATGAATTCATCGTAAAAAAGTGGGCCCCAATTTATCACCGAAGAAAATGTTACAAAATTTTTCAGAACCTAAAATTTTAGAATTTTTTCTCGATCCCGGAATTCTGGCGTTGATTCAAAGAGTATATCCAGAATTATAAATCAACAATTTTTCTGTTAAAATCAGCCAATACATTTCTACGTTTATTAATAATTCGTTGAAACTGCGTGTGAAAAGTGTGAATTTTAATCAAATGAAAGTGTGTAATTTTATGGTTTTTATATCAGTGTGAATTATAGCCGATATTTATATTCATGTCATTATTTGCTTTTACAAAATTTTAGTGTTTAAATTTCAATATTTCTAAAAATGAACAATAATAGCATGGCAGATAACATCGCTACATAAATATTTTAGTTTTATATGGTAACATTCTTCAATAAAGTAACAATAAATTACAACAAAAAATCCAGATTTGTAGATATAAAATAATTTCAATGTGGAGACAACACATTTGGAGTTACAAATAAATAAACTATTAGATTAATCCGAACAATCCATATTAAGGTTGTACAAGCGATACAACAAAATAAATAGTAAATACGACGAGTGGGAATTATTTCATTATTATCGGAACTACCACCAGTAAATTTTATGAAGAAACAGATGAAATCCAATATTTAGTTTTATTTTTCCTCGAAGAGGCGAATTCTAGTCCGCATATTTATTTCTGTATAACGACGTAAATTATTTAGACGACCGTCATTTAAACGAGCAATTTACATTTTTCATTACTTAACATAAATAACACATCATTATTCGTGTATCGGCCATCAATGGATTGACAGCACAGACACTTAAACCAATATAACCCGTAAATATTTGCATTATTGATAAAGTTAATTGCTTAGAAACCGTACGAAATCCATAGGGTCTGAAACCGTAATTGACCTTAATTAATTAAATTTCAGCATGCACCTTTAACTCCCCCATTCCCAATGTCAATGGGTCACTTTGATGCCGAGATGGAAATCTCTTGGCACTTGAAATTTATGAATGGTCATTTGTCCAAAAACCCTCAGACCTAGTTGTAATTCTTCGAGTCGAGTTAAATTAAAATACACATCTAACTTGTACCGATCAATAACGGAAAAACTTGTAATGCATTCATAACATCGGATTTGTTCCGTATCCGAGATTACTTTTCCGTTGTTTAGCATATTTTTTTTGTTGCAAAGTGTATAATCTTTAATGGTGTTTTTAATCCCGTTCCCCGAGTCCCACAGTTCATAAAGTGAATAAATAATGGCGAACACACGGAAAATAAACTGTCTCTGTCTGTTTTAAAATTTAAGTTTAACCAAACATAAATCGGAAAAGCCCCGACGGATGTAATCTGATGGCATACGATTGCCATAAATAAATATTGTCTCAACTCGATTATAAGTTTACTTCTTGTTCGTGAATTGAGCACACTCAATCAGGAACCTCATTTGCTTTTTCTTTTTCTTATCGGGAGATACCTTCGTTCTTGATTTATATTTCATATCAACATCACTTTCTCGATGCAACCATCTCCAAGTTTACAAGTTCATCATTACATTTAGTGCCAAGAATAAAACTTTTCCAGAAGTGCTCCATACCCTCAATGTCCCTCACGAGACTAGTTGTATAAGAAAGTATAAAAGATAGGAGAAATCTGCAGAACACACGCGAATTTTACAAAACCGTTATAATGCAAGTCGATACTTTTAAAACTCTTCGAAAGAAAAGAAAACATATTTTTGATGGCACTTTTGAGTGCTCGAACTTTTATAGTGTATTCTATCTTCTTTAACATTTTTTAACGGACAAAATCCGCAAAATAATTTTGATGACGTTTAAAGCCACTAAATTTCTGCAAAAACCTCCAAATATTCCAAGAGCTTTACTGAAAATTCTTTAAAAAAAAAATAAGTTTTTTTTAAAATAATATCTACAATATCTACAACTTTTCCAGGTGTTAGAATCTACACGTCTACAAAATTTTACAGATTTAGATTTTTTTTTTTAAAATGTAGCTATTTAGCTCATTCATTTTTGATTCAAAATATTTTTGATAACAAATGCTGTTAGAGAAAAATCAGTTTACCAATATATTTTAAATTAAATTAAGTACATGGGACTACAAAATTGAAACTTTTTGTCACAAAATCTAAATTTGTCCATTTAAATTGAGTTAAAATCAATTGGCTACATTCTTTATTTTTATTTTCAGGCTCTTGCGTCACGGTTTTTTTTTTAACCACATTCAGTTATTTTATAGGAACAAGTGGCACTGAGAATTTCTTAGTGTATAAAATATTATCTAAATATATCTAAAAAAAATGTTAGGACATCCCATTGCATTCCTTCGACAATTCTGTAAGCACTAAGACCAAATTCGTATAATTTTAATGATCTAAATCTAATGTTTTACTTTTGGACCTCAACTTCCAATTTTTTCGCATATTTGTGTAAAAAAATGCGTCTTAGTTAAAATGAACATTTTTTGGCGCCGATATATTTGAATAACTAATGTTCTTAGAGAAAAAATAAGCGTACCATTAACTTCCTCCTAGATTGAGCATGAATTTTTCTTAATTCTGCTCCAAAATTCAAATTTAAAAACGCGCATCCACCATTTTCAATAATTTTTCGACACAAACGCATCGGCAATAAAAATTTAAAAAAATGAAACCATTGGAATCACCCGAATTCAATTAAATTTCATGGTGTTATTTGAAATGCTCACCTAAATGTGCGAACAATTTAGTCTGAAATCGTGAATAATGAACAAAGCATTTGTATGATTCGCTGCAGGCAACACATAATACAACCGGTCATTACTTTAAACGTGTTATCATCAAATTTGGACACTGTTGGAGCCCGTAAAGCATATTAGCAAGCAAACGCGCATATTTTCAAGTTAAATTAGAAGAAATCAATTCCATTAGAGGCATAATCGCAAGAGAGAAAATTCCTTGCAATGACTTCCATTAAATTCCCGCAAATTTGATGTTTTTACGGTTGTCCGCGCATTTACAAATTATTAAAACTTAATTTGGTTCAAGTATAAATGTATCCCCAGCCGACATTTTCACCACCAAGTCTAATTAAATATACATTATCTGTCTACCCAACAACCTTTAACGTAGTATTTCAGTCAGCACGGATGTTATTAGATTGTATGAGTTATCAAAGTAACAAACGCAAAAACTATTATTGGTTTGAGAAGTTTCAAGCTCCACCATTGTGGTTGAAATTCCTAAAATGTGCGCTAAACTTTCATAATATGTGAATGATATCGACTTGCGTCAAGGGAACAAACAGTTACACGAATTATCGAAGCTATCACAGAGTTGTTAATACAACTTTGTTTCGAAAAGTTTGACGAGTATTTGCTTTCCTCGTTCATTTTACACATAAATATTGACGTTTAAGTAGAAATAACAAATAAACAAATTTTAAATAAGCGGAACAATGCTACCTATATCACCCTCATAAGCATACTATCGTAGTTATGAACGAAGCAGATAAAATAACATGAACGATTTATGGGGAAACGTATATGGACATAAACTAGCTTTTCACGTTACGCAAAAACTGCTTTTACGTTAGAGTAGTTTTTAAATGAGAGACATTATGGTGCAACCCATAAAATAAAAATTTTGTTTTTTTTCTACACTTGCTAATAACGGAACGGTGCACGAAAACGTAGCAGCTTTGAACGAAAAATTCGTAAAAATGTCTATATATACTTAATAGTCAAAAAGGTGAAGTACGAGTAATCTTCTGAAGATTTTTGGAAAATGCTTTTTGTGTTGTGTCATAAAAAATTCTCATTATGTTACTTCTAGAAAAGTCTATTAATTATGAAACTTAAATCTTAATAAAATGAAAAATTTTCAAATATTTACATCTGACTGTTGAATTCTCTTAATTGTCTGGACAACATATTTTAATATCAAATTAATTAATCAGTAATTAAATTCTATTTCTTCACCTGAAAAATATATATTTTTTGGATCTTCTGTTTATCGTTCAATGTGTTTACAAACAACTTTAAAAAAAGTCCACTTCTATTAAATATGACTGTTTTCTTATAGATTTCGTCTGTTTAAACAAATATTTACAGATTTAGTAAAAATACAAATTATAAGCTTTACGAATACCTAAATTGGTAAATTTAAATTAAATATTCCAATTATTTTATAAATCTTAAATTTTGAAAACTGTTTTTTTTTTCACAGGTTTAATATGTTTCAGCGAAAAAACGGTTAATCATCTAAGAATTAAAAAAATAGTAAAAGGGCACTTCTATAATCAAATTTTAAATTCACTAACATGGTATAATAATTTCTTACGTAGATTTCATGTGTTTAAAAAAAAATAAAAATTTTGCAAACATCTATAGAATCAATACCCATGTTCTTTTAAATTTTGCAAAACTGGTAGATGCACCAAATCTAGTTTTTTTAAATAAAATTCCTAATTTCTGCTGAACTTCAAGTTTATAAGAAGTATCCTATTTTCTAAATTTGAACTGTGTACCAAAATGAAAAATTCTCCAAATACTTTTTTACGTTTGCTTTCTATTTTTTTCTACTGTTCTTCGTTTTTGTTAACAGTTCTTGGTTCTCCACTTTTATAAATGTTTTCTTCTTTATTTATTAATCGTTATTGAGAGATAAATTATTATTATTATTTGAGAGTTCAAAAAAAAATTTCTCTTAAAAGACACTTAAAATTAAATTCTGATTAAGTTTTCTTTTTGGTATTTCCCGGTTAAGACAAACCGCTTTCGAGGAACTTTTTTTTCGTTAAAAGTTGTTAACTGTTCGAGCCCCATAAGTTCCAGTCTTTTTTCAAACCGTTAAACAATTTTATTGACATGTTCAAACTGCTCGTCGTAATTTTCGCTTTCGTCTTTCAACTTGTTTCAACGTGTAAGTAATAAAAACTCAAACATTTATCGAAAAATGTTCGGTAGTTTTTGTCCTCCGGGTTGAAATGATCAAATAAAATTTGCCATGAAACACAACAAAAAGAAACAGACGAAAAAGAATAAAACTGTACAGAAAAAATTCAAATTTACGTATAAAAATCAGTTTTTTCCTGTTATGTTACTAATCTTTGTATTCCCTGTAATATTGTAATATTTACATTTGCCCCAAAACGAGACCGAATTTCGCTTGCTTTGCGTTAACTTTTTTAGGACGTCGGTGGCTTTGTTATCTTTTACAACATGGATATATTTAAATTGGCTAGAAGCTACAGAAGCAACAATCAATCGACGAAGTGTAGAATGTAAACAATACAAAATAAACAGTTGGAAAAGACTTCAATGTTTCAAGTCTAATATTGATTCAGCTAAATTTATTCTATATTTGTAAAATTTTGTTTTATATGTCATAAGGAAACGTAAGAAGTAAATATTGCATGAAGAGTACGATGAATATTTCATGTACGAGGTAAAGTAGGAGAATTTATAATAAAGTGTCACATGGTATAATTTATTTCAGTTTGATTTCCAACTTCGGTCATCGGTCATGTTTAATGTATATTAGTTTTTCCACCACGACTAATGTATCAGAGCTTTGCAGTTGGTGATTTCGATAAATATCACAACAATGCAATAAATTTTAATATTTGATGATGCGTGGTTCTTTTGGATGGCCCGAGTCCATATTTTATTCCATTTAGAAAAAGTTATCGTTAGATGTCCCTAGGGAAATTCACACTTTATGAATTTACTCAAGATTACAAAGTTTGTGTTAAGTTAGGTAGGTTTATTCCCTGTTCAGTTTCCGCAGCGGGATGCTTTAAGTGGCTCCCTGTTTAGTATTTAACTTGCACAAGAGTTAGACACTGACTTACATATGGAGAACGGTATCTACTGTACATCTGCAGGTGTTCCATGCCTAACCAAACGTTAAGAAGAGATCTCGTTGTTGATAAAAGAAACTCATCCTGTAAATGAGATGGTTAGAACTTTTTTGATTATATCAGGTGGCTTCGTTAGAAAAATCTCCGTTTTTATGGAAGACCCTCAAAAGTGACTTAGTCAATCGAAAAAGTATAACCGAGTATAGATAAATTAGGCGTTGTTAAGCAGATAACCCAGAATTTGGCACCCTCGTTTTTCAACCGTGTTATTGAAGAGACTCGAATTAACTTCTGAGAAACATCAAGCGGAAAATTAAATTACCTATCAGTTAAAGCGATCTTTACATAAATTCTTTTGTTGCGCAGGTAATTTGTTGTTATTTTTCGCGATCGGTCCGTCGTTAATTTATACCGTGTTATTGATTCTAGCCACTTATTAATTCCAAAGTTTTGATTAGAAGCTTAGAATAGCGTGGATGAGAAAGCACAATGAATTTGCTTTGGTGCACGTACTTAGGTATGCAATGAGCGAACTTTTAATTCAGTTACTAAAGCACATGAGCCGCCTGAATTATGTATTCTGCGGTCATCTCTCAACGGATAATCTGTTAACATAAACAAACGTGTCTAGATGGGTATAAGTTATCATCTCCAGCCGTTGTTTAAATTTATACAGATAAGAGGGTACAAACAAAAAGTTATGAATTGGATGTAATCTAATAACGAGAACTGTACCGAAAAATACACTGCGTTTCGATTTGTTTCAGGCTTGTACAAATGGCTCCGTGTATACCAACCAGCATCATATTTAAAGACTTGGGGATCTAATTGTCTGAATTGCTTTGATGACTATGTCAACTTTTGGGAATTTAATTCACGTACATGGGTAATTAAGATCTCACCGTCATACCCCTATGCATCTACATGTCAAACAAAGCTGTGTTCAACTTCTGTTTGACACTGATACTGTTTGCGTTTATTAAAATGGTTGAGATTATCTCGTTTACTTCTAAATGAAAATTAATATCTACTAAAATTAAAAATATAGAAAAATCACTGAAATCGCGGAATTTTGGTCATTATGACGCTAAATGCAACTTTCCAAAAATTCAAACTCCCGAGCCCGGACTTGTGCTGTAGTTCCGAGGAGACCGTTGAATTTGTCGTGAATTCTACGTACGATAGAACCAAAATGGCGATAGAGTCGAAATTTAACCTTTTATCGCGATTCCTAGATTTTCATAATTTTTTTTAAGATCGACATTTTAACAATTTTTTTCTCGATGAAAACGCTATAGAATCCGGGAACCTTGTCATCGATCAATAGCTCGGAGCGACATCTCATCTTGATATCTGCCAAAATTTAAAAATGAAATCGCCGCATTTTGGTCGATTCGATCCAAAACGCTACTTTCCAAAAATTCAAATCCGAATAACTCCGGAGCCCGAGTTCGAGCGTTAATTCCGTTGAGGTCAGACGATTTTGAGTTTACAAACATACAAGAATCTTAATAGTTTAACAAAATTAAATGCAAATATCTGAAAAATAATTTAAATAGTGAAAAAATTCCAACACTTCTACAATATCCACAAAACGAAAATTTCTAAAATATAATATCTAGACAGTATAGAAAACTTGGATTTAGAACATTTGAAGAATTCCAACAATATACAAATATAAAAAATCAAAGTGTTAAGAATTTAAAAAACCAGCAATTCCCCTAAATCCTAGATCTTGAAAATGATTTAAATCTTTAGGAGCATTCAATTAGGATTCTTTAAAATCTGATTCCCTAAATTTTTAGAACTTTCGAAGACCTTTTCAGAAATATTTTTAATACTTTAAATTTTGGACTTTTTTAGACTTTTCAAATTCTTCAATTTTCATAGTTCTGGCAATAATGTAGATTTCTGCAACTCGATCGATTTACTGGACTTTTCAAATTCTTTTTATCTAATAATTATATTCTTTGTTTTTTTTGAACTTTAGTTGTGCCTATTTCTTTGATATTTCTACATTTTTATTTCTCCTTGAATTTGTTCTAGATAGTAAATTTTTCAGCTGCATGTTGCAGCTTTGCGATTTTTTTCCAAATTCTTTAGACATTTCAACTCAATTTTTTAAATTTTTTTAATTAATGCAGTAGCAGTATTTCTTTACGTCACAAACAAATGTTAATTATTTTTCACGGTTGTTATAAAAATGAACCAAAAAGCTCATGAGAAATTGTTACCGCTCTAATTCGCAAATTAGTTTTCCCAAGTCTGGATAATATTTTAGCTGTTAACAATACGGGAGTAGCCAGTATTTTTCAATTTTACGACTGTTAGAATTTTTTTTTATTGTGGACGAATCTGAAGTTTCAATAGATCAAAAACTAGAAAAAAAAACATGATTTTAAAATAAATCAGTAAATTTTAAATAATTTCTGTTACAAGCAAAAATGTTTAGTTTCCGGAAGGAAAAAATAAAACTTTGAGCTTGAATTATGTGGCGATTCCTTGGAATAATATCTCGATGAACGCCTCTAATCTTACAAAACTTTTACAATAAATTAACTTTGTGACTTATTAATATCGCAACTTTTCTCAAAACAATTTTTCTGAAAATATTGTTAACGGCGTCGAAATTATCATCTGTAAAAAAAAGAAATTAAAAGAAATTCAGAGATCTCGAAAATTATTAAATGAAGTATAACTTTTGATATTCTATTTTCCTACCGATGATTCTGTAAGATTTACGGTTTATTATAAAAAGTGTCAGATTCGCAGTCTTTATTTCATATAAAGGACATAAAATTTAGATGACCCAAGAAAATCTAAATTACGTCTTTTCAGGTAACAGGATCACTGAATATGGTCAGGACGAGAACATTTACTTGGAATGGTTCTTTCGTTGTGAGGGTCCATCTGCTCGATTTCCTATTTTCTGTGATGTTCTCTCTGTTAAAATGTTATCATTGGAACGCGAATCCGATAGAGAAAAAAATGAGAAAAAAGTGACATTAATGATGGCACATAAATCCCGATTTATAGTTAATAAGTTTCAAACTATTTATTGTATATAAAATAATAATTGTAAGCAATTCTAAAGAGGCTGGCTTAGAAAATTTATTTCATTTTAACGTTTCCTTTGGAGTGACTTCTCTAGGCTTTTACAAACGCAACATTTTTCAGTGCTTTCTAACTTCTAATGAGCAATGCTATGAAACCACCATTCTTATCTTGTTAATCTTGTTAACGTCGTGACGGATGAAATTAGTTCCTTTTTTATCCGGAAAATTTAAATAGTAATACTAAAACAAGAAACTTTAGTGGATGATTATTAAATTTTCTGAAAGTGCTATTGACTTCGTGACGTGAAATAAAATTGGAAATGTTTCGAATGATCGTGTAACGAGACGATGCGGAATAAAAATAGTTGTGAAAAAAAATTGCATAAAAATTTTCACGGCTTTTTCCAAGAATAATAATCATTTTATTAGTTCTGTGTTCCAACCACCGTGATCTGATCCTTTCCCCATACACCCCCTTTAATTAATTTCCCCCTTCCAAATTACATTTCGCCAACCTCGTAAAAAACTCCAATTTGTGTAAAGGGCCATTAAATTTCCATTTTTTCAACTGACGGTCACACTTTTTTCCTCGTCGTTTAAAGGAAGTAACGTGAGAGATCTATCCTCGGCGCATAATTTGTGTTTATCTTTGGCAGGAGAGCAACGTGGAGCTGTGGTAATACTATTCAAGACGACTGCAACGGCTCCCTCGACGACGATGCTGTAATCTTACCGCGGTATTCATACCCCTACTTATCTTTTAGACTCGACGGTTCTGAATTACTTCTTAAATATGCTGCTTAGCTTAGAAGCATCAAATTGTACCTTTACACTCCATACGTCTGCTCCCTGTAAAATTATTTTATTGCCAAGACGAATTGCTCAATTGCAATAGCCGGTTAACGTCGAATTTATTTACATCGTAGTATTCAAACCTGTTCAAATGTCACGTTAAGAAGGGTAGAATTGTGGATTCTAAATTGAATCGGTTTGTTATTGTAGACGTAACTTTTCATTGATCCATGAATTCATGAGTACATTTAATTTAATTTGTTCTTCTACCAACTAACTGTTGATACAAAATGCTTGACAGCGATTGTTGCGTTTAATTAGTAACTTCCTTTAAACACCGATTTTCCTCGTTAAAATGAATGATAAAAACTGTTTAAATGTAAAGTTTTGAGATTGATGTTGTTAGGCAGTAAATTAAGTGGCCCAAAGCTAGCGTATGTTGCTTTTTTAAAAAATCTATTTTACTGTTAAAACTTTCCAGTATAATGTGTAAATGATATTTCAACCGCAGATATTTTGCAACGGAAACGTTCGTTTAGATATTTACAAATAAATACTTTTAAGCTGTTTTATGCTATTTTAAACAAGTTTACGTAAATAACGGTGTTACAGCCACGTTTATGATGTCTATTATATTTCTCCTATATTGGGTACCAACTATGTATAAGCTTGCATAAACCGAAATTAATTGGATGTTTTTACGTTTTATGTCATTTAAATAAATGTTTATATTGAAATTTTTTTAGAACCTTAGAAGTTACTTATTATGCTTTCAGCTCAAAAAAAAACTTTAAGAGCATTGTCGGCGAATAAAAGGAAGAAAAGACGTCAAAATCAGAAATTACACTCTAGCGATGAACGTAAACAAGCAATAACTAAACAAAAAAAGCAAAATAGAGTCTGATAAAAAAAAAATTGAACTTTAGATTTCCAAATATTGAATTTCTAAGCTTCCAATTTTTCAATTTTTCGGACGTTTTAGTTCTGGGATTTTAAGACGCTAATTATGAAGCTCACAATTTAATATTTGTAGGACTTATATTAAAAATCTTATTGTTAGATCGTAAAAACTCATATGACAGGTCTCCACATTCTAGATAATAAAGATCTAAATTTCCAAAATCTAGTATTTTTAAAATTAAAATAAAAAACGAATTTTTAAATCCATAAGAGTTTTGATTTTTTGAATCTCAATTTTTTAGATACCAGTTTTTTAGGTTTTTAAATTCTCAATTTTTTACTTTCGAGCGAGCGTTGAAAAATGCAGAAATTCACAAAGTAGAAATTTCATTTTTAATTTTCAACACCGAGACATAAGTTATCTTTTTTTTTTTTTGTTTATTTATTAACAGAAATGCTAATAATTTTGAAATTTCTAACAGTAATATTTTAAATACAAATAATAATTCACCCTATGTTCGTTGAAGCGATAATATTTCCGGAATATAACACATATTCCTTGTTTTGCAATATAACTACGCATTGTGATTTCCAGGCATCAGAGTGAAATGTTCACTGAAGAACAGACAATACATCGGTGTCAACAATGAGCCCAGGTATTATCAATGTTTCTAATTCCATGTGCACTTTATCGGAATTTCAACCCTCTGTTGTATATTTTCTGCAAGAATGACATTGCTGGTACGATAGATGTTATTACTATGCAATTTATTTACGTGAATCGACAAAATTCGAAGAGAAATGCACTGATTTCTAGGAATGACACTATCGGGAATGCTTACACTCGGAAATTCTTTCTGTTTTTATAACTCAGATGCTATACCTTGGTAAGTTGGTAGTTTTTCCTTTCAAGAAAAATATGTTGTTATAAAATCGCTGAATCATAAATTGTCAGAAAAAAAAGTTCAAATTCAAAGCTCGTTGCAAAAGTTATTGCCGCTAATAGAATTTTAATATAAGAAAGACAACAGAGTATTAGTACATTTTTTTTTAATATAAGGCTAAATCAGATTCAATTTATCCTTTCCAGTAATTTTTCTAGATGAAACTCAGAAATTTTCTAAAAGTAATGCACCAATAGATTTTTGATTTTTTCGGATTTCTGTGTTTTTTGCAATTTTAAAATAATGCATTTTTTAATTTCCTTTCCAAATCTTAAAAAAAAAATTGATTCTTTTTCTTTGCTTGGAGGTTTAGAATTGTTAAGGTTATGTAGAATTTTTGTATTTCTTGAGCCAACTGGATGGATTTAGGAATACTCAACTAACATTTTTTTGCGTACATGAACTTTATTGTTCCTCAAAGTGTAATCAGAGCTTTCTTTTTACGAATAATTATTACATTATCACACTTTTTAAAAAAGTTGAAGTATCTTAAAAACTACAAGTTTTAGGTATATCTTAAATTTAATAAAAATAAAAAACTATAGAAAAAAAAGAATCCGATAGTACAAGAAGACAGACATTTATAAAACAAAGTTGTAGCTGTTTAAATATTATGAAAAACGAGCCTTTCTAATGAACACCCTGTGTGATAGCATCTTTAAAAACATGATATGCATTTAAAGCATTTGATTCAAAAAAATAACAAGCGTTTCATGTAAAATATTGAGTTGAGTACGGTCCTGGACTATTGGAACACTGTTTAAAGTAAAATATTTTCAGAACACGAAAGGTAGGATTGACTGATATCGCACTATTAATTCACCCTGTATAAAATTATTTATAATTATATTATAATTTAATACAAATATTTCATATTATAGAAAGAACTTTATATTATTTACTGAATTGACAAACTCGAGTACCTCCCCGTTTCTAAACTTCCCCAACCGCGACGGTTTTTTACGTGTAAACAGCTTTAACTGATGGTCCTAGAAGAAAGTTTTTGCAGCCGTCGACGACATAAACTACATCGAAGACACCACTTTCTCCATAGTAACAAATAATAATTCCGACGTTGTAATTTCTAAAATATTGATTTCAATGTAATCATGAATTTCAACCTAAAAAATCGTAATCTTCTTGTCTCCATTATTGACATTTTCATTCCGAGACACTTATTATACTATCACCTTAATGGACATCTAAGTATACGACAAAGTCTCTTATATAATTGAAACGAAACAAACGAATAAATGTCAGTAATCATATCATAATTACACAGTGATTGTCTTTTATTATACATAATATGCACCGTTGACGACGATAAATGGTCGTAGTAAAACCACACCTAATTTAATGCACAACTGTTGTGCCCGTTGATGTTACAAGGAGGGTGTAACCGCTCTTTTACAATTTTCAAGAAAATTTGTCATTGAAATGAAAAGACGGTGAATATTATTACCTTCTAAGTTACTTCCATGTCCAAACGAAGCAGGCAAAGAAAACGAATCTTCCCCGAATACTGTTGATAATACAGAATATAAATAAATTGCTGCAAATGATAGTCTGAAACACAAAAAAAATATGTTAATATTTGAGTTTAATTATTATCATCCAACAGGGTTTTCAAGCATTAACATGTTTTATTTTATTTATTTTAATAACAAACTAATGTTTATCAGTTAATGCAAACCATGAAACTGAAACACAGATCCCGTTTGTTGTCGCAATTCATCCCGACAATTATGCGCATATAAATATGAACAAAACAGTGTTTATTTATCCGTGAAAAAGTAAAACTAGCAAAGTTGGATAAAAATCCCAACAGGAATATTTCCCCGTCATTTGGGTGGCCTACTTATCGACAAGAGTTTCTTTCAAGTGTCGGAAATAACAAGTATCAAGATAATAAATTGTATCGATTATATGACAGTCATAATAGAATTATATGTACTTCTAATCTATTAACGAAGCGTCAAAGACGTCGTGCACGTGTTCGTCAACAAAGGTGGACATTAGCTAAATTCAACGGTGTATTTTTGTCGCAACAGATAACAAATTTAGTAGTCATTAGTATGCTAGATCTCAAGAAATAAAATATATAACGTTATAAAACAACAATACAAATGCGCGGCAATACGTCAACTCGTGTGATTTATATAAGAATACGTGACAGAAGTTGAAAGTTGTGATGGGTGGTTTGAATATTTGGATCGGATACCACCATTTGCATCAGACAGGGTGATAAAGCATCGCAGACCCACGCATTTATATCAGGGAGAAAAAATATCCCCGGTTCCGTGTTATAATTAGACATTTCTACATCTGCACATATTTTTAATGAACGGACACAGGATCTTGTTTCAGATCTTTGATTATAAACACGCCCACTTTTTTCTAATTACGAGACATAAATCAGAAACTCTCACCTTATTCGAACTGCTTGGACCGTCCTGTCCCTGGAACAAAATTAATTGTTATCAAAATTTAAGACCGGTAGTTTTTCAGTCAAATTCAACATTGATAAAGATTTATAGTTTTAATGCCGTTTTGACAAGACCGGTGGAATTTATGATAGTCGGGTGATGGAGCGCATTAAGTGCAACAAATGTTCACGAAAAAATGAAACCATTCCTCTAATTTTTCAGCCAATTTGTCAAATGATATTGGTTTAAAAGCACAATAATTCAAATAAAAGGAAATGAACACAAAATTCATTTTTCTGTGATTTATTATAAAGTGTGATGCCACGTGTTTTTTAAACTGGTGATTTATTAGGTGGATGACTGCATAGAATTTTTTCCTTTAGTAAATTCTCTCGTTTCGAAGCCACAAGATCCTAAATTGATATTTATTAGATACAGTTGTTGTGATGGTACCTGGGCTCATAAAATTAGAAAAATGATACGTCATATTTAGTTTCTCATTAGTATCGATTTCGGAGTTTGTAAATTTCTTGGATGTTGTCGGCGCAAAGTCTTTCCAGCGACTACTTTTAGAAACTACGGAAGCTGCAATGTAAGTGTAACAAGTTGAGGAGATAAAAATATTTTTACTTCAAGTCTGGTGCAATTATATATAGACTTGAGTGCCGTTACGTTTTTTGCATAGAAACTTTGTAATCGATGCAGCTATTAATGTATCGGTTCATCAAAGAAATAGTCATTAACGTCATGAGGTCGGTAACTGGCAAATAACAGACGAGATTGGAGTTCTAGCATCATTAAAAGTTTATACACAAAATTCTTGTGGGGAGGTTTGCTAGAAAAAATTATTTGGTTATTTGGAATTTTTGATGCCTGTAAAAATTATTTACAATTTATACGGCTCGTTATAAATGTTGTGGTTTCAATGTCCATTTATATCGTATTAGCATTTCTTTGAACTTTAAAACTTTTAAGGTCACATAAATTCAAAGGCAACACTGTGGTTTATGTCAGGATTGGAATAAACCACACCATTCAGCATTATTTGGTTGTAAATTAGATAATCCCTGAAACGTTGAAAAGCCGTTTCATTCAGGTTTCAAGTTTTTAACAGTAAAGTTAGAATTTCAAACAGCGAAAGTGAATTTCAAATGTGTATAGCTTATCTTTCATTTGAGATGTTTATCTTCGTCGTTTTCTTATGCAATCGACAGAATCTACGTAAACAGCACAAAAACTGAAACAAGCATTTTTAACTGTTGTCCACGTGAAAATATCCACGGATCTTATAAATTGAAATAAACAGCTTCTCCCGTTTGGTATAGTGAAAACTTCACATAAATTATTCAATATTTTATAGGTACTTGTTACTGTATTCGCACCATATACTGCACGAACATTTTTATGACACAATTCCGTTCATATATTTAGATAAATTGTTGGGGAATTGAGCAGGGTACGCGAAAACTGGCTCGTGCTTCTGAAATAAACATGGAGGATAAAGTTTCTATAAACATTTTCGTGTCGTTTCTTTAATATTTATAAAAGTAGTGGCTTTGATTTTCAGTTTTGGATATTTTTATAAGAAATAAAAGCGTAAGCACCGAATTAATGGAAATGAAAATTATCGCCGATAGAATTAAAATGTTTAATTTGTAAATGCGAAAACTTCATTATTATACACATTTTCAATTTAAAGCTTAATTTAGCATTCATGTTCGTTGTTTACGAAATCAATAATTTAAACACAAAAAGTAGACTTGAAATACATTAACATATCGTTTATTTGCCGCAATTATTCTACCGAAAATTTCAGGAGAATAAGCGTACTCAAAACAAAATTTGAAATTCTATTTTATGTATCAACAATATTCATCCATAACAGGACTTAGAAGTTTTGACCGCAAGATGTTTGTTATTTACTGTTAAAATATTTCAAGTGCAATAATTTTTTTTAGATTACTCAATTTTAAATTAATTGTACTCTTTTTCAGTTAAAACTAAAAAATCGATCCTGGAGTTAGCGAATAAATATTACAGATGGTGGGCTTCAAATCTTCAGACCCGTAATTGTTCTCCCACTGATTTTGTCTTCTGATTAATAGTTCCTTCTCATTTAATTATTATTATTTAAATTTATAAACAACTAGAGATCTTTTTAACAATTCTAGTACGTGTTCGAAAATTTTAATCAATTAATTCACGTCGTTAGATCATTTTTGTTTTATGATTATCGAAGTGTTAAAAATAGAACTCGTACAAGAAGTGACCGTAGAACGATAAAATTACCACAGGAAGTGGGAAGTGGTCTATTTTCTAAGTACTTACCTAATCAAGACAAAAAAAGTAACGATCTCGTGGTCTGTGAGAGAATTTCTGATGAGTAATATCGATAATACGTTGCCTTACGACTTAAATTTAATTGAAAGAATTCAATGAAAATATCACTCGATATCTTTTTCAATTTTAAAATAATTCTATTAAAGTTCTCAAATTTTCACGATTTTTCGACTCTCCTCGAGCTCTTGGACCCTTAGGTTCGCAGGTTTTCAAGCCCACGTACTCTCAAATCCTTAGTTATCGAGGTTTATTACATCCTTATAGTCTAATTTTTTATTTTATAAAGTTTATAAAATTAAATTTGATTATTATATTTTCAAATTCTTTAAAATTATAACCTTCTAGGGTTATAATTTTGTATAATTTATATAATATAATATAATAATCTATATAATACTTATACAATTAATTTGAATTATAAGCTAATTAATCATCAAAATTGGATAAGTTAAATACACTACGATTTTCTGCTTTCTAGAGACTCCAAATTTTAGTGTTTTGTAGAGCTTTTGAAATTTTTGTGTTTTTTTTTAATTAAATAGAATCATTGAGATTCTTTAGATATTTTGGTTTTGGATTTACAAATTTTTTTATAGTTTTTTGATTTTTTGTTACTTTAGATTTTAGATTTTTTCTAGAATTTTTGAATTTTCTTGGAATGTTTAATTTTTTTTGAATTAGGCAACACCTAAAAAATTGTTGTTTTCTGGTTGCTTAAAATTTTCGATGTTCTTTAGATTATTTGGATTTTTCAAACTCTAATTACAATTTGGAATTTTAGATTTTCTTAAATTAGAACAATTTTTTATTTAAATCTCATTCTTTCACAAAGGCCAGCCGGCACATACTTTTCATTTTTTTAATCAATACTAATCGACAGCATCTGTCTTTGGTTTCTATTCAAAATTAGACTTTTTATAGTCAAATTTTTAGGTAGAACCAATTAAGATAAAAAGGTTTTACAGAATTTTGAAACAATATATATTCTTTCCACCTGATTTCTGTTACCTGGAAGACAAAGCTGAGGACGGGTCATTGATTTTAACGTAATAATCAATTTTAATAAATTTCTGCCGTTGTATATTTGTAGTAAGCTTGTTTAGGTACGAGTCATCGAGTAAGTCATATTTTTTGAAAGAAAAAGTCAGGAGACACATAAATGTCGATAAGAAATAGTGAAAATAAATATGAAACCAACTAAATAGAGCTTTTCACTTGATTATAATTAATCGAAGAAGATTCAAATTCCGAACAACAATACCAACAATTTATTCTTAATTTACAGTATAATTTCCACATACAATTTATATTATCGAACAACTTAACCACAAATCGCCGCTACATCTCCAGACAAGTCAATAAATTGCTAAACTGAATTTTAGAGAATGTTTGAGGTCGTAGGGTGAACTATCTAGACACTCCTCAGGGTCATTACACATGCATGCACTTCTAGTACCATGCTGGTTTACGATTTATTCGTTTACACCTACGCAGTCTCAAAAGAAATTATTCGATAACACTATATCACTCGTTTATTCATTTGAATTCTAAGTATTTTTTAATAATGGCATAAAAGACAAGTCATGTTTAATATACAATATTTCAATAGCCATTGAAGATGGACTGGTAAAGAATGATGCAGCACTGACCTTAACCGAGCGAAGATAACAATCTTGAGTATGTTAATAAAGCTTGTATAGTCTGTACAAAATACAAAATTGTCATTAGTGTTGTTCCCAGTTTTTATAGTAGCAGGTATAATTGTGATAATTGCTGGGAGCAAAAAAGACAAATTAGTGCATGCGGAGGATCGAGATAAACTTGCACCGTCATGATTGATCAATGTAATTATAGAAAAAAAAATACATGTTCAAAAGTTAGAATTGTCCAATCTATTCACTCGTAGCTGATTCTGCAAATATTTTTTATATTAAATTAATCCATCATTGTCAGTTTCGACATTGTTACGAAAGTTCTTGGGTGTTAGTGAGAGTAGAGTTTTTGTGTCTTTGTAAATGTAGATATGACGCGTAATTAAATTAAGCAGTATTTGGTAGCAACTACTATCACTTACCATGTACTCATTTTCTTTTTTAATTAATTCATATTTATGAATGCTGGTAAAATGGAAGTATGTTATGTAAATTTAAAATCGGTTTTAAGATAAAGATTCAAGTTTCAACCTTGTTAATAAAATTTATATGGGTGCGTATTGCTTAGATTCACATCTTTTATAATTATGAAATGAAATTTAATAATCTGTTGCACCTGTTACGTGCGTGTGACTCAAATAAAACTACCGGTTCTGTCTTTTTTAGTTGCATTCACTGAATGGCAGTGAGAGACAGTGCAATTTATCAATCAACTGATAAAACTTTACTTTCAAATTTATACGGACGTGTTACATGCACTGATGGGGTACGCTAGCATGAATAGACAGACGTACATAGGACAATGGCAAATGCAAATTGGAGAATATTTCAGATAAAAGCTTTTTTTCGATTGTACGAAAGCTGTAAAATTTCGAAAGAATGTATCGTTTTATATAATTACGTTGGTCAAGAAAATGTATACTTTGTTTTGATTCAGTATTCGGAATCAAGAGTAATAATCTTCTTTGTAACTTGGCTTAAATGGGCAATTTCTGTGAAAAACTTACAAATTAAAAAAAAATTAATAAATTTTTATTTCTGCTCTCGTGAAGATTATAGAATGGGAGTACTTGTCTGATAGCTTTAAAACTTCAAGAAGATTAAAGAAATTATTGTAATTTGATTGAAAGATTTAACTTAAAAAAAAAACAGTTCGAAATGTAGATCGTAAATTTTATTCAAATTTATGAGCAAATTCAATTTAGTTTTAAGCTGTTACTATTGCTTGAAACTTAAATTATGATGCAATTATATTAAAAAAAAAATTAGAAAACGGCTTGATACAATTTAGGTAAATTTATTATTCTAAAAATTTGAAAGTTATGATTTAAGATTCTCAAAAATTTGCTACTTAATACGTAATTTGTTCCACGTGAAATGAAATTTATAGCTAAATTTATCTAATGTAGTTTTCCTTAATCTGGTTAAATTTAATTTAGTGTAATCGCTTAATTTTGTTTAATCTATATTAAATTTATTTAGTCAAATTTACAAAATTAATTCTATTTTAGTCAAATTTCTTTAAATATAAGCTATTTTTAATTTATATTTAACTTAATTCTACTTAGTTATTTCTAATTGTTAAAAATTAAATTTAGATTTATTAGTACATTATGTCAAAATTTAATTAGGCTTTACATAGGTTACTACATATATTATTTATTTTGCCTAGCCCTAGCTGCTCTAATTAAGTGAAAAATAGTTTCTTCGAGTCGAATGATATTAACCTTGAGCTAATTTTATCAGGGATAATTGATTTTTCACCAATTTACTTACTGCATTCCATTTGCTTAATTCAATAAATTTATTTAATCTAATTAACTAAATTAACTTTATTCTAGTCGAATTTTATTAAATTTAGTTAATTTGTTTTATGCAATTTGGTCACTTCAACTTATTTGTTCTCAGTTAATTTTAATTTATTTAGTCCACTTCATTTTTGTCGAATTTCATTAAATTTTAGGTGATTTCGTCTAAAATAATTTAATTATTGTAATTCAGTTGAATTTAAATTGGCACTTGATACTGATTTTTTGTCTAAGTTGAATAAAATTTATTCGATAATTATTTATAACAAAATTCTAGCAACGTTAGATTTGCTTTATAATCCACTAATACTGTCGTTTTACATTTTGAGGAGGCAGCCAGTTTTTTTTTGTTACATTTCTGTAGTTGGAGAATTTAGAGTTTTTTTTTTGTATAAAATTGAATTATGTCCAACTTTCAGTAATAACTTTATCACATAACAGAAATTTTGTAAGCCGAAAAATTCCAACAATGTTGCGGTGAAACTTACGAGAACGTGGTGGAAATAAAAATGAAAATTATTATCTAAAAAAATACCACGATTCGTGGCCAATCTTATCAAAAAATAAAAAAAAAGCTGCAAGATAAGTAAATCAAATTTTTAGTTGCAAAAATTTCGATAAAACACCTTTTTTCTATAAATTTGAAAATAAACATTTTAACGTCTTAAGTGAGTTAAGTGAGTGCCTTAATTTTAACATTAGTTAGTCCAAGAATTCCGGATTTTAATGGAATCTAAGAAACTAAAAATTCTAGCAATCTTAGCTAAATTTATATTTTACAGTCTCAGGTGACATTTAAAATGACAACCACAAAAAAAAAAAATTCCAAAGATTTTTTTAACTTTGTTATTTTTCTAACAGCAAGGTAATCTTTCAATCAATTTTATTAATAATATTTCATTTTACATCGAACGACCTGACGAGAAAATTGTTGACAAGAATACAAAATTATACGATCACATATTAGGTTGACGAGGACATTATATTACAAAATTTATGACACATATTTCTGTCATAAACATTATTAATTGTGTACCTATAAATGTCTAACATTGCAGATAATCGGCTTGACTCAGAAAGCAAACAGCAATTTAAGATTTTATAATCTCTAGAAACTGTGATCGTTCGAAAATTGTTATAATTTTAAAGGTGCCCTTAAACAATGTGAAATTGGCAAAAAGATTTTTTTAAATAATATGTATTTAAAAAATTTATAATGTAAAACACTAATTAGTAATTTTTAAAACCAAAATTTTTTATACTTCTCTTTTTAAAAGAGTTTAAGAAGTGAAATTCTGCACAAATACAAAAATCTGCAAATAACGCTGACACCTCTCCAAAAGCTTAAAAAAATTCAAAACAAAAAAAAATAGATCATTCTTCTAAGAAACACATTGAACAGACCTGACGATAAAACTTGCATTATTGAAAAGAATGCAAAATTATACGATCACCTTATTAGGTTGACGAGGACATTATATTACAAAATTTATTACACATATTTCTGTCACAAACATTATTAATTGCAGATCTATAAATGCTTAACATTGCAAATAATTGACTTGACTAAGAAAGCCAACCGCATTTTTTGATGAAAACTGAAAATTGTTCAATTTGAAACAATTAACGTTACTAAAAAAAAACTAAAATATTCGAACGATTCGGTTGAATTCACCACTTTCGAGCATTTCAATAAATTCACTATTTATTGTAATTGAATCCATTTCTTCTCTGAAAGTAGATTTTTATGACGTCTTTCCATTGTACGTACCTTCAACAAAAGTAATGTTCCCATTGTCAAAAAACATAATTGATTCAAATATGGACTCCTGTCAGCATACTAAGAACCAAAAGAATTTCTCAACAGCTCGCTTTGATTGCATAAAAATCCAGTAACGCAGAATTAAACATGATAAAATTGCCCGTCATAAATTAATACTTTTTTTCATTTCCCCACAATCATCAGTGAAATTTTGCAATTCAAATGAAGCAATAATGTATCTGATCCTCAATAAATTCATTTCTGTCCCAAGAGGCAACAATAACTTGGGTCAGATTGTTATAAAAAATGTTCGATAGCATAATATGTTTTGATTATAAATGTTTGCCCGGGGTTAGTAGCCTCGTTATTATTTCAGTGATCAAAGAATTTTGAAAGCAGACATCATTATCATCACCATCAGGATTTTATACCCACGTATTACGTTGGACGTTTCAATTTGGAGTACTTCTAAACGCGTGCCAATTACAAGTTGTCTGGAAAAAAATCGTCTTGAAAGTTCGACGGTTCGGTGTGCTACCTAAATTCCCGTTTTAACCGCTCTTTCGGCAACTGCACCCTGCACTTTCATGAAATAAAATGTCCGACATTATGCATGCAATATCTCATTTTAGTTGTTAAGCGGCAAACAGGAACATCCCACAACATCTGTGGCTAAAAAACAACAGCTAATCCCTCAACGCTAAATCGAAAAGGTGGTCCTTATAAATTACTCACCTTTTCTTTTTTGAATTCCTTTGTTATCTCAAGATATTTTCCCGAGCGCGATTATTTAGTGATATTTTTACGAAAGCATCATTATGCAACGGAAAGTTAATTCAACGTGAAATTAATTATCTCGCATGAAAAATACAATTATATCCTTCCTCGAGCGTTGAAGGACCTGCTTTCGTGTAATCACCAAAAAATAATTAATTTTATCTTACGTTGAATCGGTTTTTGTCAAAATTAATGAACACGTCGTCGAGTGAAGGTGGCTTATTAATACATCAATGGTATTGTGCAATATGTTAAGAAGTATGTGCGGATCGTGATTTGAAGCTTTGTTATTATGACTAACATAAATGTTCGTTTAAACGAACGGACTAATTTAAGAGGAAATTTTAACGAATGCATGATTCATGTGCGGGGTACATTCTGTGTACTCTAAATACTCGTTATTGGAATAAAACAAGCTCGGAAATGACGAGTTAGAGTCTAAAATTGGCTTTTATTGACGTGTCATTTCGATTGTTACACTGAAGACTGATGAACAGATATCATACGTAGGGAATACAACGAATCTAGGAATATTTCGAATGTGGTCATTTCTAAGTCGGCAATTATGAATGTTATTGAGAAGACTCGTTCTATATGCAATTTTGTTTTTTTTTCAATTTTTTGTTTAAAAATCAAGGTCAAAAACCGTTGATTTTTTTTGAAGAAGTTCTAGGAAAATGAAAAAAAAAACAGAAATTTGTGAAAAATGGAACATTTTACATTAAAATTCAACGTTCTAACTACGAGGTTTGACTTATTCTATGCAGAATTGTCTAAGAAATGCAATAGTGTGCCCAATTTAGAGATATTCGTTCAAAAACTAAATATTTCTTAAAATTCCAGATTTATTTAGATAAAATTTTGTCTACTTAAAGATTCTTTTGATTTCTAAAAAAATTCTTTAAGATTTGATTAAAAACCGAAATTAGGTAAAAAATGTGCGCCCCCAAAAATGCCTCAAACTTTTTCAATCGTGAAAAGATTCAGATTTTCTGGAATTTCAAATTTATGTAGATAAAATTTTGTAGAATTGCAGTTTTTAAGACGTCATTTGAGAAATACCTTGAGGCAAAAATGGCTCCAAAAAAAACATTTTAATTTTTCAAAAATAATTACAATTTTATTGTTTTTTAACCAAAAAATTATTTCCAGACAATATATTATTGCTCCAAATTTCACAAGTCGACGATATCAATTTAAATTTGCTTTTAATAAATAAACAACTGCATACAAATTAAAAAGAAAATTTTATTCCTTCTCTATAACCTACATATTTTAAAGCAAATAAATTCTTCTAGTGGAAATTGGCTTTTTGCAAGAAATTAAGGAGTTTTTCTTAATTCTTTGTGCAACTTTGCTTTAAAGTGAATTTCATAAAATAGAAACAGCTCCTCGTAAAATACCAAACTTTATTATCTAACACGAAATTATATTTTTAAAATTAAACTGTCAAGTTATTTCATTACAGGCAGTCTTTCCAAATATGTTAATCGTTACTGTGCCAGCGCAATTTCACAAAAAATTCTTTGTTATTTTGAATTGTTGCGCTGGTTAATTTAATTTTAATTAAATACCATTCATAAACTCCATAAACTAAAGACACGTTTTCTATTGAGAAAGAATCGATGATACATTTTTTTCATTTCTATTGTTTTGTTACAAGTTTGCAAATTCACTTTAAACAATTTAGTTGTCTATAACAACAATTTGTCGAAATTTTTAAACGAGTAAAATGTAGCGTGCTAAAACTGGCTCAAGATCCAAACAGTTAAAGCTGTGAATACGAAACAATTTTAAAATGCTTTAGAAGATTATAAAGAAAATTTTTACATAGGCGTAAAAACACGCAAAAATGTTCACACACATCAAAAGTATTTAAGTAATGTTCCAAAACTCACTCGCTTGGTTCGCAGGAAGTACAGTTAAAAAAAAATTACAAAGATAACCACAACTGTCTCCCGGGAAAAACCAAATTGATAAAAATATATGATCTAATTTTATTTTAACCAAACGTTTTTCCTTAAAATTCCTGTTATAATCTTTTAATCTCTCATTAAAAATACGTCCCTGATATTAAAACAACGGCTTCCATTACGCAAAATGAAGAAATGAAAAGATTTAAAAATGAACCGACCGTACTTCCATATTTAAAACCAGATTCTCAAGTGAAATAGACCATCAAATAAATATTAAAAATAACAGAAACCAAATAGAGAACGTGAAACGATTCCGATTCAGTGATCTGTAAATTCCTTTTTATTCCATTCAGAATAGAATTTAATTACATGTTTGTTTCATCACAAATATGTATTTCATTTCCGAAAGGAAACTAGCTGCATTATTCCCCACAGAATTAGCAAAATCTAATACGAAGTAATTAGCTGGTTGTAGTTAATTTACATTAAAAGCGATGAGAGATGTTTAACTAGTCCGTTCACCTACATAACTTTTGATAGTTAATATTGTGTTTACCTTTAGAAACGGACCCAAGTATTATTTATTGGGTTGAGAGTACAATGTTTAAAGTTTTAATTACTGGTAGGTGGAAGCTACATTTGGTAATGTCTGCTCATCCTCACTATTTAATGACTTACTTGAAAATTAATTTTTCGTCGTGCTGGTGGTCTGTGGTTCAAATGTTGAGTTTTGCTTCCAGCTTAAATTAACTCTGTCGCTGAGACGTTGATTGTGGTCAACTCCGAACTGCTTGTTCAGTTAAATATTAGTGGTTTGAAATCGGGGAAATGGAGCTTTCAACGAAAACTGTCAATCTGTCATTTTCAGACTCGCAAATTTTATACAAAGCAATAGTTTGCATACTCAACTTCGCGTCTAGTCTAGTCGCGTTTATTTTTTCTACTTGCCAAGAAAAAGCACGACGTGCAGATGTATTTATAGATATCTAAATTAATGAACAACGAACTGTAATCCGAACAATGTTATAAATCTTACAAAGATGTAGAGTTTGATTCAGAGCCGACGTTTACACAGCATGAAAAAATACTAAACGCGTGTTAGTAACTTTCTAATTTTATCAGAAATGAAATATCGTGGGCACCACATGCTACACAAAAAACAATAATCGAAAAAAACAAGAAGTCGGCCTCACTCGGCTCGCATATTTAATTTTAAAGGTACTCGTAGGTGTTCGACAAGATGTAATTCTTTGCATACTAGTCCTATAAAATTTAGTTTACGTTTACGAGAGCAAATTATTCGAAAAGACACAAGAGACTTGAGCTCTCAGGGTCAATTGTAACGCCGATAGAAATATAAAACTTTAAAATCAATAATTACTCTATTAATATATTCAAGTACAAATAGTTTTGCATCAGTAAAAAAGGTAATAAAATTGATATCTTTTCATTTAATTTTATGTTGTAGTAAATTTTGTATTTACGTACGTTTTATAGAACATATATAATGTCGATGCCACAAAAAGGTTCCAAGTGAAAATATTAAAGAAAATTCCAAAGAAAATATTTTTCCAGTTGCACGCATCACTCAGGATCTTCATTAAGTTTCTGTTTATGCTTTTAGAACTTTATTTCTTTGTTCTTTGTTATATTCATTTAATAACAAGACATTTTTGATAACAATAAATGGTTCACGTTCCCAAGCTCCTCATTATTTTAGATTTAAAAATTTGAGCTCGGATTTTTTTTTCTAAAAATTGGGTTTAAGTTAAATTTAAGGTAATAAATTTTAAAATTCGAAGATTTAAAAATCTTAAGATCTTCAAAATGCAGGAATCTGAAAATCCAAAACTATGTTACATTAAAAGTCTAAAAATGTGAGATTCTAAAAATTTTCGCAGAACCTGAAAATGCGACAAATTGGGAATTCTAAATTATAATTTATTAAATTTTTAGATTCTAAGATTTAAAAATCTAAAGAAGTCCAAAATGTCGGAATTTAAAACCTTGAAAATTCGACACCATGTTACATTAAAAGTCTGCAAATGTAAGATTCCAAAAATTTTCCCAGAACCTGAAAACGCGACAACCACAAATGAGTATTCTAAAAACATAATAACCTGAAAAGTTAAAATATTAATACTGAAAGTCTACGAAAATGAAAACATCTAAAAATATCAAAATTTTCGCAATCTTAGATCTAAATTTGAGAATTTAGAAAAATTCGAAACTTATAACGTAAGAATATTAAAATAATAATCTGGGAATCCAAGAAAATAGAATTTTTTAATGTGAAAGACTAGAAGATATAAACACATACGAGTAAATTACAAAATATTAAATAAAGATAAAAAAATACTAAAATATGGAATACTAAAAAAATGTAAAAGCTGGGAAACTTTGAAATCTAAGAACAAATGTTCAGTGAATTCATTGTTGAAGTTTCAAGTATTTATTTATAACAGTTCAAATATTTTCTTTCTTTTTTGGTAATAACTTGCATTTGCTTTAGTACTTTGAACTACAAATGAGTCATCGCTAAGTTAAACAGTTGATCAAAAAACGCACAAATATGTAAAAAAAGTAAAAGCACACATAATTAAAGGATAATATTGAAAATGGTTACGTAACCATGTTGAATGACTTCACTCAGAAAAGCAGACTGCTTTTTAATGAATTTACTTTGGGAATAAATAATGAAACAGTCGCAGCCGCTAAAAGAAAATAAATTTAAAAAAAAACAATGGCGATTAGAGCTCTTACCAAATCACTACCACAAACAACATTATAAAAAGCTTAATTGTAACGCGGGACGTTAAAGTCCTATTCTAATTGCAGCAATTCTATTGTTAAAGCTTAAAGCAAAAAACGCAGCCTAATTGTAAAATACAATTAGATAACGGAAGCGCCCTATAAATCCACGTTTTCATTTTCTCAAAACTTAATTAAGTAAACATTCGAGAAATTTCAGCTCATAGTGAGAAACGTAAGAAGGAACATTAGCATAACTAAATGAATAATAAAGCAATTTATAAGCGAAAACACAAGTTGAGTTCTTAGACTATGTGGATACATTATTGTCCAGTTCTTCGAAATTATACTTTAAAATTCAGACACATATAGCAAGACTACAACTGTACAAACAGCAGGAAAAGTCGGAAGTACAGGAAGTGACTAGTTCTAAAGAAGAAAATAAATATCATCATGAGATAGGAGCTGTGTAATGAGGAAAGATTATTTCATCGTACATTGACCTAAAACACGCACCTGGGGTGTCGTTGTCACTTTATGAAGAAAATAATAAGCACCTCACCTTAACACCGACTTGTGCCAACTACGTTTCTTGTCTTGGCGAGATAAGAAGCGAGGAGCGAAACATTCTTGCAGTAAAAACGATTATCTACTGCCTATACTGACAAATTTATTAACGTTGAAAACGACAGAACCCGTGCCAATTTGTGTACCTGCTACAAATTACTTTCTTAATTCTACAAACTATTTCAAAACATCTCTGACAATAGCACACGAAAATACGCTGAAGATTTCGAGCAACAAACAGTTAGTCGCACCAAGAAATAAATATTTGAGTATCTAATAAGCGGCTACAATGGCAATGCACATGTATGTGGCTAAGATAAAAGTTATAAATAACGCCTTTTATTTTTAAAGATTTTTATTGCAGGCAACGAGCTACATCGCCTGTAGTCAAATAAAAATGGAACAAAAAAAAAATACGTGGTATTCTTCTGGGCAAATCGGATGTGTTACAAGTCCACGAGAGGACACGAGGCTTGTCATAAATTACAGTGCATTCTCATAGTGATTTTCTATAAATAGCTATTAAATCATGCGTTAACACGGGATGTTGTTGTTGTTGTTCATAAATTTTTAAAAATTAAATGATTCCTGTTTTTCATTTTGCAATGCATCCGCTGTGATTTTTCGAAACAATAGTCACTAAAAATAAACGATAAATTCAGCAGGTTGTGAATGTATTGCCTGGAAAATGTGATCGCTTTTAAATGAAACTAATAATTCGCACCTGGATTTTTATTAAATTGATGAGAAATTTTTGTTGGAGCAAATGAATTCCCAGAAATTCGAGATCCTACAAATTAAATAAATAATCTTAAGAACAGAAAATATGAGTGATACAAAAGATTTAAATTTTAAAATAGATTTAAAAAAAATGAGAGTATTAAAATATTGACGGATACACGAGATACGATCAAGAGCATCTAAAAGGTATAGAAAATTTATACACATCTGAGAAATTATTATGAAAAGAATAAAATAAAAAATCTTTGAAATTTGAATAGAATAAATACCTAAAAAAATCTAAAACCTATAAAAAAATTACAGGACAAAAATAAACAAAAAATTATTCAAGAAAATCTCCCAAAAATCAAGAATTTAAGCATTTATAAAAAAAACAGAAGAAGAATTCAAAGGACGAAAGAAAGCTTAGCAATTTAAAAAAAACTCAAAATCCAAAAAATTCAATATTAGTGAAAAATACAGCACATTTAAACCATAAAAAATCCAAGTAGTATTTAATTTTTTAAAGATCGAAAGGATCTGAAAAAAAAAACAAAGAATCCAAAAAATATAAAAGAGACAAAATATGCAAATACAAATAATGTTTAACGTTTTAAAAAAAATGCAAAAAATTAAAATTATACAAAGAATTCCAAAAATCTAATGCAACAGACACAATCTAACACAATAGAAAATCTTAAACTTTAAATTCAAGTTACGTAAAATATATTATATTATAATATAATATAATATGGAGAGACAATAAAATAAATAAAGAATTACTAAGAATTAATAAATAATCGCTTAAAAATAAATAAATAAATGCGTATGTACGAAATTCTAAATACATTTTAAAAAATAAAAAAATCTAAGAAATTGAGAATTTATACAATCTAAAAAAAATTAAAATTGCAAAAAAATTTAGAAATTGAATAAAATCCCAAAATTACAAAAAATGTAAAGAAAACAAAATACGAATAATCCCAGAATGTAAAAAATCCTAATAATTTAAAGAATCTAAAAAAGTACTGAAATGTATAGAATTTCTCAACCAAGAAAAATCTGAAGGAATTTTAAAAACCTAAGGAATCTAAAATTTCAAGTATTTAACAAGCGCGCCGCATGCAAAAAATGTCATCAAGAATTGTAAGATTCCAAAAGCTATAGATTCTAAATATCTACAATTACTTGAAAAGCAAAGAACTTTCAAAAAGTTATATAATGTAAAGAAGGATAATGTAAAGTATATAATTCATAAATATATATTTTTCATTGTAATAAATCCCATGGTTGGTTAGAAATTACGCAACGAAACGTATAAAAAAATCTGTCAAATATTTTTAAAAGTAGTAAAATCACTAAAAAAACAACAAAAATTTCATAAATTTAATGATTAATTTTACCATCAAACGATGAACTTTTCACACAGCCCTCGTAAATTGGCTTTTTTTCTTTTCTTGTAGACATTTACATAAACACATCTTACATTTTAAGCAGATATTAGCGTGTGCATAAATGACATCCGTTCACTAATCACTGTTAGATAAAGACAAGCGGTCGGACTGTAGAAGCACCGGTCCCACTTCGTCTATTGGTCCGGCTTTTATGTTTTAACACTAAGCTGAACATCACTTTTTCTTTGTTGACAAAGTTTCAACATACGTCGTTCACGTTATTCAACTGGAAATATTTGAATGTGCACAAAAAAAGATGATATTTTCCTGCATGCAGCCAGATAGCTAAAGTTAATAAGATGCATGTCATTTTGCTATCTTCAAGCTGTTTAATTATTAAAAAAACAAAGAGACGCTTCTATGGCCATTTTAATTAAATGGGATTCTTGATACTGCTTCCAGCTGCTTCAGCCGTTGTTATTAATTTAGATGTGTAAAATAAGAACGTATGAAAATGCAGTCGTTAAATTAATAATTTCGTAGACTGTAAACAAAGCATAAAAATACCACATACGGAATGGTGCGAGATTTTTAGCAAAGCGCCCCATCCACTCTTAAGAGGTCATTCCAAACAACTTTCATTACAGAACACAATGTTGGTTAATTCTCATTAAATATTCCTCATCCGATCATTGGCCCAGTTTTTCACCAATTCAACTTATCTTTATGACCGACTGGAGGTTACCATTACCATCATTATCTTCAATTAGTGTCTTGTAACCGAGTAAACCTTTATTAAGTTATAAAATTTTATAGTACTTGACAGGATCCAACCGTGATATCCTTTTTTAGTAGAAAGACGACGCTTTTCTCCAATTTAAGACTGAAAAATGTGTCTATTCTGTCATTACTCAGTTTATCTGTTGAAGAGAAACAAAAAAGCTCAGCTTGTAACGCGGAAACGCTTCAAAGTGCGAGCAATTTAATTTGTTTGGAAAATAACTAAGGCGTGAATGAATATTTTATTTAAATTTAACAAAGGAAATAACGATGATAAAGACCGGCGACGGGTTTTCAAGAAAATACGTAATGTCGCAAAATTAGAGGAAGTGGATAGAGCACTTGATCCAATATTGCATCAACAAGAGATTTTAATAACGGCGCAAACTGAGATTTTAAAATTATTTTAAACCAAAAACGGAGTCGTTTCACTCTTTCTTCTTTACTGATCAATATCTTTTCACGAAACTCACATCAAAATTTATGGAATTATTAATGTCGTTGAGACGAAGAAGTGGTACGCACGATGTGTATTTATTTATTATATCCTCCTTCTTAAATGCATCTAAACTCTTCTATTGACTCAATGACCCAGGTAGTTAATGACCATGTAACTGATTGCAACAGTGTGTCATTTAAATATTTTATTATCAGTGACATCTGGTCCTTGGTGCATCGCCGCTACAATAGCATTATGAGAAATACCAATTAGAATCGAAATAGACAACAGGTAAATGCTATTAGAAATTAAAATTTTACCACAATAAAAACATGTCTCCATTTCATGCTTATTAAAAACGTTTTCTTATGCATTTAATGCATTTTATTTTTTTTACTATAATCCGAATCTTTGTTCAACAACCGGTTAACATAACAGGATTTTATAAAGCCCTGTTAGCGTCTTTTCATGTCTTAAATGTCCGATGGAACCGTTTATCATGCCGACATTAACATGATATTTTCGGGAAAAACAATGTGAAAGTAAAATGTTGAGTGGCAGTAGCTTGTCATAATCAGTACTTTTGAATAATTATATCTATTTCAGAGCCAAAAAAACGCACAAAAAACTGTAAATTTAACTGTAATAAATAACTTAATTTGGGGTTTGTTTATCTGCAGTTATCCCTGTTGTAATTATCTGTGAAGTTAGTATTTTAATAACTTTATAAAAAAATGACTACTATTTTTATGGTTTCTACCGTCTTGTTTTTCATCGTTTTCATCATCCACGTAAGCAAAAACGTCAAGCATTATACTTACATTTCATTATACTTACTTACATTTCAGCAAGATCTCAAGTAACGTAAAATTGTGACTTCAAGTAAACAGTGTTTCTCTATTATAAAATTAGTTTAATCTTATTTTGTTTGTTATTTTAATAAGACAAGAAACTTATTATTATTCTCAAACTAAAAAAGTGGATTCAAAATTTGAGCATCAAATTTCAAAAATTCTTAGAAGCTCATATGGTACACTTTTTAGATTCTTGATATTATATTTGTAAACATTAAACTCTTAAAAAAATTAAGGTCCCTTTTTAGATAATTCGTATTTTTTTTTCGAAACTTAGATTCTTATATTTCCCTTTATTGAATCCTAAAAGCTTGAATTTTAATAATGTAATATTAAAAATATTTTCTACTAATTTTCAGAGCCAGGAATTTTTTTTTTCCAAAAATGAAACACCAAAATTCAGGAAATTTAAAATTTTAAATAAACGAACCATATAAGAAAAAAAATTATCCTTTTTTTCCTGGAGAATACAAACTGTTGATGGATTTTGGAAAAAAAAAGTGTTATTACAACGATTTCTTTTTTGTCATTTTTTGAGTTTAACTTGGAAAAAAAAAATCTCTGTTAATCCTTTATATTTGTTTATACATATACAAAGATTTTGGCATTCGGCATTTCAAAAATTATAAATTATTGATAAAAAAAACTTCTGTGGGATTAGAAATTGTTGATAAAATGCATATAATTTAACTTGAAAATTTTAAAAAATTCGTAGATTTTGGACCACGAAATTACA
The DNA here is from genome assembly GCA_030157275.1 of Cynaeus angustus. Taxonomy (NCBI): domain Eukaryota; kingdom Metazoa; phylum Arthropoda; class Insecta; order Coleoptera; family Tenebrionidae; genus Cynaeus; species Cynaeus angustus. The sequence continues at coordinate 27,084,436 of CM058059.1, forward strand.
AAAATTTGTAGAATTTAATACTTTGGCAGCATCTAAAATTATAACAGAAATCTTTAAATTTTGGAAATTGTAGCAATAAAATCCCTGCTAATTACTAATGTTTAATTGTTTTTTGATAAAGTATAATTTAGTGGATCCGTAAATTCATAAAACTCTTAAACAGTCGGACCGAGATGTAGTTTTGGATAAAATTTACCGTCCAAACATTAAACTAGTTTAATATTTTGTATCAAATAAGCGTCTAGAAATCCTCCAAAAATCAGAAAAAAAAGAACACTAATATTCTCAGCAGTAAATAACAATTCATAAATTTGTTCTGCAGTGCTTTAATTTTTTTTACAAAAATTGCTTATTTTTGCTAAATTATAAAATTAATGCAAACATTCATGGTGTTAACTATGATTAGAAAAAGAATAAAAATTTTGTGTCCCCCGACCTCGATCGTATAAAACTCCTAAAATGCTAATTATTTGTATAATGACCACTTAAGTTCTCGTAAAAAATTAGTTTCAACATAATAAATTTTGCTATGCAGCCAAATAATTATAAAACAGTTAACATTAGACTAGTTAACATAAAAATAAGTAATCAAAAAGTGCACGTACGTACACGGCTTAGCGATCCCAACATAAACAAAAAATCAAAAATGTACTGTATAAAAATTAGTCACTTCACACTTCCCACGACGCTCCATCTAATAAAATCTTCTAACACTTTACTCCCCAGCTATTCGCCATCAAACGACACTTGTCATAGTTTATAGTTCAAGCAACCTCTATGTTTAACCACTCTATAAATGTTTATACCCTATAAAAGTCACCCATAATCGTCATCCCGCTTCTCTCCCTTTGTAAAAAACTTATTTACATGCAAAGAAGATCAAAGCCGATGACCTAATCAAATCCGTCATGAAGATTTCGTCAAACTTAACCGAAATAAGCTACTAACATAAATCAGTATATTACTTCTGCTCATCGCTTCTTGTGTCACCATCATTCACGGAAATGCTTGGATGCTAATGCATGTATATCTTTTAAGCTCTCTGGTAATGGAGAGTTGTGCAATGTATTGACTTAAAATCATTAACATTCATTTGTTAGCCAAAGATAAAACACGGCATCCGGCGAATCTATAATAAATGACAACATTAAACTGAAATTAAATAAATGAAAGAGGTAGTTAGGAATACTATTTCTAAATCGTTATATAAGATTAAACAGCACATAAATTATAGAAAGTACCCAAATTAAAACTGTTCGTTGTACCACCGTTCAAAATCTAACAATGACTAACATGATTAACTAATTACGTTCTTAATTTATTATTACGAATTTACATAAACATTACAATTTTATAGGACAAGGCTATGACCTCACCACTGAGAAAACGTCGCAGTCGTATTTAGAATTCCTCTTTTGAATTATTTACGGATCACCACTCAGATAATAATTTTATTAGTGTGACGTAATTGGTTTCCGTTTAATCCAAGTCAGTAATAAATAATCACATTAACCCACTTCCTCATTGAAGATGATAAACAGAACTAAAATTTTATTTTTCGGGTAAAAACAGATACGGTTGAACGTGCGGTTATTCAGAGAAAAACCTACCAAAACTTTACGTTATTATCGATAACATCTAAAAGACAAAGCGCAACTCTTTTATGTGTTTGAAGTGGCATAAAAAGAATGTCCACTTGACACAGAAAACAAGTGTTAATGTTCAGCACGTCGATGTCGAAAAGATACACAGAATGTATAAGCAGTTATCGGAAAAGTTCTGTTTGATAAAACTTCCAACGTTGAACAGGATAGGAATTAAGACAGAAGTTTAAACGAAATCACGAATAAGTGAAGCGTGTAATTGTCAGACCTGGAACTCTATAAATATCAAAAAGAGAATTAAAAAAGTTTGGTATTTATAAAATTTACGGAAATATTTTAATTGATAAATCTGTGTGGTAAAACCGTGAACATTTTTACGGTCTCAAAATAGTCTTGAAATAATTAAGGACAAGCTGTTCCAGTTTGTTCCAACCGCAACTGTATACATACAAATTTTTACAATTGTGACACGCTCTAAAAAAAACGATTTGAATTTAAGCAATAGTTTAGTAAAGTAAAAAAAAAAAAAAATATATGTCATCCAAAAATTGTTCAAGATTTCTTACATTTTTTGAATAGCTTATTTTTTTATTGCAATTATTATTGTTATTGCCTAGTTTTTTATGTTAATTTTTGCCGTCTTCTATATTTCTTAAATAACAGATATTTAAACAATATGAGTATTTCAATATAAAAATTACAGAATAATAATTCAATGCACAAAATCTAAAAAATTCAATTTATAATAAAAATATAAAAGTTTGAACTGATCCATACAAAAATTCCAAAAAGTTTAAAAAAGCTAAAAAATCTAAAGTATCAAAATTTTACATCTAAAAAATACATGTACATATATATATAATAAATATATGAAAGATAAAAGTTAAAAAGATACAAAGAGTGAAAAAAAATCAAAATATTTAAACCATTCAGAGGTTCTATTGTATATCTTTGGACAATTTTCGAAGCTTGTAGCTAATTTTGGAATAAATACGTACGTATATTACAAGGACATTTTCGTGAAGGTTGCATCGAAGAAAAAAAACACGAAAAACTTGCTATCGAAGTTTTATACCTTAATTTAAGTTTGTTGTTGGAAAACCAAGTTTTAATTAAAGTAACAACTAAAATAATAATTTTTCAAAAATTAAAAATTGTTGATTTTTTTCAAAGATAATAGTGGTAATAACCTGCCTACTTTAACATTTTCATCAAAAAGTACTATTTAGTTTCAATGCATTTAATTATTAAACTTTTTAATAATTTATTAGTAACTAAACTGTTCAAACTGTTAATAAAAATTATAAATAATTAAGTGTAAATTATTAACTGTTTTATTAAATAATAAATGAATGGTTTGGTAAATTTCAGTTTATAAATCTATAATTCAAACGTTTTCAGTAATAATATTTAAACTGCTGTCATTTATTACACATTATCATCGAGCGAAACCGTCGAAGATTCAACGTATCCGAAGAACGAGTTGAATGTTCTGTTCGAGGGTAAATTACATCACGAATTATATTTAACACGAAAATATAATAAATGCAGAAGGGTTAAAGAACAAAATTATTCTAGATTTATATGAGCAATCCACAGTTGGAACGGCAAATAAACAGGTTAAATGAAGAATCTGAAATAGTTGCCCAAATGTTCCAAACACTTTTTTCTGTTGCTAATGTCAGTTTGATGAAAATGAAAAATGCTAGTTGAAAAGTATCAATAAAATAAAAAGTTTGTTTGTAAACAGTTCATTGGCCCGGAGAACGAAAACAACCCCCATAAATAACGAGTGTTTTTTAAAATTCCGCGTCGAAGATTACCATGAAATAAGTGTAAACGTACACCATTACCATCGAATCGAAGTGACATAATTTGACATCTCTGCACCGCTGAACTAACCTCACTTTTAATTTAATTAATCAACACGGAAAGCAGTTGTGTTAAAGCAAATGAAAAATAACTTTAATTAAAAAATTCTCTTATTTTGAGAAAATCGTATTTATTTATTTTGACATTTGAAGCAATTGTTTTAAAAATTAATGGTCCTTTCACACAAATTCATAGGCACCGCCAACTATGATGCGGATTTTTAAAAAACACTCGTAAGTTTTTGACAATTATAAGATATCGTCTAAAAATAAAAAAAAAATGGTGAAGGTTTAAATACCAACGTTGTAATCGAGAAGATGTAAAAAATTTCAACCCAATTATTAGCAGCTATTAAAAGCAAATTTAATTTAAAAAAAAGACAGTCATCCACCGCGATCGTGCACGTAACAAGAATAAAAAAAACATGTCAGCAATGTCAATGACAAATGGTGAAAGTAATACTTTTCCGAGCAAGAATTTGAGTGTTGTTACAAGTTTGATTTATTGTCCAGAAAAATGTTAGTCTTTTGCTCGTGGACATAAAAACTCGATTTTGATTCTTCGTCCGTCACCCGATTTCCCAGCACACTCACCTATAAATCATTTTGTCGCATTCAATCAAACAACATTTTCATGCGCACTGTAGCAAACTCGGCATGCTTTCACAAGACACGTGGTACCGGCACACGTGGTAAAAAGCTCGCGAGGCCACCAGCCACAGACTCCCCGTCCGATGGATGAAACAGAACTGCCGCGAGATCTGAACTCACTCTCCGCGACTACAATCGGTCATCTTCGGAAACAAAAGACGCTTCTTCTTCTTCTGGAGGGGATCACCACGATTTATTCCTATTGTTACCCCATTGTTTCCATCCACTTAATTGTTGTGGTCAGGAGTAGCTCCCGGATACGACAACAGGGTGCGTGAACAGCACGAAATTAACTGGGGCTTCCACACTGTTCTGATCTTGTTAACCAAAGCGTATTATAAGACGTGATTCTTATCTCTTGAATGTGCTTAATCCCAGACATAAATAACAGGCCTGTGTTGTTTTTTTTTTAATAATGGATTGATAGAGGCTCGATTTTCTTAGATGCGTGCCGAGAAAACGATACAAAAAACAATCTTTGGTTTGATGTGTCGGCAGGTTTTTCTTAAGATAAATCAAATCTGCTCGAGTCACCAGGAGAGAAGTGGTGCACGTACTTCGAAGACGTGGAAATATGCGAAAATGCTTTCAGATGTCGGTCACTTGGCAGCAAGATTTCGTCACAGATACTGAGAGCAGTGTCGGCGCCAGACATTTTGCCGCCCGGTGCAAAACAAAACATACCCCCCCGTACTTATTTTTTTGAAATTTTTGAAAAATTAAACAAGCACGTATTATTATATACAGAGTGTTTATATTTACATATGTGTAGGAAGTTACATTGCAATTTTTCTGATTTTTCTTCCCGCGAAATCGCGCACTAGTTTTTTATAGTTTAATTGTGCTATTTCGTGTTCTATTCAAATTGTTGCCAAGTCTGCTAAACGTGTTTGGACCATGGCTGATCGTAAATTTGTTTCAATTAATTTTAATTTTGAAAATGACCTCTCACAGAATTCTTAAAGCGATTCCAAGATTGGGTGCAAATTTTTTGTGTGTTTGAGCTGGTCAACTGTTGTCTTTTATTATAGAAAACAAAAAATTGCTTGAAGTTTTTGTGTCTTCACCTGGCGATAACGTTTCCTACTTTTTCCAGTTTTCGTTCTTCATTCTTGAACCGACGCAGTATCACCAATACCACCTGCACTCGCATTTTCAATTAGTTGGCACATTTTTTGATGACTTTCCAAGTTCTCCAGAAACATTTCTAACAGTTTTCAAATATTTTTCAAACGAGCCACTTTATTTTGTTTTGGGCTAATATTAAAGATATTAACAGTTGCAACAAAAATTTATATTTAGGTTCTCTCGTTGCCATCAAACCTGATGTATCATTAACAAAGTTTATTACCGCCTTTTTCTGCACAGAAAGAACTAAAAATTCTCAGAAATCTAAACCACAACAATACTGCACACAAAAAAAGCAAAAAATAAGATAAACATCTAATCAACAACAAAAAAAATCCTTTAAGCTTATACTAAGTCTGTCTAGTGTTTATACAAGAGTAAAAAAAAACAAAATTACAGACACTATAAACAAATTCTTGGCTTAATGATCCTCTTAAAAACCGTAATAATATTCCGCCTAATTTTTAACCAATTATACGCTCAATTAAAAATACCTTCGAAATAACTTAAACTGAATTGAGAAATCCCCCATAAAAGCATTTTTATAATAGCTTCTAATTAGAAATAATCTGCACATAAATTTTAGTTAGTAATCTGGCTTTACACTTAAAGAATCCGACATTTAAACCTGTTACAGTTGCGCTGAAAAGAATTATTTTACGGTAAGTCAGAAACGCCGTTAAGTAACAAAATCATTTAAAATGTTTAAGATTAAGATCGTTACGAAAACATGTTTCGAAGTATTGTAGAAATTCTATAAATAGGTATGTAAATTAAAACAATGAAGTCAGTGGGCTGACGTAAGAATTTAAGTTAGATTTAAATTAACTCACTGTTTTGATGAAATTTTGATTGGACACCTCTTAGTCGCCTGAAAACGTAGAAAACATTTTTCTTCTCGAAGAACTGTCGAGTTTTTATATCTACTGGGATACTCGAGGTATCAATTAATTAAGCAGTAGTACCGATAGCGGACAAAAATATTTTCACGTACGATAAGCCTTAATTATTCCGGTTTCAAATTAGTTGTAACTGATTATCGAGGAATTTCCGAGTTTGTATTGCAAGATCTCTAAAATCGTTTTACGTAAGATTATTTTCTGTAGAGGAAATTTTAGCTTTAAAACTTGGAACAAAAAATTTATATTTCTTTGATTTTTTGGATAATTTACTTACATGGAGTTCCGGTTTGGTGCCACTGAAAAAACCTTAAAATTGTTTACGAGGTATTTGTAACTCAGATTTTGGAAAATTGATTCAAATATTACTTTTAATTAGCAAGATTTGGCGGTTATTGTTATTATTATGGATGAGATTACATGCAATAAAAATTACAAAAATAAATATGATCAAAGACTCGCAGCAAAGTATTGAAAAATATGCAAAAATATGCGACACTGGATTGTTTGTAAACATTGAATTGTTTTTTTGATAATTTTTATTATTTTATTCTTGTTTGAAAAACGTGTAAAAATTAACAGAAAAACCTACTAAATTTTGAGTCATAAAAAATACTTACATTTAAAACAAAAACTGCGCTTTAAAGCAAATGCATTTTAATAATTATAATATTAATTCGAGATTAAAATGTGATATTTAACTTTTATGTTCATGAATTGAAATTGAATTGAAACTCCTGAAATGTTTTTAGAAATAGTGATACTTTTTACCGTTCTGAAATTTGAAAAAATTAGTACAATTTGCAAACATTAAAAACATTAAATGTTTCAAAATTTCTACTTTTAAAAAAATGCGATGCCTTTAGAAAAATCATGAAAATATTGTAACCGCATAGTTGAAAATTATAAGTAAATTTATAAAAAAAATTCACATTTTCTATAAATTGAAAATTCTCAATTTTTTTAGAGATATTGAAATTTTTTACTAAACAATCCGTTGGAGATTAAACTGAATATCCATTTTTTTTTACTTTTTTTTAAAACATCATAACGTTCAACAATACTTAGTAATAATGGTTAGAATACTCTTCAACTGTTAAAAAGCAATGAAAATTTCATATTGGAATATAATATATAAAATTCCCATTCCAATTGCAAACTTTCAAGTTTATGAATTTTCTGTATTTTTTGATTTTTAATGCTATACTTATAATTATAAGTAGTATAAACATAAAAACTTTCCAAAGACAAAAACAATTTATTTACTAGATCTAAGCAAATCCATTATTTTACTGTTCTTGTACTTTTTTATTTCTCTCAATTTAATATCTGTAATATGCAAATATGCAAAATAATAACTAAAGTAATCGACCCAAAACGCAAAATACCGATATTATACAACGTTCCTCTATGCTTTTTTCACAAAATTCTCTTATCTTGAAACTAAAACGCTAGAAAACATTTCCGTTTCAAATAAAAACCTTTTGGTCCTTTTTCAGTGGTTAAAAAGAGATGGAAAACACGATCACGAACCGAACCTGCAGAAAGAATGTGTGACAGTTTCCCACTACATTTTAAGTGTGTTCTGTACATTTTATTTGTATTTACTAAATATGGATTTCTTTCGGTACAGTTTGGTGATTGCCAAGGTGTTATTCGCGTTCTTTTCTCATTAAACTTTCAACACTTAACACAAGTTGTTGAAATTTCACAAAAACTGCCAGTTATATCTCTCCTTAATTAAATTACCTCCTACAATCAGCATTTAATATGCGTTCATTATTAGCACTTTCCAGAGATCTTGAAACGTTTCCTTCCATCTAAAATCTCAACAAGAGACAATACACAACAAACGCTTTCGACTTTTTTAATATCGTCCACGTAATACGAGAAAAGTTTTAATTAGACTTTTAAGACCAAATTAAAAGATTTACGAGTGCGCCGTGCTAATTTCAGACACTTTCATCTGAACCCAAAATTCAATAGTATTTATAATTTACTCCGAAACGCAATACGTAAGTCAAAAATCCCCACCTCGTAAAAACGAAGTAAAAAAAAATACACTGCAACTGTGGCTGTACTTCTGACCCAAATTAACAATTAATTACAACGCTGAAAAAGAGCGAACGAAAATTTAAAGCTTGCGCTTTGGTTAATTAATTCTGCGAATTACAGTGGAAACACTCATTACCCATTCGACCATAACACTACTTTTTTCCACCACGTATATTTACAACGAAATTCGTTAAAACCAAGAGAACACCATTTAATTAATGTCCAGTGTCCGCTGTTTCGTAAACGGACACCTAAAACTTACGGAATTGTGTCGTAAGTTCAATAAAAGCTTACGTATTCTGTGACAGTCTGCTATTTTTATCGTGACGAACGCCTCTGCATCTTGTTCCTGTCTGCATGTTTCGTGTTCGACAAGAGCTGACCTGACCACCAACTCATTTTACTGCTGTAGTTACATAGTTTTTCACAAGACGAGGGTGCATGACTTGAACATTTGTTAGCCAAAAGCACTGCCGCCCACCGGTGGGCTTTGAAGACATTCGGGGGGCAGTAGCGGCTTCGGAAGCAATCAGGGGCGCTGAAAAGGTTTAAGGGGCTCTGGCTTCTTGTGAAAGATATTTAACTCAAATTGTTAAAATATTTTTTTTATGAAGACAAAAATGTTATTTTAATAGGAAAGTCAGTTATATACCGCGATATACAGAGTGTCCATAATTGATTGTTAGGTCAAATTGGCCGTAAAATTAAAAGAATTTTTCCGCTTTCACAAAGTTATAGACTGTAGTACGTGCCTATAAAACGAGCAATTTGAAGTTTTAGGTTAAGAAAATGGCACATTTGAAATTGAAGTTTCTTCTCTTGTCAATGAACGGCAGAGAAAAACGACGTCGACAATGTACTTTGTAGGTTAAGAAAAAGCTATTAAAATCGTGGCAGTTTAGAGTTTTGATTTCAAGAAAGGTTGGTATGGAATTACGCTAGATGTTTTAGCAAAATGAATAAAGTAAAATTTTATTTAAATAAAAATAAAAAGTGTCATAATTAAAGAAACATGACCTCTATTTTTGTCCAAACATAATTAAACTTTTTCTTTTTACGTTCAAAAACATTTTGTAACTTTTGTTCATCAATGTGTTGGCAACAGTTGTTGGTTTCTTCCAAGTTTTTCTTAGGTAAACTTATCTTTTATGAGTGCAAATATTGAAAAATCTAGAGGAGTTAAATCCAGAGATCGTGGAGGAATTTACTCCTTTGAGCTGTAGCTCCATCCTGTTGAAAAAATCCTAACTGAAGTTCATCATCATGTAATTGATTGACAAACACATTCAAAATCTTCCTGCTGTAATTGTTTCATAAAAACTATGGGACCAATCTAAATGACGAAAATCGAAAGACAGTTAACAACTCGTCATTATCTAGATTTGTTTGAAACCAACGACAGTAGTTCCTTCAATTTTTATAGTCTAGAGGATAAAGTTCGTGAACAGTAGTATGGATATAAATGTAAACATTTTCTTACAATCTTCTGGAATGTACTTTCAGAGACATTAGTATGGAGAGAGTGAGCCTAGACAAAGATTTATTTGGACTTTGCTCCAATCGTTCTCTCACATCTTGAACAATTTCTTCATCTGCTCTACGTCCTTTTGGTGACTTTAGTGAAGAACTGAAAATAAAATCCAAAAGTGGATACCAAGTGTTTTTCCTTCAGAAATCAATATCGACACTATGTTTTTGTTCTCTAGAAAAAGAAACCGATTGCATATTATTGAGCGTGCGAATAATATTAGAATCTCTACTGGCATCTCTAATTTTTAGTTTTTTAAATCGGAGAGCAGAAGAGAGCGTTTTGGAAATTTTTGTCTTTCTAAGAGGGCGACGGGTCAAAAAAGTTTGGAAACCTCTGTTCGGAAGGTAATAAGCACAGACCGTAGATTTTCAGACGTTTCCAAGCTCTCGTTTGAAAACTAATATCTCTAATAGCCATAAAAGAAAATTGAAATCAATAGTTGGAGAAAGTAATTATTCTGACGATCTGTGTAAATCTACTTCTTATCTTTGAACTATTGACCGCCATATCCAATCTTGAGACAATGATTTCTTATTTTAGCGGAAGACAATTATTTGTAAAAGATAACTTGTCACAGGTCAAGACAACAGATTTGCAGTGAGCGTTTATGAATGGACTTCGTGACTTCCGCTCGGTGATGAAAAACCGACTTGCTGCTGCTACCAATTAATAAAAAATGTCACAATTTTTGAGCCCTTATTTGAATAATGGATTGCGATAAGAATTTGGTAAAGTGTAAAACTTGTTCGGGCATACGCACAATCTTCAATGTATATATTATATTATAATGAGGTGATCACTCTTGATAGAGACCACACAACAACAATACGTTTACGTTAACTCTTAACATACAATTATTTATGTCTAGACTGTGGCTACGGCTTGAATTTCTTATTAACATAACATGTGTCTTTGTTAATTTCAAGCTTGAGTGACACGTCAACATTAATTTAAAAAAATACAGTTTTTGAAAAAGTGCTCTTGTAATTTCACATAGTTAGGGATCTCCGTTATTTATAGAGCGATTCTATTATTGATAACATCAATGAGTGTGTTTAATTGGGACTTGTCACTACTAATCTACTTAGGCTATTATGGTCCAACGTTAACCCATTGCCGCAAAAAGATCACTTTAATCTGTCCATGGTTATAATTAAACCAACAGTCATAAGCTGAAGTTCGACGTCCTACAGTCTGCATTAATGTCTAGCTATTTCTGTTAAATACCGCGCAAGCAAGTATATAAAATATCTTGTCAAATTTGAATACTACAAAACTTAGAACTTTGCCGTTTGTTTAAATTTTTGCATTAAAGAGAGAGACTGAGTCAATATTCGATATATTTCAGCAGTTTCATTTAACGTAAATAAACAGTTTTCCATACGTAAATATTCCGTAATCTGCTTTATAAAAGAGTGAAAAGCATGATGAAAAATTTGTTCTACCCACAAATGCAGAGTTTAATTAAGGAGTGTTTTAAAATATCCACTGTTTACATTTAAAATCTTTCGGAGTAGCACCGACGTAAGAAAAATCTTTTAATAATTCGGGATGGTTAAAATTATTTAGAATTGTCGCTGTAATAATATTATATTACTTATTTTGATATCAAAGTGTTGCAAAATCGTTAGAATTATCTCAGAAATTTATTGATGACAATACTTCCTGTTTTTGACCTTAAAATTGTTGAAAAATGTTCCACAATAATTTAATCTGCTTTTGTTCAATTCTAATTGCCCTTTTATGTTTAACAATAATTTTAGATGAAAAACAATGCGTTGCTATCTCGGAGTGATCGACCAAATATTTGAGGACCGATACGGGTGGACGTATCTAACCTGCAATTTATAGGTCTGAAACAAGTGCTGTCAACCCTCACATGTGACAACATTTTGAAAATCTAAGTTTACAATAGATGAAATAGTAAATCGGATCCACTTTGTTGGTAGCCAAAATTGAAATTCCACCAAAGAATTAAGAATTTGAGTACACAACTGACACATGTGTTAGTACTACGTGTTTTGAGTTCAAGGTTTACAAGTTATATTTGATTAGAAAAATAGCGAAAAATCAAAGAAAAAAACAGTATGATTAAAAATATATTTGCAGAAACGAGAAGCCTAAAAAACGGGTAGGAAATAACAACGTAGTAATAGAGAAAAGAAGAAAGAAATAAAATCAATAATGATGAAAGAATAATACGAGTAGAATTTGCATAAAGAACGACTTAGCATAATCAAAATCAAATTCGCAATCCAAAACGTTAAAGGAGATCAGAGCAGAGAAGAGAGCTTAGTTCACGAAAATCAGAATAGTATAAAAAAAAGAAAAAGAAAACAAAGGTATTATGCTAGCGGTAAGAAGAAAACTTTAGAACGAATAAAAATAAAACGACATGATGCATAGATGTAAAATATTAGACTAGTAGCTTATTGGAAACAAAGGGCAGCTGTGAGGCATAAAAAAAGGGAATGTTAAAAATCTACACGATTCAAAAAATCTAAACAATTTGAAGAAATCCGTATCCAAAAAATCTGAATTAAGGTTATGGAGACAATTTAAGTTCATCTAAAAACATGTAAAATTCAAAATCAATAAAATAAAAAAAATCTCTTGCATTTAATAGATTCAAATTAAGTATGTACAACAAATCTCGATATGTGTTCTAAAATTAATTTGAAAATCTAAAGCGTATCGAAAATTTGCTGCAACTACAGAATTTAAAAAAATAAAAACTACTAGAACTTCTAAAAAAAATATGAAACTTTCACAGAATCTGAATGTACGGAACATCTAGAAAATATGGAAAATCAAAAGAGTGCAAAGAAATTAAGACATTAAGTTCGAGTAGATCAAAAGATAAAAATCGGCAGGAAATCCAAACTTCTACAAAAAAATTGAATTACTTATATAAAAATAATCTGACAGTGTCACAATCACAAATATTCAAAAGCATCCAGTCGGACCTAACTAATGTGCAAAAAAATAAAAATTGAAAAAATCTAAATTTCTAGATACTTTAAGCGAATTCCAAAAAAATATATCTAATTATTGTAGAGACTTTAAAGAAAACCTTAAAATTTAGAAACTTTGGTGGATAGAAAAAAACAACGTAATTTCTTATCTTAGGTACTCGAAATAAAACCACACACATCGAAGAATCAATCAAAATGGTAGAATCAAAATAGCACAGAATAAAGAAAATAAGAGAATCCAATGACAATTTAGAGACAATTAAGAGAATAGAAATTGGACGCAGCAGTTGCTAGATTTAAATTTAGAGACATATTTTAAAAATTTTCATTTTTAGGACAAACCGAAAATTCTTGCCGTTTGAAAATGAAAGTAAACAAATAAAAGTGAAATATTATAGGTGATTAAAATTCCCGTTATAATGAAGTTTGAACATAAAAATAAATAAAAAAAAAAACAAGTTAATTAGACTTTTTTATTGTTTACACTTTTATTTAATTACATTTTTACAGTGATTAATAAAATATGTAAAATTAGACTAACCATATCAAGCATATTATGTTTGTGAAATACATAAATGGAGTCCCAGTAACCACATCCAGAAAATATCACAGCTAAATTACTAATTATTTACAAGAAAATATAAAATTATTCATTGTTTTAAGTACAAATTACGAGAGACACTTGTTGTAATGACTTTAACGCTTTTAGTACATTACTCCCAAGGAAATAAATAGACTTATGTAAGAACGTTGTTAGGATCTTAAGCCCATGCCATTTATCATTATATTGGCTAAGGCATTACGGCGTTTTCTCCAGGCCCCCATTCCTTGAGCATGATACTGCAGCTGGTTGTACCATTTTTTTGTTTGTTCGTCGTCTTCAGCCTGAAATTTAAATTTAGAAAGTACAATTCGTAATAAACTCTGGTCAATACGAAGAACTGACAACTACTTTTGAACATATTGCGTGCGCTGGATATTAAACAATCAATTTTCATGTTATCACGACACAAATATAGATCAACCACACAATAATTCAAAAGTTTACAAGTTCAATTACGGAAACATGACGAATCTCTAAAGATAAAATTGAATTAAATACGTCGATGTCAGCATGCCGACGACACTCGGATAACCTGTTCACGTACCTTAAATATAAAAGTATCTTTTCCTAGGAGTTCTTGTACTTCGAAATAGCTCTGCCAAGCCGGGTCAGCGGCAATAACACAACGATCCAGATAAAGCGGTTCTCTTAGCAAGGAATACCGACCATTCTTATCCCTAACCAGAAGAAGAGCCGCCTCTCGCACTGCTGAATGCCGTGAAAATATCAGCCCATTTTCATCGCTGCGTTCCGCTCGATTCATCGAAGGCTGCCAAAAAAAGAACGTGACGAATTACGAAAATTACGTACAGTAAATGAGAAGATAGAACTGTGAGAGTTTTCCGCGCCATTTAACAAGTGAGACTTAAAAGTTTCTTTTTTCTAATTTGCGAGTGTAACAAAGAACTCAAATTGGATGTCTTAATAAGTCATCACCAAGCTCAAAATCTAGGATTTTTTTTTTTCGTTTGGTAACACACGTGGGACAAAATGTCAAATGTTCGTGTGAGTTTAAGGTTACAGTTTTAGGCTAGACACAGTGTATGAAATTTCTGAATACATCTCAGAACACAAATTTTGCAGTTTCACTTGAGATAAATGACAATTATTTTTAGTCTACATGATCAAAGTAAAAAGTCAACTTTGAAAAAAAAAGTGTCATAAACTGTCACAAAACTCCATAAATTGTCAAATTTGGTTTTATCGCTTTATTCATTTGTATCGGTTCACTCGATAAAAAGTAAGATTGACTACTACATCCTAGTACTTATTTTCTTGTAGGTTGGCAGCTCTGCTCGGCTGTTTTAAATTTCATTTTTTTGATATTTAATTTAGTATTCAACAAACATAAAAAAATCTAATCTTGTGTCATGTCATGAGGTGCCAGATGACAGATTATCCATCGAACTCTGTAAACATAAATTTAAACCACTCAATTCTTAAAAAAAAAATACACTAGAAAGTGGACAGACAAAAAAAAGTGTACTTTAGTGCTTAGATTTTGTAACGAAAAAGGGAATGCAAATATCATGCTAAACTAGACGACACCTTGCATAAATCGCAGATATAAAAAAAATGTGTAAAGTTTGTGCTTGGGTATGCAACCAAGTATACACCTGCTAAAACCTACACTGTAAAATACATATTTGTTCTAAATTATAACTATGGCATTCCTTCGATTGCTTCAGTTCTAACGGATTATTGATTTTATTCATGTTATGCTCATTTCTTCACGTTAACTGCCTACTCTCTTTCTAATTTTATGCATATTTTCAGCCTACCTTAGAAACATACCTACATTCTTAAATTACTAAAACCATAAAATTTTCATAAGTTTGCTTTACCTCTTTACTCACTTTGCCGTTAATCACAAGAAGAGCGTTCACAGGCGTCAACTTTATAGTCCTTCCTTTTCGCCAGTTGTTATCTGTTGGCTGAGTAAACAACAATTTACCCTCTAAAGCAAACTTAGCCTCATCGTGATTCCATTCGAGAACATCAACGGCTATTTTTCTCAATTTGATGTTCACTAAATCCATTTCCGTGCTCGCTCTTCTACCCGAGCTGCTCCCGATTCTCCTCCATAACTTACTGGGTACGTCTTTAGTTTCAGAATTCATATGATTTAAATGTAATTCGATTTTATGTTGGGCTTCTTTTAACTGTTCTTTAGTTTCGTGATGAACGGGAGTGACTTTATAGAGTCTCGCTAGCAGCAAAGGATACTTTGTGACTCGTTGTACGGGTACCATGAGAAACGAATTCAAGTTCATTCGTCTGAGCATGGTATTTTCCATCTGGGAGACTCTCAGGAAGATCCTTAAAAGCTCCTTCTCTTTTTCTAGACTCGCCAAGAGTAAACTTGCAGCTCCTTGTCTTACACAGTACGTTTCGAATCCGTGCAACATTGGTGCGGCTTCTAAAAAGATTTTTCCTATGTTTACGGTCAACAGGTCTTCGTCTCCTTGTTCGATTGCTATTTCAACGGCATCGCGTAATCGTTCCGCTAGACTTTGACTGTTTTCCAAAAGCTCTTCCACGTTTAAGAAAATAGCTGAAAGTTGTTCCGGTGTGAGCAGCCCGGCTACTAACATCGGCTGATAGAACTCCTCCAAAATAATCTGAAGATCCCGACTGTATTTCTCTTCGGTTTCCACGATTTCAGTGATGATCTCTTTGCGCTCAGAGCGTTTCTTCAAACACTTCCGACAGATCAGAGGCTCCGTATCACCTGATGACTCAACCACCGACTCACAGTCTTCACAGGTCGTTGTGGTTTCGGGTTTGAGTCTATACTTGCTCAAGGAACTTTTGCTAGTTTCAGAGCCTACGCCGGAGTCGTTTCTTTCAACTTCTGCAGTCTTCTGGAAGGCTTTATCGTCAATCAAGGGACTCGACATAATCAGACTGTTGTCTTCGCTTGAATCGCTGACTGTGCTCATGTGGCAAACCCTGTTGTATGCCTCTTTGGTATCGTCGTCCGCGGAAATTCCATTGCTAGCGAAATTGTAGCAGTAGTTGTCTTCCGGAACGATTCCTCTTTCCTTAGCGTCGACCAAGTAGCTCAAAATGTCGTACTTCGAAGCTCCTTCGAAAATGGACCTAAAAACAACAAAAATAGTAAAAAAAAGTGGCTTCAAATACCAACCTTGTGGTGTATTCCTTATCCAAATGTAAGTCATCCAAGAGGCTCAGCGGAGGAGGATTCGTCGGAAGAGGAGGAGGAATTTCGATTTCTTCATAAATCGGATCAGAGTTGTTCTTGATACTTTCATAATGATGATCTTCATTCTCTGTGACTTCAACGACGGCTGAATCCGCTAAGAGCTCGTAGAATTTCGTTCTGTTTACCAGTTCTTCTTCAGTTACCGAACTTCGGTTGCTGTGATCGGTGTAACACTCGGAACTCGCATCCATGAGTTCGTACTGAGTAGACGAGCTGTGTTCGGAGCTAAGATCATCCGCCAAGTCTGAATTTTCCGAACGTAACAGAGATTCTTCAAGTAAATTGTGGAAACACTCTTGTCCTTCGTCGGTAGTTTGGTTGGGAACGAACTTTTTGGCACGTTGTCTCCTGGGCACGTCTGATTTACCACAGACATGAGGGACTAGGTTTCTGCGCACCGCCTCCACGGGGTCTTTCAGCAGTTGTTTCAGCAGTTCCGACGACGGGATGTTGTTCTCATCGAAAGTATCCAAGAGAATGTTATTCTCTGGCTTGTGTTCCTTCCTAGCACTTTCGTCGTTCTTTCGTATTTCACAGTCTTCGTAGTCTTGGTTCGGTTTCTCAACGTCATCAAGCGCTTTTGTTTCTACAGGCTCGGTGATAAAATTACCCGTGATGTAAACCGAGCTACTCTTTTTGGCGTTCGGAAATACAGTTGTTTCTACAGTATCTTTAACAACGACCGAAGACTGATAAAGTGGAACGTCGTCATTAACGTTTACAGTTGAATAACAATCGTCACCTGTGATCATAATCGACGTTTTCCTCTGAGGGCTATCAAGCACGGAAACAGTTTGAACATTGACAACATCTGTGAATTCATTTTTAATCTGCAGTTTGTGGACTGTCGGTGATCCGTTAATTTGAACCACGGTTTTATTTATCAGATCACCGGTTGGTGAAGTCGGCGATTCTACTTGCACGGATTGAACCGTTGAAGACATCTGAACGATGTTAACATGTGGCTGTTTATTGTTGCTTCTTTTACGAGGAGGCGCAGAAGGTGCGACGTCTGTTGTTGACTTTTCCTCGGGTACAGAGACTGTTTCGGGCTTTGTAGTTCTTGCGATGTTTTCTTCTTTTTTAGGGGTGTTAATTTTAGAATGTGGTTGTTTTTTCGGTGTCTGAATTTGACTTGGTTTGATTTCTTGTGGTTTATTTTTATTAGAAACTTCGACGTCGCTGGTGTCGGATTTATCAGATGAAGAAGATGGTGGTGGCGGTGGAGGCTCATTAGGACGGAACTTTGTTGGACTTATTCGTCTAGTCTTTGAAGTCAAGCCATCCAATCTTTCCAGATCTTGATCACCAAATGTAATTCTCACTTCACCTCGAGAACGTGAACGTAATGCCATTGTATCATGGAACACAACTTTCCTCGGCTCATTGTTAAAACGTTCGCTTACACTGCGGCGCAATTTGCAGACCTTATCGTCCGTGTTTTCTGTGAACAAAAATTTGGAATGTAGAATTATGCAACATCGTGAAAATGTTAAGACGGAAACATGTTCTTCATATTATTTTTCGCCAAATTTTTAATTAAATACAAATTGTCTTTTTAATTAATATGAAGAATGAAGTACAACATTTGCAAATTTAATTTATGAACTTGAGGCTCATCTATATAAATTTTCGAGGACTGAGAAACAAACCTTGTTAATTTTGCAAAAATTAAAAAAAAAAATCTACTCAATTTTTTTGTTTTTTTTTCTTATAAATTGGAGAATTTATGTTTTAAAATGAAAACTAACAAATGTTTTTTTTCGCGAATCGTTTTAAGAAACTTTTTTGCGAGTGCTCGAACTACTTTCCAATATTTCAAGTTTTTTTGCGTTCGCATATAACAAAAAGTTGTCTGAAAACTTTGCATGTAAACATTTCCGATTATAATTACGTAAAAAACGTCGCAGCGATATTTTAACAGAAAGCGAATAACGTGATTTTAGAATGGTTTATTGATTTATTGGAAAAACATGAGCCGTTTTGAAGACGATGATCTTAAATCTTTTATTTTGAAGTCTCCATTAATCAAAGTAAGTTATGATGCGGTTCACATTTTTCAAAAAGTTGTTTAAAATAAAATTTAGGACGAGGACAACAAAAGGATAAACTTTTCTATTTACATATTGCAACGAAGAGTGGCTTCTTATAGCCAGCAACCTTTGCGCGAATGTGTGTTATCATTTAAAATGTGGTTGCTCTAAATCCAGTGACGTTAACTATCATCTACAGCAAAATTTATAGTAACTTGAAGCGATTATCTCTCGCTATTATCCTTGCTACTTTGTTATTTCAAATCCTATTGTTACAGAAACATTCTCTTTTTACCTTGTTGTACTTCCTCACGCGCTTCAACTTGGCACGCTTCGTGTAGTTCAGTGCGACAATTTGCTTCATCATCCTGTCGATTGGTCGGTTCATGATTTTCAAGTTCATTTTCTACCAAAAACTGCACTTTTTTCCTGGGTGTGTTGACAGGCATAGGCAGGTAAAAGTGTGACCCACTTTTGTGCGCGGGCGAGGGGCTGTGCTCGCGGCTGTTCGAATCCGTGTCACTGAAAGTTGTCGTTGGTTTCTTTAATATCGACTTGAACCGGTTACATTCAGATTCCTTTTCATTTAACTTTTGTGACGACTGAGTTTTGTTTTTGACTTGCGGCGGCCTTTTCACTTGCACATCTTCATACTCGGTGTCCCCAGACTGGGGTCGAACACGTATTCTTTGGCCATTAACTAAAGTTATGCTCTTATCTCTGAGCTGACGCTCAGACATCAGTTCGTAAGGATTTATATCACATTCTAAAATCGAACGACGACCTGTTGAAGAGCTGAAATTCTCGGGAGGATTTTTGCTTCTAGTTGCACTAAGACTTCGTGATTCCGAACTTTTACTTTTACTAGGCGATGTTGAACGCGTTCGGAATTGGCTGGAGCCTTCGGAGACAGAGAGACGCGATCTTCGCATGAGATCATAAGGGTCAGCTGTAGGGAGGATCGAAGGACGCGAAGAACTCATCACCCTCATGGTTCCTGCACGGAGGGGAGTCGCGGTGGTGGATGTTGGGTAACATCGTACCGTTCCGTATTTGCTCTCTGAAGGAGAGAGTGGTAATCTGGTACCTTTGCATTTCTTGCATGTTGTCGGGTGTTTTTTACTGGAACGTTTGGTACCGTTTACGTAGTCCGAACATGTGCATAGCACGAAAGCGGGAGCAAGAACTAGGCCTGCTGGAGCTCGGACACTTCCGTAGAGCCAGGGATCGGCATAACGCATTGAACGGGATAAAGCGCTTTCTCCTTCTTCAGATGAGGGCCAAGATTTTCGAGATCCGTCAGGCTGGAAAAAAAAATATGTCAGTACGGAAACGATTCATTTTTAAGTAGGTTTATTACTCATAAACGTTGGAATAAACGTTGTAAGTACGATAGAGAGTGTGTGTAAACAAGCAAGAATAACATGAAAAGAAAACAAGCAAAATGTTTTTTTTTTCATGCTAAGGTTAAAAAATAAAATTGAAAAAAATGATAGAATTTGAGTAGTTGGAAACGCAGGGATAAGAAAATCTCGGCAGTTTTAAAAAAGTCAAATCGGAAATTAAAATTATTTCAAAACATTGACTCAAAGAACTTATAGAACAGAAAAGCTGAAAAACTGACAATTTCAGAACTTAAAAAAATGATAAATAAATTAAGAAATGGTAATTAAAAATTATAGCGATTAAAAATTTCTAATTAATATTGAATAATTGAAACCAAAAAATTGGATAATATCCTGAATAAGTGATTCTTCCTGAAAAAAGAAGAATTTATTCACCAAAAATATAATCATTAGGCACTAGAAACTCAGTTAATTTAGTTAAAAAAATATACATTTTTTTACAGTAACTTTCTAATTAATTTAAAGTGTAACTTGTGACTTTCATATTTTTTTAAATAAAAAATATCAAACTTTTTTTATATATTTTGACCCGTGTGAAGCGAACAGGAAATTAAACCCTTTAAACCGTCAATAAGATCCAACCAATAAAATAAATGTAAACAAAAAAATTGACAGATTCTCAATATTCGAAAAAGAGTTTTAAAATATTCAAAATCCAAAAGTAAAAAACGTAAAAAAAATAAATAACATAATAAAAAGAACACAAAAAATCAGATAAACTTAATTTATTTAATAAAACTAAAAAATTACAAAAATATCTAAAAATAAATAATTTGTTTGGATTCTTGGATTTTTTTACTCGGTTATGTATTTTTGTATTTGCATGTTATGTTACGTTACGATAATTAAATAGTACATAATATATATTATCCATCAAAAGAGAGAAAAGCATTATTTTTCCTAAGGTGCAGTTTGTAGCCAGAAAGCGAATCATGAAGACTACGAACTACGGAGAATAAAACATCATTCTCTCCAGAAAAGCATAATATTATTTCTGCATTGGCAATAGTAATTAGAAAACGAGAAAATTCTTGAAAACTTTTTAGTAACAGCGATTAAAAACTTTTAACAGGATTTACATTCTAAGAGCCAAATTCGAACAAGATCTATTGTGACAATGCTCACAATTTTTTCCTTATAAAAAATTTTGTTTTTTCTGTCCAGATTTAGAGTTTCTTAGTTCAGAAATGTTGTCAGTGTTACAATTATGAAGAAAACTTTTCATCCACTACTACTAAAATTTGTCCTTTGATGTAAGCAAATAAAGTTTGTCACGTCATTTATCTGCAGTCTGTGAGAAGCTAAAACCTTAGATTATTCTAACATCAGCACGATTTTTTATCAACCCCTGTATGTAACTCTAATCGATTCTAGAAAAAAATTCACTTGGCATTAAAAATTAAACCTATTATAATTAAAAAAATAATTAAATAGAGGACACCGCGTACAGCTAAAAAATTTAACAAGACTCTGCACTACATAAAATACGCAGGAATAAAATGATTCATTTTATTGTATCGATTTTTTATAAAATTTTATATTTTAAAGATTAAGATGGAAGACTGATCCTCTAGTCGCTGATCTTAACCGCAATTTGTACTAATTGCTCATTTCTCGACAAATTGAACTATAATAACCAAGTTTTCCCATCATGATACATGAAATACCGTTTCTTGTTCATAAAATTCCGCTTAATGTTGACGAGAATAACGGCGTGAAATATGATTATTACAGAGCATTATTATCTTAACGCATACAAAACGTAACAGATGCAGCATGCTGACCTTTACGTTTTAAATCTCACTTTGGCGAAGATGTCACATTCTTCACATCACAGTTACATCAGATTGACAAATAATCACACGACATGACATATAAAAGATACGTAAAGTTGAATGACAGTACACGTCCATCTTCATTCTAACTGTCTCTTTTAACAGGAACATTATATCGGCATTTAAGCTATCTCGGTGTCCTTTATCTAGTAAGAAATCTGTGCATGCATAAAATCTGCATATTTTTACAATACATTCTTACAAGAAACGTATCGTGTATTTTCCGTTATAAATATAAATATTGCCGATAAGTTTGTGAACAAAGATAATGTTGTGATCACAGCAAATTATATTGCTTGTAAATGAAAATTCTTGAGCGGTTCTAGATTAAACATCGAGGTAAGTATCAAAGCCAAAATTGTAACTGTCACAGTTTATTGGTTGTCGTAAGTAAAGCTATAAAATCTTAACATATTGTCATTGTCCACTATAGATTCTATTGTTCGATGTGTTCCACCTATTAGATTTCACTTAGATACTTTTGATGTTATGAGGTTTTTCGCCTACAAAATTAACAATATACAAGGTAAAATCGTGTTAAAGTTAGATGTTGTCAAAGTGCTATAACACCAAGTCGTAAACAATTTCACCTGACACGAACATCTTATTCGGTTTGCAATCGTCCAATGCGGATATAACATACATGTCTGCAGTAAATCTCTAAATTTTTATTACAAACAATGCCTTTGTTTAATTTGATGATTTTAAATGTAGTTGATTACGTATCAAGAGCTGAGGACCGTTGGTTTGAATTAGCTTAAATAAATTAAAATCGGGGTTGCTTTGTCGATGTATGATGTACTTTGTTTCGTGTCTATGGCAATGGAGTAATTTGTTTATTTCATTTGTAAAACGCACGAAGAGTTGTAATGAGTGTGATGGAAGAAGATATTCCAAAAGAAATAATTGAAAGAGAGTGAAATAATCACGAATCCTGTACAAGAAAAACTGCATACATTTGAAGATTGGAGAAACGAAAATTCTGAGGGGCTATTTTCAGGAATTGGTACGTTACGTTTCAAATACTATAAGATACTTTATCAGCATTAAAGTTTGACTAAACGGATTCATTTTTTATTTTAGTTAGTGTCAGAAAAATTTGCGGGGGCTTTCAACATGCTTGCTTATCATATGCTCCACAGCATAAACAGCGAATATTGGTCAAGTGAAAAAGAAAACATTTTTCTCGTCTTTAATCAAACGAGAATGTATTTATGTTCAATTAACTTACCCTTAAACCGTACGAATAAACGGCATCAGGCTGAGTAGATGGAAATCGTCGCATTGCATGGCTAACCACTGCAGCCATGGGAATGTGTACACTTGAGCATCACTAAAACAAAAAAATGACAGTATAATACCCATTCAATTACATTCTTCTGTTGCATTATAAGGACGCATAATAATCAATTACTACCATACTAATTAAATCTTTAAGATAAATGCTCATAATGTGGTTATGACTGTATCATTAAAATGACTGATGGTTGACGGCAAGTCATGGTCCAACTGCTCATTTTCTTACATGTTCCGTTCCAACTTATCTAACTGAATAAAATATTGACTTTATGAGGGAAATCGATATTTTTGATGCGGCAGTCATAAATCCGAATTAAATAACTTGCATAACAAATTATTTAAATCAGTGAAATGGTTTCGCTTCAAAATACCTTTCCAACAACTGTTTAGCTACTGGCAATCCTGGTAAATTAATAATGTTTTTTTAAGCGGAACTGCCAACTTTTAGAGCATTTTTAGTTGAATAAATTTCTTTACTCAGAAGGGAGAGTAGGAATTTTAATCTTCTGCTCAACAAACTGTATAAGGAGTTGGCACAAAGCCTACGTAGAAGTTCAATCTAGGTTGTCATCTTTCTCTCAGTTCAATGTTTCAACAACTTTCGAGATATCACTCGGATTAAAGTGGATAATTATCGTAGTGATAGCTGTTTTTTATCAAAAAATTATATTTTCTTGACAAGACAACGCCGCTTTTACCATCAGTAGAAGGAGTCAACATCTCTGAAATGCTAATGAAGATACTAAAATTTCGTACAGCAGAAAGTAAAATTTGGAAAGACAAGCCTATGATTATCAGCACTTTCGCTGAGGTAACCTATCAGGTGCAGAGCATTGAATCTTTTATTTCTTGAAATTGGCCTGTGGGTATCTCTGAATATCTCCACGATGGCACACTTACCCACATCATCGGCAATTTTTAACTTTGTCTAACAGCTTTATAACAACCGATAATGAAAAGTGATACCGCTATATAATTTAACAATAAATCGATGCGTCGTAAAATACTTTGTTGTATGAATTTGAAATTAAGATGTTAGAAAACGGAAGTTGAATGGTAAATTTGATGCAACAATTTTCCAATTAAAATATTCGTGGGTTTGTTAATTTCAAATTACAGTTTGTGTCGAAAATTTATGCAAGAAAGTGAGATTGAAAGTTTTAATAATAACAGCCGCATAACTACTTTTTTCTATTTTTATTAAGTTGGGTTTTTCTACAACTTCAGCCTTCCTTTAATAATTGCAATGAAAATCAATTTTTTCTGCAAATACTATCTCTATCTATAACTTTTGAAAATACTAACTCAAAAAATTAATTGATCTTTAAATTAAAATCAGGAAATTGAATATAACTGATAGTTCCATTTTTTTTTCTAACCTGTTGGAACAAACAGGCGACGGCTGTTTTAACAAGTGAAATCTAAAATAGAATCTTAACAATTATTAAAAAATTGTTTTTTGTCAAATTTAAAGTTTCTTGACATCCAAAAATTTTATTTTTTTTATTTTGAAATAATTATTAATTTGACATTCTATAAACGCAAAATATCATCAGAAGGACTTTTCTTTCGATGCAACCTTTTATTCAAATTTTTAATTTTGATAAAAAGAGTGAAAGAAATTTTAATTTGAATTTATAAATCTACTGTCTACTTAAATAATTTTCAATTCAAAAACTCTGGAAAATCTCAGGATCGAATAAATCTAGAAAATTTGTACCATTAAAGAATAAAAGTTTGTTTTAAAAAATCCAAAGAATCGGAAGCGGAAGAATTGGGAGATCATAATAGATGCAAAAAATTAACAGGCAATTTGGAACATCCAGAGAATGAAAAAAACTTTAAAAAAAAAATGGGAATTTTAAAAACAAAAAATACAAAGCATTTGAAAAATTCAAAAAAGATTTAAAATACCGAAAAAGTACAAATAACTCAAAATGCCAAAAATTAAAAATTAAAAAAAATAAAAGCTTGAATAGCTAAAATGAAAATAAATCCAGAAATAATTTCTAAATAACTTAAGAGTTTTAGAAAATTTAAAATATTTGATAAATCAAATATTGTATTAGAAAAATTTAAAAATTCAAAGTTAGGAATATAAAAATTTAGGAAACAATCTAGAAAAACTGCTGAACTCAAAAAATATATCAAAGATATAAATATAAATAATATAATAGAAAATATAATAAATATAAATATAATACAAATATAAAAAAAATCAAAGCATCCAAGAAATTCCAAAATTTAATGAATTCAAGAAATAAAAAAAATCCTAAATATTTTGGGGCTTCTATTTCATATCTTTGTACATTTTTTAAACAAATGGCATATTTTTCACCAACTTAAAAGAATGTTTCCGTAAAATTTATTTGATTTTTTCCGATCTTAACCATGACAATATATTTTTGTTATTTTGCAATTTGATCATAAATCACTAATTATGCATTTATTTTTTTATTTGAAACGAGAAACAATAATTAACAATAACTGACGGTAGAGATTAAAATATAAATTCAAATGCAATAATAAATTGAATACCTATCAGAAATAATAGCTGCATAAATTTATAATTCTAGTTCCTATCGTAAAGATATAGATGCAAAATTAAATCTTACAACTAATTTAGACAGCTACATTGAAAGTAAAACTTGTCGAGTCATGTTAAAAAAACAAAAATGATTTGGACTTTCACCTCACATATTTTGTGATTTTAAACAAATTATGTTTAAATATTAGCTAATTAACAACACATGTCAAATATTCAAATTTCGAGGTGTTTTTTTCACCGAAACTGTACACGTTTTATACTTGGAATACTCACGATTTTTAGAGGAATATTTTTCTTAGAACGAACTACATGCATCAGTAACACTTCCATATATTCGTCGACATTAAAACTGTTCTTTTAGATTTTGGTGTAATTTAGGCAATAGACTGCGACGCGGGCATTAAAAATGATAATATTTTTTATTTTCCGGTGTAAAACTATGCGAGCGTGAAAATATATTTCAAAGGAAATAAGTTGAATGCACTTGACATCGTTATTAAAAATATTTATTTATTACGGAGGCAAAGTTTGCTGCCGGACACTGACTCCAAATTGGGTTTGAAGACACTAAAAAACAAACTAAAAATAAATATCAAGTGTAGGTTGAACCAATTTAAAAATCTGCACGTTAAACACGAGAAGTGAAGGGCACTACCGTTAAAAATTACAAGTAATTGATATTTAAATAAACGTGTGGGCAAAATATTTAAATTTTTCTTGCTCCATTACTAATAAGTAGAATAAATTAATCGTATGTTTATGTTTCTCCACTTTCCACGTTTTACACGACGGCGTTGAATCAGCAATATGTTATTAAACACGGTAACAGGTTCCAAAATAGATAATAACCACCGGTAAAAGGAAAGGTGAATCTTAACTTTCTAGTGGGCCAAGTTCATCCGAAACTTTTAATTTTACTCCACAATGTAGTATTATTTTGGGTGTGTCGTTTGCTATAGAAACCTTTTCACATTTCACTGTGCCTTTGGGTTATTAAGTTCATTCGTCCATGACCTACACTTTTATAATAAAATAAAATAACGTAATAGATACGTTGCATTGTTTTAATTAGAGATGAAACGTAGACATGCGATTTCTTCGTTGTTCTTCAAGAAGTAGTCGTAAAACCGCAAACTACATGAAAAACATTTCCGTCGGAAGCTCTGAAGTTTATTTATTATTTTTTTTATTGTAAAACTGTTTCGGACTGCTACCTTATACGCAAACCCGCCAATCAAGTGAAGGCAGTGTGAAAGTAAAATTTTATGGGCATAACTTAGATTTTCGGAAATTTAATCGCAATAATTACGAGGTGTTTCGTATGCACGAACGCATAAATTTAACGTTGCCACTAACAAACAGATGCAAATGCTTCATTTTCAATATTTATGCTTAGTTTCCAAGTTATTACAGAACCAGTGAGTTATTTGTGTTGAATCTGTAACAACTTATGTCATTTTCAGCCATAAGAGAGACGATTTTATGACACAAAATTACAAAGTGATTGTAGATATGCAAAATTCTGATCCAAGATAAGAAAACATAAGTTGGAACGAACATTTATTAGTTATTTATGCAACGACAGGTAAAAGTGGGTTTTTACAACGAGATTATATTTAACACACATTGTTCTTGTTGGGTTCTACGGAAAAACAAAGTTATTTTTGTTATTTTTTCTTACAATTTGGCTCATTTAAAAATTTAAAAAAAAAATTAACACTACTCAATTTTTCCATACTTAGTACACCTTGTAATGGTGATAACATCTAAGTGTTTTATTATAATTAAAAACGTTGCAAAATTTTAAGTATCCGGTTGTGACGCCTTGGCCATCATAATTATTCAATAGGCAGTATCAGATCTAACAAAAATTTAGCTAATTGAAAAAAAAATTAATTAATAATAGAGCTATAAGGCTGTCAAGTTCCAAGGTTTTTAGATCCTAAAGTCTTTAGACTTTTTTGTTTCTTTTATTAAAACTTGAGTTTATCGAATTTCAGATTTTTTAAGAGCTAAACCTTTTGATTTTATATGTTTATTTTCTTAATCATCATTAAATTTCTAGTTTCGCAAAATTTTAGATTCTTGTTAAATGATGGGGATTTAAATTATTTAAGGTTTTAAAAGTCGGTCGAACGGCCGTTAGAATTCAGAATCTCAAGATACAAAAATTTAAATTTTCTCAAAGCTTCAGAAACTTCCAAGTTTAAATGTGCCCAGAATAAATGTAATGCAAAACTTAAAACAAAATTTAATTTAAAATTCTGAAAAACAGATTAAAAGCTAAATAATTAAAAGAATAATAAACGAAATGTAAACCAGAAAGACAATCTATGTAAACTCAGCACCTAGAAAACTTAGAGTTCCTAAAAGGCCCAAAACTTAGGAAGTGAAAAACTGAGAATCTGAGCATATAAAAACTTGAAACGCGGAAAAGTTAAGAAACTGAAACCTAGAAAAAAACTTGAAGTTCTGAAAACCTACGACCGCAGAGAAATATTTTCTTGTAGATCTCGTCTGTTTAAAAACATAGAAAAGATATTTTCAAGACATTCATAGAATTTTTTTTTCAAACGCTTAAATTTTATGAAATGTGCTTAATTCCCGTAGATTTCCACAAAAAAGAAAAAAATTATGATCTTGCTATTTCCAAAAAAAATGCTAATTCCTTATAAGAATTTTGCAAATTGTGGCTAGTGTGAGAACCTGAGAACTTGAAGACTTAACAAACTATAAAAAGAAAAAGTGTCTCAACTCATCAGCAAATGAGTAAAATATAATGCAAATTGACTTCATGATTTCGTTACATGTCTAACCAATTTTTTTCTAGCTTTGGCGTTTCCACCATTTTAATGCAAGAACCGAACATATTTGGTTTGAAAGTCGTAATGTTTACGCCGTGTAAAATAATTCATGTAAAACCCAAAATAATATTGATACATCCAACAACTGTAAATTTACAGTTTTTAATTCCTCATTAAAACTACAAAAAAGATCCGTTCAAACTCATAAGACTATCAATTATTATCGAAAATCATAATTTCAGACTTAATCTACAAATCAATCTCTCTATATTCAAAACATGCATTGGTTGTTTACATCACCTCACTAATAAACAAAACAATTTTCAAAACATCTGGCAACAACCAACATTTCAATCAACTTTTTCCAAAGAATGCAGCATTCACGTTTCTCAAAAGGTATTATGAGATCACGGTCAGCTTACATTGTTAACTGTTATAGATATATAGCACAGTTAACCCGTAGGCAAAAATCATTAACAGTTATTTAATGCGTGGGTGTACTGTTTCTTCAAAAAAATCCAACAATACGTAATAAATGACTAACCATCCGGGGATTTTTACGAATTTGTATGTTTGCACAATCAATCAAACAAAAGAGACATTTTGTAAGAATTGAGCCCGGTTCTATTACATGTTTGAATAAATGTATATATAATGATACAAAATGAATAGACGGCGAAGGTATCCGACCTTAAGGATAGTACTCGATCAAGGACTTGGGTAGCACCGTTACACTTACATTCACTCACTCCACCCATGCCTCCTTCCTCGTTTGTTTTTAGATATGTCTGACATTTTATCCGTGATTCCATATTTTGCATCCGCCTTCGCAAATTATCGTGGCATTCATTCTGATATTATCTCACGGATTTACATAGCTGTTACTAAATGCAAAGTAACACCAAGAGGAGAAAGAAATAGGGAAGCAGTGGTTTAAAAGAAATTCAATTTGATGTTTTTGTATCAAGGGCATAATGGAGATGTCGCCCATGATTCATAAACACCAAGTTATGCCCGGGGTTTAACCACGTTTCGAAGCGTACTTTTGAAAGTCGCACAATATTTGAATTATGCAGGATTTGAAAAATACACAGGACATCGGCAACTTTTCTAGTAAATGTCGTGCCGATACGATGACATTGAAGGGACAGAAAATGGAAGAGTGATACAGTTGGAACAGAATGTATAGAAGACAGTGTAGAATCTAAGAACAAAATATCTCAAATGACTGCTGGAGTTGACACAAATGAAAGTGAATTCTCCGAGTCCGAAGTGAGTCGTTACTCAGAGAAACTGCATAGTTAAAAAAATCTTCACTTGAGCAAGATATTATATTTAGTGGTTCATTTTTTAATTGCGTTTTTAAATTTAAAGATTCCGAGTGACGTTGTATTCATTTTTCAGCGTTAAAATTGAACTAAATGGCTCCGTTTTTTATTTTTGGTAGTGTTATTAAAACTTAGTGAACCTTATCATTACGCCTGGTCACTTTATGCTCTAGGGCATAATGAACTAGTTTATACATCGCGTTTTTAACGTATTAACATCGAATAATAGTCAAGTGAAAAATAATATTTTTTGTACTACTTAGAATCAGTAATAAAAACATACTTGATGGGAAAAGATGACACTCATTTAACTCATCCGCAAATTCTTAAAAATAAGCAAAAGAAGAAATAACAGGATGCCCCCATTTTCAACGTGGACATTATTTCAATGACTAACATTACAACCATATCACCCACTTATTGTTCTAGTTCCTGAAACCTTGACATCTTACAGCGATGCTAATTAAAGCATACATCAAAAATAAAAATCTCAATAAAAGAGCCTACCTAAGAAGAATGATATAATTAACAATTCCAAAATTAAATGTCTCCATTCGACATCGTTTAATAGTCACTGACGGAGAACAATACCGGACTGAATGACTAGAAGGACAAGTTTTCTGGTAATTCCGTGTAATTAGAAATCAGTTAGACGCCGAAATCCGCCTGCACATAAAATTCAAATCATTTCACTTTTATTATTGAAAGCTATAGACCCTTCACCGAATAAAAGTTTCAACTTGCTGTAATTATTATGGTTAGCGTTCACGGAAGATTGGAATGTTTGCAGTTGAATGAAGGACGAGCAAGTTCGACGGTAAATGTACGTACACTTGTTGTTGCAAAAATGGGTTGATTCTAACAGGGATGGAGGACAATCTTAAGAGAGAACTAATTGAACTAATTATTCATCTAAATTTTGTAAACTAATAAATTGTAAACTAGTTAATGCGATTGGAGAGAAACCTTTGCAATGCGAGTGCGGAAATTTGAATTCGTGGATCAAGAAAACACAGATTTAAGACTCAAGCTAAGATCTGCAGGTTTTGAGTTCTTATTGATCAAGCATCGGAAAACGGCTTCAACTTTAGCACGCTTCGTAAGCATGTCAAAAATAAATAATTTTTGTAACGAAAAACGTTCAGACTTCCAGAATTTTTGTTCAAAACGTCTCAATTTTTCCTGTTTTAAAAACTTTGACATTTGAAAAAAACTTGAGACATTAAAATTATACATAAAATTCCTAAAATTTGAGCCCCTAAAAAGCAGTGGCGTTGACTATATCTCGATATCTGTATTAATTTAAAAAAATTGAAAATTCCAGAAATTGTCGGATTTTGGATAACCCGGATAACTCCGGAACGCCGCTAAATTTCTTGTACAATTCTTCGTAAAATAGGACCTAATGACGATGAAATTACACGTTTTATTGCGTCTTTTAAAATTTCCTATTTTTATACAGACCCTCTTGAGAATTTTTTTCCACGATGAAAACGCAATAGAATATGGGAACCAAATTGTAACAATTTTTTTTGAAAATTTTGCCGTTTGAGATAAGAACGGACCTTAGCATTTGAGACTCTAGAAATACGATGGCGTTGCCCGCATCTCAATATCAGACCTAATGAAATAGTTACAAAATCCCGAAAATCGACGAATTTTTGTCGTTTCGAGGTGAAACGCAACTCAAAAATTTACCCCGAGAAAACTCTCGAACTCGTACCTGAACTCCGGGAATACGCTTGAATTCCTCGTGAAATTTTGTTTAAAATAGGATCAAATTTATGACTGTAGAGTCAAAATTTAAACGATTAATCGCGACTCGGATATTTTTATGTTTTTTTTTTAGATCCATAGTTTGAGATTTTTTTTTCGATGAAAATCCGATACAAGTCGGTAATTTTGACGCTAGATCGATAGCCTCTAGCAAGATCTATAAGTGTGCAAAATGTCATTCCGGTACGTGCTTTGGTTTAGAATATATAAGCGAATTTCTAAGAATTAACAAATTTCCATTTTTTTTTATTTTCCTTTTTCGATATCGAGGAAATTTTATTTTCTTATAAGAATTACCGTTTTTGACTTACCTTCTATTTTTTAATGCTTGAAATTAAACCTTGAAACAAATACCAAATGAATTTAAAAAAATGTACTCTGGTAACAAAAAAAAAGTGAAATGAATTCGTTTCTGTCCGTGACTGTAGAATGCGCCTTGCATTATAAATAACAAACAACCATCAAGCCGGACAGATAAAAATACAATTTCCTTCGATTTCAATATCAATGTAAACTTTAATTAGTTACTTTCATTTGTTTATTTGAATATCCATTTGTCAAATACCGTCCTATTAATTCTAAGAGGTGTTCGATAAAAGTAGTTTTCGTTAACAACCTTTCTCTGATAATGCGTCGTCTTCTAATAGGTACAGCATACATAATGTATATCAGGAACGCAAAGAACTAGCGTACACTGATTTCACTAATTGTTCACACATTTAAAAACTTTCAGTACCAGCTTGTTAATGCACGCTCATTAAATTGATGCAAAACATTTTTTTTCCTCGCTTCAAGCACAATTTTGAGAAAAACTGTGAATAATTCTTTTTGTTTTGATATTTTAACATTTACATACAATGCACATATTGCGTAACGTGTAACATACTAAAAGACCATTTAAGCATCCATTATAAGCCAAATGACCGGAGACTCCATTCGCGAAGAAACGTTACAGAAACAACGGTACCTATATGGAACCAGGTGTTTATGTCACGAACTCATGATTGCCAGACAGGAACCGAATGGATTATAGGTTATACCTACACAATATGTTACGATCAAGAACTGGATATTAAAAAAACGTTAGTTTTGAATCGCTGATGGATGCCACATCTGCATCTGTTCCTGCTATTCATAAAGAACTGTTAACTAATATCTTAATATAACACAACGAAATTCGTTCGAAAATTCGAAACCCGACAAGAAAGAAAGAAATTGAATGGATAAAATCGTAGCCGTATACAATGTCTACAATGTGTGTTTGTGTGTTACTCACAAATGATTTTATAAATTACGTTAAAAACGTTATTGATTGATTTAAAATCGATTTTTTTTAAAAACTACGGTTTCTGTGGCGCGGTAAAATGTTGTTTTAAACATAATTTTGTTCTTGGTCATATTGTGACACGGTCAATTTAATTAAAGATAGTTGATGAGATATGTAGTTTTTTGTCATTGGTCATTACGTTACTAGGTCAAGTGCCGGTATGAATAATGCATAAAATCACGTTTCTCGATAGGTGCACACTATTTATTATAACAATCAAAAGGATATCAACTAATTTTGCAGTTGGAATAAGTTTCATAAATGTATAAAGCAGAATATATTCAACGAAAATATTACACAATGCATGCGTGAAATTATTGCAAAATATGCAAAAGGTTTAAAAAATATGTAAAAATATGTATAAGAATCACCGAATTTTTTAGACACATTGAACTGTTTAAATTCACTGAGAGCTTCTTTAAATCCTAAGAGTTTCTGATTATTTGTATTTTTGTGTCTCATGAACTTTTTAAATGCGATTTTTTTAATTGTTCAGTTCATAGATTTTTATCTGTTGTAAAAAATTTGTTGAACAAATTTGATTTTTTCGATTATTTGTTTTTTCGACAACTTTTAATGATTGCTTTGTTAATTTTTTACATTCTTTGTAACCGTTGCAATTTTTGAACCTTTTAGATGTTAGATCTGTATGTTGTTTAATTTTTTTAAATTCTTTGAATTAGTAATTTTTATTTTTTTTTATTGGTCATAATTTCTAGATTATGTGCATTTTAGATACATTGTTCTTATTTTTGGGATGTGGAAAAAAATCCTAAAATACTTTAAATGGTACATTAAGATATCAAGAATTCAAAATTAAAATCATAATTCTACATATTTAACAAAAAACTAACAATCAAAATCTGAAAATAAAATTTCTACGGTGCTAAAATTCAAAAAAAAAAATATCGAAACATTAAATTTGTTCAGATTTTGTAAAATATCAACATCTCATATAACATTTTTTTAATCCTAAAAATCTTTTATTGGATTTTTTTCTATTTTTACCAGCTTAAATAAAAACCTTATAATTGTTACAATTATGAACAGAAATGTACAATTTAAAAATCATAAAAAATTTGAATATCCAAAAAAATTTATAAAACCCTGTAATTGTCAAAAATAAAAAAAAATAAAAATATTTAGTGATTTCAAAAATGCTGAAAAAAGTTGGATGTCTTGAAACAATTCTTACAATACAAAAAAATAAATAATAAATAATAAAAAATAATGAAGAAATCTTAAGAAAATTTTAAAAGGCTTTTAAGAAAAATCCCAAAAAACCTAAAGTTATGGAGATTCTAAAAATTATGCTTACAATAAAAAATCATATAATATGAAATCGTTTTTTCAGTTTTCAATTTTAAAAATTCCGAACTGATCAAAACCTGCTACTCTCTGACGATTCTTTGAAAATTTTAAAATTTTTCTATTCTTAGCATAAATAATAAAAATTCTTGCGTTAAAAAAATACAAAATTTAATTATTTTATTTTGGTCATAGATTAAATTTTTTTCATTCAAGTCTTTTACAATTCCGTCAGAAGTAAATTTCCTTTTTAAATCTTTATATATATATCGAATTCTTCAGATTACTAGATTTTCCACACTCTGAAATCTTCAGTATGTTCGATTTCAATGTGAAATTTTTTCAAAGACAAAAACAATTAATTTATTAGTTCTAAGCAAAAACCATTTAATATTTACATTAATATTTATAAGTTATAACATTTTGTTGTTCACAAGTCATATTGTTTTTAAGAAAAAAAACGTAAAAGTAACTTTCCAAGAATGTAATTAAAATTTGTTGAATAATCAGAAACTGTAGACAACTTGGAGCTAAAAATTTTATGGATCAAAATTCCCCTTCACCACAAAGATTCCATTTTTGACCTTTTTGAAATTTTACAAATTCTGATCAAAAGTGTGTGATTTTAAGTGAATACTTTATCTTTTTAGTTAAAATTTAGTTTTTCAGTTAAAATCTTTACCTCTGCTTAGTGTTGGTGCCAAAATTTCCGGTTTTCGTTCTGAAACAAACACAAAACATAAGTAAACAAAAATAACTATTTATTTTTATAATTTCAAGCAGTTTAACGACCTTCACTTCTAATGACGCGTTAAGTACCAATTATACAGTAAGTTGAGTAAAAGTTTTTGTAAGGAAACACAAAAAACAACTGAGCAATATTTATATGAATTATTAAGAACATTCAAACTAACCTTCAACTTTAGCTATTTGTTAAAATGAATGTCCAGACGTTACAAGCATTTTCGAGCTCAAAAACTCCATCCACTTTCACTGTAAAATCATTCAAGCATATGATTTCAAACCAATAAATTAAAATATAAGTAAGTAAAAATTTCTACGGTTAAAAATCGTTCGCCGACTTTTTGTAACTAATTTCAGCACTCAAAACTAAGAGGCCATGATAATTGCATAAAATTAAGGTTGCGAATTAAGTAATAACATCCATCAATTTTGTTATAAATTACTGTTCTTCCTATAAAGGTCAAAATGTACCCAATGGCAACAATAAAGGTGTCCTTAAATGAATAATGATAGACAAATGTAATTGTTTTTCGTAATAATTGCTCTTTGGAGAAAATCCAGAGTAGATTATCAATACAAAAAACTAAAATGCGTTCAACTAATTAAATAGAGTAACGAAAAAAGCTTTCCATCCTTTCACCGATAAAATCAAACTGTTTTTTGATAAAACTACATAATAAACCGATTTTCAACGAATAAAATTATTCCATGGTCAAAATTTCACGACACTTCAAGGTTCGGGCGCCCGTCGAGTCTAACAATGAGTGTATAATTTATCACTGAATAACTCAACATATTAATTTATAAAATAAACGTACTTGATGTAATTACTCGTACAGTTTAGACTTTCCGTCATCCGAAGTGTTCTACATTTTTAGTCTCAACTATCTTCATTGACAACTTTTTCTGCCTCGTATCTACAGCGGAAGACTTAAATAACTATTAAGAAACAGTTATCCTGACTGGAGAGGATTCATTCTTCGTCCTACTTTTTTAATTTGATTAGTGAACTCCGGCTTCGCACATCGATAAAAATACTACAAAATTAACGTCATACCTTAACTAAATTAGGACCTACATGGAAAAATTGAAACAGTTAATGTTCAAAGGTCGCGAATAAAATTACGTTCTTTCGCATAATTGCGTTACGCTCATTGTGTCTAGTGACCGTCTGACAATTACATAAATCCTTGCTCTTGGATGATGCACTGTCCTGTGTTGCATCGTGATGTTACTTCATTAACAATACGGACGCGGTTAGAATAATGTGAAAAGCGGCAATAAAGTGGCTCCAATTTACATATTCAAGTTCAGGATCATGCTCACTTGTAGGTTATTGTGTTTCGGAAAAGGACATGAAGTGGGAAAGTTTATACTTCTAAATAAGGAAGCTCAAAAAAAAACATTATCTGTAAATTCAATCGGTGACTGATAGAAAAAGTTGAATCAATTTGCTAAAACTATTAATTTATAGTTGACCATGAAATCTTGAAAAAGTAAAATATATAATTTTTTTATTACATTTGAGCATAATTATCTAGATCCTAATATTTCGATTTCTTAAATTATCTCATTTACGAACTTTAAGAATCTTCGCATTCCTTCAACCATTTAGTTAACTAGTTTTTTAGTTTTTTTTAGATTCTTGGATTTTTTGGTTTCTCCTGATGTTTCTTTGTATTCGTTTGGCTCTATTTTTTTTCGGACTGTTTTTGATATTTTTATTATCCTTTATACTTTTTAATTTAACTTTCTTTAGAATTTCGTAAATTCTTCATAGTTTTTACATTCTTAGCAACTTTCTTAGATTCTTTAGATTTTTCAAAATTTGTTAATATGTTCATTCAATTCGTTTCAATTTTCGGATTTTTTTTATTTCTTCATTTTGTTTTGCGAATCTTGGTCTTTAAGATCACTAAATTTTTCTTGTTGTTTATATTTCTTAATTTAATATTTAAATTTTGTGTAAGAATTGATAGTCCCTGCAAATTTTTCAAAATATCCAGAATTTTTGTTTGCGTTCTAATTTTACTAGCTTTGGACGTTTCGAATCTTTTTTTTTTTATTCTTCCGTGTTTGAAATGCCTTTTGATTTTTGCATCCTCTTCATACTTAAATTTAGTATATACTAAATTTAAAAAAAATAAAGCTCGAAAAATTTCAAATACAAATAGTCTATAAATTCAGTGAGTGCATTTTATTTTTTTTTGGTTTTGTGGTTTCTCTACATTGGTTAGAAATTATAATTCCTGTAAATTTTCCAAATTTTTGAAACTTTGGAGCTTTGGATTGTTAATTGTTTTTTTATTCTTTGGTGTTCTATACCAAAATTTTCCAGAAAAAGAAAGCTCGAAAAATCAAAAATTAAAAATTGTGTATAAATTCAAACAGTGACTAATACAAAAGTTATCCTCAAATAAATTTATAGTTGACCATGAAATCTTAAAAAAAGTAAATATACACTTTTTATTACTGATATACATAATTATTTGGACTCCACAAAACCGAGAATTACTTTAAAATTGAGCGTCAAAGTTAATTATCATATTTTT
Source organism: Cynaeus angustus (assembly GCA_030157275.1). Classification (NCBI taxonomy): domain Eukaryota; kingdom Metazoa; phylum Arthropoda; class Insecta; order Coleoptera; family Tenebrionidae; genus Cynaeus; species Cynaeus angustus. The sequence goes on from CM058059.1 coordinate 27,121,940, forward strand.
TAATTAACCGGTAATTATTGAAGCTAAAACGTGTTAGCAATGGAAAAGTTATCACGGTTATCTCTAAGATCTTAGAACGTAGTGGGCATCCTCATACTAATGATAAACGTAAAGTTTGAAATAAGTGAAACCAAGGAAATTGTGCTGGAGCATAATAAAACATGACAATAATAATCAGAAATGTTAATAACATGGTCTGTTTGTATTACCTCTGTATCCATCTTCGGAGTGAATCGTGAAGGCTTCAAGCCACCACAATAGACATAATTGAGTAATAGTCCTGTAACAGTAATAATCATATCGCTAGTGTTAATTACTCTTCCCGGATAATCCGTTGCGCCACCGTCGTATTTTAAAATTCACTTGAGAAATATTTTTTACAAAAATTATGCACGTTTTACATTACAGGATGTAACGTATGTGTTTTAGTAAAGATATCCATCTCTTATCGTGCAAGCTTCTTTATTAGCAGTTAATTTAAATCGTCTAATAACGGCACTCGTTGACCTCGTCAACTTCCATTTTTTAGAGAAATAATTAAAAAGTTACTGTTATACGAAAAGTTAGACAGTAACGGTTCAAGATTTAGATATTCGTTTGCACAATATCCTTTTCACCACCCCACTAAAGAGTAAATCAAACGAAATAACACGACCGCAACTTTCTTATTTCGTGTAGATATTTAATAATCATATTATTTAGCAAATCAAAAAGAAAACGAGCATTTTCACTTCTATGACACAAAAAAGACAAATAAATAAAACAATTCTAATTTCGCGCTACTTCCTATTTCCTGTTTTGTTTTCTAGGTGAAGACATAATTACTATTGTCTAATTGGAATACGACGTAAAATCATGTACGAAGTTTGGTATTAAATACAGTTATGTAATGTCAGTAGGGCAAGTCGGTATGTAAATATGGAAAAGAGGTGTGGTCCTCCAACGCTCGTCTGGCATTAACTTGCTGCTCTTGCATCGCTTTGTAATTTTACTTGCACTTGAGAATGAGTCAACGCCGAGAAATTGAAAGAAAAATAATAGAGGTCAAAATATCAAATCAGAAATGATACAGGAAGATTATTTTAAATGTCGACCCACTTGGCATTTCAATTCACAAAGGTTAAGAAACATGGAAGGAAGATTAAATTCCGAGCCTACAACAAAATAATATGATATAACCTAACAAGTATGCGTTTTACGGGAGAGTGAGTTAAAATTGTTAGACACTCATTAATATTTATTTCGCAGGTCAACAGTGGATCTCCGACTTTTATAAAATGATTTGTATTTTTTTTTAGTTGTGTTTTGATGATTTTGAGTTTGATTCGAAATAGTTGGTAAAATTAGAATGCGTCTCGTAGTACGGAGACATTTCTCTACATTTGAAAATTCAAGATTCTAAAGACAGTTCTGAAAATTAAAGAGCGAAAAAAAACTGCGGAATTTACTACAAGTAGTACATCAAATTATTGCAAAATATAAATTGAGTGAAAGAAAAAATTTAAGCATATGCAATAAATTGTTCTTTTTTTTTTTATTCTCATGACATTTTTTTTTACATTCTTTACACTATTTTAATGCTTTGAATCTTGAATTATTAAATTATTTGTTTTTTTAAAGTCTTGAAAATATTCACTTTTCTAGAGATTCTTGAATTTCTCTTTTTTCTTGGACTGTATACATTTTTAGATATTTTATTATTCTCTAAAGTTTTTTAGTTTAATTTTTTTTAGAATCTTTTCTAATTTTTAATATTTATCAGTATAAACTATTCATCATTTTTCATCATTTTTAAATCGCTAACAGCTTTTTCAGCAGTAAGATTATTAAGAGTTTCTTAGATTCTTTAGATTTTTCAATTTTTTTTAATTTGATTTTGTTATTGTTTTTTTTTATATTTTTTTAAATCTTGTAAATTTTTCAAGTAATTTTTCAAAATGTTTTCACTCTTTTACAAATTCTTTAGACTTTTGATTCTCTACAGATTGTTCTAATTCTAATTTTTAGTATTTTTATTATTCTTTGGACTTTTTAAATTAACTTTCTTGAGAATTTCCTAAATGTTTTGAATTACACATCATTTTAAATTTTTCATAATTTTTACATTTTTAACAAGTTTCTTAGATTCTCTAGATTTTTCAAAATTTTTATTTGTTCGTTCAATTCGTTTCAATTTTCCGATCCCTTTTTATTCTTCAGTTTCTTTGTATGCTTCATTTATACCTTTTAATTAATATGATTTTTTTAGTTCTTTAGATTTTTCAAGGTTCAAATTAAGAAAATAAAATTTTTACTGATCTATACATTAAACTGAATTTTAAAAATATGGAAGCTTGAAAAATCTAAAATTAAAATTTTTCTATAAATTCAGTCAGCGACTAATACAAAAATTTAAAGCAATCCCAAAATGCTGATGACAATAAAATCTTATAAAATTCTGTATTTAGAACCATTTTTTATATTTATTTTATAATATATAAAATGTTCTTTATATTCTTTTAAATTCTTAAATTCCATATTCTTTGAATATTTTAAGAAACGTTTTATTTCTCATAGGATTTTTATGTTGACATTCTTTGTATCACTTTTAGGATCTTCTAATTACAACCTTTAGATTTTCTAAATTTCTTATATTCTTTAGCTCTAACATTTGTTTCAATTTGTTTGAACATTTCAATTTTTTTCACGTTTTGAAATTTTTTATTCGTCGGTTTCTTTAAATGCTTTACACAATTAAATTAAAAAATTTAAATAAATCTCCAATTTAGTAAGAATTTAATCGATCCTGAAATATTGTTACGTGTAAATAATTTTTCTCATGCAAAAAATTTTTACAAGACTGTGAAAGTGTCGACCTGAATTTTTCTTCAGGAAAAACTCTTTTTTATATTTAATTTTGTCATTCATTTAGCAATTTTTTATTTAACTTCACATCCTCGTATTAAAAAAAATCCTTGCCAAGTAAAACAGATAGAATCTTCCACTATATTTCATTCACAGTGAGAAGTAAACAACTAAACAGAAAAAAATGTAATTTTACGTTTCAAAATGTTTCGCTTATCTAGACAATAACAGTCGCATGCCAACATTCATTAACTTTATACATAAATTTTTATCATACAATGTAAGTTTCATTATAAATACACTAATTTCCCACCATGAGATCGCATTAGCAGCCATAAACAACAATAACTTTCTTCCTTATGTTACCATACAAACAACAATTACGAGAAGAAAAAAATACTTAAAATTCAAAAAAATTCGATACGAAAGTGAGGAGGCTCACATTATGGCGCAATTATCTAGTAAAAGCTGTGATGTTAGTTCGGGTAGCCGTAATGCTCTCGGTTTAGGCGATTTGTTGCGAAATGTATGAGTCAGTGGAATTTTTTTTATTGACTAGGAATTAGAGGAAAGTGCCCAATTTTTTAGCTCCGCGTAAATAAGTTTGTTAATAACCTCTCAAAATATACGATAACGTGTGTTTGCGCGTAAGCTATTAAATAAATCTTCTAAGTAATTGGTATCAACCGTCAAATTACTTGATTTAAATCTCATTAACACATTCTTTAACCTCTTCACGGTTAGAAATAAAAGTTTACGAGTCATTAAATCTCTCAAATTTGTATTTGTAAAATATGTTTGCTATAAACAATATTTAATATAAAATTGCTATCTTGGTATTTAACATAATGACATAGAAACCGAAAGTAAATGTATTCTTAAAACACAAATAATTTATATTCAAAACTTCAGAAACACCCACTACAGCAAAAGAGCGCAGGTTCTTTCTCCACATTTCTTCATCGCTCTCTTTCTTTGTCACATTTTTATCGAGGTATTTGCCCTTGTATTCTTCCTATCACTACATACTAACCTCGAATTCGCTCGAGATGGTGAGAACTATCCACGCAAAGGTGTGTCAATTTCTTTAAAGCATTATCAGCATTGCAAGCAGAATTTTCTTACTTAGCAGTTCTTTATCCTTTTCTACAATAAAACAATCCAAAGATCGATAGTTCAATGTCGTCTACCAAACTTAAGTTGTCGTAAATTTTATGCGATTAAATTGAACATAAAAAAACAATTATGTCGTTTCATTCGTGGAAAAATAGTTTGAGTTTGAAAAATAGATTTTATTGGCTGTGATAACAATAAAATATCAATTAGAGAAACGTCTCAATTTGGAGCTACCCGGTTTGCAAATTTGGCCTGTTTGAATTGTAAAGTACATGAGATTTTAATTTAAATTTAATTAATTACGTAGATATAAAATTAACTGTCAACTGACAAGAGTGTTTGTCTTTCTCCAAGGAACATTTACTAAAATGAAAAAATGAAGATAAACCAATTAAAGTTTCTTCACAACCGGAAATGGTACAAACAAACGAAGAAAAAATCAAATCCGATAAACCGAACTGAAAGTTGACAAAGAAAGTAGAAGTGAAATACGACAGAATAAAACTTAAAAAGCTTGAGAGGAAAACGACAATATTTTTATAAGGGAAAAAAACAAATTAGAAATTTATGAATAAATTGCCATCCTGAACAAAAAAGAATCCAAAATTTTAAAGCGCCTACGCAATGATTCATGTGTCAAAATAATACGCTGAGAATCTTAGTTTTTATTTCTCAGTTTTTAGGAATTTAAAGTTAGTATCCAAAAAAATCTTCTTTTATAAATTTGATGTTTATATTTTATTGCCTTTATTTTCAAAATTTCTATTTTTTTTTTAGAAATTATTCGTGAGTTGAAAATTTTCCCGTTTTTTTGTTTTTAGAAGACATCTTACTTTGAACTCTAAATTTCATTCCTAAGCCTGATATTCCTCGGTAAACGTCTAGAAATACATACAAAAATAACACAACAAATTAGAAATGTCTCAAAAAAATAACAAGGAAATACTTTTCTTCTGTTCAAGCAAACAATGTGTTAAAAATTTTAGTTGATTTTGTTTTTTTAGTTCTGCAGTTATTTCTTATTATTATTTTCATCTCAAGATAGTACTTTGAAAATCCCAGCTCGTCAAGTTTTTATTTTTAGAAATCATCAATCTTACTTTAGACAGCAGATTTTATAAAGCCCAAGATTACTAAGTAAGGATCTAAAATTAAGTCATGTGCAGCGGTTTGTACAAATCATGATCAAAGTTAACATAACTACTTACGGTAATTTAATTTCAACTCTCTCTACTGATTGTTATCATAGGATAAGATTTCGTAAGAGTTGTGCAAAGATTTTAAATTAAGCAGTACTTGAATATGCTTAGCTTTATTCGTTTTCGTGAGAAAACCTGAAAAAGGTTCGGTGGTGTCGAAAACCAACGTTTATAAGCAAAATAAATAATCGTTATTACTGCCAAAACAAATTTCTCTGCTTTCGTTTATAGTTGTTCCGGTGAATCTCTTTTTGGTTTTTTCGTTATTACATAAAAGTAATAGCTTTGACTCGAGTTTTTCTTTGTGATAAGCGTTGCCGGTAGGAAGTTCTTTCGCTTCCTTGTTGCGGACTCCAAACACGAACTGGTGCAAATTACATGTGTTATGCTTTACTTGGCTCTTAACACCGATGTTTTTTTATTTATTGGTTCAAAAAGGGAAAAAAATGGAAATTTTTCCATCAACAACAAGGTAAATTAACTATGTCAACGTCAGCTTCCGAGTAGAAAAAGTTTTACTATCAAAAACCTTGAAATGCGGGAATTTCTGTCGGTTTCACTTAAAAATTAATATTGCCAAGGTGCTTACATGAAATAAACGTGAATTTGTCCTCAATTAACCCGATGGAAAAACGAGGTTTTCTATAAATTTTAACGCATTTTTTAATGATAGGTTTTGGGACGAATCGTCAAACTTTGTGGATGATTAATAATACCTTTAATAGCGGCTTTCGTTAAAGAAAGTGTTTTACTTTCAACCGCATTAATTATTTAGAATCACGAATGGTTCTTTTGGAAAGATGCACGGATAATGACATGGGAACCGAATTTAGGTCTAGGTCGTCGTCATAATGGGTATATTATCCTTAATATTAATTGCTTATTTTATTTTCACTCGACATTCTTTTAAGTTTGCGTGCTTTAATCAGCGAGGGATGTTCAATACTGGCGATGAGAACTGACTACAAAAGGGAAAGTTTCTTTCTATGCCAGTGCTCATCAAAGATCGCCACAAGATAGTATTGTAAGGATCCGAGTTTGTTTTTGTGAATAAACTTCGAGTGGAAGTGTGTGAAATATCGAAAATTACTTGTACAAAGTTTTATTTCCTGCTATAAACTCAAAACTATTGCTATTGTTCCACTTCGAAGTACACCTTAGCATATGAAATTTATCCGTCATGCTTCGCAAATGGTATTGCAGGTTTATAGTTTAATTCTTCGTTTGCAAAACTTGTGTAATATTGCAGGCTCACCGACCAAGCGATTTGAAATTATAATATTGGGACAGTGATTTTTTAAATCGTATTAATCATGCAAAGAGAAAACTAGACGCAAATTCACGGTGGAAGCAAAATTAACCAGAAAATTAAAAAAAACTCAGTTTCATATCTAATAAGGTTAAAACCGGCAAATTTACATAGATCACATTCATCTTCAGAATAATGGATCACTCTCTAACTGAAAGTAAAACTGAAGTTTTTAATTAGCGCTCAAATTAACAAATTTATTGTTGATAGTCTTCACAAAACGAAAAGCGGATGATGCTAACAGTCTTTGTTGATTCTGAGATAATAGGGAAAGTTTTACGATAACATTTGACCCGACCTCGTTATGTACCTATTTCGACAAAACCTTTTTAACCCTCTCTGAATTATTTTATTATCTAGCGGTTTGTTAATAAGGTGACAAATATTTACATAGGTGTTTCTGCTAACTTTGTTTTCTTCATTATTGTGTAATAATTATATAACGATCGACTAAGAATGTCAGGTTAAAGTAAAAAACCTTCGCATGTGCATATATTAATACTGTCGATATGCAAGTAACGGAAATTTGCGTTGTAGGATTATAAGAGAAGCTAAACCGATGAGATACGACTAATAAAGCAATGTTTCCTAATGTTTCGTCGTATTAAAAGGCTTTCAGAAAGTATAAATTGAAGAAAAATTGAGACAATGTTAAATGTACAATTGCTTTAAAAAAATTAACTTCCAAATTAAAACCAGAATATCTATTTAAAATTGAAAATATTTTAACAAAAGTAAAAGTACAAGTATCCAAAAAAACTTCTTTTACAAATAAGATCTGTAAAATTTGAATTGCCTATATTTTCAAAAGTTTGAATAGAAGAAACTATTTTCCAAATCCTAAAAATCAATTAATTTCTATGTCTAAATTAATCATGTAAATTCTAAAAATGTTTAAACGTTTACATAAAAAGTGAAAGATTTTAAAACTCACAAATAAAAATTAAAATATACTTGTAACAATATTGTTAATAGTTTTACAGATCAAAGATGTAAAGAATATAGAAATCTTAAATATTTTGTAAAATTTGAATAAACTAAAATCCAAGGCATTAAAAAAGAATATAAGAAACTAATGATTGTACAGAACACATATTTTTCCATATCCTGTTTCTTCAAAAAAAAATTTAACTTTTTTAAAATGCTAACCAACATTAATATTTTTGTAAATTTGAAATACCGTAAATTTTCAGAACTTTTAATGTTAAAAGTATTTTAAGAATCTTAAAATCGTCTATAATTTAAATGTTTATATATTTTTCAAAATAATTAGTGTTATAATAAGCATTTTCAAAAATTTTGATGAAAGTGTAATAATTTTATAAACCTTTAAATTAAAAAATTCACAATCAAATCAATTACAATATAACAATGACATTTTAAATATTTTTCGTTAAAGTGGAAACTTAAATGTATCAAAATATAACGGATGCAGAGAATATAAAAAAAACATTTAAAAAACCAAAGAATACAAAAAATCAGAAGCATCATGGAAAAAAATTAATATTAGAAAAAAAATTCTTAAAGGTTTAGTTTCTGTATGCTTGTTTCCAAATTCTTAAATCTTTGGATTCTTTAGTCTTTTATTTTTAAATACAATTTTAAGATACATTTTATAAAATGTAAAAAAAAAAATTTAAATTTTTTCATTTCTAGAAATTTAATTTTTAGATTCCCAAATTTTCAAATTGAATTTAAAAATTCTGGGTTTTTAGATAAAATTTTGAGATCCTAACTCTAGCAATATTTATAATATTACATAATATGCATAATAAAAAAAGTGATCCTAGATACCGCCTAGATATAAATTCTAGACTAAAAATTAGATCTTTTGGTTCTTAGACCTTGAAACCTTTAGAAGCACTCTTAGCATTCATTCCCCCATTTTTATTTATTTTTTAAAAATTCTAAAATAGATGAGTGATTTTTTAAATATTTAGTTATTTTTAAAAAGTTTTAAAAAAAGTAACAATTTTATAGGCACCAAAATTGAAAACTAACAATCAAAACAAAATCAGAATATTAAAAGAACTTTGTAAAAATTTTGTCGTTAAATTGTAAAATAAAATGTATCAAAATCTAACGGGTTTGAAGAATATAGAAAACCGGAATAATTGAAAGAACCCGATTAATTTAAAATCTAGAGCATTGCCAAAGCAAATAATACGAAAAACCTAAGAAATAAAAAATTAAAAGTTATTAATGTTCTGTTTCTGTTTCTCTTTTTGTTTTGTAAACTTATTACGCTGGAAAAATCAGAAAACTCTATTTCTTCTTGAATTTTCACCTCATCAACATTTTTGAACCCAATTAAATATGTTCTATGACTATCTTTCAGCTATGAAATAATCCACATCTTCGTCCGAATTATGCATCGGTTACAAAAGAACCGTAGCTTGTAAGTTGACCTGTGATGGTCATCCAGGTCGCTCGGCGCGTCGACGTGATGTAATAACTATTGCTCTTCGTTTAGGTGACTCTGTAGTGCTTTTCTTGCAACTATGTTTAAAACCGGTCACATTGACTTCTTTGATGATGCTGGTCACCAATAAGTTTTTTATGATTCATGAAAACTCGCGATATAATAATGCGTCAAATAATTCGTTTCGAAATGGAAAATAATTCGTCGAAATGGAAATGGAATTGGTATTTACGACTCAGGTTTATTCCCCTCGTAGTGTCTTTGACATCTGACATCGAAGAGATGCTGCATCCTAGCGCGTTAATACGGAAATTTATTCGGAGAAGCTACAATTGCTGGTGTTTTTTTTTTGATTTTGCTAGATGTAAGCGAGCAATTACAGGAGAAAGATTCAATGATGCTGCGGACATGCAACTTTTTCTATTTTATTCTAACTTTCTATAGCTTTGGCACACATTCGATACTAATTGTCTTTATCATTAACATTTTTTGTGTTAATATCTTTTTTTCTTAATTTTGGTGGCATCTGCTCAAAACAACCAAAAGTGGGACACTTAGTAAATTTTGATTAGGTATTATCCATAACTTATTACGTTAAATGTAGCTACGAGTCAAACATTATTTAGGTTGACGGAGAAACTAAGCTATCGACATAAACTACATATTAGTATGATTAGCAGGATTTATGGTTTAAGTCACATTACAATAGTTTGACTGTTCATTGTTCAATTTGCCTATTTTCAGAACAAGGTGCCTATTGTTGTCACGTTCCAAAGGAAAAAATGTACTCTCGCGTTTCTGATAAAATTTAGACCGTTACTTATAAGAATAAGTAGAAAATTTTTCCAACTTCTAGATCAGAAAATTTGTGGTTTTAATGGTTCTCGAGCATCCATGAATAACTGGCATTGAATGGTAACTGTAAACATCTTCAGATGCAAATAGACCCAATACAGATTGCACTTTCCCACAATTATCCCGAACACCTTTTAAATTATTATGTGTTAGAAAAGATTACGTAAGAGCAAAACAGTAGAAAGAAGAACATTTAACATTTGTATTCTTTCCGCTCCACCGTCGAATTCTCCGATCAGACTTCCTGATGCAGCTATCACGTTAATCAGAGCATTACTACTTAAAACACTTTCATTGTTGCAATAACGAATCAGATAATTGAAAATTACACAAAATTCAAACAATGGAAGAAAAAGTTACAAAAAAGTCTGCATACATTACGAAGAAGAAAAAGATCTGCGATATCCACTCGGAAAAAGAGATCAAAACGGATGACACACATTGGTATTTTTGCAAGATAATTTCACATTTCTTTCGCTCGAGCATTTGATGAGTTACAAAAAATTACAAGCTTCACTAGAGAGTTAGTGCAATGATTGTGGAGCGAAATGGTTCACAACTCATTGTAATTCTTAGCAAAGCTGATACGAACTGGAAACGTACTAAAGACCGTGGTCTGGAATTGATGATAACACAGCTTTTAAAAGCCGGATATCTCGTTGCCGAGGTTAGATATACAACACACATAAGTGTAGTTTATTGCGAAATCCATTGAGCGCCACTAAAATAGGTACGAGAAGGCACCATACTGGTCAGTTAATACAGCTGAAGAGCAGCAGTCGTGGACGAGGTTAATAAACTCCTTAGACCCGATTCGCCCAGTATAGCTCTTTGTCTCCGCTTCTCATTTGTTTACCTACGCGTTATTTTACGACACTACGAGAAAGCATCTTCTTAAAGGAGTCCAGTTAGCAAATGCGCAAAAAAAAACTGTTACACAAACTTCGTAAGACCGCGTAGTTGAAGGCTGAAAGCTATTATTATTTGGCGATTATTTTTATGAGTTTCACCATTTAAAGGAAAAAACTCTTGACCACAAATTATTTTAAAGTGCGTTTTTGTCGAAGTCGGTGACATATTTTATCGGAGAAATATGTTTATTATGAAATTTTTAAAATGCTTACCGTTCCATTTCAAAGCTTTTTTTCAGAATTCAAGTCTTAGAACAAATTTAAATTCAAGGAATTATTTTATGCAAAGATTCTTTGAAACAGATTTGAGATAAAAGCTTTTCAAATTTCTAACGGAAAATTTAAGAAAAATTATTTTGAAAATCAATCAATTTTCAATATCTTTTTCGATATGGCAGCTATTTACAAAATTTATCATCTAATTTGAAGAATAAAGATTATACCGATTTTTTTTTAATTTTTTAAAGATTTTCGAAGCTTTTATGTGTCCTTTTGAATAAATTTAATCACTTTTAGTCCAACTAACTAATTCAGTCCACTTCGTTTGTAGATCAATTCCGTTTTAGCTTAATTTAGCCTCATTAGCAAAAAAAATGTGCGAAAAAAAAAAACGAATAAAAAACGCCTCTATCTAAACGTAAAAAATTTTTTTCACCTGTACACAATCCAGAAATGTGAAATTAAAATCAACAGTTTATTTAGAAAGAATCTAAATTCAACAATTTCAAATTTGAAAAATGTAAACACTTCACTTTCTGATGTTACACCGCAATTTCACTAAATACTTGTGGTCTATGTAGAATTTTATTACAGATCTGCGTTGTCCTAATTTCTTTAATAGTCAAGGTTTTCCGAAATAAATACTAGAATCACTTTAAACCCGAACAAAAGTTTACCTAGAGACATAATAGTATAACTGTTATTAGGATTTTTGCGTACTCATTTCTCATTATCCAGTTAGCATATTTAATTGCTACCTTTTATCGACATTAAAAATTCCGAAAACGTTTCAGAATAAATCCAGACATGAATAGCATAAATACGTAAAACATGCAAAACCCATTAGAAAATGAAAAGTAAATTTTATGTTTGGATAATGACAAATTGCATGGAATTTTATAACAGTGACATAGATAGTCTCTAATATCAGTCGTCACTCAAATGTGTTAGACGTTCAAAGTTTCATGCAATTTTTTATAATTGTTTCGTTGCAAAATTTGTTATTCTGTTTTCAGTAGTAATTAAAAAAAAAATAACGTACTTGAAAACACAATTTATAAATTTCTAAGTAAATTTATGGTAAACGGACTAAACGTCTATACTTGAAAAAAATTGATTAAGTAACATATTAACGCCGTGCGTTCCTGAAATTTCATTGCCATATGAAATGTTGAAAATTTTTGGGTTGTCCTAGGTATGAAAATTTCTAAAATTTCTCCCTTTTGTACTACAGTTCTGTAAATTTACACAATTTATAAACTAGTCAAAGGTTGTAACTTCATAAAATTTTAATAGAGATTATCCTAAAAATAAAATTTTCTAAAATTGTTCCCTTCTGTACTACAATTTTGTAATTTAACAGTTTATAAAGTAATCAAAAATAGTAAATTTCCAAAATTTTGTTGCTATACCGTAAAAAACAGAAATTTTAATACAAAATAATAGAAATCTTTGGTCCATTCTAAAAATGAAAATTTCTAAAATTTGACACTTTGGTTCTATAATTTTCTAATTTAGCAGAATTTATAAACTAGTCAAAAATTGTAACTTCCCAAAATTTCAACTACCAAAAATGCAAATATTTATATAAAATGATGAATTTTTTTAAGTAGTCGTGTAAATAAAACAATAAATAAATTTTGTCTTTTCTGTACTACAATTTTGTAAATTCACACAAATTTTAAACTAGTCAAAGGTAGTAATTTCCAAAAATTTCATTGTAAGAGTGTAAGTAAGTAAGAGAGAAAAATTTTGCTTTGTAAACCGGTTCAAAATTTTGCTGCTTTAACATAAAAACTAGAATTGATGCAAATTTTAAAAATTTATTTAAAAAATATAAAAAATTTTTGTTCAACAGCGTTAACAATAGAATAAACGGTCTGCATGGAAAAAATGGTGTAAATAACACGTTCGCATCATGGCGCTATTATTATTTTTTTAGATCACTTTCTACGAAATTTGTAATAATATTCATTTGTTAAAATTCCCCAAAATTGTGAACGAACAATGTTGGCAACCTGAACACAAAATCTCTCGGTGCTACCACAGTTATAACAGCTAACACTTTTCCGCTTCAGTAATTTCAGCCAATTCAAACGAGACAATTATCATTATTACGTTAGCATTTAACAGGTCTTATTTGTACATATTTCTTTAAAAAAAATTCGTTACCGACTCTCAGTATTGTTAGCAGTGTTTTTGCCGCCATCGTACGTAACAGTACATTTTTGTTGGGCCGCAAGCTACGCTTCTAATAATGTTCTCACGAATGCCACGACTTAGTTAAATGTCATGACTGTGCTAATTACGATATTTCAGTATCCTGCTTACCAATCTTCACCGCCTTAAATTGCTCTGAAATTCTTCAGTGTTTTAGTTCGAACTTAACAAAGAATCAAGAAAAAACGGTGGCATTTCATAGCAATATGTCATTGAACAATCTACGACAGGTCAAGGCTTAGAATTAGCCTAACCCGGAACTTGCGTCATTTTTGACGATAATTGCTGGTTAATAATAAATAAATAGTGCATGCAGAAATTCGTAAATATGAAACGTACAGCTTGTTAATGCTGATGACAATGTTATAACGGAAATATCCAAATACCGGATGACCCAGACATTTACTGTATTTACCGCATAACTGATATCTCTGAAAGTACGGACGGTTATCCCGAGATGGAAGGTTTAGTTTCTATTTTTTTACCATCGCGATCATGGAACAAAATGGGTACAAAAATAAAATGAAAACAAAGGTCCATGATCGGTGATTGTAAAGACCTTCGAATATTACAACGAAAAACATGAAAGTTCAAGTTTTAGTACCAGCATAACAGTTGTACCATGATAATTTCTGTGGTGGTAATTAGTTTTTTCCTGATCTTTGTTGAGAAGGAATATTTTTGTGTCTCCTTCAATTTCGTCTGTTTTTACCAACGAGCTAATAATTTTTATAGGTAACTAATTTCTTCTGGTAACCTTAGCCCCGCATGAAAACAACTTCACATCGATCACACATTTATATAAACTAATTAAAAAGAAATTAACACAGCAAATCTACAACACAACAAAAACAACAATTACTGTCAGATTTAACACAGCATAAATCGGTTTTATGGTTGGTAAAACGTGTTACGAATACTGTAATTAAACTTAAGACCTAATGTTTGGTTAATTTAGGTAGAAACTGTATTATTGCCCGCAGCAAAAAATATTACCAAATTAAACTTTCTCACCAAAAATGCACCAGTTTTCAATAGCTAATATGTACGTTTTTGCCCTGAGAAGCTCTGATATAGTCATTAAAAAATAATTATATTCTTTTAGTTACAATAATTTGTACTTATATTAACTAGTTGTAAATGCCATTAGATACATCCGTCTGGAAATTGTTCTGTGGGACTTATCACTGATGTCGATTGCTTGCTTACCATTCTCCTTCGTCTTTATCGTCGTTTTTCTAGTTCTAAGTTAGCGTTTAATATGAACTTAAGTACTAAATTTGAGATACCTTGTAATTACTTCAACTAAATTTTACTTAATTTCGTTCAGCTTTAAACTGAAAAAGCATAATTATACCCAAAGAACACACAAAGATTGGGAGCCAATCGTTTCTCATCAAACATAAAATTATGAAAATTATTCATCGATATTTACAATAATTCTGCTGATTGAGGAAAAACAATATCATTACGGCCAACAGAAACACCAGATAAATTTTTTACTTAGATGTCGATTTTTTAATGTGATAAAAATTTACTTAGAATGTTTACAAATTAATAGTTTTTAGACATTTATTGAGTGTTTGAAAGTTTTAGAAGTTTTTTTAGCAAAAAAAAAATACAAAAATTGTATCAAAGATTTAACAAAAAAAAAACGCTAAAGAAGTTCGCCTTTACAAGAAAAAAGGTTAACGTTGTATATAAAAATAATAATAAAATAAACAAATACATTTTAGTTGGTTTTATCAATTTATCGAAGAACAAGATTTTGATACAATTACATTATTTTTAGAAATTTTTATTGGTTTTAACAATATCTACAAAAATCACTTTGAAATTTGATACATATGAGAAAGTATTATTTTGTGAGTATTCCTAAAACTGAGCAAAATAAGTAAGATATGATTTTTTTGAAAAATTTTTCGACACATACCTGCGAAACCACAAGAAATAGCAGCGTGTTTTCAGCGTATAAAAGACGTAAAATTGCAATAAAATTTCTATCTAACAACACATAAAACATAAGCAAAATTATTTATAAATAAAATTAGAAAGTGGCTTTTTCAAGATGTCAATTTTCAATTACTCATACGATTAATATTTAAAGTTATTATTTAATAGTAAATTAAAAATTAAATTAATAAATAAAAAATAGATTTTAAAGTAAGTTAAAGTAATTATTTGATATGTTAAGAAACGACTAAAAAAATCCTTATAAAATATATTTTTTTTAAGAAAGTTCCTAAAAAAATGACCAGCATTTAAACTATCACAAATCTAGGCTTTAATAAAAAATTCTAAAATTTTTCTCTTCTGTACTACAATTTTGAAAATTAGCACAGATTATTAACTGATCAAAAATAATAAATTTCCAAAAGTTTATTGCGATTCTGTTGAAACTACTTGAAATACAAATTGTAACGAAAAATAATAGAAGTTTTCGGTTCATCCTAAAAAATAAATTTTCTAAAATTATTTTCTTCTGTACTGCATTTTTGAAATTTAATGCACTTTATAAAATAGTCAAAAAGTAGTAAATTTCCAAAATTTTATTACTATAACGTAAAAACTATGAATAATACGAATTTCAATAAAAAATATTGGAAATTTTTGATCCGTCCTACAAATGAAAATTTCTAAAATTTGTCACTTTGGTTTTATAATACTGTAATTTAATACAGTTTATAAACTAGTCAAGAACAGTCAGTCACCTTCCAAATTTTAGAGATAGCATTTAAACTACTTTAATTACAAATATTTTAATAAAACGGTGAACATTTTTGGGTCGCCCTCTAAATAGAAATTTCTAAAATTTTTCTTATTGTATTACAATTTTGTACATTAGTCCAGATTATAAATTATTCTAAAATATAATATAACGTTCCCAAAATCTCATTGCAACAGAGTTAAAACTACCAAAAATACAAATATTAATAAAAAAAATGTTAGACATTTTCGGTCCATCCTAGGAATGATTTTTTTTTAAATTTACACTACTGTTCTAATATATAATCTTCTAATATATATAATTTTGTAATTTAGAATCGATTATTTTGCTAGCCAAATGTAGTTGTGAAAGTAGTACTCTTTAGGTATTTAATTAAACTTAAATTATAATAATAATTAAAGTACTTACTATATTAATAATAATAATTGTTCAGTTTTTGCTGGCAGTCAGTCGTGCACGGCTTCAAATAAATTCATATACTCTACGCATACTCTACAATAATTTGTATTTATTTTTCTAATACTTGCATAACACTTTGACAAAATAGTAATATTTCAACGAAGAAATTGAAAGTTTTTACGATCAGCATTGAGAATTGAAACTACAAAAAGCTATTCAAAACACATTTTGAAATCCCAATCATCATTTAAGAACAATGTAACAGCAGCGTAACTGTCAACCATGCATCATAATTTTTTACCGTTTCTAATGTAATTTTCTTTACGCAATCAATCGATAATTGTCTACCACAATTACCCTCCTTCATATCTTGATCAAGCTTAAAATTCACCGAAACCAGGTGGAGCATCGCCACCACCTGCTCAAAAAAAGCCATGCATAAAGAAAGGTCAGCGGATTCATTTCGAGCAACGACAAAAACACCTTTTCAATTATCACGAGTTCATTTGCTCCAACTAATGCGTATGCAACAACTTCGTTATATTATTACCTAATAAGTAAGTAAGTAAGTATTCTGAATCCAACAAAGCATAAAAAGTTGCTCTAGAAATACACGTGTAGCCATATTTAGTTGCTTGTTGGTAATTTCCAAGCTATGGTGTGAATTATTTAAGCAAATTTTTACAACGGGTGAGTTTAACGGTCAAAATAATTAGCAAAATTAGCAAAATTCTAAATTAATGGAGGTAGAATTTTGCAATGTATTTTTACCACATTTGCATAGTGGATTCGTTTGAAAAATGTGCTTGCACAATTCGGTGGACATAATAATAAACAAAAAAAGGTTACATGCAAATATTTAGAAAACAACTATGCGCAGTAATAATTAAATTCAAGACTGTTGCAACATTGGACACCCTGTTTCGTGTTACTTCATAGTACCTTCAGAGAACGTCTTTGTATTTTTTCCCGTGGCATTCGCTCTTCATTTCCTGCGCTAACATGAGAACCCCATTAAACCAACCAACTGAGGTTATTAGTAATTTTTTCCATAACTAAATCCTCCGTTGCACACAATCACCCAAATTGGCATATAGACAGACCCGAGTAAAACATGCCGAGAACGAGTTACAAACTCCATGTTAAGATTGTGCCTTGACATTTAACGACCATTAAAGAGCTTTAGAAATGAGCATAGAATCGTGTTGGTACTATGACTTGATAGGAATGCAACTTATAAAAGCACAAAATAAAATGAGATGAAAACATTTTCCTAGATGATTATGTCTGCTTACACGAGAAATTAGTTGGTGCTCGGATGGAATTTGAGTTAATAAGACGTTTCGCCAATTGCCCTGTCTACCATTGTGTGGCACTTAGAAAAAAGCCAACATGACAGATGGACAGCTCGTTTATCATGCATTTTATTACGAGGAGCAGGAACAAAATAAATTAGATCGACTTGAATGTAGAAAAAAACTAGTAACTTTAAAAAAATCTGCATCAATGCCATCAACTTTTAAATTTCGATAAACTATATTTTACCTGAATACCCACTCTGACGTAAAAATGATAAAATGCTTTACCGTCTGACCTATTACGACATTACCGTTAAAGATTTATAATCCGCGATTAATTTGGAAAATCTGTACTTCGAATTCAGGGTCAAAATCCTGTTTCTACTTTTTTTCTTTAAATTTAAATTCAATAAATCCGCAGGATTAGCAACGTGACGAAATTTTCCGCAATAAATACCTTTGCTGAATGAAACTGCTGCTTATTAAAAAATATCCAAAAGCACGTTTAAATTACATGTCACATAAGTCACAAACACGCACACGAAAACCAATTTTTATTCCCATAAACAACACAATAACAACACGATAGAACGGTTAGTAACAGAATGAAGAAAGAAGAAAGCTCGCGTTGCGAGTTGGCGATCACGTGACGAGTTCTTGCAGGAGGGAGCACGTCCACCGGACATCCTTTCAACATCCTACGAAACTATAATAGTAATGTAGTGAAAGAAGACTTTGGAATTTTGAAGAAAAATTATGGAAAACTGTTTCGAAAGAAAATGTCTTTTGTGAAATTTTCTTTTTTCCTGCTGTACCTTTCGACCCGACGTGCAATTACCAATGATCTCATTTTGATAGAAATAAATGCAAGAACTTGCTAACAGTAACAGTAGCTGGGCAAATTTTTCTGTGAAATGACCCATTGGTGAGAGCTATCGGTTTTCCTATGGATTAAATCCCTGCAGCGCTTTATAGCTGCCGGGCCAACAACAGTTTTCTCTTGTCGAAAAAGAAATTCATTTCCCGCAAAGTATTACGAATATTAAAAATTAACGTTTGTTGTCTCTGGTCTCTGGTTAATGTTACGAAGCCACTTTCAACAGGTTTACTACAAGAATATTCAACTGTGACAATGTGGATGAACTTGAAGGACCAGTGAACATGTATAAATGGTGGAGGGTCAGTTATTTATCTGATCAGATGTTATTTCGATTCCACACCTGATAGAACAGAAAAGGTCAGGTAAGTCACAGGTGACCACACTAAATACTAGAATATTTAATGAGCTGAATTGCGCAATTTTTTCAATTAGGTGTATCTGTGGATCTATCTAAAGTGGGCCGAGACTTTATGGCTTTAATTATCATTTTTTTTAGGTGTATGGAAATAATTTATTTGAATTTGTCAAAGTGGTGGACATTTTCTTTAACTTTCTTTAATTTGATCTTTTTAATTTTGTGGAATTTTAGAAATGCAAAAGATGCTTACTAGTTACTTTTTGAATCTTAAAAATTTCAGAATGTTTGAGAAATTTTAATACATTCAGATTTAAGATTTCCAGGAAAATTGCAAATATATTTTTTCTTAATTTTGGAATCGTAATGGTTTTGTATCATTTTACGTTTGGAAGAGGCTAATATGATTCCCGTTTGAAAAACTGTACAGATTTTTGAGTGTTGGTGATTTTTTTAACACAGTTTATAAACTAGTCAAGAAGAGTAAATTCTTTAAATTTTAAGGAGGTTAAAATTACTATTAAAACTAATCAAAGATACAGATTTTAATAATAAAAAAAATATCTTAAGAATAAAAATTTCTAAAATTTTTGTACCACAACTTTGAATTTAGTACTATTTATAAACCAGAGCCAACTATAGTGATTTCCCAAAATTTCATTGCCATAGTGTTAAAACTTCAAAAGACACAACATTTTATATAAAATGCTTGAAATTTTATGGTCATTCTACAAAAAAAATATAAAATTTCTCTCTTTTGTACTACGATTTTAAAAAATAGGACAAATTGTAAACTAGTCAAAAGTAGATATCTCCTAAAATCTCATTACAACAGCGTTAAAATTTCCAGAAATACAAACATTAAGAAAAAATGTTGGAAATTTTTTTGTTGGTCCTATTTTTTTTTCCTCTTATACTACAATTTTGTTATTTAACACAGTTTATAAACCAGCAAAAATAATATATTTTCAAAGTTTCATTACTATTGCGTGAAAACCAGAAATAATACGAATTTTAATTAAAAATTTAAAATTTATTAATACGTTTAATTTACAAAGCTTTTAAATTTATAAATTGATTTTTTCGTATAACAAAGTTGATTGAGCACATTTCCTAGTTGAAACTAATAAATATTTGTAGTTAAAAGATATATAAAGAATTTTTGTTTTAATTAAAACCAGGCATTGGAAAATTCGTAATTTCAGATTTGTAAGGTTGAATTGTAGCACTTTTAATGGGCATGTTAATTTTTATCAACTTGCCAGAATTTGAATTTTAGCACATTTAAAAATCTTGTCCAAGTTAGTAAGTAACCTTGGAAAAAAAACATTGTTGGAAACCTTAAGATACAATCAGACTAATAGCACTTACACTAACACATTCGGGATTTTCTTCAATTTGAAATTTTACTAATAATAATGATAATGTGAGTAATCTATCTTCTTCTAAAGACAGTTACTTTATAATCTTTTATTTCTTTTTAAATATTTCTTATTAAGATCGTTAAGCTGACAAAATGATAATAAATAAACTCATTATTACTTTAAAAACAGATAACTCAGCTAACATAAAGTGGTCAGAATACATGAGAGTTCTTCCTGTACCCATCATATTCACATAAATAAGACCGTCTGAGTTTGTGATCTCTCAAATTAACAATAATTTGCTTAGTAATTAATTACAAAAAGAATTGAATTGAAAGCATAAAGAAATCCAGTTCTGAGAAAATCGCTTCTTTTATTAATTAACAGAAAAACTAACAAAACGCGATCAGAAACCGTGTTACAAACCTGCACCCGGAAAACTCAAGATCTTAATTAAGAAATGTAATCATAATTTAATTGCTTCATTTTATTTTTAAAAATGTACACTGCGATTTCACCTTAACTTATTTTTTTATATTTTC
Organism: Cynaeus angustus; assembly: GCA_030157275.1. Taxonomy (NCBI): domain Eukaryota; kingdom Metazoa; phylum Arthropoda; class Insecta; order Coleoptera; family Tenebrionidae; genus Cynaeus; species Cynaeus angustus. The sequence continues at coordinate 27,142,601 of CM058059.1, forward strand.
TCAAAGTGCATACACACTGTAATGAGACGATGATGATTTTAGTATACATTTTTGGAAAAAAAATTTCTACAAATTATGTCCTTTTTCTTCTCGCGTGATTATTTACTGCACATTAAACTGTCATAACATTGTCTGATAACTGAAAATTCAATTAGGCATTCTATATTTGTACTAAAACAGTATTTAAAACTAACGAGTTCTTGCTAATTAAAATGCTTCTGTAATAGTCAGATACATAAATATTTCCGATTCTGGGCGTCATTCAAGATCTTTCTCCAGCTTCACGAGTTTATTTAAATTATTTTATATGGGGCTACAGAACAATGTTAAAAATTATGGAATTTTTGCCTCTACGATAAAAATTAATTGATAGTATAAAATAATTACTTTGGTCCTAAAATGACTATAAAAAACACTTAATTAGTGGAAACAATCAGAACCATTTTTTAAATATGCTATTGTGTAGTGTAATTGTACCAATATTACCTTATCTACTCAATATTGATTGTATTTAATTTTATACATACATAGTTCATTTTCTGTATGGTATACAGTTCATTTAAATTTCGCGCCTTGACATGACAGGCAAAAACTAAATTCCCTAATGTTAACCTAACAAAAATACAAACTTCAAAAACAACTGTCGAAAATTAGGGTTATATCCAGGAAGCACCCTTCGACCGTCGCATGCTTAAAGTATTAGACTTTTACCGGAAACAACAGCATTTTCTAACCAGGTAAAGCATTTTTCTCAAAGTTCAAAGTTCTTTTCCACGCCTTTGTCATTGTCAATTCGCATAAGCGCAAAATGGCGTAGTTTGTAGTTTTAAGTTGGAAAGTGTGGTGAATGAATGTGGATGTTTGACTGATTTTTTTAACGAAATTCGTTAACTTTTCGTATGTAGCCAACAGTTTATATCTACGTATCATGAAAGTAGAAATATTAGCTAGTTTATCGATATTGTTTTCTATTATTGCTATCTGCTTTCTCGCTTTCATAGGTAATTTTAAACAGAACGAAGTTTTATTATAGACTGACCCGACTTTTTTTGTCTCCAGGCTGGTACATCGTGTGGACTTTCGTGCTCCGCCAGTTTAGATTCATTCGAGAACTCTTCAGAAGTGGAAGTGAAAACTCCAGTGTGAGCGAGCTAAAAACCGCCAGAAGCAAAACAAAGAAACTCCGCAAAGAATAAATCATGAATATCCGCTGTGCAAAGCCCGAAGACCTCATGAATATGCAACATTGTAATCTTCTTTGTCTTCCTGAAAACTATCAAATGAAATACTATTTCTACCATGGTCTGAGCTGGCCCCAATTGAGCTACGTGGCTGAAGACGAAAAAGGAAACATTGTAGGCTATGTCTTGGCAAAAATGGAAGAAGATAATGAAGATTTGAAGCATGGACACATCACTTCTTTAGCCGTTAAAAGATCGCATCGCAGATTGGGATTGGCACAGAAACTCATGGATCAAGCATCTGAAGCAATGGTTGAATGTTTTGATGCTAAATATGTATCCCTCCATGTCAGAAAAAGCAATCGCGCCGCTTTAAACTTATATAAAAACTCTCTTAAATTTGAAACTGTCGAGATTGAGCCTAAATACTATGCTGATGGGGAGGATGCCTACTCGATGAGGAGGGACCTCTCGGAGTTTGCCAAGAAACTAAAGAATAGAACTGATGAGAAGAACGAAGAATGATGAGTTTTCTATTGCTTTTGTATCTGATTGTTTATTTAATTTGTTGAACAACGGTTTGAATAAATTCAATGTTGTCGACGGGCGTTTTTCCTTTAAACAAACGTGGGGAAGATTAAATCGATTTATTGAAATTTATCAATACAAAATATTTTCTTACATGCCTACAACTTAAAATTAAAATTTATAAACAATATGTACATCTAACAAAGGAAGAAAAAGAACTCAGGTAAGAAGAATACCCTCCATCAATGTTCTTCCTATTCTAGACAATTAGTATAATTTTTTTTACAATACATTGTACTATTTTTGTCTACCACATTAAAGACGTTGTTCAAATTTGTATCTTTACTAAGTACCAAGAAGAATTAGCTGTGGAATTTGAGATTCATGTCACTACTTCCACCTCCGATAAAAAAAAAAATCACAAATTATAAGTACCTTAATTTATCATTCCCACAAAAAAATAAAAATATGGAGCGACACATTTTAGACGATCAAGTTTTATATTCAAAATTGAACTGTTGAGTAGTGCTCCACATATTAAATTTACAAAATAAAAAATTAAAATTCGACAGTTATGTTGTAGACTGTAAAAGTGACTAGAACGTTCAAATTTGAGAGCACGAAATTGTGATAAAAAGATATATTAACATGTCTAAAATTATCTGTAAATGTAATTTATTACTTCATCAGAATAAATCAAGTTCATCATGAAGTCAATACTGTTATCAATCGCGCTAAAGATTGTTTGTTTTTTGAACTAGATTAAAATTTTTAGGTGTTACAATTTGCCAACGATTTAAGCGAAAAATTCTGCTTTTAGGATTTTTGGCGTTTTTTGAAATAAAATTCTTCCGATCGGTTTTCAAAATTAAAGTAAAATGTGTTAAATTCCTCGTTTTTCGGAATCGGATTTAATTTTTTTGTTGTGAATTATTTGACTTGGTAAAAATTCTGGAAATGGCTCTATTTTAGGTATTCAATTTAGCACTTTTGTTTCAAAATTTGAGTGCCGTATAAAATTAAATGGGCTTATTCGCTTAACCTTCCAAATTCAGTGTGATTAGATCATTTCCGATTGTTGTTAAAATATGAATTTCCCGAAAAGATAACAGAGCAAATACAAATTATCCAAAAGATTGAGTCACAGCCAAAATTAGAACCATTTTAGCATTTACTCAATAAATTTTTAACAAACATCTATTGTTTCTTTTATAGCCTGTTAACGTAAACAACCGATCATCCACATTAGTAATTTTAGAAATTTACCATAAAATTTCTCACAATTTTGTTCTCAATTTTCTTGGTCTCTTGGCACAAATAACCATTTTTTTACCAAACGTTTTAGTTTTGTAAATTTCACGTTTATTTCCTTTAATAAACATCTGGTTACATTTAAAAAAAAAAAATCCAGTAAAGTCGTTTAACGTAAATGATCGAATTTTCACGTAGATTTGAAGTTCCGGAAGTTATTGTTATCACAATTTTTAATAAACATAAGCCAAAGCTAGAATTTTTTTGGGCCAAACTTACTTTTTTGACCAGATGATTTTGTCGCTTTGATGTTGTTTTCTCAGGAATTCTTAGTCTTTCAAAAGAACGTGGTAAACGTTTTATTGATAAAAACTTTGACGGTTTGGTTTTCTCGCTGAAGCCGGTCAAAGATTTTTCAGAAAAATATGTGTTTTTTTGTTTTTTTTTTTTATTTTTTGTTAATAATAAAACTTAACGAAAAAGTTGGACGCAAACTCTTGAAAAATTACCCAATAAGGTTATTTTTTAGTAAATTTGTATTTTCTTGTACTAGTTTTTCTTGACGAATGTAAAATTCTTAAATCTTAACAAAAAAATTAATTGCTATTTTTCAGTTAGAATTTTTCCGTAAAAGGTTATTAGAAAATTCGTTTTTATCATTAAATTTGTAAAATTTCTGTACACCTTATGTCCTGTTTGATTTTTTAATAATTTTGTTTGTCGCGTTTGGGCTACGTATTACTCACATTTTTATTCGTGTAATTAAATGAAGATAAATAATTTGAATTTGTAAATGCATTTAGAGAGTTTGGGAATCACACTACAGAGAATAAATTATCTAAAACTATGCAACAAAGGACGTGGCTTTAGAAGTAGACAGTTTTTGAAAATTAGCACGTTTCCGTGCGAAACCCAAACTCTTTAACCATCTTAATATATCTTTCTATTACGATATGTCGTTAACAAACTGTTAAAAATAGTCTGAATTTGTACCAGAAAGAATGAAACCTTTTCCAGCCCACGGGAAATAATCTCAGTCTAATATGGCCAAAACTTAATCCTGAACGAAGCAAGAATGTTAATTTTCAATGAAAAACTCCAGACTGGAAAAAGTCAAGTTTCACAAAACACCTGTACTACAATTTCATTAAAGCCAGAAGACAGTTAAATATATCACTCAATTTATAAGGCCATAATTGTAAACTGAGTGTAAATCACAAAGACAACTTGTAAAGAATTTGTAATCCGTAAATTTTAGTAACTAGTTATCACTTACATTGTTACTGCATTTATGTTTAAAAGAATACCGTTGTGAAGCGTAAAATTCAACATAAATGCAGTGTTTTCTTAAATCTAAAAGGAATTTTTATGCAGCAACTATAGTGGCTAAAACACAATTTCGTGGCAAAAATTATAAATAAATTGTACAATATTGTCATGCAAATGATACTACACTACCTGCAGAGAAATTGGATTTCTAACGCTGAAGGAACTCGATATACACATCTTGTTTATTACACAGATCCAGTTTAACAATTCTCTATCTGGGAAACGTTCACAACGTTGCAACAACTTTGATATCTAAACGACATAACTCCTTTTCGTTACATTTCTAAAGAAATAATTTTACAGAGGTGTTTAAAATCTGTAGCTTCCCAGATGAAGAATTTACAATTTTAAGTAGAACAACAAAAAATAATAAGCTCAAAATTTAGACTAAAGCATCACAATTAGAAGGATTTTAGAGAATATGAGAATAAACAGCGATTACATATAAATATTTTCTTCAGAATTAAGTAATACAGAGTTGGTTCTATAATCATAACGAGAAACGAAGTTAAAATAGTTTGCGCAGTATACAGAGATAAGATAGCTTCTTTTGACATATTTTGTAAGAATTAGATTAGATATTTTGCTTATCGTGACTACCAAAGTCGTGAGTTTTAGTATGAAATTTCGAAATGAAACTCGAAAAAGTGCGCAAACTTTGGAATGAAATTCAACCTAATGATGAGAATTCAAGCTCAAGACAGAACATTTTTAGACCAAATGATTCACTTTTTATTCAACGTTTGTATTTTAACTTTTGTTTGACTGCAGTTAAATCGTTTCATTTTGTACGTTGTTTATGACAAATTTTAGTGTTTCTAAATAATTCCACGGTAGCTCGGCAAGTATATCTCTTACTCCTTTTTTAGTCATAAATTTTCCAACTACCGCAGACAAAAAATCTTGAATACCCGTTACCAGAATCTGGCTCTATTTTTAGCTTGATTTAAAATGCACTTACCGAACTAGTATTTAAATTATTCCTCTTATTTTGTGTGAGCTTGAGTCATTTCGTTCAATTTCCTATTTTTATTTGGAAGCTGTATTCTATAGACTAGTTCGTAAATGTAAATTTCCGCAATGCAGGGAATAAGTACAGTTCCTGTGGGATGGTTGCAACAAACAAGTCTGTCATTTGTAAGAGAATTGAACCCTGTTCCAGTGAAACCAATATTTTTCGAATAAAGAAAGTCAAGTATTCGTTAAAACCATCCGTTTCTTGGAAAGCACGAGCGATGAGTACGGCGAGTGGTTGTGATTCTTTAAATTGATCTTCTCAGTGCTTCCGATCATGAAGAATGAGTGACCGACACAATGAACAATGAAAAGGCAGTGAATAAACAACTACGACATAATTTTGTGCGTTTGTTTAGGCACATAAGCAGTACGATGTAAAAGTAATATGTCCTGTCTCTGAAATGTGGTAAAACGTCTTTAAACCCATTCAAACTTCCAGCTGTATGCAATGCGTGAAACCAAAGAGAACTCCTTTGAACCTAACAGAATCCGTGAAATCTAGGCGTAATTTTCGATGACTAAAAACTAAAGGCACTGCATTTGTGCGTCTTTTACGTTTTATTACCTTGGTTTTACATACTTTTCAAATTTGTGCTTTAAATTGTGCGTTTGCTTCTTTTACCCCAATTAATTGTGCGTGTTACTTTGACATGCGTACGTTAATACGTCTTCTTGTTGTTAAATAATAAAGCGTAATTATGATTTGGTTTAATAAACCCGATATGCAACAACGTTCCAATTTAGTACGAAAATACAACTTCTACAAGGCAAGTCCTATAAAAAATAGTGTATATAATTTTTGTGTGCGAATTTGTGCGTTAAAATATCAGTTTTAGAATATGGTATCGTAAACGTACTGGTCCAAATAAAGAGTGAGAGTACAAGGTCGAGACGCTGAAAATAAAGAATCATGCAGATTTGTACTTATTCACAACATGCGCTGGGAAATTTCTTGCGTGGATCTTAACGCAATTCAAAGTTGCATCAAAAACGCTACCAAACATAACACCGATTTCCATCGTCAAATTATAACATTTTTGAAACTCAATTTGTAATTATATTTAACTTCACGAGCCATATCAAAAATCAGTGTCGTGTGTCCGATCGGTAATCGTGAAATTATACTGAACCGACTGTTGCATTTTGATAAGTTAAAAACATAATTCACCAAGATTCTGGTCGTAGCTCCGAATTTGTGTGTCCTTAAACAGTATTCTTATAGGAATCACCAAAGAAATTTTGAAATTGCACTCGACCTCACTAATTCTAAGAATCTTCACTCGAACTGCCCTCTCGAGAAAAATTAGTTCAGTTTTGTGTCGTTTAGACAAAATTTCCTTCGTTATTGTCAAATTACGTCGAAATTGTAGAGTACTTTCAATTTTATAAATAACTCTTTTGCAACAGCCTTGGACTTAATATGAAATTTAGCACCTTCATTCTAATTCACATTTTGAAACGCTTTAATAAAAAAGTTGGGATTTCATTGGACGAAGATTGGAATTCGGAACATTACTTGATTAGCGATTTTGAACAATTTAAAATTTATATCTGATTTGGTTTAACTTTTCTCAGTGTTTTACGGTTGGTATTAAAATGAAAGCAGCTAAATTTTACAAACATTGATTCATTGCGTGCTTTTAGAATGCAGTACTTCATTTTTAAATTTTATTGCTTGTTTCGAGTTCGATTTGAAGCTTTCATCGTCTCAGAATTTCTCGTTTTTAGAAAGTGGAACGATCTCAATGAATGTGAAGAAGCACATCGTGTTCATGAACATTACCAGCGCTTCCGTGTGCTTCGACACGTTCATGCCAATTTTTCAAAAGTATTTCAAAGTATTCGGGAAATTTGGCCGTTATTGGGCCAGACAATCGCTGAAACACAACGATTTCGCTTCAGATGTAGGTTTGTATAATATTATTGCTTTATTTTGTTCTGTCATGAACATGAAAACTACACAATTTGGTGTATACATAGAATAAAATTTCCTAACAAAAAATAACATAAAGTACAAGTACGCCTAAATCAGTCAACAAAATAAACTACATTGGATTTGCAGCTTGCACTATACATACTTTGAGGTCCCGTGCAGAATACGAAATATCGACGATCGAATCGACCATCTCTTGCACAGCGGTGACAGTGGGAAACTGCAATGCTGCTTGCTTCGTTTTATTTACACTAGTAGCTAAAGCATCAGACAACGCGTTGGCACAATTCAGTGCTCGTTCTTTGATTTCTTTACATGAAACATTTCTATGAACAGTGTCACCGATGTGTACTAACTTATGAGCACTTAATACTACAAATTTTCCATGAGCTAAAAATACTTTAGGGGGTTGATTATGTTCAACGGTCTGCAAAAAAGCATCGATCGCTTGTGTTAAGTTTTTATGGTGCGTCACTAATTGAGCTGCGAAAAAATTTAAAAGTTGTTTATCGTCGGAATCTAGACTAGGTTTGTGATCGTCAAAAGCGACATCGTCAGCGTGTTTTACTACGTTATCGTAACTCTTTTTCAGCTCGTTTGGCAGTGCTTCTCGGATTTCGGCGTGTTTTTTTGAAACGGTGTCTTTAGAGTCGAGACTGACGTAATCGTAATCTTCTAACCATTCGTTGTTGTTGTTTCCTTGTTCTCTTTTGAAAAGTAACAAACCGTTGCCTTGGATGAAGGATGCTATTTGTCGTATGTCTTCTGTTAAAGCTCTAGAACACGCTACTAACTGTTCTAATTCGTCGGGTTTTCTAGTCTTCTCTTCCTCTTCGGACCGCGATAAAAGTTCGATGGACCAACGATGTTCGTTTAGTTTTTCCGTCGCTTCACATACTAAACAATCTGACTTTTTCAGTGCTATAACTAACGGTGCTAATTTGCTGGCAAGATTTTTATCAGACGCTCTGGCGGCATTTCCTAGCGCTCCTTCGCCAAATTCCGCCAGATCGTGTAATGACGTCCTCAGTCTGATCACAGCTAGTTTAATTTCCATTAAATTATTCTCTAACTTGTCTCTAACCCTCCACTGGGGCCCCACGAATCCCAATAACTTGGAAATTGAGCTCGTCGTGTCAGACTGTAACCTCTCTAAATTTTCCAAAGCCGAATTCAGTTCTAAAGGTAGTTCTTTTATGGTATTTTGTGGTAAACTGTCGTAGTTATGAGCAGCATGTAAGGCCAAATGAGCTTTATTGATGGGTCTCGGAACGTCATAGTCTGCAGTCGCTAAACTGCTTCTGTTTGAGGAACTTAACGAGTCTGCTGTTAAAGAACTTGCGGAACTTGACGGACTTATCGGACTTGGTTGACTTAGCAGTGATCTAGGTACATCGTAGGTTTCAACGAGATCACGGTTTATAGGTGAAATACAAGAAGGTGCAGGTGAACATCGGGAACAATTCACTGGAACTGCGCGGGGTGGAACATCGTAACAATCGTTTGGTTGGTGAGGACTAAAGCCGGGGCTCAAACCTGTGACTGGTATCGGAGAACAACGCGAGGGTGGCATGTCGTAGAGGTAAACGTCGTTATATTTTTTTGGGGTCACCACCTGAAAAACAAACTATTGTTAGGCAATGGTAAAAAAAATATTCTATTGGTAAAAGAAATAACGAAAATACGAAAGAAAGATGAATAAAAGCAAAGAAATACGAAACGGGAGAATTACTTACTGAATTCCACAATAGAAACAAAGACATCCATAAATTCAAAAAAATTGTTTCTGCCAAAAAAGAAAGATTACTTCCTGATCAGTTAAAGATCAAAGTCAAAAAAGGAAAAGGACTACATCAGCTGCCAACACAGAAAACAGTAAATAAAATAAGTGCATGAAATAAACATGAGAAAGTATCGAAATAGCCACTAAGCTAATAAACTACGCGGGGAGAAAGGACTATAATTTAGCAGCAGAACAGAGGAAAACTCTAATTAATAGGCAAACTGACTTAACATCTTAAAAAATATAGAGAGATAACATTAGTCAAAGTACTCGAAAGTCACAAAGTGGTTTTAAAGAAGAAAAATGAACCCAAATCAAAAGTTCGGCTTACTCCAAATAAAAGAACACGTCGTTCGAGTTACTAACGAAATCCACATGTGCTTTAATAATGTGGAAAAGGCCTTTGACCAAATAAAAAGAGCAGACGTCTGTAAATACCTACAAGGCAAAGGAAACAACAGAAATATGATTGACTGTTAAAAGCTTCTGCGAAACAAAGAACGAAGCGTCTGAACCTTTTGTCACAAGCTCAGACTGAGATAAGGATGCATTTTAAGCCCACTTTTATTCCACATAATTCCAGATAGAGTCATTGGAAAGCGCAGCAATAAGTATCGATAAAAGTTTTCGAAAAAATAGTCCAGACACAAACACACGGATGCGTGTTAAAACAGGAGGGGCCACATACAAAATCAGTTGCTCCAAGCATAACCAACTGAAGTGATTCGGTCACTTCCAGAGAATTAGAAAGAAACTTGAAAAATCCATGAAAACAACCAATTCAAGTTGAATAAAACCAAAAAGAAAAAATTAATCAGTTTTTGAATAATTAGGTAGATAGGTACAAGCAACACCACGGGCTCTGAAGAAATGATTTTGCTGTCACTGTGGTAACACCTGAAAAAATGTCGCAACAAGCTTCACTTTTGGCCTTGAGTGATAAGTAACTAAGCCTCATTGTTTAAGATAAGTTTTGGACTTTTTACATTTCTAAATGTGATATCTCACCGCAAGTAATAATCGTAATTACCGCAAGTAATCCACGTTCTCCGATATCTACTATCACTCTATTGGCTATGTTAATTCAGCTGTTTTTTTACTAACTTTTAAGGGTAGATAAACCCACTAAATTTCCTCTTTTATTCCACAAAAAACTTCAAATGATGGATACTTTTTCATATAATGCGTCGTACTTGCTAAACGGTAGTTTTCTCACGAGTATAAAAGTGAAACAATGCGTTAATATTGCTACTGGAAATACTAGACTTGTTTTGATCCCGTTTCGTTGGATAAAGTTCAAATGACAAAAAACTAATTACACTTACAGCCGGTACAGCCGAACTGCAGCTTGAAACGTCAAGAAAAATAAACTCGTCATTCGAATAACTGCGTTTTGTATCCGGCACCATTAATAATATTGAATTCCGATCGAATGAGAGTCTACGAGAACGAATTTTAAACAACAATAAAGGAAAAAATATGGGCAAGACGGTAATAATGACGATAACGAACCGCATCATCAACAGTGACTAACTCTGATTCGCCCATCGAGTATCTGGGAATCAATAGAAAATCCTTGCGTTTCCCATATCAATAATTATTCAAGCAAGACTTTAATTAACTGTATTCTATTCTTTCCATCCTTTTTAAAGAGTCACCAGTCATGCACCGACCTCTCGAAGTCCTGACTCTTGCCCATGTTTGGCCACACAATAATAAAATACCTAACAAGTCCGTTCAGACGAGTATTATCCGACTAAAAAACTATTGATTCTCGACTTTATTGTGAATTCTATGTTATCATAAATTTCGCCTCCTCGGCTGGGATATTAAGAGCGACCAACTTTACCGATCGATATGACTGGGACACGGAAACGTTGCCAGGACAACGCCTCGTCTGGATCCAAGGGCATCATCCGGTCGCCTCCTTTTTTTACTTTTCGGATTTCGCAATATTGCACAAAAAGGGAGAGGCAGCTTGTTGAGAAAACAGATAACGTAGTATAATAGATAGATAGATAGATAGATAAAGGTCGCCCCATCCTACATTTTGTGTAGCTTGAAAAACGGGCGCCTGTATTATCTATTCATGTTTCGAATCCTGGCAGCGTCAGTCCGCATAAATTAGCCATTCCATATCATATCGCCAATAAAACTACAAGCTGTAAAAAAGAGCAATTGATCAGGTTTTCGAAACCATTACATGGAAGGAGAAGGCAAAATGACGAAGCATACCGTATTTAGCAATTACAAGAAACCTGCAGTACCAGTCGCTTTAAAAATTAGCCTACACTTCTCACGTGCGCTGAAGAAATGTTGATATCACCAAGTCAAGCTGAGTCGAGTTGATTGAAAAGTCAACCGTCATCGAGCGGTACAAATCGCAGAGATAAACCAAAGTACCAAAAACTTTCTATTTCGATAAAGAAGTACCCAGTCTTTACGAGTAATTAAAACAACATGGATGAAACTAAGCAGGTGTGTTTTTTTTCTCAGGTTCGTTACATTTTCCAAGAACTACCTTTCCGTAACACCAACATAAAAACATAAATCTGCCTCACGCCTGCACAGGTGAGTAATGTGGAATCCTGTTTGAGAAAAATAACGAAAGCTAAGATGAAGGAAGTCTTCCAACGACGATTACAGAAGTATGTATGTAATGTATTATTAATACAGGCTATTAATAAAGTCATACCTGGTTTGGTTGCACATGCCAACTTCTTCTTTTTCCTTGTCTTTGAAGACAGTTGAAATCGCCGGATATTTCTGTTAACTGCGGTGAACAAACTCTCGTCTGTCCAGTATCTTCGTACACTCCTGGTATTAACCGTAGTCTATTGGCCGGGCAAATTCCCTACGAATAAGTAAAGAAAATCAAAAATATGAAAGCGAAATTCATTGCGCAATATTAATTCCATTGTTAGAAGAGAACAAAACGAGTAATTTTAAAATCCAGTTGGAATCAAATCAGTTTCGCTCTCTGTAAGTAATTATATCTTATTTAGATCGATCAGTGTTGCGGTTTTATTGAATCTGTTACGAGTTCAAGCAGCGAGCTGCTATAAACACATTTACGTAATATTGAATTAATAGAAGACAAATATATCCAACAGCTCGAATAAAATACTTTTCATAACGCTAGATAAATAGTTAAGTACAAACTTTTCTTTTAATACTTTAAGTTAGATTTAAGTAAACAGAAAAATATTTACGATTTGGTAAGAAAATATTCTGATTAAGTAAAACGTGAGTGGCAATTTAATTTATTAGACAAAATAAGAAGACTTGAAACCCAATTTTATTTATTCAGGAGCAACATATTAAAGATTCAGTAAGCAGAAAATCTAAATGAGGCGTAACAGTGAAACGGCAAAATACATAAGTGGAAGCATTTAACTATTCTATTAGAGATTTACGACGCGGTCACGCTTATTTCGAAAATTATTGTTATTTTGCGGATCGATTATTTTGATCTAAGACTATTAAGATTAACTAAAGAAATAACAAATATTCTAAAAATAATTTAAGAAATAAATCCAAAAGATCTAATAAAAACTAAGAAATATTCACAGAATCAAAAGAATCAACTGATTGTAGCGGATATAAAATTTTAAAAACAATTTTAATAATATAAAAAATTTAAAAAATGAAAGATAAAGAAATTAAAAAAATACGTATCTAAAAATTTTGAAAACGTAAAAAAATCAAGAAACAAATTCAAGCATCCAAAACGTACAAATAATTTTAGAAACTAAAAATATTAGAGGGGAAAAAATCTAAGGAATCTGAAAAAGATATAAATCCCGATTTTCGAGATCCAAAGCATGCAAAGAATTCGCCCCATAAAAAAAAAATCAGAAGCAACCAAACAAGTTGAAACATCGAAAAAATCCAGAGAAACCAAAGATTGCAAAGAATATAGAACTGCAAAAAATCAAAAATCTTGGGAATGTTAAATGTCCAAAAACTCACATAGAATCTGCATAAAATTCAAACTATCCAAATACGAATGAATTCGCAGAAATATGTACAAAAAAAATCCTAAGATTCTTAAAGTCTAAAAGTTGTACTAAAAACATGAATGAAGGATAAAAATTTGGAAAATTTGTAGAAATCGGAAGACACTAAAAATCTTACGCTGAATCGTAAACATCCAAGGAATTCAAAAAACACCCAAATTATCTGATCATCTTTGATTTGAAGGTTCTGTTGCACATCTTTGCATACTGTACAACAATTTAGCCCACAAATTATGAGCATATTTTCCGCTTTTTAGTAATAATAATGCTGAAGATAACGTCCGTGACAAAAAATTTGCTCAACACTCAGAGCCGATTTGTTGCGCAATAATTCTTTCTGCATACATTAACTGATTTTCTAAACAAATGGTTTAATTTTGCATATCACACTTTGTACCTAACGTAATTCATTTCCACTCATATATTTTAGCTGATAAATTTTATTGCTCAATGAATTTTTTTTTTTTTCTGTACACATTTTGTTGCTCAATAAACTTAACTAATTTTTAAATCTTTTTATCCTGAAAACTTCCAAGTTATTTCCACTTTAATCTCAAGTCTAACTGTGACAATCTTGAACACTCGTGAAACAAAAAAACTGAAAAAAATAGAATAGAAATTTTATTGATTTCAAATTAAACTCCACCGTTATGAAAAAATAAACTAAGTAGTTTACTTTTAATTAGATATTAATAGTAATGAAAACGTCACAAACAAAAAAGATTTCTTACTTCGTGACCATTTATTTTTTTGTGAACATTAAAATGAACCTACTTAAAATTTTATATTTTCCATTACACTCAAAATATGAGTACGCATTATTATTTAGGTAAAGTAAACACAAAGCAGGAAAATAACGTAACTGAAACTGTCCCCAATAACCAATAGAAAATTTTCCTTATCATTTTTACGTCTATGTACTTACAGATAGCGTGAATAATCCAGTCCAACCTTAGCAAACACCAAAATGTGCACAAAAAAAATACCCAAATTTCTTTTAATTAAATATTGATTTGAACTTGGACTCGGCATTATGTTTTTTCAACTCGATTTCGCAACTCTGCAACTATTGCATTTACCACACAAACAAAACAGACAAAAACCTTCATTTTTTAGTTCCAACAAATAAATAAATATCCGATAAAGTATGAATAAGAATTTAGCAAACAAATAGTGCAAAAGATGATAATAGACACGTCATGTGTAAATTATTCGATGAGAAACCTCACTGACGTAAGATTTTCTACCTTGACTTTGATAACCCGACCAGTTTGAATTTTTTTATAAAAAATACACTGATGCATCTCTTCGTTTCGTTTCTTTTTCGCGAATTCATTATCCCAAAGTACCTGTTGGTTCAGTAATCAAATTCGTTTTTGCCTTCATTACCATTTCACTATGATGATAAAATACTCACTTGTCGACCTCGTAACGAGCACAGCCACCATCCCTCGATATTTGCAGTATTCTGTTCGAGGACAATCAAAGTATCGCCTTTTCGAAATGCCAGTTCGTCTGGAGAATCTGGAATATTGTCGTACAACGCTCGTGCCAAACAATGCTGAAACAAAGAAGAAATAAGACTCGAAAAATCAGTGCGCCGTGTAGAATGTTTAAACACATTTTTATATTTATTTTACTTTCTCAGAAGCCGCAGGAAATCATGTGAAGGGCACAGGAACCTGAACAAACAACTCACAAATCCATCAAGCTCAAGTATCTATGATATGTGAAGTTTGCTTTACAGAAGTTATCGTTGTCGTACTGGCAGTACCCTTTGAAGTTACCACGAGGAACCAGGTCGAAAGCCAACGACGTACTTACGACGTAATTAACATGAAGACACAATAAATAATCGTAAATATTTATTCTACAAAACCACATTCCTGTAAGATTACGAATTTGCTCGACTAAAACATGTACAAATGTTTTAATCTCGTTTTCCTCTTGTTTTATTTATAAATACGCAGGTTTTACAGTCTTCCAAGATTAATTACAATGTCCCTTTACGTTGGATGACTGACAAGAAACACGCTGTTCAACAACTTTTATTCCAAGAGCTACTAATCTACTTTTGTGTAAAAATACAAAAGAAAAATTTAATAATCTAGTAGTGCTATCGTAAATCCAGTGCGTTAATTTGCAATTACAAACTCGTTTCCTCGCTCGTGATTAAAATCAATAAAACCAGGTCATTTTTGTTGGACTTCGAAGAAATTCATCAAAAATTTCGCCTGTAGAACCAGGACACTCTCAGCTCGGTAAACAAGCTTAAATAATCGCATACTTAATTTTATTTCACCGTTGATTATTCGGTAACTGAGGAATCCACAGAATTCAGGCTTTTTATAGTCACCGATAGTCTTTTACATCCAAATAAGGTAGTGGTAAACACAAATCATTGGGGTTGATATATTGCGACACCGGCGGCACATCTTTGGCGGCTTTGCTTAAGAAGATCGGATTTAAGACGTGTTTCTACAAGGGCAAGAGCTTAAAAACAATACGGACCCTTGAGACTCGAAAGAGAATCGCGTCAAGTCTTGAAAAGGCAACACCACTTACGCTACCATTATTTATTAGTGTTCCATGCAATGTTTAGACGTGGAAGAAATCGTTATTCAACCTATAATTACGGAAAAATCAATATTTACGGTTTAGTCGAGGAACTACTGGTCTTTGCTACAAACCCCAAGAACAAGTGTTTACATATAAACATGTTCTTCAAGTTCTAGTATTGACAATAGAAGGTCTCGACGGCATGAGTGAATGGACTACAAATTAGTTCCCAGTTGACAACGCATTTTAGATTCGTTTTTAAACATGAGTGTTAGAGGTTCATTTACATTGGAAAACGGAACGAAGTTAAAAATGTTGCGTAGGACGAATTTTTATACGTATTTTATTACGTTATTGTCAAACGTGATAACGATCGTTTTTAGCAACTGATAATTTTAATTAAAACAAAACACTTAACACAATTTTACAATTAATAAATTGATTCTAAGATATCGTCGTCGTTATCGCCGATATCGATTAGTGCTTGAAAAACTCTAGTCTGTTACGAAAACTATGACAAATTAGTGACTAGGAAGATCAGGACTTCAAAGTTTAAGAACGTGAAACCTAAAAAAATCAAAGATAGATATACTACTAACCTTACACTAAAATGTATTTAAAAATCTAAAATTGCATTTCTAGGTTGCATGTATCATTCAAATTTTAGTCTAATTAAATCTGAAAATTTATAATCCTAAAATCTGAGAACTCATCGTTTAGCATTTTAAGATATTTCTTAAAATTAACTCTATTATTGGTTTTAATCGTAGAAAAATTGGGTAATTTTAGATTGTTCGAATTCAAAATTTGAAAGAAATTAAAATTTTATAATATAGAATTTTTGTTAAAATAAAAACAAAAATGCATTAAGTTCATACTTAGTTTTATCTAAAGTTATGAACAAAGTACGACTTAGCCAAGTTTAACAAAGTACAGTTTAAAAAAAGTTCAAAGTAATAATTCATAATCATTTAGTTATTATAACTTGTAAACAAAGCAGATAAAATTTGGAAAATTTTCCTGAACATTTTTACATACTAAAACTGAAAAAAAAATAACTAACAAACTACAACATATCGACTCAAAATTTTGACAGTTCAAATTTGAATTTCCAAGTTCAAAAAAATCTGAACTTGAATCTTGAATCTGCGAGTTCAAGTTCTGAGAAGACCAAGACCTTATAATTTTATAATAGTTCGAATCTGGTATCTTAGAACTCCAAAATTTAAGAATCTGAAAGTCAAAACTTGAAAAACTACTAATTTTGAACTAAAAACCTGAGATCGAAAAATTTGGTATTTGAAAATTTTAAATTGTTTTTGAGGGTCTCATTTTTAATTTAAATTTAAGTTTAATGAAATCTAAAATCTGAAAATTCTGGATTTACCTAAAAAGTAACTTCTCGATCGTTAGCTTTAATAGTTAAGTAACATCTTTTTGATTAGTTAATCACCTTAAAACTAGACTTAAGTTATAATTTAGCTCAACATATTCATAGTTATGAACGGATAAAACTTTTGCAAAAGTTAGAGATGCGTTGTTGTAAAAATTCTAAATCTTAGATATAAAAAATAATTTAAATGAAGTTTGACATATTAACATTAACTGCCCTCATGCAAAATTTTTATCTTTTTGGTTGTTGAATAAAAGTCCAAAACAATCTTCCGTGTAATACCTGAAATTAAAGTGAAAAAAAAAGCAATTCTTTCTACTTAAAATAGTGAAAAATTTTACTTTCTAATGAATTTCCCGAGGTCCAAATGAATGATAAAACTTTGACGATTTTTCCTCGTCATTTTTTAATTTTGTGGTTTTGAAAGATAGTAGATTTTCCTTGATATTTCATATCGAAAATTAATGATGTGGAAATCGATGATTTCGGCAAAGTTTTATCATATACTAGTAAATTTCTTAAATGTGACAATTAAATTAAATAAATATTTACCAAACAGTGAAATTTGTGCAGCCTATTACGGAATTAATTGTAACAAAATTATTGCTAAAAGAAAATTATTACAAAATTTTTAAAAAACTCTCATCTAATTTTGATGGTTACTCAAGTTGGTTATCGATGTACTACTAGTTTTTAAATCCGGTGAGTTGCCTGGCAATCATAGTTTTTCCCCACCGACACCCACCCACCCTCATAGTTTTACTACACCCTGACTAGAAAAATTAATTTAGAAAAACCAATTTGCTAAAATTAACAATGAAAAGAGATTGTGACTGTTTTTAATCGGATTAGACAGATGAGGGTCAGAGCTAATGATGAAACTGTAAATCGATTTCACCCGCCCTACTCTGGATCAAACCAACACATAGGTGTAGCAGTCCGAAAAAAACATGCTATAAAATTATGAGTGTAATTCGATAATGAAGACTTTTAGTACGAATTTTGAACACGTGAACAAAATTTATTACATGTGAACATGGACTATGGAGCGTTTTCTATGGCGTAGGTGAGGCTATTTGATACGACTCGTTATCAAACTGACTGTCTAATCATATTAATAACATAGCTAATAAATCATAAGTTCAAAGCTTCATAAATTCATACTGGTTTAGAATATCTCAAGGCTACCCAGTAAGACATAATTTGAAAACAAACAATATAGCATTATCAAATTGTTGACAATGAAAATAGAGCATGATACGAAATTTTCTAGATAATAAAAGTACCATACCTGTGAAGGAGGCAAGTTATCCGTTGGTTGGGGCATTATCAAGAAAATCAGCACAACACTTAAAATAGAACACTATAGAAAATTCAACGAAAACATAAAAACGTAAAATAGTTTTAAAGTTAAGTAAGGCCCAACGTTAAGAATATCATCACCTTCTCCACTCCCAAACAGCTACAAACCAACTAAAGTGGAATTAGCGTTTCGTGAATCATTCGTGGCTCGGCTACAGATCGTAGAACTGAGCATGCACACAGACAGTTATTGATTATGGGTGTAGCGTTATTTTTCTACAGGACCTTCGGTGACTGTCTGTAGAGTGTACCCAGTCACTCTGTATTGATATGGTACAGAACAGACGTAGCCAGCATCCTTCAGCCATTAACGCGGAGGATACATAAATACATATTTTATTTTATTAGTCATTTATTTTTATTTTTCTGTGAAAAATGAATCGACGACCGCCGGATATCATCAATATTTGTTTAAATTATTTAAACAAATTCCTAAACTAAAAATTTGCGCAATATATTCAGTTCTGGTATATTTAGTTTTGTATTTTTAATTTTTTCGTCACTTTTTCGAAAAAATTACAAATAAGATCAAAAAATATGGCGACTGGAGTATACAATTAATTTTAATTTATTCATATGTCTAGAAGAAAGTTTTATCTGACTGATATGTCATCCAAGAGAGTACAAACAATCATCAGTTAATTAATTAATTATTAATTAATAATATTAATTAATTAATTAATTACAAAGACTACAAACTCAAACTCAAAGACTCAAACAAAACAAAAAATTGAAAACATGTAGTTATTGTTTTAGGTTTATACATTTTTGTCCTGAAAATTTGTTATTAAATTAAAAGAACTGTTTAATAAAACTTCTTAAAAGTATAAAAGTAGAAAAATTCTGTTTTTGTTATATATCTCGTAAATGGTTTGCCTCAGCGCAGAAACGCTGAGAGTAAAAGTTATTCAAAATTCAATTTTGAGTAAGTTTTGACATAAATATCCTTTTCTAACTCGTGAATTAAAATGTTTTTTTAAGAAACGAAAATATAGCGAGAAGGTTAAAATGACTTAGAATTTAACACTTGTGTTTAACTTGAAAGTGTGGCAAAATGATTTTTAAAAAGAAAGCAATTTCAAAAATGCCGCCATTTAAAAAAGTGTGATCATGGGCAGTTCTGTCAACATCAACCAATCACGAAAGAAGCAATGTTTTTTAAAACTTAACCTCTCTCTTTTTTTTAAGTTTTTATAATTTTGTTCCTTTTGTCTTTTAGTTTTAAAAAACAATGGGCGTGATATATAAAGTGGTTTTTAGTCTAAGTGCATCAATCGTCCCCATGATTATAAAATACTGGCTTAAAAAACGACACAAGAACAAACTAGAAAAACTTCGAATTCAGAACAGCCAAGCGGACAACAGCTATTACCATTGCATTTTTTGGACTCTAGAAAATCTGAAATGTCGCCAACACTTGTTTCAAAACTCAGAATGTGGCGATAACTGCTCTGTTACATATTTAAATACAATCCTGAAGTTACTCAGCTCTGCAAAAAAATCTATAGCATTGTGTATGTATCATCTCACTTTAAAACAAGTCACAGACGAGATACTTAAGGCTGAATTAAGAGGAGTGAATGTGAGGATAATTACAGACCCTGTAACTTCAAAAATGCCCCACTCAAAGATGAGATTGTTAAAAGAAGAACACAGTAAGAGTATGGATTATAGTAAGCATAGTGTTAACTTCTTTTTCAAGGGATTGATGTAAGAGTGCCCCAGTTTAACGACTCATACATGCATCACAAGTACTGTGTTATTGACGCGGAAGATCCAGAGCTCCAAAAGATGTTTCTAGGATCTCTGAATTTAACTTTACAGGCCTCTACAGCAAACTTTGAGTTTGTGGTGATCACAAATAACCCCGCAATCATCAAGAGTTACATCAACGAATTTGATCTACTGTGGAACAGCTTGGGGAATTAAAAACCTCAAAGCCAAGATCTATATGAGAAAAAATATATTAATTACTGTTTAGAATTGTACAATTTATTTTCAAAAATCAAGTTTATAACAAATATGTTTTCACTGCATAACCTTCACTGAGAGTGCTTAGGAAGTTGAGTAAATCAAATATCTAACAGAGCTAGATGTTAAGCTTAATTTTATTCTTCTAAATCTAAATCATTTAATTCTTCATCTAAAGCATCTAAATCGTCTTCAAGAAACAGATTTTCATTAATGGGGACTGCAGATGCACCTTCTGAATCAACACCATTACTTGTTGTGGGTAGGGAGTTCTGTAATCTTTCTTCTGTGGCTACAGTTCCGGTTCCATCGGCCTAAAACCACAAATTAACGTTTCGTTTTCACTAGTTCCACTTACTTCTTCAGCATCAATTAGTTCTAAATTAATTTCTTTATAGTCTACATCGTCCTCGTCGTCGGAATAAGCGTAAGAATCCACTGTTTCACCGTCTTCCATGTCGTTCTCGATGGCCATTTCAGGGTTGAAGCTGAACATTTCTCTCCCACTGAGACCCACTTGTTTGCCTGCTTTGAAGTCGGTGCGTTTCTTCTCTTCCTCTCTTTTAGCGGCGTCTTTCTTTTCCTAATTAACAAAGTTTTAATAAAATCTAAAAGAAGAATCATTCATTACCTCAATTTTTCGTTTTTTCCACGCCAAAAATGATTCCAAAGTGACTTTTGTTTGGTGGGGTCCTAAAGCTGCTCTTTCTTTCTCTATTAAGTCTTCTAATGATATCTCATCTTTCTTATCATCCTTCTTTTTGTCTTTTTTCAGTGTGAATCCTGGAGGTAGAGCATGCCTATATATGCATCCTTCCCCTGTGGGGCACTGCCAAAACCACCCATACTTTGATTTCTCAACAGCTTCCAGAAAATGTTTACAAATCTACAAGCCTTGGTTAAATAAGAAATACAAAAGTTGGAAAGTTACAATATCAGTGGTGGGCATTTTCCCTGACTTCCCATGCTTCTTCTCAATAACTTCAATGAGTTTTTGTTCATCCCAATTTTCCATAGTTTCATCCTCTCCATCTCTCATATCAACATACAAAGACCTCTTCTCAGCTTTCCTTTCTACACTCAAGTCATGTGAAAACTTACACTTATCACCTTTAGTACATTGCCCTTGCTTAAAAAACGCACATACAACTGACTTAGGATCAGTTCCTGAAGCACAACCATAAATTTGATATCACAGCTAAAAAAAAAATGTGAACCTTTTTCCACTTTTTGTGACTGAACTGGTCTAAACAATATCGCTAGTTCCTTTTGTTCTTTTAATTTTTTCTCTTTCTCTAGTTTTTTAGAACTGTCTTCTTTCACAGGATGATGCCCTCCAGTTTTCACCTGTTTCTCCACCTGTTGGATGAATTTTTGTTGTTTTGCGCCTTTCTTGTTTTTTAATCCAAAAGTCTTGTCCTTTAAAAATAACGTTAGGGGCTATTTCAAAAACGAGGCTTTTTCAACGTTTACCTCTATAACCTTCTCCTTTTTCTTTTGCTCGGTTTTTTTACTGGGGGCTGCCGGCTTCGGTTTCGGTGGCATTTTTGCGAATTCTCAACCTAAATCTTAAATAAAACTCTTTTAGTTTTAACGCAACCTAAAATTATTTCCACATGGAAGTATTGTGACAGGTATGCAGATAATTTGACAGATACAGTTCGGCGAGAAGTTAGGCGAATATTCTTGCAAAAAAAAAAAAATCATAATTACATCTCTAAACGGCGATAAATAGCTTCGAAGTTATCCTGTTAATAATCTTTGGTTTTTTTGTACCCCTAAGGTTCATTCATTATTAAAAAATCAAATGATTTATTGATTCTTACCGTTTAAATTTAGTTACTTTTCTTTCGCAACTTTATTTGGTTGGCTACTACTATTTATAAATTGATCGAAATTAAAATGGCCGTTGACTTAGCAGCATTTGTGGTTCTACGTCAAACAAGGGAAAAATAATTATAAATATAAAATAGTAAATGTGTAACAGTTTGATTATCACGTGTAACTCATGCACAGGTTAAGCCCTGCGTAAATCCAATGAACTGATCTGTTGAAGGACGTTTAAATGATGATTGTTCAAGAACCAGTACAGGTAGTCTTTAGTTAACCTCTTCAAAACAATTCGTAGTTGAGGTTTTTCTCTAAGCTTTGTTACATCTAATTACTTTTTTAGGCTGCCATTTGGCATTGTTTGAACCATTATGATTACACTGACGCCGTGTTCCTGTCAGAGAGACTATATGCTGAAGGTTTGTATTTGTGTTTGGAAAGCTTTGTTTTATTTGTTCTCTGTTTCAGTGAAATCTGATGATAGTTTATTGCTTTTGGCGACAGCATATTATAGAAGTGGCCAAAAGGACCATGCATACCACATACTCAAAGAAAGGGCAGTTTCAACTCAGTGTAGATACTTGCTTGGAATGTGTGCTTATGACTTGGAAAAGTAAGTAACAAATGAATAAAATCTATAGACGACTGCACTGCGTCATTGTTAAAGAGGTCAATATTGTTTTGAGCAAAAGTGAAAACAAGAATGTTCCAATTAGGTCAGTAATGACCATAAGATTAGAAGAAAGAACTTAAATTGTCTTTGGGTGAAGTTTTATGCTTGCCCATGATCCCTAAGAATTCCAATTTTAAAGGTTGATTAGTGGTAATCATATTGTTTTTAAAGATCTGAAATTATTTCCTACAAAAGTCTTTTGAGTTGAATATAAAGCTATGTCTAAAGTTTCAGCATTTTTTTTAACTTTTTATCTGTTTTACAGTATTATTTTCCACATGTAACATGTAGTTTAAAAAGTGTGGATTAGATTGTTGGTGATAAGATAAATTTCTTTTTTTTCTCTCTTCTCAGATACGCCGAAGCCGAAGCAGCCCTCCTCCACAAAAGTTGTGCCGAACCCGATAATCTTGACGACGTCACTGCAGAATACGGTGACCAGGCTTCATTCGCTTTATCTTTACTGGGTAACATAGCTGCTAAAACTGAAAGAAAGACGCGAGCTATCGACGCATGGAAACGGGCATTAAAATTAAATCCATTTCAATGGTCCAGTTTTGAAAATTTATGTAAAATCGGCGATAAACCAAATCCACAGAATTTGTTCCAAATTTCTGGAATCGAAAATCTATCCATGTGCCAGGGAAATAATATTAGTAATGTTGAAAGTGTCATAATAACAAATTCCAATTCGCCAAATCAAGATAGTCAAGAGGCTTTTATTACAACACCTCAACAAGTTCTTGTGAATTTCAATTCGGGGATGAACACGAGTGCAAAAATTTTGACACCCGAAGAGAATCCTGTGAACACGCAGTCTTTGTGGCTTTCGGGGATCATGCCTTTTTCGTCGAGGGTGAAAGCGTCGAGGCTTCGGATGGAAACGCCAAACAATGTAAGTGAAACAAAAAATTTTTTTTTGGATGTTTCCTGAAGGTCAAAATCTCAAACTTGTTGACTTTTTTATTCTACATTTTCCTGATATCCTATAAATTGCATTTCTTTTGGATAGTACTACAGTTTTCTTGAAATATATTGATTCTACTATACAGTTATTATTATCACAGTTTCTTTTTTACTAAACATTTACTTTTTTACTGACATCGTTTTACTTTATATCGCATTTATTAATAATAACTGAGCATATATTATTTTTACTGAACAAAAATATCTGCCCTTTAAGTACAACTAATTTGCCTTTTTTTGCAGGGCACTTCAACGCCGTCCTTCGGCCACTTTCTAGAGAATTCCCCCTCTGACTCATATTTTGGCACCCCGAATTTGATGTCACAGCCAAAGCTAACAGAATCAAACAACCATCATCAATCATTGGCCAAAAGAATGAAAGCGCAAGTAGATCAATTCATTAACAGAAAAGAACCGATTCTTTCAAACTGCAAGCCATTGTTTAGTCAATCTACAAATGTAACCAAAACTCCAACCATAGGTCTTTCGGTCCCACCTTGCCCAAATGTCAGACGTAGTTCTCGATTGTTTAGTAACAGTTATTCAGTAAAAGAAAACAACAAATCACCGAACCGAAACAAATTCGCGACGCCGAAATCACCATCAAGAAAGACAAAACAACGAATAACCAAATGCAATTTAAACAAAAATTCCACGTATACGGAACTCAACACGAGGAACAGACTCGAGAAGGAGAAGGCAGAAACGGTGACTTCGACGGATGCAAAGGTTGAGAAAGGTGCAATAAGTAGTAGTAATAGTATTGAGAATTGCGTGCAGCAAGCGTTGTTGCTTCAGAAACAGAGTGCAGAAGGTTTAATGTGTCTTTTAAGGAATCTAGGACAAGCGTATTTACACTTATCAAATTTTGACTGTAAAGCTGCTATAGAAGAATTCAATTCTTTGCCTCCAAATCAGTTCGCTACCTCATGGGTTTATTGTTTAATGGGCCTTGCGTATTTCGAGTTGGCTGATTATGAATCCAGCATCAAATATTTCAGCAGGGTGCACAATTTAGAACCGTACAGGATACAGTTCATGGATGTTTACTCGACGGCTTTGTGGCAGTTACAACGAGAGGTGACATTGTCAGCGTTAGCTCAAGATCTAATCAGTCTAAACAAAAATTCCCCGATCACTTGGTGCGTCAGCGGGAATTGTTTCTCCTTGCACAAAGAACACGATACGGCCATCAAATTTTTCCAAAGAGCGGTCCAAGTCGACCCGAGTTTCCCCTACGCATACACTCTTCTGGGTCACGAATACATCACAACGGAAGAATTGGACAAAGCCATGAGCTGTTTTCGAAACGCTATCCGTCTGGATTCGAGACACTACAACGCCTGGTTCGGAATCGGAACGATTTATTCGAAGCAAGAACGATATCATTTGGCGGAGATCAATTACTCACGAGCCTTGGAAATCAATCCACAAAGTTCTGTCATTCTTTGTCATATAGGAATTGTCCAACACGCGTTAGAACAGACTGAAAAAGCTCTAAAAACGTTTAACTTAGCCATAGCTAATAACCCAAAAAGCCCGTTGTGCAAATTTCATAGAGGCTCTATTTATTTCGCTCTTGGTAGACACGCAGAAGCGTTGAAAGAACTAGAAGAGTTAAAAGAAATGGTCCCCAAAGAATCTCTAGTTTATTACTTAATAGGCAAAGTTCATAAGAAATTAGGCAATAAGGATCTAGCGTTAATGCATTTTAGTTGGGCGACTGATTTAGATCCCAAAGGAGCCAGCAGTCAGATTAAAGAGGCTTTTGATCCTTCTATCGGAAGAAGTACTACAGCTGTAGAATCCGCAGCTTCGCACGCTAACGAGGATGTTCCTTCGGAGGGTTCGTCTGGTTTTCGACCGGAAGCTTTGAATTTTGCTAATCTTCCAGATGATAGTGAAGATAGTTTCTAAAACAATAAACACCAAGTTTATTTCGTTGGAATGGAGTGATTTTTTTCTTTTCTACCAAAATGTGATTAAAGCGAACTTTCTTTGGTTTCACATTTAAATTTTCTCAAATTACCATGTAATCAAATAAGCTAGATCGAAATTTATTTGCACTCGTTTTGATCGTTAACATGAAAATGTGACGCATGTGTTCGTAAATTATAGGTTTGTCTTTAAAACTACATGTGACAAGAATTGATGTATAATTTCAGTACTGATGTATATTATAGATTTTATTTTTATCGTTTTTGTTTTTCATTGTGTTGCATTTTGTTTTAGTTTAATTTTGATACCATAGAATTATTTTTTTATATATCTCATTCTCTTTAATTCGTTCTATTCTGTACAAAGGTTGATAAGGTAATTAATAAATATTTATGCCATTTCGATGTTGGTACTAAAATTTTGGATCAAAACTGGTAGATTTATTCATTGTTAGCTGATGCCCGCGATTTTCCTGGTCTTGACGATATTCATTTTTTAGAATCTCTCTGTATACCATTTTTGGTTTTTCTTTTTGGCTAGAATTTCAAATTTGTAGGTTTTACAGTTTTTAAGATCTGATGCTGAGTTAGTGAGTGAGTAAGTGGCAGTGGTATTTCGCTTTTTATATAAAGGCTGACCCAGAGGTGCGTAATCGCTTCATAAATTTTTTGCTATTCAAAATATATTTTTTTACGGTTATCTATATACAAAAAAAAAGAATATTTCTAAAACGTGCACTATCAATACATCCACTAGGCATCGAAAGTCTCTGTCAATATAATAAATGTCAAAAAAAAATATGGACTGAATACGCATCCCTGAGTCACCTATAATTTCGTAGTCACAGAGGCACAAAAATCTTTCTTTTGAATAAGACGATCTTTACTGGGCACTTGTACATCCAATAAAATTTTCAGTCCAAATTTACACTTTTCATAAAATCCATTTTACAAAGCTACACTTATATTTTTAAACATTTCACCCCCTAGCAAACTGTCCAACGCCTTCTGAACAGAAGGATCTTTCAAAAGCGGAGGGGCAACTTCTGATGGCTGTGGCGCCTCTGGAGGTGGCTGATTATCACTAGAAGCCTTATTTAAAATGTTCATAATACGACTCTGCAATTCAGCTTGTTTGCTATTGGATTCTTGAGACGTCTGATCTACTCCCTCCTCAACTTCATGTTGATGTTGGACTTCTCTTCTTTCTTGCAAATACTTTAATAACCGATCATACTGTGACGATGTGATTTGTCTGTTCTCAGCCAGTAGATTTAGGAGTAACTGAAACTTATGTTAAGAATTTTGTGGGAAAAAAGTTGATGGTTACCTGCATTGATGTTGGATGTCTATCAGAAACATTAAGTACTCCTCCAGGTCCTAAGGTTTCGACGCTCGATTTGTCGCCACGCATGTAGGCGTCGAAATTGCGGGTGATTAAAACCAAGGCGTCTTCAATGGGCATGTTTCTGTGCTCTAAAAATAATCATTTTATTTAGGTCTGGAATTACAGGGAGTTACCTTGAGGAAGGCCGTGCAGAATGTTTAAAGTCAAACTTCTGTGCTCTTCGTTTTGAGGCATTACTAAGATAGCATACAAACATCCTCTACTGGAAATGTTGGCAAGCACCCGACCGATGGGCACGTCTTCGTTTGGGAAGAGTAAGTCCACTATTAGTCCCAAACCTTTCAGTCTCTGCTCGATATATTCCGCGTATTTTCTGTAAAAAAATAATTTTTAGTAAAATTCATAAGCACAAATTCTCCTCCCACTCACGTCAATGGCTTGGAAACAACAATAATCTCGCAATCGTTTCTATCAGGCTGATCAATCACCGGAGGTCGATTGTTATAGCCCCCAGGTGGAGGAGCATAATCTTCTCTTCCATAATAACCGTCTTCCCTATACATATCCACAGGTTGCTGGAACCTGTCTCTACTCCTAACTCGTCTTTTTCGCGACCTTTTTTCTGGAGGCCCGTCATTTTTCGGCGACTCGTCGACCATGGGTGGCGGCCCCACATTGGCTGGAGCTGGAGGAGGCCCCACGTTTCCTCTCCCTTGTGGTGGGCCTGCATTAGACCGCGCCGGTGGTAGTCCCGGATTTGGTCTCCCCGGTGGCGGCCCTGTATTAACCCTTTGCGGCGGCAGTCCCAGATTCGTTCTTTGTACTAGCGACGATTGATCTTCTTTCTCCAATTCAGGCTTCTGGGGCTCCTCTAGAGGTTGCGAAAATTGCTGCGGCGGCGCTGGAGGTTCATTATTATGCATAGGTTGGTTATTATGAACTTGAGGTGGAGGTGGTGGAGGAGGGCCGTCTTTAGGAGGACCTTGAGTTTGATTCTGCATTAGATGGGGACCAGGGCCTTGCATTTGGCGTCTGTTTTGGTTAGGATTATTCGCCCCCTTTTGACTTTTATCTAACGCTTGTCTTACGCAAATTTTTCGACCGTGGAGCATTGTGTTATTCTGGTTTTTAATTGCAGCCTGTGCTTGACTTTCATTTTCGTATTGGATGAAGGCAAAGCCCATTTGGAGGACGAGACCGAGGATTCGACCATGGATTTTGAACTTTTCTTCTAAATCAGCAGCCACTATTGTTTTGGGGAGGGCTCCGATGTAGATGCGGGAGGACGCTGTTGCGGGGTTTGTCATAAACTGTTTGTCTGTGCGATACATGGTTTACGAATATTGGGCGAGATTCTAAAAACTTATATGTTAAAAGGGCGAAGAAGTCTCACAGTCCATATAAATGTAAAATCGCTCCTGCAACTGTCTTTTACTGTTAGTTTTTTCACATTTTAATCGAGGTGAAAATTATTTAAAGCACGTTTCTTGTACACCAAGCATAAAACTAATTTTTTGTCCTTGATTGCTGTATGCGGCAAAACAATAATAATTGTGTACACTAGAACTGAAATGCCAAGATGACAGCAGTTTTAGTAACATTTGATAATTGTTGACAAGTAACTAAATGCAACACTGCACACGCTCTTCCGTGAACTTAGCAACTAAAAAAAGAACCAGAAATCAGCAAATTATTCAAAGGAGCTTTTTTTAATTTCAACATAAAAATTTCTTTTAAAAAATATGTGACTTTTGGAAACATTATTTCAAGCGTTTTAGTAGTCAGTTTCTCAAGTATTTGGGTAGAAAAAACAACATCCACAAAATGTATTTTTTTCCAGCAATGGTTCTAGTTTTGTCACGTATTTTGACAGTTGTCGAAAAACTTGAAATTTTGACGAGGATAATTTTTGATTTATTTTTTAAAAGAAAATTTTTGAATGACGCGTTTAGTGTTGAAAAGTATTTCACGAGCTTTTATGCTGTAATTATTAACATTATGAAGGTGAGTGTTTTTTGGGCTATCCATATTTTTTCCTATATAAACACAAATTTTATTTAGTATCTATTACATTATAATAAAAAGTTGATTCTTCACGCGCGCTTCCGAAATCGAGACAAAGCTGCGGCTCCCGACCATAAAATTTTAATGATTTTAGGTGTATGCACTCGCTTCGATTGTGCGCAACTGCGCAACCGAAGCCGCAAGCACCGAATCCGAAGTAATGTGCTTAAAAAAATCAGCTGTGCTACAGACAAAACCCCATTTAACAATTATATTCCGGATGTAAATTACTGCCTAAGCAGGAAATAATGTAAGTGGTCCATTGAAAAATTCCACTAATGTGTTCGTGATTGTTGGCACTGCAGTTGTTTATTTGTGGTTATGTATACATTTTCCAGGTTGTAAGGTTCTCGTTCTGGAAAAAATCTCTTTACCTTTCACAATGGATCTGGCAGAGACAATGAAAAACGTTTTAGCTAAAGGAATACAACAAACTAATGTTAATGATTTACCTACTTCAACAGGCATGGGCTTTCCTGGTACAGGTTATGTTACAGAGAAGTTGTACATGTTGCTGCAGCTGTATTTACAGAATAAAGGATGGAATTCTTCTGTAGAGTTGTTACAGTGTTTCTCGGAATTGAAAGAGTCGTCTATGCTTCCTAGTGCTGCTTATTTACAGTGAGTTTGGTAGTGCATCATTGGCTTATTTTAATTTTTTTTTTTTAGAATGATGGCTTCAAGAGTCACTTTAGATTCACAAGGGAGACTAATATTGAGGGAAAATGGTAAAATTATACTTCCTTTTGAGCATTTTGCTAATGCTGTTATGCTGAAGCACATGAATGGGCCTCATGGGCTGCATCTTGGGGTAGAAGCCACAGTGAGAGCAGTAAGTTTATTGTCTTCTTATAAATTCATCACTGCAAAAAACTCTTCTAATTTGCATATTAAATACATTTTTTTTACAAATAAAATTAAAATTAATAGTTTAGGGAATTTTGTGACAGGGACTAAACGTCATTGTTATTTTTCTCAAGTGAAATTTCAAAATTAGTGTTCCAAGATGAATTCAGAAATACCTTCGCCAAAAGTACGGCAAACTGCTGAAAATGCCACGGTTAATTTGCTATCGATGAAAATTTTCTGTATCTGCTTGAAGCTGTACACTGACATTTGACATTTTGCTCGATGTGTGTTACCAACTTAAAAAAAAGCTAAATTTCCGCTTTTTTCTCAAGGTTATGGACTCTTACACCATCGGGCGTGAAAATTTCGGCATGGAAAAGGAATTCATCATCGAAGTGGTCCAAAACTGCCCGAATCCTGCATGCCGCTATTACAAAAATCAAATGGAACTAACCCAAAAAACATTACAACACTTAACTACACCTTCCTATTTAGGAGAAGCCCAAACAAATAATCCCGATATGCGAAATCGTAATGTTTTAAGCTATGACCTTAACAAATCAAATAAATATCAAAATTTAATAGGTTTGGGTGCAGTTGATTTAACAGGCCAAAACAATTTAGATTCAAAAATCAGCCAACAATTGCTAGATAGGCCTAAATCTGTAGCTCCAACTCAGCAACAAATCACAGCAGCCCTAATTCAGCAGCAAAATAGAGTAATCGCACAGCAAAACATTGACAAATTAAATGCGAATCTCGAAAAGCAGAGGCAGCAGATGCAGCTTCAACAACAGATGGATTTAGCGAAAGGACAACAAAAGTCTCATTTTGATTTGCCGATCATGGACCACAAATTGACTGATTTTTTGAGGGCTAATTTGGAAAATTTAGAAGGTACTCGGAAAGGAGTTGTTATTCAATTGAAAAAATCGATTTGTAGGTTTATCAGCAGCTAACAAAGA
Source organism: Cynaeus angustus (assembly GCA_030157275.1). Lineage (NCBI taxonomy): Eukaryota > Metazoa > Arthropoda > Insecta > Coleoptera > Tenebrionidae > Cynaeus > Cynaeus angustus. Next base: position 27,173,559 of record CM058059.1, read on the forward strand.
TTTGCTGGCTTTGCATAACGGAGCGTGGACTTCAGCTTCAAGTTTGAGCTCATCTGACGATAAGAGATCTTCAGAAGGAGGCCAAGAAAAGATCGTTAGAGCTTTCGCAGAAGTGATGAAGAACATGCAAAGAATGAAAACTTACGTAAGGCCTGCGATGTGCAAACCTTACGGAAAACAGTCGGAAGCTTTGCAAAAGAGTAAGTCTTGGTAACATGACTTGAGGGTGCGATCTTGAGCTGAAAGAGGCGAGAAAAAGAGAGTGACATCTTTCGGAGTCAAACATGACCAGATTTTAGATTAAATGACAAAGTTGGAAAGGTAAAGGATGTGGGAAGCCCGTATGCTTATTTTTATTGCAAAAAAAAAATTGCTAAAAAAAACTATAGGCCTATAGCGTCCTCTGTTAGAAACTAGAAAAATTATGTAATATATTTGGAAGACCAGTGCGGGCAGCACTTCCCGGGGGCATATTCACTGAGCCTAAATCCCAAGATCGCAGCCTTAAGTAAAATTTTTAGAGTGAGGAGACTACCGAGGTGAATTCTTGAGAGCTCCGCGTTGAGCTTTCGGATTATGATTCTTAAAACTTTGATCTTATCTGATAGTGCAAGCTGTGGATTTTCAACCACTTTCGTTTTGCCCCGAAGTATCACGTTCCTTTTGTTCCTAGCTCTCATGGATACGATCCAACTGATTCAGTCGTTGCGGAGTTTTCTGCCTCCCCCACACATACAAGTGAGTTCTTGGAAAAATGAAGATAAACATCGATATGAAGAAACTTAATGTGAGTATAGATAGTCTATCGTTAGCTAACGGCAATGTTAATATGAAACATGACTTCCGAGATTACATGATCCTTTAAAAGGATATAAAACGATGTGAAAGTATTTTGTTCCTTATTTTATATTTAGTGTAGGTTTCTATATTGTGTTTGTTTTTTATTTTTTAAATTTTTATCGAGATTGTTAAAATTCTTTGAAATCGTGCAAAATTATATTTTCATCGTGTGCAACTAAGTGAATCTGTTCTCAATGTATTAATTAAAAACACTCAGTATTGGAGAAATTGCGCTGAATAACATTTTAAGCGACTCAGCTCCTTAAATTTCGTCGCGTCACGAAAACCAGCATTCTAAATCTCTTGGAGTTGAGACACTTAAAATAATTCTAGTGTGTCAATATAATCTAGCTGTAAGTTATAACTCTAAGAATATACAAACGAATTGCATATATGTATACCAATTTGACAAACGCGGGAGTTGAATTCGGCGAAAGGTAATATCTGGTTTTTGCGTTTTTAAAACTGCTCTCTTTTGTTTCTTTTTATTTATTTTACTTTATGTGATAGCACCGTACTTAAATGTTAAAATTTGACATTTTTTTCGAGATTTTAATTTTATGCCGGTTTCCTTTTGTTTTAATTTAGTATTTCAGAGACGGAAATAAATCAGAAAGAATTTTAAGTGACTAGATAACCACATTTCACAGAGACTGATAGTTAAGTTATGAAAATCTGTTCCTCTCTCTTTTATTTTCGTGGTTTTATTTCTTTTAAGTGTAATTTAAATTTGCTTTTTGGAAGCAACACTAGTTTTGTATTGTAGTCAGTTTGTTGCAGCTACTTATCATACAAGGTATTAAAACCTGCTTAATGGCCAGGCTACAATATTTTGACAAAATTCTAGTCATTTCTTTGAAATTCACGTTTCGAATAAACCCAAAATTTTAGCTGTGATATTTTGATTGGCCATGAGATTCTAAAAATAGTTTTTCATTCCAGTATTTACGAGTTTCGATACCAAAATTTGTATTATTAGATTAAATCGAGGATTTGCATATCATATTTATTTTTTCCTTGGAAATATTATTATTGTAGATCTGAGCCAGTATTGTAACAAGTTCTAAGACTGTTGTGAAATTATCATTCTTAGTTGTTTAAAGAATAGAATTTAAGTGGTTTTTGTATGTTGTCACAAATAGGATATACCTGTAAGGCTATAAATATAATCTTGCCAATATTAATTTAAAGCTTAGCTCTATTTGTTTGACTTATTTAATTATGTAATAGGTAATGTATGTGATGCTAATATTGTTGAACAATTTTTTGTTGTTTGTATTAGGCTTTTGTGCAATAAAACATATAAAATTCGCATCGTGAGAACTCATTAAGGCCCCGATTGTCTGCCTGAGATTTTTTTGAGCCACAAAGAAAACGATTATAACTAAGCTATAGAAAATCGTATAATTTTTATTGTTCCCATGAACTTTTTCGTCGTCCAAATTTAGCGTAAAAAACCTTTATCCGACATACTTTCAAATCGATTCTTAACTCTAACTCCGCTATTAGCCCATAGATGACGGTACAAGTTCATTATCTGCTACTGAAAACGTATGAACCAAAAAATCGCAATGTTTTCTGATTTCTTACATGTATGTGTAAATTTCATTGATTATTAAAGCTAACATTGGACTTTTAAACATTTTTTGTGTAGTTTCGAGGGACTACAAACATTTAAACAACAAATTCAATGATTTTTGTTTATTCAGGTGGCGATTAAACGGACGAAAGAAAATATAAATCAGAATTGAACATTGCTTTGTGCGCAGTCTGTTATATAATCAGCAATTTTTAATTTACTTAGCTTCGTAATGTACAGGGAAAAGTGGGTTATTCCCGAACACATCTTTTTAATTGTTATGAAAACATATTTTCAAAATTATCTATTTGATACGTATGTGCTTCAAACTTCATTCTAAAAGTCTTCGAATTGAATTTTGCTAAACGAAAAACTCGCCTGTAGAGCTAAAATGAAGATGCATATACAGTTACGAAACCAAAATTCAAAATTAAAAATTTCGAATTTATCCAGAAAGTTCAATAATTAGCTAAGGAAAAACAGAAGTAGATATTAAAAGATTGAAATAACCAGAAACACATGAAAATCGAATAAAAACGAAGGACTGTTCACAAAAAAAATCCAAGAATGATTCCAAAACTCCAACACAGAAAAGGAATAGCAAAGACTAGTGAAGCAATGTTATCTACAATAAATAAGGAAAAATACAAACACAGCACAAACTACAAAACCTAGAAGATGGAACGTGAAAAAAAACGGGACAGTCACAGAACTGGAAAAAATAATCATGGGTTACCTCGGAATTACGGAAACGCAGAGAAACTACCAAATGGACATTAGATGCTTTTGTCAAAAGTGAAAAAAATAAGACTGTGAAAAATATACATAACTGGATTTATCGAAAACTTTCAACAAAAATCAGACACAAATAGAACAAGTTTTGCACGAAAAAAGCAAAGGAATCGTATTTCGGAAAAAATAAAGAAACAGCAAAAAACATGAGTTTACTTTTTTCCAATAAACAAAGAAGTCAAGAACAATTACAAGAGACAAATGTGAGACAAGCAGCAATTATTATTAACATTAACACACAGGAAACAGGAAAATAAGAAAAAAAGTAGAAAATGGAAAAATTATATGCTATAAACTAAAAAACTGTAATTAGTTTTTAAAAGAACTTGCGGAATTTCTGATCAACAAACGATCGGAAAAAACATGAATAATAAGCGTGAAGATTTTAGGCACCTCGGGATAATATCAGCCTAAGACAACAAAACAGAAAAAGAGACAAAAGAGAGACACATATTTGTAAAAAAAACTGTTTAACAGCATCATTTCTTGCAAAGAAGGAAACGAGATGGAGCATGGACACTAACAGGATGTTCCAAAAAAGTGGAAATAAAACTAGCATGGACAAAATCAGGAGCACAACATATGAAGAAAACTTGAAAACAGTGAGATAGGTTTGAAGCAAAAACGGCTAAGAAGGATGCCGTAACGGATGTGAAGAGACCAACGGAAACAAGAGAAGTGATTTGAGAACAGAGATAGATTAGAGTTTGATCTATATCGTAAAGAAACCAGTACGCTTCGCTACATTACCTCAGACCCTACCCATCATTGTCCTCAACAGAGACTCAACCTTTTAGTTCACAGATTCAAAATTTTCTCTTAAACAAATTCAGATTCCAGAATGAACTCTTGTACTCTTTACACAAAACCAAAAGTTTTCTCTCGACAACGGCTATACCAACATTGGCAATATCCTCCACAAAAATTTCCTTCCCACAGAATTTTCTTTTCATCTTCAGATTTTTAAAAGTTGTCTCCAATTTGGCTTCATAAACAATTTTTCGTCTTTACTCACCTTCCATCATCATTTGCCTCAATCGCAGAGTTGTAGTAAATAATTCATCGAGTAGTCTTTGTGTTTTTTGAATTCCTTGAGTCTGCAACATCGTTAATCTAATCAAATATTAGTTAGCAGAAACGTGTAAATAAAACGGTTACTCTTCTTTTGAATTCGACTGTACCTATACCTTTCTCAATTAATATTTTTCCTTACCGCAACATTCTACAAAATTCGAGTTGCATCACAGAACTGTTGGCAATTATCTTGCTTTCTAGTATTTATCGCTCAAATCACACAATCATGAAATATAATTGGTCGATTTAACACAACTATTACTTTTTCTTAATTGTTTATTAATTCATAATTATTACGTTTGATGGGCTCGTTTCATAAATGAACATTTAACCGATAAAAATCAAAGCCAGTACCCAACACGGACGTAACTCATTGTCTGCCGTAAATGTAATATTTTCTCGGACCAGTGGACTGAAGTGCCTTCGTGAACGATATTGAGGTTTGTTTTATAGCAGGATGGGCGTGGACACGGTTCTGTTAATGAACAATACTGATGGAAAAGGTGCAGTTTCCTCGGTTTCCCTTCTCAATCGAAGGAAATGAAAAATCGTTAATCCTTCAGAAATACTACTAGTTTTTGTATTGGAGACTACCTACAATTAAAAAGATAGGATATGAGCGCCAAAAGCGGACGTCGTAGCGCTGATGTCAATGAGCATTTAATTATAATTAAGAACATTATAAAACACGGGAAGAGTTGCAGGAAGAAACCAATCTGCTCAATAGAATGTCATCCGGCCCATGATTAGCCAACGGACCAGATGTTTTATATCTTCTTGATACAAGTGAAAATTACAGTTTTTTACGACGTAAAATTAGTATGATATTCTGTTATTACGATGTCCTTTTGGAGAATAATTATCAGGCGGTGTAGTTAACGAAGGAATTCAACATCTTATTTACGTGAACCCAATTCGAAAAATTATGGAACTTTGATAGCGAAATATTATTTTTCGTTCTAAATTTGTAAATTCCACGCTCTATACATGGACATTATGGTTATTTAGACGGTTTATACACATATATGGAAGCGAGAAGAAGTAAATAATTGCTTTTAATTAAATTTCATGACTTACAATAAAAATGATGTTCTCTAAATATTTCAGGGACGTAAAATATACATTTTTGATGACGCTTTTTTGCGAGTTAAAAGACAAAAAAATTATTCGTGGCGTCAACAAAATCTGTGTTATAAAGTGATAAGATAAATATTTTACCTTGTATTTTTTTTTGTGCAGCTTGAGAATTCTGAAATTATCGTCTGAATTCCAGATTCAAACGCACGAGTGGAGGCCCTTGACTAATTTAGTATAGATAGCAACTTTTCGAGTAATTAGAAAATATGTCTAAGGAATCAAAATAACCTCCAAACAAAGGACAGTTAAAAATACTCGAATTTATACCTATATGATTAAAGTCAATTAATAGTATAAAATAGTTATTAAATAACTATAAAAAATACTTATTTAGCGGAAAACTATATTTCACGAACATTTTTTACATATGCTATTGCGTGGTATAAATCTATCATTATCACAAATCTATTTACAAATCCTATTTTTTATTTATTTTAATTTATTTTAGACAAATAAAAATAATTGCGATTCTTCCAGAGAGGTTGGTGTCGTACGGTATACCATGTCTTTCACGTATCCCCAGAAGAAAAAGTCTATAGGATTTAGATCCGGTGAACATGAGAGCCAGGCATTTGGCGAACCACGTCCGATCCATCTATTTCCATGATTGTTGTTTAACTATTGTCTTACAGGCAACGCAAAATGTGGTGGAGCGCCATCCATCTGTAACCACACGTCCCGTCTCACAGCCAAAGGAATGATTATCCAAGTCATTTTGAAGAAAATTTAAAAATTCTACACCTTCCAAACGATTACGTAAAACAAGTGGTCCAATCAGGTTATTTCCGATAATGCTAGCCCAAATGTTAATACGGAATCGACGCTGATGGCCATGCACTCAATCCGAGCTGTTCTTGTCTGTATAAAAAACCTCGCCACTTTTGCTGGCATCATACAGTTCACTAATTGACGTCTTGCACTAAGTAAACGATACATTTGCTCCCTGGTGACAGACTGTGACGAATGGCACGACAATCTAATTAACAAGAAAGCGCCGTTTCATTAGAAGGTTTTATTAAACGGGGTCGACCGTAAGTCTCCCGATACAGAGTGATAGATTGGGATGCACCCTCGCATCATATAGGGGAGCTACAATCACTAATGAATATTTGTAGTACAAGGAACGATAAACGCCGTTGTTCCTTACGGGTGCATGCTTTTTATTTGATTCGAGAATGTGCGGAATTTCATTTCGTAGATGAATCACTGTTACATGCGAAAATAGAAGTTTTTGTGCCGTGGGATGGTATCCGAAGTGCCACAGAAGGCGGCAACAGACCTGCTGTCACTATTTGATTGTATGCAAGTGGAATCTACATATTTGTTGGTACACATATGTCGAAGTTCTGCGTTTTAGCGACCAACTGTCAACTCATACTGGTCCAAATGTCCGCCTTTGTTTTTAACTATTAGCGGCACTTGAGCCATCTGTCCGACCATCCGTTGTCATTTATTAGATTTCATGGTAACAACTTCGAAAATTCTATAACTGGCCGTGAATATTAACATCGTCATGTATGGTAAATCTATCACTTTTTTGGTTCGTCGTTTTCAGTCTGTTCTAACGTCGTTCCACATTTTCCCACAATCTTTCTCAACACCCTCCAAACCAAAAGCGAATGTTTCGTCGCAAATACACAATTGAAATCGAGGAATTACGAAGGGAAAGTAAAATTAATGAACACACAAACGCGAACTGAAAAAACAAAGCAATTTGAGCCAAATTACCATTGCAACGCGTTCTTGACGTAAAAGTTGACAATTCTAGCTCTTATTGACGTTAAAAATTCCCATAATTAGCACGTCCCAAATTTTAAACTTCGTCGTTCGTTTCTAGATCCACAATTAATTCGAAACTAAAGTGGGCTGTAAATTTCGGTACCATTATCGTCTGTGACAACGAAATAAAAACCTTTTTTAGTAAATGCGACTCGCCATCTGCAAATCGATAAAGTTTCGTTACGTGATTTAAATGAAAGTGATAAATATTCGCACAGGTGTTCAAATGTTTGGCATAGTTGCGTATTCGTTAAACGTTTAGCATATTGGATAAGTGTGAAAAATTATACATCGAGAAAGATAAATGTAACGAAAGGTACCAAAACGCTTACAAGTTTCTAGCTCGTAAACAACAATCGTTATCAATTTCGAATTCATTTCGGTTTTGTTCGCAAACGAGTTAGACATAATGAAGTGACCAAAAAAGCGCCATATGGTGTTGTTTTGCAATCGGTTGTAAATTATTGAATTCGAGATTTCTCAGGTGCTCGAAAGGCAAATCCACCACGTTCGTTTCTAAAAAAATCAAAAAGGCGATTTACATTTGTTTAACTGGTTGCCTGCTTTCAGGAGAAAAGATCATAAAACACTTAAGAGCAACAATAAAACACGCAATTTACTTCCCTCCACCAACTTTCTCTAAATAAAATTAAACAAAAAGCCATTAATTGCGGTGTCTAACTTATCATCTTTGGTGTGGGTTGCCTGTGGCAGACTTGCTGATGTGCTGGATTCCCTAATTAATGTTGAGAAATACCACTCTCCACTTCTTTGAGATCGCGCAGGTGTTCAGAACAAACTATCGTTTCAATTCCGTCTTCGTGATTTTTTTACCAAATGTTTTTTTGTTTGGCAGTCACGACTGGTTCTGCCGCTTCCTTGCACAATTGTTGCCAGTTTCGCGACATGCTGTTGATAGGAGAATGGATCGTAAAACTATAAATTTTTAAGTGAACGTTAATATCTTGACATTATTACGTATCTATTAAAATATCTAAAGATACAACGCAAAACTGGCGCTCCGGAAGTATTCGTTGCTTGTTTACAAGAGATAAATACGGTTGTTTTGGTGAGAAAAAAGAAAGAAAGAAAAGGTTCCCAAGAACTGCAGTTTCGATTTGGAGTTCGTAAGAATATTATTATTATTTATTCCCTTTATTCTTCTACTAATCGACGCACTGATATTTTGAAGGGAAATAGGATCACTTTTTTTTACTTATTTTATTCTAAACAAGTAATCATGTTCACTGACCGAATACGTCAAACTATTAGGTAATTATCAAAGTATAAATTGTGCATCATTAGTCTCAAGTAAGAAATTAATGAACCGTTTACAAAACGAAATGTTTGCGAAACGAGTTTGCCACTACTACGAAACCGTATGTGACAAGAACAAACATTAAACTGTGTGTCACTTTGTGGAAGAAGGCCATACCATAACAGAAGATTATATATATACAGAGTGAGTCAACTTTAGATAAGTTGCGATATCTCAAAAAGTCTTATACTTAACAAAAATCAAAGACAAATAAAAAATGAATTCCATGATACAAAATAATAAAGGGTGTTTCATTTAAAAAAACAATTACAGCGGTTTAAATATTGTACAAAGTAAATGTTTCTTGTGAACACTCTGTAACATAGCATCATCGTAGTTCCATACGAAAGAGCAATGATTTATTTTGCTTCACAGTTTAGTAAACAATTGCTAATAATAATTTTTAAATTGTACCTTAATTGAACGTTTTTTTTTATTTTTTGACGTATTTTCAAAATTTTGTAAAAAAGTTGAAGAACTTGTCAATCTCGCATTGCTTCATATTGTACTTTTGATTCACTCTGTATATAACAAAAATTAAATTCTGTTCGTTGGTCACGCATCACTTGAAAACGGCTAGACCGATTTGGATTTTTTTTAATCTTCGTTGTAGTCCGAGTAAGCTTTTTAGAGGACGAAAGTGGAGGTTACCCGAAAAATTGGAAAATTCGGGAAAAACTGAAAATGCGTTTTTCTATGAAGTCAAGGCCACAACTCACGATTCGAACAATGGAGATGCGTATTTTTTTGTTGTCCTGGAAAAGTTTTCAGGAAAAAAAATAGGGGCAATTACAAGTGTAAGTCGGAAAATTCGGACAATCTGCAAAAATCATCATTTTTGTATGCACTCGCGATGACAACTGACGATAGGAACGACATATAAGGTTTATTCTTGTTTTTTTTTTACTCGATATGCTCCCGGGATGAAAGTAACTCAGTTGAATGTTTAAAAAAAAAAAAAACTGGAAGATCTGCACTTAGAATGTTTTTTTGGAATATTTGGTTAATTTGTGCTGATTAGAAACTAGAAAACAAAGACTAAAAAAATGTTTTAAAAAAAGTTTTTGATATGATAAGAAATTGATTAATCCGATAACGTGTCAAAACCTTTCATTCTTTTTATCTTTTTTTCTTTCTTTCATTTGTTCTATATTTTAAAACGCCAAGACTTGGAAGAAAAAGAAAATAATGCCTCTAATGTCCCACTGAGGCATTTTAGGCATTCATTAAAATAAGATATTCCAGCCGACAAAATGCAGCCAACATTTTTTATTAATTTACATCGAGCTACATTTTAATATGTGCATTCGTTTCGAAAAAAAATAATTAAAATAAATTATCCGATTTCACCTATCGTGCTTTAGTTTTGCGTTTTGGAATTTACACTTTTATTTAGTTTCTTCTCTTAATCACCGCACTGATATTTTTAGCAATTTAAAGTTGTCCACGTGTAATAATGGGATAATTATCTCCAAACTATAAATTATTCATCCGCTTAATTTGGTTGGTGAAAGTTTCTAAACATGAACCCATTCGTTGGCACGTTTTGTTTTTTGTGCTTAGATGAAGCGACAACTAAAGAAATGTTCTCGTAGTAATAAAAATAAAAATCGGTTGCTTGTAAAATATGTAACTCGAAGGGTTCTAACTAATTGACTGATCTTAAAAATTCGGTAAATCTTTGATGTCGAACGACCTTCTAATAGCCCCAGACACCTGTAAGGTGTGTTTGGGCAGTTGGGGGTCGGCGCCACCTCCCTCCGTGCAATACAAAGAATTCCATCCACAGTCAAGCTTCTAAATCATCCTTTATGCCTGGCCATATCCAAACAGACTCGGTGATGCAGGTGCGTTTATGGTCATTGAAGTGGCATCTACCGTCCGAAAAGAACTCTTCAGGTGTTCATGACGACGGACAGGATATTGGGCATAAATCCTTTAAAACTCTGTGGATGTGTCTGAGTGAACAGATACAAAAATAAAGTGAGTCATTGGGTATTTACAGTCTTCCAATTTTCCTGAATTATCGAGTTATTTATTTAGAATACGGTATGGTTCAAGCACGTGCAGAATATGTACGAGAGCACGTGTCTTCGTTAGTTTAATGAGACAGCCTTGTTGGCCACGTGCGCGTCTCCCCCAAAAACTATCAGGAATTATGGGAAGTATTACGGAGCAGGAACGACCCTAGAACAAAACTGCTACTTATAGCGGCTAAGACCGCCAGCTGGCCACATGGAGATCTTCAGTTTTAAAGCTACGAGTAGACTTGCTCTGGAATAAAAATTAAGTGAAACACGTGTGCGTACAATTATTTAGAAGTGTGTAATAAAGCGGCTATTAAAATTTGATGATTCCAGAGAAACGGAAAATATTATGAGGACTATTCCTGGAAACTTCTTAGAGGTCACCAATTGAAAAAGGGCTTTCGCGTTTGACCTCACATTTTTATTTTGATTCTTTTTTTTTAAAACAAAATCCCATCCATTCGGTGCTTTAATGGCCACATAGAATCAAGGGGTGTAATGATCAGAAAAAAATCAGGCACGTGACCGGAACATCTCAAGCCGCGTGCAACACCGGAACTAAGTCATATCTCCCAACCCTATAGAATCGAGATCGACACGACATCAAGAATGAGTCATCGAAGCAAAACTCTTTTTCGTTGTAATCTCTAGAATTACAATCGGACGCATGGTGGTCACCAACTAGACAACATTATAATCTTTAGTACCGAAGACAATCACAATTTACTCAAAGTGATTTGTGTTTGTTGATAACATATTCCCTTCATTAACCATAAAAGCGGTTCGATTATCTTCACCAAAGGAAGACTAGCAGTATATCTCTGTACACACTAAGTATAGCAGAGAGTGGTTATGGCGTAATCTCGAATGTGTAGGTCGTGTCCGTGTCCGTGTCCGTGGTCCAGCTTAGCGGTGAGTGAGCCGCAGAACTGGAAGATGTGGGTGAGATGAAGCCTAAGGCTACTGGTTCACACGGTGGCCAAGCTGCAGGTGTGCGCCAGACTGACCGGCGCCACTACTGTAATCTCACCGCCACATTCCTTCTTAGACTTTGCCTAAACGTTCGTACCTGCCCTTGCCTAGCCTTGTTGTGACGTCAGTTCTTAGCAAACTTCCAGAAAGTACCGCGAAGAGTAATCCTTAAGTACATCAATAAGCTACGTTATCGGGCAACTTTGTTAAAAATGTCAATATGTGGAGACTTTCTCTGAATTTGATTAAAAGTGGGGAAATTAGAGCGGACGAATATTGGCAGAAAACAGATGATCCACTTGACGTAGAGCGTGTTAAATGAATTCATTTTGTTTTTGAAAGTTGTGGTTTTAACGATCTGTAGCCTTGTAAAAATGCCGTTTCTCTTAAAAGACCGAAATGAAAGTGAAATTTTACAAGTTTTGGAGTTTGGTCAAATGTACACTCTAATAGCTGACAATATATTCAGACTGGATTTCAGTAATCTCACTGACATGCTCGTTCTCGTCAAATATTGCAGTTTTATTGATCTCCTTTCCAATACACCAATCGAAAATTAGCTTAATCTACGTGACATTTCCCACATCCAAAGAGGTCAATTTTTCACAATTTGAGATTACATTTTTCCAAACTTCAGACTTATTTATTTTAACGTATGTTGTTTATTGTATCATATAAAAAAGTGTGAATAAGCTCACCGAACAGAATTTGAAAATTTTGTGAAAATTGGATAATTTAGTTCGATGTTTGTTGGGAAAAAATTCCCGGGTAATTTTCAGCAGTGCCATCTTTTCGCAATGAATCGTATGGAAACTGGCTTCTACAGCTTCCAAGAAAACTCAAAATATGAAGATATTTTTTCCATGGATTTTTTTTTAAATTTACATACACATTATCTCGTAAGTATCCAAACGTACTTGGAAAGAATATTACTGAAATGTTACTTATCGTTTAATCTTAAAAATCACCAAAAATGCACCAGAAAATGTCTCTCATTTTTGCCTCCAACAATCTATCTTTTTTATTTTGTTTATGTTACGCCGCCTATTTACCGAAACTCTAATATTTAGCAATGCATTATTTCCAAAGGGCTGCCACCCTGCAACCCCTAAAATCCCGGATTACAACTCCGTTCCGACCCGAAATAATAATCTCGAACACCATCATTTTTCCATCTAATGCAAGCAACCCAGACTATCCACTCACCGAGCTTATAAGTATTTACAGGCAATTAAGCGATGAAACGACTTTTAAAAGAGATGTCAGCATGTTAGATTTTGAGTTATTACATTATAAATTGATGCTGACATGTGTGTTACAACTGTTTCCGACCAAAATAGGAACATTACTTTGTTTCTGCACCACAAATTTATGTACGAATAAATGGCATCAACTTCAGTACTAAAACCAAATTATTTACTACCATACGGCGCCATCGTTAGTTTCAAAGTTGATAAATTCGGGAGGTAGTTAATTTGGATTTTATGAGCAATTGAAGGTTCTATTTACAATCGTGATAGCAGAAATTGTTTGCTTGCTGCTACTTTTTATGACGTGCAAAAATGCTGCATTTAGCGCAATTGCCGTTATGTGACCAAATGACGAAATCCATTGTTATTCTATCGAGACAGGAATACGTAATGAAATGGCTTTAGGGCGGAAACGTTGCTAGGCAACCCGCATTACAGGACCGGCAGGAATATCCTGCTAGTATGGCCGCCAGGATCAATAAGTCAAGTCCTTGGGGATCGGCCGCCACACGCTACTGCGCTGAAATTCGAGACTTACCTGAGAATTGGAGCCGGTGAACAAAATGAATAATTTTGTTTAGCTCCTTGCTATTTTATTTGGAGGAGAAAATTGTTGAAAAATAGTGCAAGAAAGAGCGAAATTTGTGGAAACTCCAGAATCTGGAGAAATCTCTAAAAACTTTACATTTGATGATAAAATGAGAACCAGTATGTAAATTGGTTTTCGTTCTTGAAGATGTTTCAAATTTTGAAAAATTCACGTGCCTGTGCATTTAATTTTTGCAAATTTTATTATACAAGTCTTAGAAATTACGCTGGTAAACAGCGGACCTCATTTTGTTTGAGTGTTTAAAGGCAAATCGTAACTCTAGTTTTAAAATAATTGGGGGGGTAGAAAAAAAAAGACAGAATTAAAAAAACTCATGTATTTTTTTTTATTTTAGTTTTAACGAGATTGTTAAATTAACTAAATTCTAATTCATCAGGATAACAGCTAAAATTTTAGAAATTTGAACAAACAGCAAATAGTTATAAAAGTAAAGATTATAATGCAAGTAAGATCGAAAGTAAAAGTCGTTTATTTCTTATCACTTTGTTCTTGTTGTTAACTAACAAAATTTTATAAAACGTTGCTGTCGAAAGCTGCTTTCACTAAACATTATTAATTAATATCAGAATTTTTGGAACACCAGTTTAAAGAATTTAGGTTTGTTATATTTACCAATTTGCGTAGAACAACAGCAAAAAGCGAACTCAATTTTGCGGACGACACAAAATTTATAGGAAAAAAAAGCAAATTTAAGCTTAACAAAAATAAATATAATATATAATTTGCTATTTTCAAAGAAATTAGAGCAGATATTGATATTGATATTAATTCGGCATTGTATTTATGTCTTAAATACTAAGAATCTGGTCTCACCTCCGATTCGAAAATCGCTTTTTTTTAACAAATTTGTGTACATATTTTAAACTGCTTCACTAATTGGACTAAATTTTTGCACGCCTATGGGCTCCACTCCGTTCTTTTCATTGTCGCAAAAGTTACCAGATTTAATTTTGGGTTTAGATCCAAAAACTTACCAGATCTAGTTTTGGTTTGGAAAAAAATTCTCATAACGTAGGATGCGACAAAAAAATATTTAAATTTTCTCTGCCCACGATTTGGTTAATTTTGACTTAAGTACTTTAAATTTAGATTTATCTCATACAGAATTTTTTAAGAAATTTATCGTTGTGCTCAAAATTTACCTACGGCTTCAGGTTGCTGTTGTTCGGATTTTAAATTTAGAAAAGTTGCACTGAAACGACAAAAGTTGGTCGATTTTTTAACATTTAAATTAAAGCAGATATCTAGATGCGATCAACGCCACGTATTTCTTTGATCTTAAGTATGAAGAGCTCGAATTTAGAATCGTATTTAGATTTCTAAAATTGCAAATTGTCACATTAAATTCTTACTCAACGGATAAAATAATGATTTTTAGAAATTTATTTATATCTTCTTAACTGCTCCACCGCTTCGACTGCGATTTTTCACTCTGAGAAATTGTGGTCTGCTTTTTCAATTAACGTAAAACTTACCATGTTTAGTTACGTTTTCCTTGAAGAAAAAACAACATAGGGTGCAAAAAACATCTAAATTTTCTCCGGTTACCATTGGTTAATTTTGACCCAAGAGCTTTAAATTTAGACGTATCATATGCAGAATTTCACGAGGAATTCATCAGTGTGCTCAAAAGTTACCTGCGACTTCAGATTCCGGAATTGTTCAGATTTGAAATTTTGAAAAGTTGCGCCAAAAAGACGATTTTGTAATTTTTTCAACTTTTTAATTAGAGCTGATATCCAGATACGATGAACTTCATCGTATTTCTCCGATCTTAAAGACGAAGATCCGATTTTCTATTCTTTCTAAGATTTTCAAGCAAAAAATTAAAATTTCTTGTTTAATTGCTGCACCGATGTAACTGCAATTTTTCACGCTTAAAATTTGGGTCCGCTCTTTCAATTGACGCCAAAGTTAGCGGATTCGATTACGTCTTCGTCTCAAAAAAAATCTCAAAACATGGCGTGCAAAAAAACAGCAAAATTCTCTCCTCTCGACGAATTTGTTGTTTGTGGCTCAAGCGCCGTAAATGTACACAAAATTTGATAAGAAATTCAGTTACACCCTCAAAATTCACGTAGGACTTTAAAAACAAATGAAAATATTAATAATAAGAAGAATAACTTTGTACGCCTTGGAATTCTTTGACCTTCAAACTTTTAGTGGTCTTCATATTTTCAAAAACCTTAGAAAGATATTTAAACATAAAATTTTGTATGTAATTGGTACTTCTAGATAGTGAATTTTTTAAGTTAACTTTTCGACCAACTAAAATTTTTACTTTCTAAAACTTTTATCTTTTTGTTATTCATTCGCATTCATCGTATTCACCCCCATAAGCTCTAACGTAATAGCTTTTACCAATCAGTCAATAAAAAATTCAACATACTCCCTAAGTGAACATAGAATAAATCGATTTCACCATTTTGGGTAACGTTTGGTGAATTTTCAAGAGTCTGTAAATATGCACCCCCAAATCCAAAGATCATGGCTAAATCCAAACAGATGCAAGAAAAAAAAAGCCCAATAAAACGTAATTTCAAGTTAACGACTTCATTGCGACCATTATGTTGGTGTGTATTACGCCATATTTACCAATTTAAGTGGGATTTTCATCTTGACTCCTAAATTATAAAAGTTGCTGTGCACATATAAGAAATTGTTCGGAGCGAATTAATAAATTTCGTTCAGTGGGAGAAAGAGAAAATGAATCATCGATATATTTATGTTTGTTTAATAATAAGCAAAAAAAGTAACGTGTGAATTAGAGCGTTAATTATTTGCTTGTTTTACGCCTATGCAAGTAGACGTGAGAATTATCCACTTCAACGTATAAATATAAACCAAAAATCTTCGCGTTATCCCGAAATCTAATTAAAAATTCCTTCGAGTAATATACCCCGAAGGAATTTCTATGTATTCCACCACCCTCTACTATTAAACCCGGACACGTGATCACGATCAATAAGTCATGGAGTCCTGCTCCTGCCAGGATCAAGAAGTGTCCTTTTCGTTCCATATCGGCTTTTTCCGCGCGGAGCGTTCAGAGATTTGTGTTGTTACATTCGTGGTTCGTCGTGTTTATGAAGACCGTGACTTCGCGGCTACGTAATGAGTAGATGTATTCATTGAGGGGTGAACCTCCCTTATGTAACGAGGGATCGGGGGAGGTCTATAACTGTAGGGGGTGATTGATCCGCCTTTATATGGTTTTATTGCACACGAGATGTGCTTTTATTATCACAGCGGAGGGACTCGCTTTCTTGCGACAGATTGCAATTTCATGTTACGGAGATGTGTTAATTTCACGCATAGATGAGGTCACTGCGAGTGTGCTTGTTGGACGGTTTTAGTACTGTTTTTACTATTTCAAAAATGAAGAACAATGCAACAATTTCTTGGGAGTTTCTACGGCGGAGAACTTTATTGGAAATTGGTCTAATCCCCACAGAAACCCTGATAGATTGAAAACAGGTTTGGTTTTCATTTGACTATTATTCGTTGGTAATACCTTAGATACGAAATTTATAATCTAATGAATGAACTTTTAGCTTCAAATACATCAAAGTTTAAAAAATCCCAAACTAAAGTTCTAAAATTTTTAAGCTCATTTCTATCAAATTCTTTTTAAAATTTAATCAAATTCGAAACAATTCTGAAAATCTACATTAAAATCTTGCGTGGAATAGATTTTTTTTTTAATTTTAGCAAATAAAACTAAATACTAAATTTAAATTAAAATCTAAAAAAAATTAATCATCTTAGAAAAACCAAAATATGAGAAAATCTAAAATTTATACTCAAATTCCAAAAATATAAAAATGCAAGTCATGCAAAAACTTGTGAAAACCTACACAGTAACAAAAAATGAAAATGGATACAAATAACAAAAATAATCCAAAAATTTTAGAAAAAAAATTAAAATTTAAAGAGTTTTAAGGATCAAGAAAAGAAAATTAAATCATTTTAGTAAAACCAATAAATGAGACATATCTAAAATTTTAACTAGAAATCTGATAAGGAATTTAAAAAATATGAAAGTTCAAGGCATCAGAATATGGATCTAAAAAATTTAGAAAAGGTAAAGATTTTTAAAAGTCTGACAAATCTACACAATATAAAGTAAACAAAAAATAAAAACCTTTCTAAGGAAAATGCAGAAGAGTACCTGCATAAAATTTTCGTCCTCAAAAAAAGAAATTATATAGAATCTGAAACATATAAAAAATTCAAGAAATATAAGAAGTACACAAAATTTCAAGCATTTTAAGATCCATCGAGAATCTACACAATCCATGAAAAGCCATTAGTTCATTTAAAGAGTTTAAACATTCTAAACTGAATTTTAAAAATTTGGAGAATTGGGTTAATTCAGTTCGACAATGTTTGTTGGAAAAGGTCTGCTTGACGTTTTTCGGGAGTTTTACCATCGGAAAACTTCGGTAGAAATGAGTCTAATCTACAGAAACCCTGAGAACAATTTTTGTTTTTCACTGGACTATTGTTTTTAATGCTTTGGATACATTTCAAAGTATACCATTTCTCGTTTAAAATCGAGTTAAATCAAAACCAAGGTCTGTATCGGTGATCGCGCAGCTCGGAAACACCCACGAAATCCATTATTTGCAAATTAATTACTGTTTTGAGTCATACAGTGACCGTGTGCGCGTTTAATAAAATCTACCATTTGTCCATCAAGTAATGGAATTATGAATTATTGAACCAGCAGTAGCGCACACATGTCCATCACTAACCTTGTTACTGTTGAACTACGTCCTTTGAGAAATCAAGTTGGTCTTGAAGCCTCACCCTTCAGCTAAGCTTAAACTGAAATGAGATATAGACAGGGCAGCATTTACGTCAAGCTAAATAGCAACTGTTTAATATTTGAACAAGCCAAATAGATTTTATCCTCCCCTTTATCTGAAAGGTCGAAACTTGAATAAATGTTGGATTTATATGACGTAGACATGTTGTTAATGAACTATGAAGATTAAAATTGTTCGCGTGTTTGCTGAGGGGGACGGTCACCAAAGTGGAAGAGCTTCAAACAAAGATTAAAACTTTCGTTTTGGGCTAAGCGACGTGGTTACGGTTTCTTAAAAATAGACGATGCGGTCACTGTTTACTGTTGCTTCTTTTCATCGTTACAAGTTCTAAGTCAACAACTTAATTTTCGTGTAGTTTCTTATGATTGCACGGACGAGTATGGATTTTGGCGTCCTCGCATTTTAATATTGAACAGTGAGTCATGCGCCGCCGTTCATTGCTTCTAATGTAATCACACTAATGGAACCGAAGTTTTACAAGAACTTCATTTCATTTCCTCCAAAGGTTTCACTACAGGGGATGTGATTTTCTTAATGCGATGAGACGATAATAAAAAAAGACACTCAACTATTAAAGAAAATTGAATGCTTGTTTTGAAGTTTTTCATTAAACAACGAAGTTTTAACCACTGGATTTTATATAATTTATATTTTTAAATATCTTTACATGTTTTTAATAGATATCGAAAGCACTTTTATTTTTCAATTTTTAGTTTTTTAGTCTTAATGTTTGTACCGGCCATAGAAACGAACGAATAAAATAAACAAGATAGAAATTAGATAAATAGTTAATACCTAGATTTAAATTAATCAAAGATAAAATTCTTTATCATTAAAGTAGCTTTAGTCTTTTGTTTTAAACTCTTGCTTAAAACTTTAGCGTTTTATATGCAAAATCTTCACTTGATGCGCTAATTGATTTTATGCAACTTAAATTGTCATAGCACTACAAAATTACAAAAGTTTGATCTTAAACAAAACATGTTCTTGGAGGTTTGTTTTTTTAGGCTTCAATTTTCGAGAATATTTTGCTGCTCAATTAGATATTTTCCATAATAGAAATTTAAAATTTTCTAAATTCATCTTTTAGATTGTCACTAATTTTTCAAAATTTTGATGGACAGATCTATCTAAATTTTGTAGATTTAACTGGTTTCAAATTTTTGAATTTCTATCACAAATGTTTTGAATTTTTTGGGTTTTTTGGGTGCTTAGGATTTTTTGCGTTTTGATTTTTTTAAATTTTCCAACTTTTCAAAATTTTGTGTTTGCCCCCGATATTTTAGGTTTCCATCAGATTTTGGATGTTTAAACTTTCAAATTTTTTATTATTTCTTTTTTAATATCTTACATTGTCCATATTTAATACACTTATTACTATAATTTTATATTTATTAGATTTTTTTGAATTCTTTTTTGTACATATTTTTGGAGTTAGAATTTAATAAAATGCGAGCATTTCCTTGTAGATCTCATTTCTTTAAACACGGAACAAAGAATTTTCCAAATATCTATAGATAAATAGAATTAAAAAACAAACAAGATTTTGAAATATTGACTAAAATGAAATTTGTTTTGATTTGAAAATTTCGAGATTTCGGGATGTGCACAAAAATCTTCACTTTTTTATTTAAAAAGATTCCGAAGAAAATTTTCAAAAAAATTTGATTTGATTTGAATTTTAGACTCTAAATTTCCCTTCATATCTATGAAGGCCAATTGGTGAGAAATTTTACAAGCACGTAGCAAAAATCTCTATTTTCTCCTTTCTAAGCACACAAACAAAACACATAAATTTTAGATTTCCAATATTTAGACTCTTGGGATCTTTGTAAAGATCTTTGAACTTTCAGACTTTTTAAACAGAAGCTTCGTTTGTAACAAAATCTTTTCAATGAAGTTTGTTGTTTCAGGCTTCAGTTTTGCTGCTCGATTAGATATTTTGCCGCTTAGTTGAAGTTTTTGGTGCTCACTAAATTAAATCGGTGTTAAACTCCTTCTGTAATTTACAATTAATTTTTGCTCATCAATGTTTAGTGATATTTTTCGTTTCACATGTTTAGCCTTTTAAAAGATTCTGGTTTTCGTAACCATGTGCTCGGTTTGGCAACTGGGCAATATGGTAGACAGCTTGTGGGAATTGAAAATAACTCACATTAAAATAAGCCAAAACTCCAATCAGTTTCGACATACTGTGTACAGATTTTGGGCGACATCTGGACTAAAAATTCTAGTGAAAACCGATAAAAAAGTCTAACTTTTTCTCCCTGACTTAACCGATAATGAAAAATAGTTTATTGCTACGTCTAGACTCGAAGTTCCAAAATAAGCCCGAATCCAAACAAACACTGACCATGTGTCCGCAATGAGTCACTCAAACTTGTTCGTACTTGAAAGAGACGAAAGGCATTCGAATTAGGAAAAATCGTCGACGGAGAAGATGGACACGCCGCTTGTCGAGTGTATTATTGTTGTAGGCGCACATCAGACACCGTCACAACTGTTGTATCTATAACAGGATCAACACCCTGCCTGGTTGGATATTTCAGGAGTAACCTGGTGATATGTTGCGGCGTCGTGGCGCTCCACGTGTGCCGACATGTGCGCCTGACATACACTAGCATGTGCTTAGTTGTTTGTCAATGCAGCCCCCGAAATAACCCGCAGCTGTCACACCTGGCTGGACATTTTTTGCATTTAACTCTTTCGTGATTAGCTGGAAACTTCATTAATTCTTCAGCTGTGAAAAAGAACCTCTTAAACGGCAACGTTCCAAAAAATGTACTCATCGGGGAGGGAGTCGGAGACGCTTTGCCTTTTCCTTAAAACGAAACAGAGAACGGTGTCAATACAAGAATAAATTAATTACTTACGTGTTATTTTAACCAAACATTTGTTCACTTCATTCATGGTGGTAAATGTGCTGAAAAATATTTACCGACGATTCAAAACCGAAATATATTCGTTCCAAGAATGTGAGCACCTGTAAATCATTATACACGTTCAGACACATGCGTTCTTTAATTTCGACGACCTTTGAGGTCGCTGAAGCTCTCAAAGGAGCTGATGAGCCCAAGAATGTTTCTTCATTAATTAAAGTCCGAACAAATGTATCTGGAAGATAAGCAACAACTGCTCTTCTTGGTAACACACTCTCTTTGCCAGATGAAACAGTTGAAAAAATTTATCATTCACTAAAAACAATTGTTAAGGTTGAACATCTATTATTAATTGGTTACAGGTGTACCGAAAATTACATTAGTTGTTTACTTAGCCCAGGAAACAATAAAACGAGTTTGTGGTATTCTTGTTTTGGCATCTAAAAATAAGTGGTGATTATCGACACGATAGAATTTTATTTAACACAAAAGTGTTTTATTTCTAGTTTCGCTAATTAAGCGAGTTGTAGAAAAACCGTTTAATTATGGCTTTTGACGGTGTTTCGCCGGATGTTGGTGGTTGTATCCGCTAGAAAGTCGACATCGGCGAGATTTTATGAAAGATCTTGTTATTTCATTGATCTGGTTGCATGAATGAAAATGAATAGGCGACAATGTCATTAATACCTACATAATTCGATATTTATAGCTACTGTTTGTTCTTGCTTGCTTGACCAGTGGAAACAAGTCTTCAAGTTCCGACCGAAAGTGCTAAATTACGACGACAAAGTAGAATGTTAATAACCAAAAGGATATTGCTTCAGCAGTTTAGTACACAAGTTATTATCTATAAAAAAGTGCCACTTTTGAGCCCGTTTTGGGGAATCAAAGAGGAGTAAAATCAAAAAAATTGCCAATTCTAACACAAAAATTGATTGTTATTAGCAATAAATTAAATAGTTTATTGTGTCTAGTCGAAAAATAACGTGTTTTTTAGCTGTTGATATTTTGGGCGCTTGATGTTAAAAATAAGTTGATTAAAGTTTTTCCATTCAATTGATAAATATAGTCTATTAGTGTGAGAGTGAATATTTTCAAATGTCTCATTTCAAATTATACGCCTGACCCAACGTTTTTCAGTTTATTTAATATTTAATATTTCCATACGTTTGTTTCATTTTTTTTGTATTTTTTTAATACTGCTAAAACTAATTTAAAAGTTACAAAATAACCTCTTGAAGGGTATTTCTATAACTTTTTCGTTAAATTCTCCATGACTTTTATATTTTCTAGCTACTTAAGAATTTTATGTGACCTTTTTTTAACAAGACTGGTTTAAAAATGAACAAGTAGTGCAGAATATTTACTTAATTTACAAAATATGTGAACATTTGAATTGATTAAGAAAAATATGCAAATTGCAATTTCATGAAATGTGGGCATCTTCTTTTGAATCTCACGTCCAGAATCTATAAAAATTTCTGTCCATTTGAAAATTCCAAATTATAATATCCATTACCACAAAAATGTAATAAAATATGTTGTTCTTCCAATATATTTTTTAATTTTTGATAACTGCGCAAATTACATACGATGAGTGCATTTTTTTTTGTAGGTCTCGTTTTTCTAAACGTCATAAAAAAAGATTTTCACAGTCGAATACGAATTTTTGAAATTACGTAACAAAAACTCAATCATGAAAAATTTCAGTTTTTACTGAAAGTTTTAATGTCATGAAAACCAAACATTCTTCTGTAGATCTCATTTCTCTATCCCCAGAAAAAAGTATTTTCTAATTAGGAGAAATGACTAAATTGGTTTTCAAATACTTTTTTTCTTGCTATTTTTTTTTTTAATTTTTTAAAAAGCGAGCACTTTATTGTGGATCTCATTTATCTAAATCCAAACAGGAGAAATTTTCTTGGTATTCACAAAATGAAGTCAATATGAAATTATCACAAAATTTTTTGTTTTTTTATACAAAAATTTGCTAAACGTTTCATTTTTAAGAAATGTAGATCGTATTCCTCTAAATCTAGAAATAAAAAATACAAAAATACACAAAATCAAGAAAAATATAGTTTTGGAATACAATTTGTTGTTTTTGTAATAAAATTTTTAATTCTTGCTGAAATTTGCAACTTTATGAATTGCGAGGAGCATTTTCTTGTGGATCGTTTAATCCAAGAAAAGGCAAATTTTCAAACTGAAATATTAAGAAAAATAAATTTTTAGAATTCTAACAAAAACGCAAATTGGCGTTTTTTCAATAAAATTTCAACTATTGCCAAAAGTTAGAATTTCACAAACTTTCATGTAAATCTCATTTCTTTAAACACGGAGAAAATTATTTTCCAAATATCTGCAAAATTAAGAAAAATGCAAGTTTTATAATTACAGTAAAAATGCAATCTGTCTGTTGTTTTCAATAAATTTTCAATTTTTGCTAAAAGCTTTAATGTGACAACTATTTCATAAATCTTAGTGTACTATACCACGAAAAGAGCAATTTTCCAAATATCCACAAAATCAAGAAACAAACAAGTTTTTTGGAGTTTTCGGTGTGTACATTTTTATAATATCCAATTTACAGGATCGAAAAATTGTTTTTTTTTACAAAAATCTCCATTTTCTTATTTAAAATCATTTTGAAGATAATTTCCAAAAATTTTTGAAAATATGACTAGTCAAGCAATTTTTAAAATTTGAATTTTTTTCATATCTATGAAGTCCAGATCGTAAGAAATTTTACAAGTACGTAGTAAAAATCTCTATTTTCTCCTTTTCAAACAACATAAACAAAGTACTTAATAAAATAAAAATATAAAAAGCCTGAGAATTTGTACCCTTTTCAAACAATCAATAACAATTTTTGAAAGTGTTGTAATCTATTGAAGTACTTTTGCTGCAGCTGTGATTTTTCTTTAGGTTTTCTTTTATTTATTTTACCACTACTACTTTTAGTAAAACAGTTATTTATGGTGATACATGAAATCTACTCAACCCAAACTAATTTTAATTTTCAATTTGACTAAAACAAAAAATGTCAAGCACGGTTTTGATTAGCAAAAGACTTTTTAGTGTGATCAACAAAAAGCCAGAATGTCGATGTAAGTTATTATGCAATTTTCTAGGTCATTTCGTACTAAAATTAGCAGACAAACTCAAAATTGCATAATCTTAAATATTATTTATCACATTCTCGAAACGTGTTATTGGACTATTGTGTAGTACAGTCTAATGTTAAATTTTTTATTTGAAGATATATGTCGTTTGATCTCAGGCTCACAGTTTGCCAGTAGGCATGGTGAATTTGTAAAATTTGATGAGGACCATCTGTCATCTGAATGTTTCAAAAGCAACAAAGTTATTATTTAATGCTAGCAGTCAGGTACCGTCATAACATCGTAATACGACACGAAACGAACAAATTGTCCATCGAAGCCGCAAAACGAGTTAAATTATAGCAGCTTTCATTTCTTCCGCATTTTCTTAGTCGTTTCGCCTTGATCACACTACATCTATTTATATGGTACTAATAATTTTTAATTTTTAAAATGTAACAACTGTAGCAAACAAACAAAGGAACGTAAATAAATACTTTAATTAGACACAATTATTATTTTACGTCTTATCTTTAGAAAATATTACTGACCTTAGAAAACAGAACAGAAAGCACTTAATATGACTCTATAAATCTATGTAACCAATACCTTCATTCTTATGTAACATGTGAAAAATCATACACCTGTCAGAATTCCCATTGAGGTCGTCGTGGTAAGTAAGCGTATAAAAACATGATTCGCTACAGTACTAGGACTTGTTTGCGCACTAATATAGAGTGCAAACGCACTTAAAATGTACACAGGTGTCCATGTAAGTACGTCTAAATAAGTACTTGAGAATTTCGGTGTACTCATGTAGCCTACTTAGATAAGACATACATCTTTGCAACAGCTTTTCTCGATTTGATCGCCAATGAACCATGTTTGTTTGTATTTTTTATCTTTTTTCACTACTATACTCGAAAGTTATTGGTTTTTTTATGGTAAGCTATTCTTGGAAGTGTTTGTTTAAGACAATATTTGAGAAATACTCCAAAGATAAGTCTGATCGCATAAAAGTTCCTTTTTCTCTAGTAAAAGTCTCCACGTTTTTCTACCTTGATCTTACCGTCGCTAATTTTAATTACATTTCCCAAGACCGACATTTTCCATTTAAATTATGAACCCGTTACTCTCATAATGACAGTCTTTATCAAAGGGTACATTACGAAACTGACTCGTCATAAACACTTGTATGTTTTATGGTCATAAGTTGGCTACAAGGTTCTCACGACAGGTATCACTAATCACATGGTTTCCATGTTAGAACGTTGAACCACATCAGGAAGTGGTGAAGATACCGTGGAAAACCGAGTGTCTATCAGTTCCTCACAGGCTGTTCCGCTCTTATTTCCGCAAAATTATGCCCGTATCGTGATAACAATAACACAAGTACCGCTTGTTATGTTAATAAAAACTGTGCTTTGCCGACGACCCGTTTGCCGGTGGGTGAGAGTGCAATATTGGTTACAAACGCTAACCGAAAGAAGGTTCTCACTGAAAAAATGTAAATATTTGGGAGAGCTTTGATGTCGAAAATACTACACAGCGGTGAGAGGTGACATTGATAATGTGCAGATTTAAAAAGAAAAAACCAAAAACTTCTTCATTGACTCTGTCCGAAAATGGAACTTCAAATTCGAGGAAGAAAATGATCCGTGCAGACGTAGATGAAGTCTCACTTCTAGCTAGTTGCAATAGCGGACAAATTGGCAAACATTTCTTCTTTACCAAAGATTTGTCTTTAGAGTGACATAAAGCAGAAGCGGACTGTTCCCAATCAAAAAAATCTTTAGTTTTGTAGAAACTTTTTTTCATGCCAACGATGTCAAGCTCAAGTTGTAATTAATTACTAAATCTAAACAAATTACTTCCAACCATTCACAGTCTTTAAACTCTTTTTCAAAAAATAAACAAAAGGATTCAAACTATTTTTGTATTTTTTTTTTTAAATCCTAAATTGAATCGTTGAAATTTAATCAGATTAGTTCTGAAAAATTGAGTTTATTGATTGTTGGATCATCCTGTGTCAAACTGTCAAAAATTGTTTGATTTGATTTCAACTCAGGTTTTGGAACATTTCTTTAAAAAATTCAAACGCAACATTTTTATAAGACAAAAAAAAATTGGGTCATTTTAGAACCAGTTTTTTTTATGTTTTATACAATGTTTTCCTCTAAAATATCCAGAGAAAACAGTTTTCGTTCTGAATTCCTATCTAAGATTTTAAAGGACCAATAAGTGAAAGAAAAATGTTTCAACAATTTCTTGTTCCCTTCAGATATCAATTTATTGTACTTTACTATAAAAGTTTAGTATTTTACTTAGTGTCAGTATTTCTTCGACGGCCGAAAAGAAAATGTGTACAAAGAAGGCATTCTGAGAATATAATTTGATAAAATCCAAGAACTTTGTACTGTTAAAAAGTGTGATTTTTATGCTTTCTAGAAATATTTGTTTATATCCGATCTAGCTCGTAAAATTTCTCGCTACTACCGATCTACTGCAAAAAAACATTTTGGTTATATTAGATTCTTTTCCTAAAAATTTTTGGTAATAAAGCGATTTTTTCTCGAGAAATAGTAAATAAACAGCGGAGCTATATAATTTACTAGTTGTAGTTATAATAATTAATAAAAAATAACAAAAAATGTCGTGCGTAGATGTTTTCTGGTACAATAAATAAATTGATCCTTTTTTCTCAATATTATTAAAAAAATATCAAAAAGTGTCGTGCATACTTGTCCTTTTTCATTTTAATTTTGGTAGGATTCTTAGATTACAATGTAATTTTTAATACCTGAGATTCTACAAAACGGAAGGAAGAAAAATTTTATATCCTGAATTTATCACTTGAGAAACTTATATTTCTTTAGAAATAATCACAAAAATGCAATAAAATATGCTTTTTTTCGATTTTTTTTTAAATTTTTGTAAAGTGCTTCAATTTCATAAGGAGTTGGCATTTTCTTATAAATCTCATTAATCTAAATACCATAAAAAAGATCTGCAGATTTGAAAAAGATAATAATAGTAATTTTTACTAAAAGCTTTAATGTCATGAAAGCCAAACATTTTATGTAGATCTTATTTCTCCAACTTCAGAAAAAAAAAATTAAGTATCTGTTCACAGAATTACAAAAAATACATTTGAAAATTACACCAAAAATTTTTGTCTTTGCATAAAGCTTCATTTTAAAGAAACGCGAACATTTTCTTATAGATTCAATTCCTAAAAATCCAAAAATACAAAGAATTAGGAAAAATTTTACGAGTAAAATGTTTTTTGCAAAAATTTTAATTTCATGAAATGTGGCATTTTCTTGTGGATCACACGTTTTTCCATCATAAAAAAAAAATCAAACATCCACCGAAATTCGTTTTTCTGAAATTCTAGCAAATGAAATTTATTTTCCCCCCACAAAAATTAATTTTTGCTAAAAAGTGCGTGCACACCTTGAAAACCTCATTTCTCTAACCACAGAAAAAATTTTCTAAATATCGACAGAATTTTAAAAAATACAATTTTTTAAAGTTCCAATAAAAAAGCAACCTGTGTCATGATTTCCAAAAATTTTTAATTTTTGCTAAAAGATAAGAAAGATTAAGAGAAATACGAGTTTTTGAAATCTCTCTTTTTGTCTGTCTTTAAGAAACATTGAAAATTCCGAAAATAATTTGTAAAACATTATTTGCCAAGTGCAATAATGATGCCATATCGATGAAGTTCAATTGCTTAGAAATTTGAAAAGCACCTAACAAAAATGTCCATTTCGTTCTTTGCAAAGCTTAAAGACAAACAATTCTTAATAGTGTTAATATCTATTTAAGTACTTTTCCTGCACCCCTGATACTTCTTTAGACTTTTTTTTTTCGTATCTATATTGTCGGTAAAACAGGAACCTCACTTGTGCGAAGTTATAACATAATACTAAAAGGTAAATAACTACTGAGAATAAACAATTGAAATTTAAAAAAAAATACAAAAATTTAATAATTTTTTTATCTTTTGTAAAAATCTTTTTTTTAAACATAATAACCATTAAAGATATCATCAAGGATTCAAGGCCGCCAATATCAAGACAAATTTTCCTTTATCGAACAAACTATTAAGAGAAAAAAAAACCACAATTATGGATCCATTTTTTTTTCTAATGTTATAGATATAAAACGAATAATAAAAAGCAACGGCATGCGGAGTGAACAACGAGCAATTAGAATGTGGGGTCAGATTTGAGGTGAAACAGCTTGTATAAATCAAGAAAGAAATGTAGCTGTTAAAAACAATAGATATACGTTTATATCTATACATTACTAACGCATTTGACGCGTATTTAATAACTTTTCAACGGTCGGTTAAATTTTAACATGCCGTTAAAATTGTAAATACAATATTTTGATTGGTCACTACCATTATGAATTTTAACAGTCTGCTAAAATAAACAAGTTACAGAAGAGAAACATGAAATTATTTTACAGTAAATCTCGACAAGGATCTAGTTTGCCTGAGGCTCTTCGAGAATTTTTTCAAACTAACCTAATCGCAGGGAAGTGGAAGACCAGGAAAAACCATAAATAGAAAAATGCTTACAAGCTAATTGCCGGATTAGAAGGATTATTTATTTTTAATTGGGAATAAACAACAGGCACTGAAAAATTTAGACTGAATCCCTTCTGACTGTTTTCCTAGAAATTTGCTTAAGTGATTTCTGATTGTTTGACCGGAAAAAGAAATTATCTAATGACACACACCTATAGCATTTTGCAATCACTGGGAAAAACGCAAAAAATCTTAAAAGGTTTGATATCCTGTTGACTAAAGTTTTTATTTATTCTGACTTTATTACTGTTATTCTAGCTGTCGAATTCAACTTAGATAATTTGTATAAACATCTCAGTTTATCTGCACTTAGATGTGGAAATAAACTAAAAAAAAATGTTTTTATTTTGAAGTACTTGAAGACTTCCAGGTGTGGTTTTCTACGAAGTTACACCTGAATGTACTCGTTCAAAGTTTCCGTTCAAGGATGGTGGTACGTAAGTCTCAAGGAAAGTCTAGATTAGCGACACTTGAAAACCACTTTCTTCATTGTTATTGGTTTATTTTTCTGCCAAACAAAATCGATGAGATCGTAAACTTCCAATCACAGAATAGAATATGTAGCAAAATATGCACTCAGGTTCGGGTATAATTTTCTTATCTTTGGAACTGTAAATTACACACCTGTGCCGATTGTATTGAAATGGATCTAATGACTCGATTAATCCAGGTGCAATTTTTCCAATAAAAAATTTCGGAAAGCGATACTATCTTTTAATTATAGCCGTCATAATCTATTTTAGACAATGAGTGCATGTGTACTGAAGTTTTTATCATTCTTTGTTTTTACCTTCTTACCTGTATGTCGATGTTTTGACAAATACAGTTTATGGTTATTTCCGATGTTTGGACTGATTTATTTGCATCTTGACATTGTAACTGAACATGAATCGTGTGACCAAACATCACGTATGACATTCACGCATCTTCTGTTAGTTTTATCTGCATTATACGTAATACTTGTTCCTTGGACAAAAGATTCCCCTTTAGTGTAAAGGAACGGTAATGTATATCCAGTTATTGTCATGCCTTTAGCAAATTTATACTGGTATCAGTTTACGACGTCATAGTAATATGTTAATTTATTTTATTACCTGCATCGACAGATTTAGTAAACATTGTAGCAAAATATGAGTTCATGCCTTTAGTACATGAACTACAAATTATTACAAAATTTCATAGTTCTAAATTAGTTGTGGAAGATGGATATATTCAGTTTAGTTATTGATTTGTAAAATATTCTTTTTTTAAGTAAACAAGATTTGACAAATTGCAACTTTGACAAAAAACCTCTCTGATTTTTATTTAAATGATTTAGAGCACATGACGCCTTTTTCTAATTGATTTCAATTTCTTAATTTTATTCATTGATTGTCTTAGATCATAGAAAAAAAGCGTCATAAAACGTTAGAAGTTCATGTTTCTCAATAATAATTTCGAAATTATTATTTTCCCTTTACCTATTTTTTGATCGTTTAAGAAAAATTACATTTTCACAATTCATTTTAATTCTTACACAGAATCCAATATTCTGAGAAATCCGCTTTATTTCTTTGGGTGACAAGAAAAGAAAATACTAATTTTTCCAGTGTTACTTCAAAATTAACCATAATTTATAAAAGTTTTGTTGTACAAAATAAGTACAAAGACGAGGCGAGACAAAATACCTCAATTTTTTCAAATGATCCAAAATTCAAATAAAATTGAGATTCATAAATTTTAGTTTTTAAATATTGTCGTTTCTCTTTTTTTTACTAACTAAAACCCTGTTTTGGATGTAGATATGATGTTACACAAACGAAGGCGTGACGCATCTGAGGCGAGGCGACGCAAATTAGTTCAGATTTTCCAAATAATTCAGAATTAAAATATGAAATTCTTAAATTTTTGCAATTTTATTCTCGTTGTCTTCTTTTTTTATGTCTAGGCATCTGTAACTAAAATCATGACCAAGATGTGAGGCGTTTGAGTCGAGGCGAAGCGAGGCTAGTTAAATGAACAAACCAAAAATTCACATTTTCTATTGAAAAATTTAAAATATAAAATTACAAAGAGCCGTAACGATAAAAACTATGAATTTTAAATTTAGCATTAAGCAAAAGAACTCATTGCCCATGCTAAATTACAAAATCACAAAGAGGAAAAGATAAATTTTCGAAATCTTCATTCTTAGAATGAACCAAAAATTATCATTTTTTATTAAATTAAAAAAAAACTATAAAGGGCAGATATAATAAATTTTAATAAATAAATAATTCTTGCAGGGGCAAATTGTAGAAAATATTATTGGTATAAAACTTCTAATTTTTGAACACCTATTTTTTTTATAGAGTGCTTGAGATCATACCTCCCAAATTTAAATATTTCTACTGTGAAAAGAAACTATTGACTATAATCTTTAATCTTCTCGATTTTTACTAGTTTTAGACTGCTTCCATCACTAAAAGTTTTAACTGCGTTTTATAAGATGACTTGAAAACATTCAAAGGTAGTCATTTCATAATTAACTCATTAAAAGTTAATTGTTGGCACAGAAATCGCTCCATAATCAATCGAAAAACCATAGGAATCTGAAAATTTTCGAAATTTGTCTATCAAATGCGTTCTCCGAACGAGAACAATTTTTAAACTTCAGAGGATTTGTAGACAATCTTTAGGAAGTGTAGTGAAGTCCGTCAACTTGACACTTAGTAGAAAGCGAGGATTTTTTGTTTTGTAAATTTTCACTTTTCTACAAAGTTAATCGCTATTTTTTTTATGATGAAAATTTGCTATTATTGTGACGTTTGAAGGCAATTCTTTTTCGTTGAATAATTAATAAACGTATAGGAAAAATGCAAATGTTAGTTTTTTTTTTTTAATGAAATTAATGTATAATTCTTCTGTAGCTAATGGGAATGATTAGCGTTCCACGATGGGCGTAAAAAAAATAATGAGTGTTTTGAGTCGATTTTATTTGAAATATCTTTATATAATAAAAATTCAAACAACATTTAGTTGCTATATAGGTAACTATTTACAAATGTTCTAGAACAAAAATGTACAGTGTCAAAATCACAATCATCTCTTTCTTGTGTGATCTCAACAAAAGTCTCATTCAGAGATTACACTTTGTACATGATTACATACTAAAAAATCACAGAATGAAAAAGTCACAAAAATAATAAAAAAGAATCTGTGATAAAGCTACAATATCAAAATTTCATGAAATGAATTTTGCATTATTACCGAATTAAAAAAGTAGAAAAAGTACAATAAACTCGCCTAATATATGTATGTACAAAACAATAAAATAAAATCTACATAACAATTGCAACATAAACAGGTACATCACTAAGTGCTTCACATCTTTCACTTTCTCCTCAACACACACACAATGAACTTCTCCATTCTTAATATAAATAATGAATTCAGTCGTTCTTCTAACTAAAAATGAGGCGAATTATCCAAAAATAGACGTGCGGTGGAAACCGCTCAATGATTTTGGAATGAGATGAGGATGATATTCAAGATCACTTTCGGGGACTCGTTTGCTTAGCAAGGAACTTGTCTCTCCGTGAGTTTTTCCGGCGTCTGTAACAAGAAAAACATAAAATGTAAAAAAAAAAAATCGTGAAAAGAAAACCTGAAATTCAATGCAATGCGTAGGTTCTGTTATAAAAGTAACTGTAAAGACGGATTGAATTGGAAATCGGCGTACATTTCACTGTTAACTTGCACGTGTTCATCCGCCCCCCACACAAAGCAGTCACGGTTTTCAGATTTCAAAATGCCAATTTCTAAATTGCTGACATGGTTGAGTGAGTCCACGCCATCACGGATTAGATCACACTCGATGCGATTGAATGCCACGAAATCAGTGCTGGGAAAGTTTGAAAAACGAGCTCCGAAACCGTCGAAATTTTTCTAGTTCGTCAATTGGTATCAATGAGGGTGAGCCCAAATCTGTCATGGGGGTAATGATGGTAGCATAAATTAATTAAACCCCCAACGAGACATGTGTTGCGCGACAGCTGACCTTATAATTACCCAAATTGAACATGTGTGACGGAGTTGAACACTTGGTGGCAGCAATTGATAAGAGTCTCGTCTTGGGGAGATCGTGTCGGGACATCATGAATACATAAAGTAAGCATTATTAGATTGATATAAAAAGTCTGATCAATAGAGTATGTGTACGAAAGGACAATCAAGCCAGATGTTGATGATGCACGTGTTTGAGCACATCTGCACAGGACCGTTAGCCCGAACCCTATAAACCCAGGTGTTGGCATATTGGTATCCCGGATACATACACGTGACCCCAGCGGATACCATGGGTCAAGAACTTTTAAGCAAATAGTTATTGTTCCCGTTTAAACAATGGTTATGTGAAATTCACACCTGCCAACAGACAATGGTGAATTTTGTGGACGCAGAAATCGGGGCCGGTGCGTGTGAAAAAATTCGGTCTGAATACCACAAAATAACAGAACCCGGCGAGGTCGTCGCAATTTGAAGAGTGCACTTTCTTCGACTTACCGTGCCATTGAGAACGGGCGCCTCACAAGGTGATAAAATCCTGTTAGGACTCGCACGAATTCCCAAAGGTTGTCTCGGACTCACGGCTTCTTGCGACTTCTTCTGTCCCAACGCTGCGACCGCGTCGAAACTCCCAACGGCGGGATGCGTCTCCAACGCGCTTTGGAGATCGCAGATATAATCGATAACGTATTGAATCACTTCCAATTTCGACAGTTTTCGGTTCTTGGGCATGAAAGGCACCAAATCCTTTAATTTGCTTAGGTACATCTGGATCTCCTCGTTTTCTATATCCTTTTTAGCTTTGGACACTCGTCCGGAACTGATTCCGGTGATGTTATTTTCCGCACACACTACACTGACAGCTTTCATGTTTGACAATTTGAAGGAACACTAAACACCAACGAAGCGTACTCTCACACTGCGACTGAGCTGGAGAATGAGCCACAACTTTTGAGAGCTTAAGGTTTTATAAATTCTGGAGTGGGGGGGAATAAACCAATAGGATGAGGCGCCAGGCTGTGTGGGGCGTAGCCCGCCAATGTCGATGTTGAATCGGTCAGGTAATCTTGCAGGCGCCGAGTTCAACACGGCGCATTCATCCTGCCAATCATAGGAGGCGCCGGTTACGGCGTTTCCGCCAACGTCCGGTATTCGATGTTTTTGAATTTATTTCCTCCAGGAACAAAAAGTTTGAATGCTTGAAAGATTTCAGTCTTTGGTTGAAAGGTGAAAGTTGGGGTCGTTTTGGTACAGGTGCGAGGATTTTTACCGTGCGGGAAGTTATAAGTTACAGTGCATTTAAAAACAAACGTTTTTACAGAGAATCCTTTCTTCTGGTTTCTTGTTAGAACCATGTAGACATAAAATTCAGATTTTGTTCTGTTTCTAATTTGCTGTTGTAACAGAAGCGTTAATTACCAAAGTCAAAATCTAGAAACTTTTTTTCGGTTGGTAACACACATTAGGTGAAATGTTAAATGTCAGTGTAAGTTTAAGGTTACCGTTTTTGGTTAAATACAAAACGTTTTCGTCGATGATAAATTTGTCGTGGCATTTTCTACAATTTGCCGTATTTCGAGCGAGCGGAAAAACATCTAAATTCACCTTATAAAACTAATTTTGAACTTTGATTGGAGAAAAATGACAGTTATGTTTAGTATACTTGATCCAAGTTTAAAATGTCAACATTAAAATAAGCGTTTTACCAACTGTCACAAAATTCCTTAAACTATCAAATTTTATTTTATGAAAAAAAAAATGTTATAAAACTAAACTTCTTGTCAACGACAGTCGTGCAGCAAACTTGTACACACTTCCGATATAAGATATATAAAATTTGTGGTCTAATTTACTGTTGTAACAAAGCTGTTAACGCACTCATTTTGAATGCGTTAATGAGCCATTACCAAACCCAAAATCTGGGAACTTTTTTTCGGTTGGTAACACACTGGGCGAAATATCAAATGTAAATGTAAGTTTAAGGTTACAGTTCCAAGTCAGATATAGAATATTTTTTATCATTAACCGTGTAATTTGCTGTATTTCTAACAGAGTATAAGAAAGCACAAGTGATTTTTGTCTCTCTCGCAATTAATAGTAAAAAAATGTTATTTTGAGTTATTTTGAGAGCAAAGTCAGAGGAGCAAAGTTTGATAATTTTTAACAAATTCATCTAGGAACACTAATCTCAACTTTAGTAAAGGTTTTACCAACTGTCAAAAAATTCCCCTTGATTTTATTTGTAAAAAAAAAAATGTATTATGCAAGAAAAAATAGTATAATAAACTTTTTTCTGGATATTTCTAAGTTAACTCAGCCAGTAGCGAAAGGACAATTTTTTGCTCGCAAGCACATTTTCTTCTTTTTCCAATTCAGTTTCTATAGCTCAAGGTTTTCGCTGTTTACCAAGTAGAATTACTACCTGGAACGAATTCGGGTGGTGTTAAATCAGTCAAACAAAGCGGACGGGTCTAAAAATGACTTCATACCATTTAAAAAAATAGTAAATATTTTGTATCGGAAATCGACTCGTCTAACCAAACAAGACGTTAAAACTGGCTACTACAGAATTTTCTGCCGCCCCCAGTTCCAGAGTTGTTGTGTTGAATGAATGAATTATTTCGATTGCAGCTGGTGGTTTCTCTTAGGTCAAGAAAGAGGTCGAGTCACAGGTCTTTGATAACTCTGGCGCCGATTCTCAACCAGAGCGTGGATGATAACGGCTCTAATTATACATCTATTCATAACAGTTCTTCATTAATGATACATAACTGACCACTTTCTGTGGTCTTTGCGTAGAAAACAAGCAAGCATTATGAGAGTGACATTTAATTGAATCCTGTATCGAAACGTTATTTAGTCTGCAAGTGTTCCGAAATGAGCGTCAGAAGAAATCTGGCCGAGAATAATTACACACGTGTTCGGACTTAACTGGAGATTATAGATAGCGAAAACCATTACCGAAGTCATAAGGAAGATTAAGCAAGAAATGCGTGCTTCTTGAAAAGTCAATATTGCCATTATTATATTTATCTAACCGCTGATTAAAGTTCAAAGTAATTTTGTCGCCTATTATAAATAAATTGCTTGCGCGGTGTTTTCCGTGGAAAAAATTATAGTTGAAGGTTTGGTAATTCGCATTAGAAGACGTGAATCGTCGCTTTGTTTATTTAGGAAAAACGACCCCCGTTATCGGGGTTGCTCGTATATCACTGACTTATCTATGCTTTATAATGTCTGACGAGTTGACACAATCTCGAGCTTAGGACCAAATTATCTCTTAAAAAAGTAACAAACATAAATTTCCCAGCGACTTATCGTACTACAATAATTTAAGTTATGATAACGGAACGCCAGTTTTGACAGAAATAAAGCTTGGATGTTTTTTAAATTTTTACAACGCACGTAACCTCGAATTAGTATTCATAATAAAAATATTCCTTGAAGACAACAATGAATATGCAAGATTTATTAGCACCTATTTGTACATCAAACATATAAACTGACGTCACGTCGTCAGGTGTTCTCCATTTACATTTTCCATCGATTTCGGCATTCGACGCAAAAAAGTGACAAAAATCGAAGGAAAACGGACATTTCGACTTGTTGACTTCATCACTTAGTTGTTGGCAGAAAGTAGTTTAATTACGTATTTAATGTGAAACTAACACATTTACCGTTTCTAATTAACGTATGTGAATTTCAAATGCGAGTAAATTGAAAATAATTATTTACACACCTGCAAACTGTGGCTGAATCGATTTCCTGTGAGGTGCTTCAGACCTTCTTGATAATTTGAGATGATTAGCAATGTAGTTCTAATTGAATAAATGCATAACGTCATAAATTACGAGTCCAACGAGAGAACTTGTTGTTTTACCTTTACACTGATAAGGTTACTAAGTGCGTTGTCGTAATGACAAAATGATAGAAGTGTGTAAACATTAATGAGTAAGTAATGATTTATTTATGACAGAATTGCAGCTGGTGGTCTGGAAACAAAAGGAAAGATTATTTTATAATAAGCGATGTTGAAATTCATAGAATATGGCACATCTTATAACGTTATTTCATATTTAGAGAGCTAACCGAAAAAGCACGACAAAATTTGTATGCGAAAATCACTTGGAATTCTGAACGTTCTAGTTTTCTACATGTTACATATTTCAATTTTTATTCTCAATGTGGCAAGGTTAGCCATTTACTACTGAAATTTATAGATTCCACATTTCAAGAGGACTCAAATGTTGCTAAAAACCGAAATTAAAATCTTTTTGAAAATCGTAAACATTTGATCATTCATAAAGATCTTGAAAGTTGTAAGCTTTTGAAATGGTGGAAATTTAGGGCTAAAGACAAACCTCTTAAAGATATCAATTTTTATCGTAAAAAAAGTACAGAAAAAGAAATAAATTAAGAGCTGGAAATGCGAAAAGATATTAAAGTGTTACAAATTACATGTACCATGCACTAAGTATTAGAATCCGTAGCTACTTTTGAATTCAATATCCTTGGAGTAATATTCTTTAATTCCTTACAGTTCTTAGCTCTTTTAGGAACTTTCATTGCCTTCGATCTTTTTTTTTGACTTTTTACAATTTGTCCTCGTTGCAATCTTTAGATTTTTTGAAATTTTCAGAGTTATTGTTTTGGATTCCAAGATTGGAATTTGAATTTTGATTTTTTTAGATTCTTACAAATTTTCACTATTGCAGTGATTCTGTAGATTTTCCATCATTTATAGACAAAAAAAAACAAACGAATATTTTTAATTTTTATTTTTTAGATAAAATTTGCTTTAATTTTTTTATGCTTTTGGGTGCTTTCGAAATCTACTTATTTTTACATTTTTAAAATTGTTTAAAATTATGTGAATTTTTAGATTTTTTACAATCTTTGTCTTGGTTGCAATTCGTTTTTTTTTAAATTTTTAGATTGTTTTAACGAATTGTTTGTAATTCTCTTTTTTTTATTTTTTTTCTAGACAAAATTAATTTTTATTAAAATTAGATTTTATTACATTTATTTTAGATTTTTTTTTTAATTTCAAATTTTTTATTATTTTGGAGATCTTAAGCTTTTAAAGCATGTAATTCTGAATTGTTCAGACTTCCACAGATTTTTACTACTCTATAGATTCTCTTGATTTTTCATCGTTTGTTCATTTTTTTAAAAAATTATTTAGATTAAATTTAGTTTTATTTTTTTTATGTTTCTGAGAGCTTGTAAAATCTATTTATTTTGTACATTTTTTGGATTTTTTTTTAAGAATTCCTATATTCTAAAATCTTTGTTTTCGTTGCAATCTTTAGATTTTTGAAATTTTCAGTCCATTTTATTTAGAATTTCTTAAGTTTTTTTAAAGCTTTGAATTTTGGATTTCCCAGATTTTTATACATTGAAATCACACGTTCGATACATGAATTCTAGCTTAAAAAAACAAATTCTTTATTTTGTTTATTATGTTTGAATTATTTTGGATTGACTCTAGTTTTTAATTTTTGATAATTTCTAGATTTCGAGTTCAATCTTTCCAAATTTTTCCAAGAATTTTAGATTTCTTATATTTTTTTGATAATTTTTGAAACATATTTGAAAATTTTGACTTTTAGATTCTGCTTTTTTCTTAAATTTCTATTCATTTTCATTTTTTTTTAAATTCTTGATTTGTTGGATTCGTTGTAATTCTTGAACTTAAATTCATTTAAATTTATTCAATTTTGTTTCGGACGCTTTAGATTTTTTTTATTTTTTATTCTTTTGTATTTTGTATATTCTCTAAACTTTTTTTTTAAATTAATTACTAAATTCTTGCTTTAAAATTTTGGACGCTTTGGATTTACTAGGTTAAATTTTAATTTACCACTAAATCCTGGCATAAATTACCTTCAAGATTTAGAAAATTGATGAAAGAATTGTTTAAAAATTGTATGTAATATAAAGAGAGTGAAGTTTATACATGAAATATGAAAGCAGCTTTAAAAATATGCAAATATGCAACATATTAATTAAGAACTAAAATGCTAAAAATAAGGAATATAGAATATAGAAAACTTAGATTATTATTACTTTTATATTAAATACCGAACAAACGAGTAATTTATAGTTATGTTGGAAATAAAAATAAAGTTTTCAACAGTTGAGAATTTCTGAAATTTGATCGACTCCAAAGTATTTTTTAGCAGTTTTGAAGGATCTTGCAAAGATCTCGTGTTTCGAAAACGGTGCGTCTCAGCGAAAAAATGCCAAGAGTAAAAGTTATTCAGAATTCAATTTTGAGTAACAATGAACACAAACTTTTTTCTCTAACTCTTCAAACAACGAAGCTACGTCGTCTTTATGACAAAAATTGCTTGCTGGGATCCGGTAATTGAGAAAAAAACAACAAAATAAATCAAGTCCTTAAAATTTAAACAGTTATTTTTCTAGAGATTGTCTTCCTTTTTACCCACACGAATTATTAGCTTTTTATTCGGTTTTAGCAATAAGAACAGATTCCAGCTTCCTGTTGTAATTATCTCAAAGTCAAAGGAACAAAAAGTTAAGCTGTCAAGTAGTAACTGAAAAACGATTTTATGAAGCAAAGAGAAACCGCAACAAAAAAATCTCTAGCGGAAAATGTATCAGTGTCAACATCTCGTTTCTTCACTTTGGCCTCAATTTGGTCCATAACCAGATTTATGTTCTCAAGCTAATTATTCAAAGAAAGGCCAGTCGGTATCATAAACGTCAAAACATTTTTTCATGGACCTTCTAGGAAGTCGACGTCCCAACTACTACACTTTGGGTGGTTACGTCTTGTTGCAGCTGTTAACAACGTTATTTTGTAGAAGGGGCCGTTCGGTGATACCGCAAGTCTGGCTAACATTGCACAAAGCATTTCAATCAGCGGGTGAACACATTCAGCCCTTTTGGTTGTACGGTTCGGGCCGCAATATACAAACTAGAGGAGACGAAACATGTGTGCACACACCAGAATGGAGCTCGTTTCTCACACTAACGCAGGTGTTGATTCAATCTGCTGGTTACCTTATCTTGCCGCACAAACACCGCTGCTGTGGGAAAATATCACTTGTACACCAGTCACGCGATGCTTAAATATTTCTTCGTATTTACGAAATATCTTCTTTATATTATTAGAGAGCACTTATCAACTTGAAAATATTTACACTTTATGTGGGAAAAATCTCCAGCCTGATCGTATCATTTTCAAAAAAATCGTCTTCGGTGAGTATGTTCAGTAACCCTTGTATCCAAATATTTTATTTATAAACTAAGTCTGTTTTCAGTCTTTTTATTTTTTGGGTCCATATGTGATCTTCTTTACCGCCTGCATAATGTTAGAGTGTTCAAGAAGGCATCCTGTTCAATGATTCCTTTCATATGCAGCTGGTGCAAGCCTGGAACTTGTCTTTTAAACGAGTGCACGTTTCAAAATCTGTGTGGCCAATCTGTTTATTATGCATGAAATATTAAGGTTTTCGTCTATAATTAAAATTAGAAATGGATCATGGGCGACAAAATTACAGTGTTGAAAAATATCCTAATTAATAGGTCAATCTGAAAAATTATGGGTACCTGATTTAAAAACCTTAATGCGCTTCAGAACAGCAGCTAAGATATTATTAACATTTTGGACTTTATTTTTTTATTAATTTGAAGGATCATTTAACAATTTTAAAAAGACGTAATTGATCCTAAGAATCGTATGAGAATGAAGAAGCAAACCCAACATTTTTTTTCAGAGGAAAATATGTTGCCCGAAATATTTACGTTTTGTTCGAAAAAAAAATTCCATAGGCTTTGAATTACATATAATGAAAAATTGGTAGCATTGCTAAACAGCAATTCAAAAAAAAAAACAAATTGACAGATGTTAAAATATCTTCGATCTTAAAGTCATTTGCAATTCGTACATAATATGAGACTTTACAGACTTGTCTTTTTTATAAACCTCGCTCGTTACGCTCGCTTTACCATAAACATAAAGTTTTATTTTATGTACTCATTAAATATAAGAAAGCAAGAAATTAAAATCACTTAAATGAAAACTTAAAGAAACCCAAAACAAAATTAAACGCTGAATATTTCCAAAATTTTCTAATCTAGCAGACATCACCACTTTCTCTTTTCTTTGTAGAAATATTTGCAGTTTAAATATTCTAGAAATAGTTTGGTGGGCTTTACATTATATTACACGTTGGTAGCACTGGACTACATCAATTTCAGGAAAGAGGCTTTGGGACTGACTGGCAGAGGATCAAGCTCGTATAAGAAATGAAAAATTTTTTGAAAATTTTCGACACTCTTGTGACTTTTTGTTTAGTCTTTAGCACATTTACAAAAATTCTGTATATTTCCTATAAAATAAAAAAACAATTAAAAAATGTAGAATTAGTAAATTATAAAATAGTTTACAAAAATCGTCATCAAATTACAAAGTACAGCAATTTAAACGCTCTAAACCTGAAAGATTTACAGATACAAAGTTCAAAAACCTTAAAAATTTAACAGGAATCAGTCAGATCTAACAACAAAACAGTTCTGGTAACTTTAGAAAACAAACTAAAATCGAACAGATTTAGAAAGCAGAAAATTAAAAACAACGAGTTTGAGAAAAAATGGTTTCTAGTCCTAGGAAGAAAAAAACAAGACCAAATTACATATTTGAAGTTGTTCAGACATGAATTGTAAACGTGCTATTTTAATTTTCTCAGGCCCAGCAAAATGTGGTGGAATATTTCATTTTTTACTGTTTTTTATTCTCTAACTTACGATAAACATAGTTTTGTGCGCTCTAAATTATCTAAAAAAATAAGTTTGGAATTTGCACAGTTCACCTGGTATCACAAAATAAAGAGCTCTCACCTTTTAAAATTTATTATAAAATTAACCTTATTACACACTATTCAGGTACACACGAACTTCGTATCAAGCTTTGTACTTAACTTAACCTAAGTAATAGTAATTTATCTAATCTTAAGATGTATAATGTAGAATAATACCCATGAATATGAATTAAATTAAAAAAGGAATCCCGATGACCTTCTTTCTACCTGAGAAAATACCAATCAAGAGTTGATTGGATGTTCTTTTCAAAGGTAAGTGAGAAATACTGTACTTTTGCTTTTTTTCAATCGACAAATCTAGAATCATCTAATCAACAAACAATAAAACGAACACCTGTTGAAGTAAAATAAATTTAGTGAGATATGAAAATCGGAAAGTACAGTACGAGATAAGCGAATTTGAGTCAGTGCATTAAAAATTTTACACAAATAGATACACACACACTTTGCATATTTTCTATAGGTTGACTATTAGATATACAGGAAGGAGTTGAAGATAATAATATGCAAAGTCGACTTAATATTCACATTAGGTAGTTAAAAGGATGTGACATACGAACTGCTTGCATGCAAAATATCGAAATTACACACTATCGAAGAGCACCGTTCGAGTCGAGCAAAACTCGTGGAATAAATAAAGAATTTCTATGTTTTTTGCATGCGTTGATCGACTTAGAAGACAGTCATTTCTAGCTTAACACAAATTTCCATCACATTTAGACCGGCGTATCACTGATGAAAATGTACTGGTCGATTGTAAGTAAACTTCTAACGGAATTATTTGTGATCTTCTTCAAGGGGGGTCCGAACCTCTTGGCGAGAGGAGTCTCTTGTAAATCAATGATTCTTGGCAGATTATTACCAAACATTGACTCACTTAAACGATAAACACCTGTGTTTGCTAAAGACAAATACTGCAATTTACTCAAAGACTTGAAGCTGTTCTGAGCTATCATGTACAGAATGTTACCGTCCAACATCAAATTCTTCAAATTTGGGACACCCATGAAACTCAGCTCGTAGATTTGTTCGATTCGATTTTGAGACAATATCAGCGTGTCCAGAGTCTGCGACACTAAAAATACACGTAGCCGATTCAAAGTTATCTTGTTTCTGGAGAGATCGAGTTTCTCGAGCTTGGAGTTGTGCCGAAATGTGTATGGATCCATCGAGGTGATGTTGTTGTCGGAAAGAACCACGGTGGTCAACTGTTTGAGTCCTCGGAAGGCCGAGACGTGAATCGTGGTAATCTTGTTTTGATAGAGTTCGATCTCGGTTAACGATTTGTAGCTGTTGTTGGAGAAAACTAAGTCTGGGAGTGAAGATATGTGGTTGTAAGCGAGATTTAACACTCTTATGTTGGCTGCTCCTGGAGGGATTTCTTCGATACCTTGGCCCATTGTTCGGATGTGGTCTGAAATTGTGGTCGTTTCATTGGAGGGGGCCGGAGATTCGGTAGGATACAGAGATACTCTGAAAAAAACGTTCATTTAGTAAGAAAATTTACACCGAGTTATACAAGACGACATAGTTATCAAAATAATTACTTTTATGATAATCGATAATCACATATGTTAATACGTTTGCTCAGCTGGAGTTTTACGTACTTCGCATTTATTTACAAACTTTGTAACCATATCGACTACACAATTAAATCCCATATTAAGACACTATTTCTAAAAGTGGTCCACATCATCGAAAATTCGCCGTCAGCTGCATTTCTTCGATTTAAAAACGCTATAACAAGCCGCAAATTAACACTAGCATAAAATCACGGCATGTTACGATAGCCAGGCCATTTATAGACATACTTTATAAGTTTTCCAAATGGAGGTAGACCACGCGATTAATTGTGGTTGTGTGATTAATTAAATCATGTCAGGAATGATAAATATTTTATTTTTAGGTCACAAAGAATAGAAAAAAAATGTTTGATTGCATGTGCGAATGAAACGGCAAGAAAATGGTTGCAGTTTTGATCGTAAAAATTGGAATAAGATATTTTTTCTGTTGAAATACAGCGGGCATGGAAATTTTGCAGTTTTTTGTATTAAAATTATTTATTAAGTTTTAATTTTTCTACTGTTTGTGTGCGTTGTTGTTTAACATTTTGACCAACTTCTAGATGAAAAAAATTAACACGAAATAGTCACGGCAGGTACGAACATTTGATTTTAGTAGAAATTTATTAAAAATTTTCTCTTATGACTTTTCAGAAATTCAAGCCATTTTTTTATTACTAATCCAAATGTACATAAATAATTTATATTTAATTTTTTCGCTGTTGTTTGTGTGGTCTTTTTGCCATTTTTGTCGTTCAACATTTTGACCAACTTCTAGAAAAAAATCTGCTTTTGTGAAAGTTGCGATTTGATTTATTAGCAAAATTTAATTTTTTTTTGTTTCGGCGTAGTAGTTGCAATGAAGAATTTTGGAATTTTTGTTAAAAAAAAATTAAGCTAAATTATAAAAATAAAAATTAAAAACGTCCAAAATTTCTGTTAGAACAAGATTAAGAAACGTGGTCTATTCCTTGAGGAGATAATATCTTGGCAATTTTTTGTTAATCTGACAATTTTTAACTTGGAGGAAAATTCTTGTAATTTTGTAAATTTTTTCGGTTGGATTTCATATAAAAAAAAAGTTAAAAA
The DNA here is from genome assembly GCA_030157275.1 of Cynaeus angustus. NCBI lineage: Eukaryota > Metazoa > Arthropoda > Insecta > Coleoptera > Tenebrionidae > Cynaeus > Cynaeus angustus. Next base: position 27,217,872 of record CM058059.1, read on the forward strand.
TGTGGATGGTCAGTTTTATTTATTCTGTCAAGTTAGCTTAGTTTTAACCTAAACTAACAGTTTACAGTTTTAAATAAATAAAACGTATTAGAATGACGAAACAGGATCAAAGATAATTATTTCAAAAAAAAAAACAATATTTTATTACTAAGAACCACATTCCAAATTAAGAATAAAATTTAATTAAAAATGTCAGGAACAAAAATTTTAAAATTTCCGAGTAATTTGAGTCCAAAAAATATCACACGCTAACTTTTATTTTTTTATTGACGAAAAATTAATTTTTAATCATTCGTAAAATAGAAAGCCGGATATTTTAGATTCTTCATAGTCTAAAAATATTTATTTTAAAGATTCTAAGAATTTTAAGTGATTTTGATTACAAATTTCCATTTTTTTGAATGAATTGTATTCACTTCCAAAATTATAAAAGTTTTATGGTTCTTAATTTGAAAGACGCAAAACTCGAATTTTGAATATTGCAAGATTTAAAAACTAAAAGTGTAAATTAGAGCTTGGATCTTGTTTTATAAGACTGAAGGCTCTACAAGTAGAAGTAAAATTTCCAAACACCATAAAAATGAAGCTCTTATAATTTATTTTTTGTTGTTTGTGTGTTTTTCTTTATTCTATATTTTGCTTGATATTTAGCATTCTGACCAACTTCTAGAAATAAAATTACTGTCTACAGCAAACTTGTAAAATGAAATATTTTTCTTTATAGAAATAAAGCAGACAAGAACATTTTACTTTTAGTAAAAATTTAGATCTTTTTCTTGTCTAGAATTGTATCTATTTTCAAACTTTCAAATTTTTGAGACACTTAATTTAAAAGTTTTAAAAATTTTTAATTTCTTTGTGTTATACATATGAAAACTCAAAATTTGGAAAATTCTAAATATCTAAAAGATCATAGAATTTAATGTTTTAAGCATTCAAAAAATTTGTGAATTTTTTCCTTTATATTTCAAATTATGCGGTTTTGAGGTGCACAACAAAATTTGAGTCTATAAACTTTTCCAGTCTTCTAAACCAAATATTGTTGAAGCAAAAAGCAGATCTTCACCATGTTTGCGAAAAAAAGACTTTGGTAAATAATTTTGATTAATTTTTTAAATATTTTTGTGTTAATTTCGAAAAATGCGTATGTGAATCAAATAAGAAATCACAGAGTTTTTTAAAAATTTTGTTACAAAGTATTTGAACCTACATTTTTATTCGTCGTTCCAATTAGACATACAATTGAACACTAACTTTAGTCTTCAATGACCATATCTTATCTTCCATTTTGATCCAATTTTTAATGAGTTCTTCACTTTAGCACATGGTCAAAATATTTATATTATTACATAAATGAAGGTTAAAATCAGCAAATTTTTGTAAGCATGTTTTTTCGGCCTTTGAATACATCTCATCGATCTTATCTAAATTTCAAATTTCAGAAATAAATTCTATTTTACCGTTTCAGTCTTCCTCGGTCAACACTTTTTATTTATGTATTCTTCTATATGCAGATTTCAGCTGCTTAATATTCGTTTATGAATGAAGTACGTCGAAATAGATCACCTTTGGTGGTTTCACAATGGAGACGACCTACTAACTGACTTATTCCCGTAATTATAAAAAAATAGCAAGGTGTATGCAAAAATCTGTTTCAATATGTGAAAAACGAATTCGAAAATAGGTACCAATTTGATGTATACAAATCCACCAACTCGTACCAACCTAACACACGCTGCCAGTAATGTCGGTTCTTTTTCCAAAGTGGTAAGAATGTGCCGCAATACGCAAAATGTAGTAAAAAACGCGTTTTCCGTATCAAAAATGAGAAAATGAGCTACTTACTTTTGCCACAGTACTGCAAAAATCACTAAATTTAAAACACAACCCATTCTGTGCGGCAAACTTTAACACTTGTTGAAAAGCATGTACTCCAAATGTCTTCCTTTAACATTAATAATTTATCATTGATTACGTCACCCGATCAGCGCCAAATTCAAATGATTTTATACAATGTGTATTTTCTTATCATGTTACTGGTCATCCGTCCACTTGATTCTGGCACTAAGTTACGCGAATTTCACGTATGTTCTCGTTAATTACAGTTGTGTTCAATGGAATTGGATCCAAGAGAAGTGCATTCGCCACTGGAGATATTTATTACTTTGAATTTAGATGGGGTTATCTCGAAATTTATCACTTTTATAACATTTCAACTATCGCTCACAATTTGATCGTCACTTATACTAATGCCTTTATGCAAAAAGAATATCTTTTATTTACAAGAGGCACGCTGTAATCTGACTGACCTGTCTGTTTTGATCATTATTTTTAACGTTGGAACTGATAATTTCGGATGGAAATAAACAAGACCTAAGATTTCCTAATATAGTTAAGGTAGTAAGATGGAGCGACCAGGTTACTGCTGGTTTCCGTTCTGTAAGAAAATCTGGGGATTTTTTTTACTAGGGACCCGTATATTAGTTGATGAAGTAAGCATTTGTTGGTATTTTACGACATCAGCAGCACACCCGGACTATGCAGATGGGACAGCTTAGCAATGGGTCTTTTCATTGAACACTTGTGTTCTGCAGCTGTATATTCTTATGGTCTATTTCTATTTCATGCCGCCCGGTGTAGCCAAGCCGTGAGATCGTTGCAGGAACCCTAAACTTCCCTTCGCTTATCCTTTTATGCACTAATTAATGCGGCCATCGACTTGGATTTAATTTCTAGTACTATACTGAATTTATCTGGTGCGCATTTTAACGTAATTTCAGAATCAAAAATTATACTTTGTATGACCTTATTTATAACTCTGACCTTGGACACATTGAGTTATCAATGAGAATGTTTTATATACATATATTATTGCAAAATTTTAAAGACATTACGAGCGAGGAGAATCCAGATCGTGGCATTAATGGAAACATTTTTCTTCAAAGTCTAGACCTCATTTTTCGGGTCTCATAGTTTTATACTTTTGTAATTTGAAAAGTTTTGCTCTAGAAATCTTGATAGATGTACTTGCTCAAATTCAAGCAGCTTTAGTTATTCTCGTTCAAAATATCCAATTCATTCTTTGATCTTAAAAATAAAAATGACTTAAGGTTTTTTTGTGGTTTTCCTATAGAATTTCCAAAAGTTCAATAGTTTTTATTATAAATTTAACTTTCCAAAGATGCAATTGATTTTTTTATTACAAAATTTAAATTTATATAATTTGCATTTAATTTTTGTTGTCTGTTCCTCGTCCACACTTTGACCAACTTCTAGAATTTTTTTTAACAATGTACATTTTGCTCATAAGATTCGAACAAAGTCCATAAAAATTCGAGAAAAATTAGAATTTTAAAAATTTCAAGACTAGATTCGGGTTTTGCAGGAAAATTGATAACTTCAGCAAATTTCAGAAGTCTAGAAAAATTTTGACTTCGAGAGCCACTTAATCATTTTCAAAAAATCGTAACTTTTAAGCGATAAGTGCTAGCGTTATGCGATTAAATTTATTAGATTCTGGAGTCCTTTTTCTATAAAAAAAACAGGTCTGGAAAACTATCATGCAAAATTTTACAGACTAATGAATAGGTTGATGTACTTATAGCTTAAAAGATTCGAATAAAATCATTAAAAAATTCAAAAAAAAAAATTCAAAAATTTCTTTCGTAAATTTCAAGGCTAGATTTGGATTTTGAACAATATTGATATCTTGAACAAATTTCATAAGTCTACGGGCAAAATCTACAATATTAAGAAATTTTGGTTTCAAGAGATTCTTCGAGAGCCACTTAGTTATTTTCAAAAATCGAAACTTCTAAACGTTAAGTGCCAGCGTTATGCGGTTAAATTTATTCAATTCTGCAGACCTTTTTTTACAAAAAGAAAAAAATTCAGGCTTGCAAAACTATCTTGTAAGATTTTACAGACCAATGAAGAGGTCAAGTACTTTTTGCTCAAAAGATCCGAATAAAATCAGTAAAAGATTTGGAAAAAAAAATGTAGAATTTTTTTTCATTAATTTCCAGGCTAGATTTAGATTTTGGAAGCCAAAATTGATAACTTGAGTAAATTTCACAAGTCTAGGTTCAAAATCAACAATATTAAAAAATTCTGGGTTCAAGAAATTCTTCGAGAGCCACTTAGCTATTTTTAAAAATCATAACTTCTAAACGCTAAGTGCCAGCGTTATGCGGTTAAAATTAATCAATTCTCCAGACTTTTTTTCTGTACAATGAAAATTTTTCTGGCCTAGAAAACTATCGTGTAAAATTTTACAGACCAATGAATAGGTCGATGTCCTTTTTGCTCAAAAATTTGAATAAAATCAGTAAAAAATTCGAAAAAAATGTAGAATTTTTTTTTCATAAATTTCAAGGCTAGAGTTTGATTTTGAGTCCAACATTGATAATTTGACCAAGTTTCACTAGTCTAGATGCAAAATCAACGATATTGAAAAATTTTAGCTTCAAGAGATTTTTCGATAGTCACTTAGTCATTTTCAAAAAATCGCAACTTCTAAACGCTAAGTGCCAGCATTATGCGGTTAAATTTATTCGGTTCTACAGACCTTTTTCTACAAAAATAAATATGCCCATTTTAATTTAATTATTTTACTCACTTAGTTTTTTCATTTGTTACTGACACAAAAGATTAGTAACATTTTGACTAACTTCTATAAAAACCTTGTCATAAAATTTTCTTATCAAAAACCCGCACAAAATAATTTTGACGTCTCCAGCAGCGTCATGAGCAAAATCTTCGGGATAAAGTTTAATTTTTAAATTCGAATATTTACAATTGATAACAATAATCATACTCAATAATTTGCATCATTAATGTATTTACCACTACATGTAATAATTTGTTTTGTTCATGAGAACGATAATAACTATTTGTAGATAGATTTAAATAGACATTTATGTCCATTTTTTCCACTTTAACACTGTTTCACATTTATGTGTTTATGTTGTTTGTGTTCCCCGTAAACTGTATCATTGTTGATGTAGACGTATTTATTTTTTAGTCGAGTGATAAAAATATGTAATTATTTGTTTTATTGAGGTAGATATCGGTAAAATAAAATACAAATTTCCTTATTTACCACTCAAAGACTTGATAAAGTCACAAAAAGCATCACGGGCGGATGCGCCCCCAAAAATATGAATGGGCGTACGTTTTGGCGAACGTTGCGTTTCATTAACTGCTGTAATCCTCTGATCCGAGGGGCGGATACTCCAAAGCGGCTTTGTTAAAACGCTGACAGAACTAAAGTTTAATGAACGCCGCCACGTGACACCTTCGTACACTTCCACAATGATATCGGAATTAAATCTCCCATTAAACGCCGAGCAAGCTTTAATAAATCATTCTTCAGATTTGTGGTCATCTTCAGACTTAATTTTAGAGAGAAATTGGCAATTTCTCTATGAATTAGGCCGATTGTAATAGGACAGCCACTTGACAGGAAACTACCAATTAGAAGGACCTTAATTATGTAGTGCTGGGTGCATCAAATCAGTTCATTCAGGGTCGTCTCTCGAACAAAGTTGAATCATGGAACTTAACTGGGCCACCATGCAGCTGTTTAACGTTTGTGTCACATGGGTGGTTTGGCAGAATTTTAACAGATTGTTAACACAAAATACGTTATTATGGGAATTTGTCGCATGTGGTGGAGTTTGGAGGATTTTTTTCGTCTTTCGACACCCTGAAGGCCTCCGAAAGTTATTGGTGGACAATTTAGAAAGAGTTAGGAACTTTTATAGAAAGGATTTGAAATAAAAAAATGGAACAATGCTATATTTTGTATTCTGTTTTTTTGAGGAACTTCTAGAAAAAAATCATGTTATATTGTGCAATCTAAATTTCTTGTATTTTTTTTTGTAGGCAAAAAATTTTTGGTGGTTTTTAACAGAAATTTACTAAAAAAATTTTTTTATGGCTCCATTTTAGGCATTTCAGAAGCATGTGAGCACCGTAAGGGTGAATTTAGGGAAAACAACTCTAAGAAGGAAACCCCCAAAGATCACAGGAAGATGACGGAAGTCGTCGGAAGTCGACAGATTACGAATTCAAATTTACATTTTTTTTCCTTCTTTTACACTTTTTACTGTTCATTTTTTTTATTAAACTTAAATTTTATATTTTATAAAATTTAAAAAGTATGAAGAATCTAAAAACGCCACAAAGCATAGCGAAATTTGAAGATTATAAAGAATAAGTTTATCTATTTAAAAAATCTAAGGTATCTAATTAAATATCCAAAAAATTAAATATCCGAAATGAAATAAAATTGTTTAAAGATTGTTTAGGATCTGATCTGTAAAAAATACAAAAAAAATCCTAGAATATCTAAAGAATATAAGAAATACTAAAAATCTTAAATTTCTCAAAAATCTAGAAAGTAAAAAATATATAGAATTTAAAAAATGCAAAATTGAATTCGCTTTACTGAGCTTTTTATGCAATAACTTTAAATAAAAAAATATTTTAAATGTAACGTATATTAAAAATCTAAAACGTCTCAATGGTCTAAAAAACAATTAGACAAATGTAAAAATGTAAAAAAAAGTATAGAAAATTTTAAAAATCTACAAAGCATGGAGAATGAAATATAAAGATTATAAAGGATAGAACAAATCCTAAAAATACTTAAAATATTAAATCTATATAAAGTTTCTAAAATACGAAATATCTAGAAACTGAAAGATTTTGTAAGATTAAAAATACTAAATTTGACGGATCTAAAGTAACCAAAGCTCACATATAATTTAAGAAAACTAAAGAGTGTAAAAAATATTTAAAAAATTGGAACAAATACAACTATTAAAATATAAAACATTTAAATTCTACGGAATATATAATTTGGAAATATATATATGCATATATATATAATTTATTTAACTTAAAATTTCTAGTTAAGAATTATTATTATTAAAAAAAAGGAATTATATTAGGAATTCATCTGAAATGTCTAAAAAACCACAATTTTAAGAACATTTGAAGAAAATTAGAAAATGGAGAATCTAAAAATTACAGAAAGCGTAGAGAAAAATTGCGGAATTCAAAGATTACAACGAATAGAACAAACCAAAACACTAAATGTATTCAAAAGAAAACCAAAAATTCAAATGGCTTAAAAATATCAAAAGAATCTAAAGATATCTAAATATCTAGAAAACTAGAAATTGAAAGATTTTGTAAGATTAAAAATTTGGTAAGAGAATAAAATCTAAAATTTCAAGAAATCTGAAAAAAATTCGAAACTAAGCTTAAATTTTTTTTTTTAATTTGAAAAACCTCAAAAGACCAAAGCTTACATATTTTATTTATTATTAATTATTATTATTTTTATTTATTAAATCATAAAATTTAAAACATAAAATTTTATAATGTGAATATTTTTTGTTCAAACTACAATTTTACTTCAGATTTTTTTTTGTGAGTGTTAGTAAAATCCAAATCACAGACGCTTTTAATAAAATAGGATCTCAGATGCCCATTTTCAGGACTTAAATCTTAAATGTTTATAAATTTTAGGATTTTAGACGCTGATCTTTCAAATTCTAGTTTTTTAGATTCTATAATTAGGCAAATATTTTTCTATAAAAACGTAACATTTCCATATAGACAAATATAACTACAAAATTTGAAAATAAATTTGAAATCAGTACTAAAAAAGTCATCTAGAGATTTACAAAAATATAAAAAATGCAGCGAGCAGTCTAAAATATTTAGAGATCATAGAAAATTTATAGAATGCGCATTAAGATATGTGAAGAATACAAAAAAAACCTAGAATATCCAAACAACAAAAATATTTTAAAAAAATATTTGAAATATGTATTTCAAAAATCTAGAAAGTACTAAATTTATGTAAATTTTAGAAAATTTAGAAAATATGAAGTATCTAAAAAAATCTACAAATCATTGAGAAAATCTGTAAAATTTAAAGATTACGACGAATAGAACAAATCCGAAGCATCCAAAAGAAAAAGAATGAAATCTAAAGATTTTAAAATCCGAAATATCTAGAAATCTACAACCTGAAAGGTAGAATATGAGCGTTTTCGTGTAATCTTCATTAACAAGTTTCGTATAATGTGCAAAACCTTCAATCCCTCTAACCTATCTCTATCAAATCCCACCCCATTTGTGCATGATTTGGTAATGGGGGCTGTACGCGTGTGAACGTAACTCGCGTGTGGTTCACAACGTGTACACGTGCGAGCTCGTGCCACGGATTTGCTACTGTTTCTGTTCATTTTTGCAGCTGCACACTGTACACAAAAGCTCAAAAATAAATCTTACGAGTACTTGTCTAATTAACCTCTTAATGACATCCGACACATAAGTGCGGAAAATAGCTCGTTTCGCTTCTGGAACTGTATTGAACAAGCATATCATCAAAATTTTCATTGCCGTCATTGCAATTACGTGTTTCTAATTGATCTTTGTTCTTGTAAATAGCCGCAAGGTTTTTTATGTTGGTTGAGTGTGATGGGAAAACCATAAAAATATATTTAGACACGGCGGCGGTGTAATGATTAACATATGGTCAGCAGGTGGAAAACGTAACCGCGTAGAGAAATAGGAGAGAATTTGGCAATCCTGGAGGATGATTACGGGGAATTTGAAGATAACAGTGAGCCGCGTTGTTTTATTTTATTTACACACGTCACGACCGGTTGAGATTTTTTGCCCTGTATATCTTATCAATTACATATTTAATTTAATTAGTTAATTTGCAAGGCAATGACTGTAATGGATACGTCAGAACTTGTCGAGCCTTTTATGCATAGCCTAAAGCAGCTTTCAGCGAATTCTCGGGAACATTCACCTGTTAAAATCTCGTGGGAACAACCATCGGAGGTTGAAACACCTGTACTTTCAATCTGTTGTTGCTGGACTAAAATGTGCCATAGCAAACCACCCAGTATTATGTTCCCACAAAAAAATCTACAAAAAAAAATATTGAAACCGCTCGCAATTTCAGAAGATCCTAAATTGTGGCCGAAAAGCGGAATTAAGTACATCAGATTCTTGTGATCCATTTTTGGGTCACTTCCTTCAGCATTTATTTTTCCAAAACCAGTCTTCCCATCAGTTTGAGAATTCCTTCCCATGACAAGCAGGTGCTCCGTACAAATTCGTTACTTCTTTATCGTCCCCACTTTGTCTTTGCTCGAAATGTCGTCACGCTGAATTTAAACAATTAGAAATCCACGCACAATCTTCTACAATCTCAGGAAGCATGGTCGGCGAGCAGTCTCTTCACCAGCTGCTTCAAGAACTGCAGAGCACAGTTCCGGATCCCGGACGAGCACCTGTGCTTCTTCCGCTATTTCAGGTGTATTCTTTAAGCGGTCTCTTGAGAAAATCGTAACCGTTTCAGACGTACGTTAATTGGGTTATTGTTTAGAAGGAACAAAGGGCACTTTTACTTTGATTCGTTCCTGTTTATAAATAGACTTTCTCATCGCGATAATTGCGATAATTAAATTATTTAATAACTACAATCGTCTTATTTAATATCATGATTTATTTAAAAATAGAATCTGAAGGCTGATAACAAATTACTGCTGCCTTTTTTTTCCTGTTTATAGTAACAGACATTTTTATTAATTTGGTATTTGATAGGAGATGAGCGACCAATTAGTCGCAAGACAGATGCATGCTCGTTTCAATTTGCAGAAATGTAATAAACAACTTAGCAGACTTTTACGTAAGAAATGAACGATAGCTTTTAATTTCAGGTTCACGTACATTTAACATTAATTTTAGTTAGGTTTTTGAAAAAAAAACAAGTTCATGACAAAGTTCGCGGTTGAGTTATGGTCCTAGTTAAAACGGAAATCATGTCCCATGTAAACATGGAACATACAGTTGGTCCTGAATAATGATGGTTTATAAAAAGTCGTACTGGCTCTAGGAGAGCAATAAATAACACGGTGAGAATTTTTTTGCTTTGGACGAAATAAGGAACCATAATTTCGTCCGCTAATTTGTGCACTTAAATGTGAAATAGACTTCATTAATATTCAGTTTTTACGGTGTCTGATTCTTGGTAAAATTTGCCGTTAGACTCGAAAAGTTTTGATTTTTGTTCTAGATTATTAAAACATTCGAAAAACTTAAGCAATCTAAAAAGCTCCAAGTAAATGTCGAAAATCTGACGAAACTAGGAAACAACCAAAAATGGTAATTTAAAAATCTAAGAATTTGTTGAATCTTAAAAATTTAAAAATTTAAAGAATCTACACGATCTCTGAAACTAAAGCAATCGAAAATTACCTAAAATACGAAAAACCCTCGAAGTTTGAAGGATCTAAAGAGACAGGAGCACTCAAAGAATCCGACGAATCTAAAGAATAAAAAATATCTAAGTCTTAAAATCTAAAATATTTAAATTCTGCAGAATATGTGTACACAAAAAACAACTACATATACTAAAAAAATAAAATATTTGGAGGTAGAAAATCTACAGGATCTGATCTGTGAAGAATACTAAAAAATCCTATGCTATCTAAAGAAATACCCGAAAAATCTAGAAAATATAAGTGGAATTTAAAAAATGGAAAATTAAATTTACATTTGAATTCAAAATTATGTATAGAACTTTAGCGTTTTAATCCGATAAATGCAAAGTGTACTAAAAATCCAAAACGTCTGAGTGGTCTAAAAAACATACTGAAAATTTTTAAAAAAGAAGTAAAAAAAAAGTACCGAGACTCTAAAATATTCACAAATCATTGAGAAAATCGACGAAATTTAAAGATTACAACGAATAGAACAAATCCGAAATATTAAATGCATCTAAAAAAAATATATCTAAAAAATTGAAAGGTTCTAAAATACGAAATATTTGGAAAGTTTTTAGTAACTGAGTAAAGTCTAAAGGTCCAAGAATTGTAAAAAACTCTAAAGAGAAGAATCTAAAGAATTTAGAGAGTCTAAAAAATATCTAAAAAATCGAAACAATTATGAACTATTAAAATATAAAGCATTTAAATTTTACAGATAATATAAGTGAAAATATCAAAGATATTAAAAAATAGAGGAAATTTAATAATTACAAAGAATAACAAAAACTAAAAAACTTTCCAAGAATTAGTTCAATTTAAAAAATCCAAACATTTATGAAATCTTAAAAATCTCTGAAACTGCAGAAATGGAAAATTTTCTAAAATACGGAAAATTCTGGAAGTTTAAAAGATCTAAAGAGACCAAAGCTGCTATAGTATTTACGGAATCTAAAAAATTTAGACATTAACATTCTAAATATTATAAAAATTACAAAGAAATTAAAAAGAAAAAAAATCAAAATAAAAAAAATAGAATTTTTTTATGAAACTTAAGATTTCCAGTTTAGAATTATAATTTAAAAAAAAAAACAAATAAACGGGAGTATATTAGAAATCCAAATTATCTGAAATGTCTAAAAAGCAACAATTTAAAAGTATTTGAAAAAAAAATAGAAAATGGAGGATCTAAAAATCCAGAAAGCATAGATTACAACGAAGAGAACAAACCAAAACAATAAATGTATCCAAAAGAAAACAAAAAATTAAAAAGGCTTAAAAATATCAAAAGGATCTAAAGATATCTAAATATGTAGAAACTGAAAGATTTTGTAAGATTGAAGATTGTGAGATTTTGGTAAGAGAATAAAATCTAAAAATAAAAAATTGGAAGAATCCACGAAATTAAGCAATCGAAAATTTTCTAAAAAACTATAAATTTTAAAAGTTTGAAGAATCTCAAAAGACCAAAGCCCACATAGAATTTAAAGAATCTGAAGAGTTAAAAAATTTATTAAAAGCGTCTCTTATTTGAATTTTACTAACTCACAAAAAAAAAACATTCTGAAGTAAAATTGTAATTTGAACAGGATCTCAGATCTAGTATCTTATATTCTATAATTCTATAATTAGATAAATATTTTTCTGTAAAAACTTAACATTTCCACATAATATAATAACAAAATCTAAAAATAAATTTGAAATGAGCACTAAAAATAGATCAAAAAGCACAAATTTGTTGTAAACAAGCGTAATAGATGGTATGATGGTAACATTTTAAAGATAATGACCATAACATATGAAGTGGAAAAACATTCAACTACTTAGTGCAAATCATAGAAAAAAAAAAGTGAATAGTTTTATCGCTCGCGATGTTAATATTGAACGAATATTAAAAAAATAGTATCCCAGAAAATCAATTAAAAATAATAGATATTAACGCAAAAAGTAACATTCGGGCACCATACGCGGCATATTGCAGTAAATGGTATGAATTGTGTTATCTCAATCACAGACAGTTGCGGGCCGGCTGTTGTATCTGTCGTTGTCGATTGTCGGCAATCTGTCCGAATATCATCCATATGGCACAAACTTGTTCGGCAATTGGGATTTTTACCATCGTAAAAACGTGTTTCCTTCTCCAACAAACCGAATGTCGCCTTGAAAGGTCATAAATAAAATTTGACTGACATTTTACTGCAATAAAAGCGATGTCGTCGAAAATCTGGAGAGCACTTTATTCGCACCGCCCTCAAAACATGCCAAAACAGTCGATGGCATCATTAATTTGTAATTATTTTTTGCGGACAGTTCGTTGCGGCCGACGTCGGTTACGGCAAGCTGCGAGCGAAATTCAAATCATAAATAAATTAAACGAACAATTAGAAGACACAATGGGCGAGAGTGCATATGCAGTACCAAGGCATATGTGCAAACATGTGCGTGGTCTTATGGGAAATCACCTGGCAAGGGTGTCGAACAGCCCCGCTATGGGAATGGAAGTAGAAGCGGGAAACCCCGGCACAAGTCCCCGCTAAAGTTAAAACCAATACCTATTAAAAGCTGGCATCTGACTTGTCGTTAGCGGAACTGTACACATGCTTGCGACATATGCAAGACTAAAGCCGGGGTAATTTCGACAGATGATCACTACAGTCGAAATTGTGGACAAAAGGCTATGAAAAACTGGCATGAACGGTTTTTGATCCGTGTGATTTATTGATTGGCTAACGAAATTCAATACACTCCCATTACTCGGGATTTAGTTAATAACTACGTTAGTAAGTTTTTCTTTCAATTTGTTGTGTTTTTTTTCAATTTGTGTATGCAAAAAAAAAAGAATTTTATTGGTATTTAACAGCTAAAAAAAAATTTCAAAATTTGTCAACAATTTGGGAAGAACGGCTTTACTTAACTGAAAGATTGATAATAAATAAATAAGATTATTTATGGTCTGATTTGTAAAGAATACAAGAAAACAAGGAATATAAAAATACAAAAAAAAAATTGTTTCAAAAATCTGATAACTGTGAAACATATTTAGTAGCTAAAACGTCTGAAAAGTCTAAAAAACAACAATATGAAAAATGTAATTTTGGATGAAAAAAAATCCACAAAGCATGAAGAAAATTGTAAAGAATGGAACAAATCGAAAGCATTTAATCTGAAGAACCACCACAATTAAAGCAATCAAAAATTTTCTAAAAAACGAAAAATACTAGAAGTTCGAAGGATCTAAAGTGACCGAAGCTGCCATATAATTTAAGGAATCTAAAGAGTGTAAAGAAATTCTAAAAAATTGTAACAATTAGGAACTATTAAAACGGAAAACATCTAAATTCTGTAGATAATATAGCCAAAGAAAATTTAAAAATTACAAAAAAAAAAACAAAAAAAAGTCGGCAACTGCCCAAGAGTTCTTTGGATCTAAAAAATCTAAAAATTTACGGGATCAAAAGAATCGAAAGTATTATTGACTATTAAAATATAAATTATCTAAATACTACAGAATATGTTTGAAATTGTCAAAAATTTTAAAAAATAGAAAAAAAATCTAAAGAAAGAGTATCTAGAAAGTTTAAATAAATTAATAAATTTAGAGATTTACGAAAATATGAAGAATAGAGAATATTTATACAATTTTTAGCTTCCAAAGTATCTAAGTAAGAATTCAAAAATCCAAATGTTTTAAAATGCACAATCTAAAATATTTAGAGATTATAAAAAAAATCTATAGGAGTCGCAGTGAGATCTGTGAAAAATACAAAAAAATTATGTAGATTTTAGAAAATATGAAGAATCTAAAAAATCTACAAAGCATAGAAAAAATATAGAGAAGTATTAAATGCATCAAAAAAAAAACCTCTAAAATATCAAAAAAAAAGTTTCTAAAATGTGAAATATCTAGAAATCTAGAAACTAAATAATTTTGTAAGATTAAAAATGGTAAGTTTCTAGTAATAGAGTAAAATCTAAAAATTCAAGAAATCTAAAGAACCCTCGAAACTAAAGCAATCAAAAATTTGCTAAAATCTGAAAAATGCTAGAAATGTAAATGATCTAAAGAAAAAATAGATTTCTTTTTTTATTAAACTTAAGTTTTTTAGTTAGGAATTAAAATTTTAAATAAAAACCCAATAAACAAATAAATGGGAATTTTATTAAGAATTCAAATCGTCGGAAATGTGTAAGAAAACAACAATTTTAAAAACATTTGGAAAAAATAAGGAAATGGAGAATCTAAAAATTCCAGAAAGCATAGAGAAAATCTGCGAAATTCAAAGATTACAACGAATAGAACAATCCAAAACAATAAATGTATCCAAAAGAAAAAAACTTTAAAATATCAAAAGATTCTAAAGATATCTAAATTTCTAGAAACTGAAAGATTTTGTAAGATTGAAGATTATGGGATTTTACTAAAAGAATAAAATTTAAAAATTCAAAAAATTCAAAAAAAATACAAATTCTAAAAGTTTGAAGAATCTCAAAAGACCAAAGCTTACATAGAATTTAAAGAATCTGAAGAGTTAAAAATATCTAAAAAATTAAAAAAATGACTTATTAAAATATGAAACATCCAATTATTAATTAGATTATTTTTAATGTTATTAAAAGCGTCCCTTACTTGGATTTTACTAACACTTACAAAAAAAAAAATCTGAAGTAAAATTGTATAGTTTGAACAGGATCTAATTTAGAGTCTGGCGACATTTTTGTTGTTTCATAAATTGTATGTTGCTCTATTTTCGTTTATTATTGATCACATTGCTTTCGAATGATTACAATTATATTATTAATCTACATTAAAGCTTTTGACAATTATGTATAAAAATTTAAAAAGAATTTGGATTAAAATTTACTTTAATAAATCTGACCCTTAAAATCTTCAATTAATTTTCTCTGCGATATTTGCACTTGGATAAATTGTGCGCAATGAAAATCTCTCATTTCTACTGTAAAACCTTCCCATCTCGCGTTTTCTAAACTCAACACCACACTATAATTTACAACGTCGTCGTTGAAGTTTTTCCCAATAATATTTTCCGCTTAGCTCTTAAACAGGTGTTGAACAGTTGCAGGACATAAACTCAAGTCGAAACTAAGTATCCTATTTATACGTAGAAGTCCGATGCAATTGCAAATCGAAATTACAACGCTTAGGCGTCTGTTACCGCCAACCTTTAAAAACATCATTTCTATGTAAAACTACTTTATGGATCCGGTTATAATTTTTGAGTTAGTGCAGATTTAATTACGCTTTCTCTACGTCGCGAACCCATTCATTTCAATACTAATTAGAATTTGTGTTGACATATAATTAACCTATCATGAGTGTCCCGAAGGAACTAACTGTCGTTAATGATATGCGTGTCAACCGGCAATTAATTATGTAAAGAAATCTATTTTATTATTCAGATCAGGTTTGAATAAGCGACAAAAATGTCGGCGTAGTGTCAATAAAGGGTGTTGGTCGCTGACACGGTGACAATAATAATTAGGATAAGTGTTATGACGATCTGTTAAGAGCATTTTAGAGCGGATCGTCTAAATTGGAGTTGAAATCTACCTAATGAGGTGAGGTAGGAAGTATTTAATCTTTTGTAAGTTTTCGATTCTATATAAATTTCAAAATGCGATTCTCGGAAGTTTGTAATAAATTATTTTTTACGCATTACAAATATCAGTACGTATTTCATTGACCTTAACATGTGGCGTGAGATTGCATCGTATCAAATAAAAATCAATCATAACTATGCACCGATTTAAATTTAATCAAAGAAGGAAGTATGACATAGGCTGCACTATCATTACAAGTATGCAAAAAATGTTTAAGAATTATTGATTATAAAAATGAACATTCTTGACAAATTGTCTATTTTAATATTCATAACAGAATCAGCAAAAAACATGTTTATATCAATAAATATTACCTACGGTAATAGGATAGATAACAATAAAAATATGGAAAATTTTATTCGTTCCAAAAATTAAAATTGCTAAATATTGTTGCTTCTGCTCTACAATTTTCAAAAATAAAAATTATCATAGGAGCATTGGATTCTTTGTTTTTTTTTTGGATTTTTTAGATTCTTTAAGCTTTTTGGATTTTTATATTTTCTTGTTTTTTATAGATTTGTTGGGTTGTTGGATTCTTTGGATTTTTTGGTCTCTGTAAACATTTTGGGCTCTTTGGATTCTTTAGATTCTTTGATTTTTTTTTTTAATATTTGGTTTTTTCCATTCTTTGAATTCGTTAGTTTTTTTTGAATTCTTTGATTTCTTGGATTCTTTAGATTTTTAGGTTTTTGGATTTTTATATTTTCTTAGATTTTATAAAATTATAGGGTTCTTGGGTTCTATGGATTTATTGGTCTGTTTGGACTCTTTGGATTCTTTAAATTCTTTGGATTTTTTTATTTTTTGGATTTCTTGCATTTTTCGGATTCTTTAGATTTTTTGAATTCCTTGATTTTTTTTGATTTTTTTTGATTTTTTAGTTTTTTGGGTTTTTGGATTTTTATATTATATTGAATTTTATAGATTTATTGAGGTCTTGGGTTCTTTAAATTTTTTGGGCTTTTTGGATTTCCTTAAATTCCTTAAGCTTTTTGAATTCTTTCGTTTTTTTGGATACTTTGGATGCTTTAGATTTTTTTTCGGATTTTTATATTTTCTTGTATTTCATAGATTTATGGAGATATTGAATTCTTTGGATTTTTTGTACTTTTTGGGCTTTTTGGATTTTTTTAAATTTCTTGAGCTTTTTGAAGACTTGATTTTTTTGATACTTTGGACGCTTTAGATTCTTAATTTTTTTGGGTTTTAATATTTTCTTGGATTTTAAAAATTAATTGGGTTCTTGGATTTTTAAAATTTTTTGGTCTCTGGACATTTTGGGCTCTTCAGTCCTTTTAAATTCTTTGGATTTTTTGGAATTTTTCGTTTTTTTTTTTGATACTTTGGATGGTTTAGATTCTTTATTTTTTTGGATTTTTATATTTTTTTGGATTTTATAGATTTATTGGATTCTTTGAATTTTTTTGACTTTTTGAACTTTTTGGATTCTTTCGAGTTTTTCCATACTTTGGATTCTTTGAATATTTTAGTTTTTTTGAATTTTATATATTTTAGTCTTTTATAGGATTGTTGGGTTAAATGGATTCTTTGTATTTTTTAGATTTTTTAAATTCTCTAAATTTTTTGAATTTTTAAAATTTTTTGGATTCTATAATTTTTTTAGGTTTTTTACCTATTTTAAATACGAAAATAAGATTAAGAATAAGAATAAGATTATTTGGTTCCAGTTGTATATATTTTTTTTATTACTTAATTACTTAGAACTACAGCTTTGAATAAATTTGTAAAGTTTGATAGGTTTAATGCTTCATCAATAAAATCAATAGAATTTTACTAAATATTTTTTGTATCTTCATTACATCTCATTTTTTATATATTAATTCTTCATTCCCCAAAAAATTAATAGAATCCTAAAAGCACAAAAAATACATGGAAAAACCAAAAAAATTCAAAGATCCAAATTATTAGAAAAATCGGTCAACTTGAAAAGTCTAAAAAATTTAGAGAACTTCAAAAATAGAAAATCCATAGAAAATCAGACGATTCCAATCTAAAATATCGATCTTGTTGGCTGTAAAAAAACGATATTTGTTTGCGGGTCTTAAGACTTTTTCTGAAACTCTTAAGAACCTGGCTTTATCGAGAAAAACGAACTTTTGAACTTGAAATCAAGAGTCAATTTTACTACTAAAATGACCGCTCACTTTTCATAGATTTTTTCCGAAGATTCCAACTTTAAAGTACTGTTAATTTTTTTGTATCGTTGGTCAAGTCAGAGTGTGTATCATTTCCTCTTCTAACTAGCCATGTCTGCGTGCTATCTTCCTATTTATTAAAATCACCGTTTCCGCTCGACTTGTAGTCATAACAACATAAACCGGACGACTGCAAATGAAGAATACAATATGAGTCTAAACGCCTTAATTAAAATCGAAACCTGGCATTATAAAGTACAGGAGTTACGCACCGTCGAAACGGAACTGCGTCCCAGTGGCCGTGTCGACCACTACTCCACCATTCATAGATAGTCCAGACATTTATAATACGTTCATTCACGACCGGCCAGTTATCTGGAGATGCATCTATGTTCACTCGACCATTCCGACATCTACATCATGCATGTGTCAAATATCTGGACGAATCAAAAACACTCGTTCCAATCTAGATAACGAGGAGACGTCATTACCCCGATCGTCATAACTCATTATCATACTAACCGATAAAATAAAGATAATGAATGCTTCCTGAGACCAGATTCGTCGACTTTACTTATTAGTACAGGTTAATAAAAAAACTTTAGGTCATAACGCTTAGGAAATATGTGATGATGTCGCTTCGATAACCGAGGAACGACCGAATTGTGACACTTTCAAACACTAAAAACGTGTTGTTTTTGGCGGGAGTTATTCGAAAGTTCAAAGTATAGCTCCGTTCGACAATTACAACAATAGAAAACAGCTGTTGTATTAACATTTGTGGCGTGTCTGAAAAATAAGAGTGAGAAGGCCGAGCGAGATGGACGATGAGATAATTCTAAGACAGCATCAAGGTGTTCCTTTAGAGGTAAATTAAATTCGCCGTCGCCGATCTCTGGTGAGAGTGGAACTGTTGAGTGTTTCTCATAATTTTGATTTTTAACCACTTGAGACTACCTTTCCGCACTGGCATTATCAGTTCTTAAGTACGTGTTAATTTGTCGATGGGAAGAGTTAGCTATCAAAATGTTTGAAGAAGGTTTAATGCACACTTTTTAGGAGTTATTCGTGAAAAAACTGGTGATAATTGCGTTTCCCACGGACCGTGGTGCTGCGGGAAAAATACAGCTGATAAATGAAAAATTGCGGTTTCGAAGGAATTTCCTGCTCGAAAACTAATCTGCATTTTTTATACTAACATCATCGATAGTTATTTTATCTCGTCGCACTGTACAGATAATTCAAAAATTTAAAATGGCACTGAGTCGGGGGCGGCACTCAACTTGTTTTTTAAGTTATAATTAGATTTCTGCTGGTCTCCAATTTGTAAAACTTTAGATAATCACTCTCATTATCTGAAATCTTCCGTCTCCGACTCACGCATTGTTGCTAACGCGTACAAAACATCCTCAAGAATTCTGATATGCATAGTCACTTTGTCACTGTCTGCTGTGACGGCTTTAACTATTACCAATATGCTAAGTACTGTCTACTTCATTTGAATAATTGACAAAAATGTATGCACGTCTGTCAGAACGATGAATTTCAAATATTCGTTGCTAAAGTCAGCTTTGTAATGCTAATAATTGACCTGAAATTTTATTTTTGCGGAAGTAAGCCAATTTGATGATAATGCGAAAATTATCGCGTGAAATTCCTGCTTGAGTTCGAATAGTTTAGACGAAATCAAAGAAAAATACGCCAGACAAAGTTGAAGATTGAATTTTGGTGGGTATTTAACTTTGAGTTAATTAATTTAATTATTAATTATTATCAACGCTGTCAATTTAAACAATTTTCAAATTTCAGTTAGAAAATTGTGAAGAATAACAATTTTTGGAGATGTTTGGGGCGCCTTAAATATGAAAATTTAAAATAATTCCTTTTATGTGTAATTGAGCACAAATTAATTAATATATCAGAAATAATTTCCTCCTTAAATTTCATTGAATTTCCGAAGTTTCACGTTTAAAAAAAACATGTTGAATAATTTTATTCGTTCCAGAAATTAAAATTCCTAGAATTTGTAGCTTATGCTCTACAATTTTGCCAAAAATATTGACTGTCTCAAATTTAAATGCTGTGGCGTCGAAAATTATCAGAATAAGGGATTTTAAGAAAAAAATTGGTGATTTTTGGCTCAACTTTGAACTTGATGAAAATTTGAAAAAAAATCTTTTAGAAATAAATATACAATTTTCCGCAATTAATAAAAAATCCAAAGTAATAACTTTATCAAATTTTATGAATGGAGAATTAAAACTAACAAAACTTTAAGTATAAAAAAATCAAACATCCAAATTATTAAAAAAGTGAAAAAATTTGAAAAATTTTATTTGGTTCAGACATAAAAATTACCAAACTTCAAAAATTACCACAAAAGCATTGTAGATTCTTCACTGATTCTTTGGATTTTTTAGATTTTTTAAGTTTTTTAAATTTTATAGATTTTTTGGGTTAATTGGGTTCCTGAGATTCTCTAGATTTTTGAATTTTATGTTTTTTTTTGGATACTTTGAATTCTTTGGATTCTTTAGAATCTTTGGATTTTTTTTATTCCCTGGATTTTTTCCATCCTTGGGATTCTTAAGATTTTTTAGTTTTTTTGGATTATATTTTTTGTCTTTTATGCTACAGGCTATTTGGATTAAATGGGTTCTTTGGATTTTTTAGCATTCTTCAATTATCTTATTTTTTTTTTTGGATTTTTTAGATTTTTTTGGGTTAATTCGGTTCTTTTAATTATTTTGATTTTTTGGAATATTTGGATTCTTTGGTTTTTCTAGATTTTTTGGATTTTTTGGATTTTTTAGATTTTTTCTATTCTCTGAATTCTGTAGATATTTTAGTTTTTTTTGGATTTTTCCGTCTTTTATGTTTTTGGGGTTAATTGGGTTCTTTAAATTCTTTAGTTTTTCAATTCACTAAATTTTTTGAATTTTTTAGTTTTTTTGGATGTTTTGGATTGTTTAGATTTTTCGTTTTTATTTAATTCTTTAGATATTTAATTGTTTTTGGAACTTTTTTGTTTTTTTTGGGTCAAATGGGTTCTTCGGATTCTTTAGTTTTTTACTTCTTTGGATTTTTAGAATTTTTAGGATTCTTTAGATTTTTTAGGTTGTTTGAATTTCTATATTTTCTTGGATTTCTAGGTTCATTGGGTTAATTGGGTATTTGAATTCATTAGAGATTTTGGAATATTTGGATTCTTTAGATTCTTTGGATTTTTTGGATTTTTTGGATTCTTTAGATTTTTTAGTTTTTTTTTCTGAACTTATATTTTTTTCTCTTTTATAGGTTTTTTGATTTAAATAGGTTCTTTAGATTCTTAAATTTTTGAATTCTTTGAATTTTTTAAATTTTTTGGATTTTTTATTTTTTAGGGTTTTTGAATTTCTATATTTTCTTCGGTTTGGTAGGTTTGTTGGGTTAATTGCGTTCTTTGAATACTTTAGAATCTTTGAAATATTTAGATTTTTTGGTTTTTTTGAATTTTTCAGGTTTTTTGGATTCTTAAGATTTTTAGATTTTTTTGGATTCTTGAGAATGTTTGAATTCTTTCGATTCTTTGGAGTCTTTGTTTTTTTTTTGTATTCTTAGCATTCTCTGGATTTTTTGGATCCTTTCGATTCTTTTTTTAAGTTGATTAGGTTCATTGGATTTTTGAATTAGTTTGATTAGTTAGATTATTTGGATTCTTAGGATCATAGACATTCTTTAGATTCTAGATCATCGTAGTAATCATACATAATAATCAAGAGGAAGCTTAATTAAAGGAAGAAGTCAATTATCGACTATTTCCTAATACGCAAAGAAATCCTAAAGTAGTAGTGGACAAAATAAAAGTTTCAAACTTACTTAAATACAAACACAAACTAAATAGAAGCACAACAAAAGATAAATTACACGTGCTTGAGAAAAAAACTGGAAAACAGATAAAACCCGGCGAAACGGATGACCTGTAAAGTTCAGCCACAAAGGAGAACCGTGGAACAATAATAATAACCAATTCGAATAAAAGGACACCTTAGTTGCTAAAAAGTTATTTTTGGTTTCTTCAAAGTAACCAACTATTTATAATTACTTATAATTGGATAGTTTTAAACGTCGAAACACTTGTAACAACCGGATTTTATTAGTTTCAGGTGTTTGTTTTTGTGCTAGGTATACACTCGTAAAATGTGGCAACGTAAATAACATAAATAAACGTAAGATTATCTAATTTTGTAAAATTATGAGTGCCACACAGCTGTGGAATATTGCGGAAGATAAAACACAAAAACGTGGTCAAAACTTAAATAAATGGAATAAAGGACGTCGTTAGAACTAGAACGAACTGGAACCAGTTCTCTGCCTCAAAAACAGGATCCACTCTCCCCTACATACGTTGATATTAATCTCTCCGTATGTGTCATTGTGTGGTATTATCGTGTTAGTCGTTGAAACAGATGAAAGTGTGAAGCGGACCACATTTAACACAAGGAAGACGTTTTACTTCGGTCAAGATTTCCAGAACCGGACTAGAAAAAATCCAAAGTTTTTCAGTGCAGGGGAAAAATCGTCCACCGCATTAGTCGCGATATTCATGGAACAACAGACAAAAAACGCCGTTTTTTTCCACGTATATCGTTGCTTTGAATCTAATCCCAAACATGACCATCTGCACCGCCCAGCCTTCTCCTCTTTGCCCATTTTTGGTGAACTAAGCCTCGTGAAGATATGGCCAAGGGCCCTGTAAATCAGTGTCCGGCCCTGAAGGTGACTGTACTGTTTCCTCGCCAACTAAGCGGTGTGCACGTGTGCGCCGCGAGGAATGCACAACGGCGCCAGCGAGTCTGGGTAACACCTGCACGGCGGCTTGGCTGCTGTATACTGGACCACGTCAATACGGTCCCGTGAAGGTGGGCTCCGCGGTTTTATTCTTTTTAATCGTCGACGTGTATTGTCACTTGCTAATCTTTTCTTTGATGTTAAGGATGGTCGCGAGATTTCTTGTCATTATGAAGCTATTTGTACTGGTGTGTTCTTAGATATGTATGAAGGTACTTTAATTTGAGCGTGGGTGAAGATGGATCGAAGGAAATAAACAGGTAGAGGAGAGTGGAGAAGAGAATTCATTGTCGTTCGACGACTAGAATTAGATCAGAAATCTTGAGTTTTCTGGAAAATGAGTACCTTGGAAAACAATCAGATCGCAGATCCTGGAATAGTTCCTTCAAGATGACGATGAATCGTAGTCAAAGGAGAAAGTTTTCAACACCTTTGACATTAAATGTGATATCTGAAGCAGTACGGAAATTGCTAAACTTATTTTACCGGAACGGTACTGAAAATTACCAAATTTGCTGAAAGTTCTTGGGAAATAAAAAAAAATGGGTTGGGAACCTAACACCTAAAGTAACGCAATAGTATAATTATTATTATTATCACAAGAAAAATTCGTGCAAGAATACTTCTGATACATGCTTGTGGTTTCGTTGCGACACAAATTGCAAGGATTTTTTTCAGAATTGTTATCACTCACATAGTTGGCTCGCACATTGGATGGTTACCTTGAGAGTGCTTCAATTCAGATCTAAAATTAACAATCTTAAGAAGTTTTATTTATAAATATCAACCAATGCACATTAATTATTTCACTGACGTCATAAGTGACATCTATGAACATTTTCTTTTGTAGTGACAGTTATGATGTTAGGTGATGAAATTTTGAAATATGTTGGTAGTCCTGTTTGTCAATTTAAAATTTTTAAAACTCAAAGTTTTCAAAAAAGAATAATGGAAATCCAGGAAATGCAGAGGATCTGGAATATCTATATCTTGGGATATCTATTCCTTGGATTATTAGGATTTTTTGGATTTTTTGGATTCTTTGGATTCTTTGGATTTTTGATTCTTTGGATTCTTTGGATTATTTGGATTATTTGGATTATTTGGATTATTTGGATTTTTTGGATTCTTTGGGTTCTTTGGGTTCTTTGGATTCTTTGGATTTTGGATTATTTGGATTTTTTGGATTTTTTGGATTTTTTGGATTCTTTGATTTCTTTGGATTTTGGATTATTTGGATTATTTGGATTATTTGGATTATTTGGATTATTTGGATTATTTGGATTATTTGGATTATTTGGATTATTTGGATTATTTGGATTTTTTGGATTCTTTGGATTCTTTGGATTCTTTGGATTCTTTGGATTTTGGATTATTTGGATTATTTGGATTATTTGGATTATTTGGATTATTTGGATTATTTGGATTATTTGGATTTTTTGGATTCTTTGGATTCTTTGGATTCTTTGGATTCTTTGGATTCTTTGGATTCTTTGGATTCTTTGGATTTTTTGGATTCTTTGGGTTCTTTGGGTTCTTTGGGTTCTTTGGATTCTTTGGATTTTGGATTATTTGGATTTTGGATTATTTGGATTATTTGGATTATTTGGATTATTTGGATTATTTGGATTATTTGGATTTTTTGGATTTTTTGGATTCTTTGGATTCTTTGGATTCTTTGAATTCTTTGGATTTTGGATTATTTGGATTTTGGATTATTTGGATTATTTGGATTATTTGGATTTTTTGGATTTTTTGGATTCTTTGGATTCTTTGGATTCTTTGGATTCTTTGGATTCTTTGGATTCTTTGGATTTTGGATTATTTGGATTATTTGGATTATTTGGATTATTTGGATTATTTGGATTATTTGGATTATTTGGATTATTTGGATTTTTTGGATTCTTTGGATTCTTTGGATTCTTTGGATTCTTTGGATTCTTTGGATTCTTTGGATTTTTTGGATTCTTTGGGTTCTTTGGGTTCTTTGGGTTCTTTGGATTCTTTGGATTTTGGATTATTTGGATTTTGGATTATTTGGATTATTTGGATTATTTGGATTATTTGGATTATTTGGATTATTTGGATTTTTTGGATTTTTTGGATTCTTTGGATTCTTTGGATTCTTTGAATTCTTTGGATTTTGGATTATTTGGATTTTGGATTATTTGGATTATTTGGATTATTTGGATTATTTGGATTTTTTGGATTCTTTGGATTCTTTGGATTCTTTGGATTCTTTGGATTTTGGATTTTTTGGATTGTTTGGATTCTTTGGTTTTTTTGGATTCTTTGGATTCTTTTGATTCTTTGGATTCTTTGGATTTTGGATTATTTGGATTTTTTGGATTTTTTGGATTCTTTGGAATCTTTGGATTTTAGATTATTTGGATTATTTGGGTTCTTTGGGTTCTTTGGGTTCTTTGGATTCTTTGGATTCTTTGGATTCTTTGGGTTCTTTGGATTATTTGGGTTCTTTGGGTTCTTTGGGTTCTTTGGATTCTTTGGATTCTTTGAATTCCTTGGATTCTTTGGATTCTTTAGATTTTTTGGATTTTTTTCATTCTTTGGATTCTTTCTCGAGCTTTGCAATTGAAGCCAAAAAAAGTAGAAACTTTGTAAATGTAAAATTCTAAAAAGGTATACAATAAGCAGAATAAAAAAATCACATCGTATCAAAATTTACCTGCAGATGATTGAAACGGAATATTTTTAACAATTGATTTTCGCAAGTCAGCCTCAGCGTGGCCGCGTATTCTTTCGTATTTCCTAACATTAAAGCACCTGGTGAGGTGCCCACTATTAACCGGCGAAGCTTTCAGAGTTAATTACATCGCCCACGCACAATATCTAAGAGCAGAAAGTATCTGTTAGAAAACGAGATGTATTTTATTATGTTCTTATTCTTTAACAATAAACATTCAAAGCTTATAACAAGTCATCAGTGTCTCATGAATTATCCGCCCACGAAATTTTATAGCTATTGTAGAGCAGTAATTTTAAATAATTTACATCATGCCAAGTCTGATAAATGTTGCACCTTGTAAATGATTGTAGCAATTCGCAGTAAATGGGCATAAACATGTTAATAGCTTTTCCAGCGATGTTGTTAACAAGATCTCAAATTAAACAATTAATGTTCAATAAATAAATCAGTGTCTGGCCATAAATTGAATATGAATTAACTTTTATCTCTTGGAAAAATCTCAAGCTATTACCGCCGATCTAACCAGATTAGCAAGTTTAACGATAGTTAATTGATTCATCGACGAGCTAAAGACCCTACATGTACATTTTCTTATGTAAAACACGCAGCTCCCGGTTAAAATAAAACCTCAATCGAGTTTCCGACCTGCAGAGACATTCCACGTTTCCGCCACAAAAACTGGGTTCGAGATGAAAAAAGTGGGCACGTAAAGTACGAAGAAAATATCTGTGTGGCATTGACGTCAAAATTACTGACCACATGTGTGATTGTATTATGTTGACCAGCTGCTCGCTCAAATGCTATTTTGAGGTGTTCGAAAATGAAAAAATACAAGCCGACAGATTGTACGTGTTGAATTTATAATGATATCGGAGGCTCGCGTCTTGTTAGTGGATTTTCTTTGACCGGGTGTTTGATATACGTTTGTATCGAATAAACCGAAATAACACATGTGCGTATTCTTGGTGCATATTCTACCACGTGTGAGGAAAATTACTTGGATTTCCTTCGCACGTTATTTTTAAGTGTTTATGGTGACAGTGATTGAGTCATCACAACGAAAAATACTGTACTAACGTGTTTTTATTTGGTTTTCTATTTATAACAGGAGAAGAGTTATCGGAGGTTAATATCAATCAACTTGAATGGAAGAAACAGAAATTTGAGGCTTAATTAGTTGGATGGTGGAAAATTAATGTTTCGTTTCGGTCCCAATTCACTCGAAATCTTGGAATGTTCTGTATCGTAAGAAAAAGATTAAAAAGTGTAATCTTTTTGAAATTTTTGCATTCTTTAGGTTTTTTAGGTTTTGGGGATTTTTATATTTTCTTGAATTTTATAGGTTTATTGGGTTAATTGGGTTGTTTGGATTTTTTAGATTCTTTGGATTTGTTAGATTCTTTGGGTTTATTCAATTATTAGGATTCTTTTGTTTTCTTGTGTTTTATATTTTTTAGTTTTTTTGGATATTATATTTTCTTGGACTTTGCAGGTTTTATGGGTTAAACGGATTTTTTGAATTCTTTAGGTTTTTTTAATGTTTTTGTTTTTTTTACTTTTTTTTTTGATTTTTTTCTTTTAGTTCTTTTTTTGTAAGTTTAATGGTTTAACTGGGTTCTTCGAATTCTTGATTTTTTTTGGATTTTTTAGACTTTTTAGGTTTTTTGGATTTTAAATTTTTTGTCTTTATAGGTTTTTTGGGTTAAACGTGTTATTTGATTTCTTTAGATTGTTAGAATTTTTTGAATTTTTTTGAATTTTAGATCTTGTGAATTTTTACATTTTCTTGTTGGGTTAATTGGGTTTTTTGAATTCTTTAAATTTTATCGTTTCTTTAGATTTTTTGGGAATTACATAATTTCGGATTCAATAGGTTCTCTAAATTTTTTGGATTTTTCTTATTCTTTAACCGTGAGGTTTTTACTCTCATATCTATAAAATTCTTTTTAACTTTTGATCAAAGAAACATTTCTGAAACCTTTCTAAAAATCTACGCTAAAATCTTCTCAAAGTCAAAACTGTTCGTATAACAAACAACAAGCAGATTTTACCCTAACCTTATGAATTTTAAAATTTGGAGAATCTAGAGTGTAAGAATTAAATATAATAAATAACTAATAAATGAAAATTTTAACTAAAGTACTGTCTATGATTTAAGAAGCATTCAGTATTTGGGGAGATCTGAGAATTATCTGGGAAATCGACAAGATATTATATTGCAGTAAATAGAAAGTTTTTGAAGACGATTGGAAAAGCATAGAGTTTAAATTTTTTTTTAAAAAAAAGGAAAATATTTGGGAGTATGGAAAAAGGGAGCCAGTTTTTGTGTCTCGTATTGCAACTAGTTCAACTGCTTCTTCATCAACCACGTCTCCTACAGTTAACTCAACCAGTTTGTCTCTTCTCAATCCCACAAAAACGCCCATCACCAGAACAACCTAAATTGTATTTAAGTGTAAACATGACAGCGTCAATGTTTACACCGTTTTCAAAAGTTTGAAACATCCTCGAAAAATTTGAAGACGTCTTTGCGCGTTAAAGTCTCAGATTTTCTGCGGAGTACACTTCAGAAAAACCTCCAGCCGACCGTAATTTCCTACTCTGTTTTCTTGTGAGCTCGAAATTTTGACCAAAGTGAATTTGGGCTGAATGTTTCCGACTATAATGTACAAAAATTAACATAAAATACTTAAAAACTACAAAAATTGACGAGATATAATAACACTTTACGATATTTGAGTGGTTACGTACCAACTCCTGAAATTTATGTTTCTCCAGTCTTCAAATTTGTGCAGTTCTTTCTCAGAGAGTGTTCGTAATTTTTCTGAAGTAGCTCCTCATCAGCTTTCACGCCGATTGCCCTCTTCGTTGCGCCCTTGACAGATAAATATCTTATCCACCTCGACAATAACTGTCGATCTGCTTCTACCAATAAAGGAAGAACCAACGACGTAATATTCTCTTTAATAACATTTTATTACCCGACTGTTCTGTGATTGAATAATAATGTCATTTCATGCATATTCCCATTAAGTAATTTACATTTACAAGTAATTATGCTCTTAACAGAAGTCAGTGAATCATAATAAACAATGAACCGGTTAGAAAGTTATTGTCGAGCTTCTACCCCGCGTGAAAACAAGTGTTCTTTAACCTCCAAATCCATAAATTTTTCCGGATAACTAATCAGTGATTTCATTAGAACTCGATTAAACGGATCAATGTCCACTCCACCCATATCTTCATGGGCGGCCTAACCATTTTTAAGTATGGGCGTTGAGGGCGGTGATGGTCCTTTATATTTGTTTTACCCACGCTGTCGCAACCTACTCTCATCTTATATAGAAACCACAGAGACAAACAAATATTTTCACTGTGATAACATTTATCTGTGAACAAACCTTAAATGACTTTTTTATAAACAGCACATTTTTCCTTAAACCCGCAAATATACAAAGTTTACTCAAATACAAGTACATGCTAAAAATAGTTATTTTGATATTTATTATTTCTTCACAAAGTGAAAGATAAGCGGAATTAGAGAAACTTAGAGCCACGCAAACATTCCACTCCCCGCTATGAAAAATAATCTCTCTAATAAAATATTTAAATTGTGATAATGAAGACAATGGAATTTGAAAAACCTTGCTGGCTTTATTATCTTTAAATAAAATGTTGGATTTAAGTAACTACAAAATTTGTTTGAAATGTGACCAAGAACTTTATTAAGTCTCGGAAGAAAATGTTTGGGATTTTATTCTGGTGTTGTTACTGTTAAATAAGTAATTAAGAAAGCTATTGGTTAATTGTTATTCTCGGACGTAAACTAAACGCGAAGTAATTAAGAATTTTCAATGTGGAAATTATTTGTGTTTACTTTTCTCATTGTGTTGATGCAAATTATGGTAATGTTCAACTGGCTACAACTTATTAAATGCAATAACTGTTGTACTTTGGGAATAATGGAGTTTTTAATATGTGTAATTACTTCTGATGGCAAATGAACCTACGTAAACTAGAAATGCTTTTAATTTTGGTGAGCTTCTCCGATGGTCCACTTTGTAGGATGTAATTTTTTTATTTTCATTTTTGTTTTTTTTTTAGTTTACTATCTTTTGGAATTAAGGGTGTGAAAATACCAAGACTCCCTCGTGATTTGTTTTCTAGTTTTTTATTTTTAAGTTTTCTAATTTTATTTTTAAAATTTTAAAATATGGATTCTTTACATTTAGTTTCTGACAAATTTTTAATTTATGGATTCTTCAGCTTCTCCAAGCATTTTAAACAATTTTTTTTTAAAAATTTTGCATTTGAAGTTTTTAGTTTTCAATTTCAAAATTTCAGGAGCTAGATTTTATACGGCATCCTAAAAAGAACTAATTTATCACAAAATTATTAAAATTTTGTTTAACTCGTTTTCTGTTGTCTTAAAATAGTTTTGTTATTAAATAATCTTTAAATCCAATTTCAAAACAATGAAGCATTTTACAGTTTTTGGGAATTTGAAATAGTATTTTATTTCTAATTTTTATATTAAAATTATTATTGATTAAATTTATTATTAACTCGGACTCAGTTGGTTTACCTGAAGCTCGTATTACGCAGAATTTTACGAAAATCTCAAAACCCAGTTCCGATTGTAGTTCTAGAAATTTTTGCATTAGAAAGCTCTATCAAAATGATCGATTTTGGATTTTTTCTCATTTTTTTTTATTATGACGATGAGATAAATTTTATTGTATTTTTGAGGTCCTAAATACTAAGAATCCAATCTTACCTTGACTTAATGTTTTTGTAGATTTTTTTTTTGTATCCCTGTAACTTTCTGGATGCTTTAGATTCTTTAGATAATTTATTCTTCAAGTGCTTCAGAATTTGTAATTTTTTTCATTCACTAGATTTTCTAAATTTCTAATTTTTGTTTAAATTGTCTTTAAAAAGTACATAGTTTTCCAGCGAATGAAAAGTGAAAATCTACAATCGATTTAACTTAGTTACTTTTTTTTTTATTTTTGAGCTAACTGAAAAAGTATTTTTTTTTTTGACTACAGAACAAATAGACGCTTTCCCATTAACTTCTTGAATTTTGCAAAACCTCACAACGTCTAAATCTAGAATTTAGACGAATTTGTAAAATTAGAGCAAACGTAGCATTAAACTAGTGAAAATCGTAGAACTTTATTTATTTTCCCAAGTAATAAATTGCGTAGAAATAAAGCCTCTAATTCCTGTTAGTGTGAGACTCACGTTGTTGTAATTTAAAAATTTCCAAGCACCTAGGCGCATATAAAATTATCTCCAATGATCAAAGTGAATCTCTCAGGTGGTTGGACACCTGTGTATACAGGTGCGGGCGGGGCAGAGGTCACATTCAGTACAGGAGAACTAGAAACTTGGAAAGCTAAATCTCGTTACTTGGTACATTCCACTTGTAAACGTTGTTTATCATTTCCTTGCGTTATCTACCCAGGAAATCACGATTTTGGGAGAGAAAATCAAATAAGTAAACACGACAGGCCCAGAAAACCAGATTAGTCGTATTTGTGTTTGTTTATGTTGTAAATTTTCTAAGATGTTATTACTCGAGTTCTGCTGTTTTATAAACATAACCGTGGTAAGTATAACTTTTGCGCGGATTGACCACGGTTTGAAGATTTTGTTTATGGTTGTTGAAAGTTAAGTGGCAATCAACACGATAAAACAATAACATTTGAGGTCTCCACGGGAGCGCGGGCAATTTTTGTTGCTGTTAATGTAATTTTTTTAATGGACGTTCATCATTCACGCTGATGCAAACAATATTCAAATTAGTTAGTTCTTAATGGTATTTTTCGCACGTGTGCAAGTCAGCGTCTTCAATTTTCCCGCTCGGTTGATTGGTTTAGTGGAGAAGGTTAAGTAATTAACCGCTTTCAGTTGGCAAGAGCTGGAATGACAATGGGATTTTCAGTGTAAGCAATATAATATGATATTTTGTAATTGTACAATGAACTTTGATTCCGATTTCACTATTTTACATTGTAAGCAATTGAAAGAAACTAATGTAGTCGTAAGATGACACAAAAATTCAATTAAAATAAAAGAATTATTTTAATTAAATTGATTAATTGTTATTTAGTTAATTAATAATTAAAGTTTTTGATCTTATTTTAAATTCTCTTTTAATTGAAGGAAATATCTCGAACTAGTTTAAAATAAAACTAGTAATTCTAAGAATAAAAATTCTATTTGATCATTATGATATTTGATTTATTTAATTTTTATTTTATACTATAGCTGATAAGTAAGGTGAAGGTTCTTCTATCTAGACAAAAAGTGAAAAGTATGAACCACTTTTGCGAAAATACGCTTGTTTTAAAAAATAAACGAAGAATGGATTTTTTTTTTATTTAATTTTTTGTATTAGAGTCAAGCTCAAGTTTGTAAAATTGTTAAATTTTTCAAAAACAACTGTATTATTGGTGCTTCTTTAAAATGAAAAATGTTGGAATTTTTGAACCATTTTTTTTTAATTTTTTCACTTTAACTTGCAGGCCCTCTAGATTGCATATTTTTTTTTTCATTTTTCGAATATGTGCGAAAAATTTTTGGATTTCGTGAAAAGTTTTTAATTTTTTGTATCCTTTTATCACGTGGATTATTATTGGACTGGTTTGGATTTTTTTGTTAGGTAAATATTTTCTTCAATTTTTTATATTTTAAAGTTTCTTGGTCTTCTAAATTTTTGATATTGTTCTAGTTTTTCTTCCTTGAATACCGACTGTATTTTTTGGATGGTTCAAGATTTTTTATATTTAAATAATTAAAAAAAAATCTTTGAACATTTTAGTAATTTTTTAGATCATATGCATTTTCTACATTTCCTGCATTGTTTAAATTGTTCAAATTCTTTTTCAAGCCTTCTTTTGGTTGTAATTTTTTAATTTTTATTTGCACCATTTGAGTTCAAAGCATTTTTCAAATTTTCTTTATTACAAATTCTCAATTATTTTTTTCTCAAAATTTTCTACATTTTTCAAATTAATTTTTAAGTTCTTACGTTCTTTAGAAATTCGGGTAGGATTTTTTATATTTTCTATTTTTTTACTTCTTTAGAATTTGTATTTTTTTAATTCACTAGATTTTCAAGATTTTTTTGTCCTTGTATTTTTTTTATACTATTAATTGTTCGTTTTTTTATATTTTTCTTTGCACTCTCAATGCTCAACGCCTTTCGTAAGTCGATGTTGTAAATGTTTTCATTTTTTTATATTCTTTTATCAACTTTGTATTTGTATTTCTCAATTTTTTTTAAACTTGTTTGAAAATTTTTCATAGTTTTTCAAATTCCTTTTAGAACTCGTAGGTTCTTTATTTTTTTTTTAGATCCCTTTAGATTCATTGTAGATTTCATATCCTTTTTTTAAAATTTTCCAGGTCTTTGAAATTTTCATAAAATTATTTGAATAATTTAAAAACTAGAATTAGATTCTTTGGAATAGGAAATTTTTATGTTTTTTTGCATTCTTGGATTATGATTATTGATCCTTCACAGATCTCTACAGATTTTTTGGACATTGTTAAAATCTGTAATTTTTGCAAATGTTTAGATCATTTATTTTTTTTATATTTTATGTTTTCTCCAGATAATTTAGAATTTTTAAAGATATGTTATCTACTTATCTACTTTCTTATTTACTTTTGTTTCGTTAATTGTTTAATTATTAATTAATTAATCATTATTGATTAAGTGTATATTGTAATTAGATCCATTTAGTATGCACTTAAGTTTTATATTGTAATCGTACTTAAATTTTAAAATTATTAATAATATTTTTTTACAAACTTTTCTGTCGTCTTTTTGTGTAATTTATAACGAATTAGAGAAATTTTTGCATTTCTTTATACTTGAAAATTTGAAAACCTCAGGGTTCAATGCTTGCTAATCCGGTCCTGCAATTTCAATGCCACGTACGTTGTCTCAAGCACTCTTACAATTTCTTTCAGATTTTTCTTTTCGATCGTTTTTGAATAATGACCGCTAGCTCACACTTTGAGGAATTATTAAGAATCAAAAAATGAATCGGACCTAATATTTTTGAAGACGGTTCTCCAATTTCAAAGGAAGAGACGTCATTAAAGAGGTTTCCACTTCGAATGTGAATTTTTCTACGTGTTTACGGTTTTCGATTTTTCTAAAAAAATAAAATCGCTAGTGAACGTTTCGTTCCCGATTGAATATTTTTTAATATTTTTTAAACTGTAGTTGCAGTTCTTTTTTAAATTTAGAAAGTGCGACGTAAGCGTTCTATTCATGCAAAAACACACTTCTAATCATGTAGGTTTATTCCAGCGCTCAGGTGTTAAATTCTCCTCAAATGGACATGAAACTGTAAAACTCGTTAACTTCTTAACAGTAATTTTGTAATTAATCACTTCTTGACATTATACAATGGTTTTATTGGTAATAAAATTGAAAATTTTACCTTCATTACAGTTATGACTTGTGAATAAAGCTGACATGCTTTCATTTTTATCACTCTAAGAATTCCGCTGAAGATTCAGGTAACAGAACGTGAGCAGATGCTTAAAAATAGTGACGTAATTTGTGTTGTTATTCATTTCCTGTCATTTAATGTCCATAATCTATTAAATGTTGCCATAATTCATCAACAGATCCTCCAAAAATAAACGAAACAAGAATGGTGGATGCGCCAGGCACAAAACCAACTTTTTCTTATTACAACTGTAATTTCTTCATCCGAAACCTAAAATCCCAAGTAGGTTTCATCCCAATTTACATTCCAACACGTAAAACCGAACAATTTCTCTTTTTGCCAGAACCCAGTTTTTCGAAAATATTAATTTCCTAAATTATAGGTACTGTAATAAATCCTCAACACTGTGGTAGTTAGCCCACATTTCATAGTTTAGTATCGACACCTGCGAGCGTTAATGGCAGTGATTTGAGCGGCGCAGGTGTTTACCAGGTGTCCAAGTGTCCGCAGTTTCGAGCAGATCGCCAGTGATTCTGACCTCTACCACAAGAGCGGACGTGGAACGGTTCTCCACCACACGAGAATATCAAATATCTGAAGATGTTCATAAAATCACTCGCTGATAGGTTACGTCAGCAGGAATACGACAACGGCTGTTCCTGCAACGATATCACGTTTCTTCGGCGGTGAGAACGGAGGTTTTCTTTCAAAAATTGGATCAGATGTTGCGATAACAGTTTATCGGAGGATATTTATAAAATCCTGCGTATAGTAGTCGTCAAGTTTTTGTTTGGATGAAAAATGTTCGCAGATTGGTTATTCAAATTAATGTTGGCACCGACCTCGTCAAATAATATATCAATAATCGTAAATTAGACGAGTGCCTCGGGAGTTTCTTTAAATGAGATGCTACTGTTGATAATTGGCTTTCAAAATTCGATAAAGTAATTTCATTTTTAGTTAACTGAAATAAATTTTTATTTTGAATTTATTGTAACATCAATGGTACAATTAATGTTCCCGAAAACATTTATTTCAGGAATAAAACTCACATTGATAGTTTCGTGATTGTACTTGTGGCTAAACTTGTTGCGGCGAGATTTAATTTTACTCGATCTAGAATCTTCATTATAGTTTTTTGCTACCGAGTTCCATCCTCCTATTCGTTTAACGGTGACAAGATCAGCACCGTAGTTGCCAACATCGAAGCTGCAGAGCGGCGAAAGGAATGTCCACAAAGAGATAACCATCATGAGCTTCCTTGCAGCCTTTGGATGCATTAAATTTTTGTACTGTTTAATTTCGTAGGTTTTCTAGGTCGTCTTTAAAATCTTTATGCTGATTACTCTATCCTTCTATTTCTTTGTACTTTTATACTACTTTAATGCCTTAAATGTCTAATTTTTTTAGATTTTTTCAAAATTTTAGATCGGATTCATTTTTTGCATTTCTACTACCACTGAGAGTTTGTTTTATTTAAACATGATTTTAATGCTTCGAATTCTTTGAATTCTAGTCGTTACACAATTTTAGTTTTCCAGATTTTTGAGATTTAGATTATCTCGTAAATTTTCTTTGATTGTTCCTTTTTTTTTTTTTCAAACATTAAGAGAATTTGGATTTTAATTATGTTTTAAACTTTTGATACATTGCATTTTTGTTTTTTTATTTTGAGAATTTTTCCAATTTCCTACATTGTTAAGACCTTCTGAGTTGTTTGGACTCTTTAAATTTTTAGTTACAATTTATTAAATTTTTAGTTTTCAAATTCTCATATATTTTTGATAATTACTACATTCTTCGTATTTTGTACTAAGAAGGTTTATTTACTTAGTCTTTTATAAATTTCATTAAGCTGGTTGTACTTTTTGAATCTTTCAGAATTTCTAGATTTCCTGAATTTCTCGAAATTTCTAAACTTCTTATATTCTGTGGGTTTTATATTCAATTTCTTTATATTTATTGTACTTTTTTCGTATTCTGATTATAATAGTTTTTTAATATTTTCTGTAATTTTTAGGTTTATATTTGACGTAGTATTTAATTCTTTAAAATCTTTGGATTTTTAGAGCATTTTGATATTTACATTTTCTGACTTCTTAAATTTTTTAAGCTAAATTTTTAAAGGACGATTTCTGAACTTTTTATTATTTTTTTTTTAATTTTTGTTGTTTTTGAGAATCTCAACATTGACTGACTTCTTTTTTTTTATTTTTTTTTTGTAGGCTTGCTAAAATTAGCCTACCATCCAAAAAATTAATGATTTTATTCTGCTCAAATTTTTTCGATTTTTTTTGGCTTATAGACTGCACTTACTTTTTTCAGTAGTGTAAGAAATTTACTATAATAATATAAAAATCGAAAACATCTACGGGTTCAACGGATAAAAAAAAAATCTAAAATAATCTAAAATTTAGAAATACAAAAAATACAGAGAGATTAAGGACATTAAATGAGAAAGAATTTATTGAAAAAGAAAAAAGAAAATTAGAGACTATTCTAATCTAAAGTACCAATTTTGGATATCACGAAAAATTAGTGTTTATTTTTCAAATTATTAAATAAAATCAAAGCTTCTCTCTAAAATCAGCTGTAGAAAAAAATAGTGTATTATATACGATGATAAAGAATCTTCACTTTAATGTCAATGTGGTCCTTTATCGTCTTGCATAAAAAATAACTAATACATAACTGATCATAAATTGTCATTTCTCATATTGTCACCGCTCCAGTGCCCGGATTTAACCGGATTTGTCTATGAGTAGATATTTAAGCAATCGTAGCCGTAAGCTTCCTCTCTCGCTGTTGAATGTTGCAACAGAGCGGCAAAGCAAATACAGTAAAGTGTAATTAATATAGAAAAGCAGTTCCACTTGTCCCGTTTTTTCCTACCTGTCCCAACAAAAAGCACCCAACGGTAATACAGATATGTAAATTTTCTGAATGCACGACCACATAATAAAGCAAAAGCAAGCACGCAAAGTCATGCATAGTAACAAATAAAACCCCCCCAAGAAATATCGGGTTGGAACTCTCGTAGCTCGCAGCTTCTTCCGACACTGTTAAAAGTGGTATGTTTCAATTGAAGTCGCTGAATGGAATGAACAAGTAGCACTTACCACCTGAATCAACCGACTGTCGTAATGTTTACATCGTCGGGTATGATCTACATTCTCCATTACAACAGTTGTTTAAATGTTTACTAGTTTGGCAGGTCGTTACGTGAAAGCACGGACTTAGTAAAAGAGTTAATAAGCTTTGGCTCTTTGAATGCGATAACAACAAAACCAGCGAAAAGTCTACTTATAATTAGCAAAGGTCGCGGAGAGCGCCGCGAGGTGTGCAGGTGTTCCTCAGACGATCGGGCGCCCATCTGCATTCCACTTCTTCTCACTATCCACCTGCACTCTTACAATCCCCGATTTTTGATGCACAGAAAGATATCCGTCATCCTCGGAGTCGTGAACACACCTACTCAGTTCAAAGAGAAATCTCTAATTGATCGTGATTAGACTAGCTTTTCTGAGAACAAGTGTAAGGAGGCAGCAAGTGGTTCTGGGTTAGGTAGCAGTTATTTGCTCTTTGACTGAAGTACCGGCACCATCTGGTAATCTAGTGGTGAAAAATGGGGAGAACGGTGAGAGAAATGAAAAATTTCATTTTATAAGTTCGAAAGACGGACGAGATTCTTCGAACCCCAAAATACCTGCGGTTAATTTAGGACTGCTAATTTATAATCTAGTAAGCTTTGATAAATTAGAGGTTCTCAATAATCTAACACCTTCTAGAAAAAGAGAAAAAGAGACATAAATTTTAAAATTTCCAAAACAGAAAGAAAAAATTAAATACTCAACAGCTAAAAACGGAAATCTTCAAAACCATCATCATAAAGGATGGCAGCAAAACAGAATAAAACAGGAATCTAAATCTTCATTCATTTTCCAGAATTTTAAGTTTCTAGGAAGGCAAAAATTTGCTCTTTTAGGTGTCCTTAAATTCAAATTTTAGAATTAATTAAATTTTGAGATCATTTAGACAATCTGGAAGTGACCAAAGTGATAAAATTTGATGTTCGGCTGTAACAAGTAAAAAACTTAAAATTTTTGAATCCTTGATACATAATTTAAATTCTTCAAAATTTCTAAATTGTTGAAATTAAATTTATAATCTTTATATCCGCTGAAATTAGTTTGGATACTACAAAATATCTCCAATTTTTTCATATTGCTTAAATTCTTTTTTTTATTGTTAGATTATTTATATGCTTCTGCTATACAACATGGTTTCCGTTTTATTGCTGCTTCGTGGCATTCTTTGCATGTTTAATGCTTTAGATTTTCAATTCCTTAAATCCTTTAAGTTAAAATCTTAGAAAATCATTTTCAGTTCATTTACCACAATTTCTAGAGTGATGAAATTTTGCTTCTTTAAACATTAAGGTTCTTAGAATGTTTTGGATAAATATGGGAATTTCGGTTTTGGAATGAATGTAGTTTTCTGTTCATTATTAACAGAACGTTTTTATTTTTTATTTAAAAATAATCAACGAATATAAATAGG
This sequence comes from Cynaeus angustus, assembly GCA_030157275.1. Taxonomy (NCBI): domain Eukaryota; kingdom Metazoa; phylum Arthropoda; class Insecta; order Coleoptera; family Tenebrionidae; genus Cynaeus; species Cynaeus angustus. The sequence goes on from CM058059.1 coordinate 27,256,522, forward strand.
AATTGAAATTCTCAAATAAAGTTAGTTTTTCCATTTATCACAATTTCGATCTAATTGTAAGATATTCTACAACTGTAAAAATTTGCTCTTTTATGTTTTTTACTTTTAGTTGGAAACTCAAAAATTTAGTTTTTAAGATGTTCTCGATTTTTTATAATTTTTAACATTCGTATAGTTCTTTGTTATTGTTCAGTTTATATTTAAAATTTTCGCGTGGTATAAAGGAATTTATCAATCATATCTACTGAATATTCAATCTATTTCATTTTAGACAAATCAAAATAGTTAATTTTTGATCCTTGAAATTCTTTGAATTAAATTGTTAGATTATTCACATTCGTTAGGTATGTTCCCATTTTTAGCCTTTTTTCACTCTTTGGTAGATCAATTAAAACCTCTTAAAAATACGCTCAGAGGATTTTAACGGATTTAACATCTTAAAAGTTGTGGAAAGAGATTCCTTGAAATTACTTAAACCGGATGTAAAATAGAAGTGTATCAGTGAATTTTTGTAAATTAAAAAAGCAATTTATTAAATCATCTCGATGATCTTATACCCAATTCAAGCTTGGCGGTCGCTACAAATACCTCCATGTATTTTTTTTTCCCAATGAAACTAGATTTTATTATGTTTGTTTAATTAACAAATAAAGTTAATTATTCGGTAGCGTTTTCGTAAAAGCATATAAAAATCTTTACGATCAAAAAATTTACAACACCGTATAAATTTTTCCTCTATCGGAAGTGTTTCTGTCCGTCGAACCGCCAAAGAAAAAAATTGGTGTGGTAAATAACGTAGAAAATCCGAACGAGTGTGGTGAGTTCTTCAAGCATGACAAATATGGCCATATGGATTTCTCCACGATTTAGATGAGTACCTAATAATAAAGTAACATTCAAAATGTCGACAATTGAAGCGGTTTTGAATACTAATCACTTTCTTTGAACTGTCGGGTGTTTTGCGAGGATTGCGTGTCCGATGTGTTTAACAGTAAACATAATGTGAAATGGGAACCCAAAGTCGTTTAAATTCTAAACGCGTAAAAAAGCAATAGCTTTATATAGCATGTTATTAGTGTACCGAAGAAGGCAAAAGTATAGCAGATACACCTGTGTTGTAGACTGAGATAACATTACTTCGTGTCCAAAAGAGGAAAGAAGATGGATATGTGGCGACATCGAGTCGGAGAATGCGGCAAATCCTATTCTACCTGTTGATGTACTTAGAATGTACGGATATTTAACAACGTGATTGAAAACGGTCACAATCTCAACCCTGTTTACGGCAGGTCCGTAAGTGTCGATACATTTTTAGAGAATTCGTTTTTACCTGAAACTATTCATTCATGACAGGACTTGACGTTAAGTGATATTCTTACTGCAAAATTAGCTAAATTTCCTGTTGCAACGAAACTTTGATATATTATCTAAATGCAACCGGTTCGGTGTATATAAATAATCGTTCTATGAAAATAATGTGAATACCAGACAAGGTCGACTGAAAACCTTCATAAAATAAGTTAACATTGTAATTACAAGTTGCCACAGCGTGAGTCGGTATTGAGTAATTACAAAAATTACCATTAGAGCCATTTGTCTACGTCATTTCGTGGCGGTACCGTCAGAGCATCCACGCGTTCGTTTCAAAAAAAAATCCGATAGTTATTACCGTAAAAGCTGAAAAAGATTTTTGATTCGCCGCTGCTGATGGAAACTCAACCGACTGATTAAAAAGCCTTAAAACTTTTATCGATGAATTTTATTTACAAATTGCATAAATAGCACACAGGTTGAATTCTGCCAGGTGTTACGATTACAGCTTTTTCAACTTGGCAAAAAATTGTCATGTAATCTATTTCATAACTTCAGCTTCTTTATCGCTGATTTTCACGTTTCTAGAACAGTTCCGTATATCGAAATTCAAACTAAAAATTACGAATTATGGAACAAGCGTCCGTAAAATAAAATTTGCTCTGTTCATCTACTTACTCTCTAATTATTTGATTATCCGCGATGAAAAGACTAAATAGTGCTCTAGTGGGTTTAACTTTGTTATTATAGAGGGTTAATAAACAGTTGACGCCCCACAACACCCTGCCCTTTATAGCACCACGCCCTTTCTATCCCTTTAAAGCGGTTCTGTTGAGAGGCCGCTACGAAAAAGTTGATTTTTCACCCACGAGGTTAAAAAAAATTAAGAAAAGTTGTTTGTGTCTGATCTACATTGTTTTTATCACCACAATAAATGGAAATCTCGGCGGCCGTTTTATCTTCTGCTGCCTAAAATAAACACGGTTAAAAAATTTAATAAATAGTTTTATTACTTATTGCAAGAGTAATAATAATTCATGTTATGCAAATTATCGTCTTTATTACATAATTATTGGAGCAAAATTGATAAATCTCAGTCGCATAATTTATTGTAGCATTAAAGTGACTATTGCAACATTCAAAATCTTGTTTATGTTGCTATCAAAACAGAAACGAAAAGTGTTTGGTCTTCTCTCTGCTTTGTAAATAAAAATATTAAATGTTTAAATATAGAAGTTCAGTCAGACTGAACCTGTAACTTTAAAGAATTTATTTACTTCAATAATTTACAAGTTCTTGAAAATTTTGAAATTAATTGTAAAGATAACGGTAACATTGCAAATAATATGCATAGGAAGATCAGGTATCGTCTTAAATAATTTTATTCTGTGTGATAATATGTACAATTCAACGAAATTTTAAAGGATATCAAATAAACATGTTTTTAATTATTCGACATAGATATGGATATAGATATGAAAATTTCTAAAATTTGTTTTCTCTGCGTTATTTATTTGTGGTTTGGAAAAACTAATAAACAAGTCAAAAACAGTAACCTCCCTAAATTTCATTGCTGTAAGATTAAAGTTACCAGAATGAGAAGTCGTAATAAAAAATGCTCAAAATTTTTGATTCATACTAAAATTTTTTTTTTTTTGCTTTATACATTCGTGCTTTCATAGAATTAATAAACAAGTCAAAAATAGTAACCCCTCTAAATTTTATTGCTAAAATGTTATAATTACCAAAATTACAAATTTTAATTAAAAAAATGTTGGAAATTCTTTATTCATGCTAAAAATATTTTACAAAATTTATATTTTTAACTCTATAGGTTTATAGCTTTGCACTATGAAAAAACAAGTCAAGAATAGTAACCTCCCTAAATATATTGTTATAGGATTAAAGTTACCAGAATGACAAGTGGTAATAAAAAATGCTAGAAATTTTTGATATATCCTAAAAATATATATTTTTTAAATTTATTATTTTCTGCTTCATACATTTGTGGTTTCACAGAAATAATAAAAAGGTCAAAAATTGTAACCTCTCTAAATTTCGTTGCTAAAGTGTTAAAATTAACAGAATTACAGACTTGATAAAAAATGCTGAAAATTTTTCATTCGTTCTAAAAAAATATCAAAAATTAATTTTTTCAGTTGTATAGTTCCTTATCTCTGCACAACTAATAAACAAGTCAAAAATAGAAACCTCCCTAAATTTCATTGCTGCAGTGTTAAAATTATCGAAGTTACAGATTTTAATAAAAAGAATGCTGAAAATTTCTGATTCGTTCTAAAAACATTTTCCAAATTTTTTTTATATGTATAGTTTTTTAGCTTTGCAATAGTAACCTCTTTAAATTTCATTGCTACAGTGTTAAAATTAACGGAGGTACAGGTTTTAATAAAAAAATGCAGGAAATTCTTGATGCGTCCTAAATATATTTTCTAAAATTTGACTCTTCTACTCGTAATTTTTTAGCTTCCCCCAGTTAATAAACAAGTCTTCAATAGTAAGTAATGTTTCATTGCTATAAGGTTAAAATTACCAGAATTACAAGTTTTAGTAATAAAATGGTAAAAAAAATATCCATCCTAGAAATAAAAATTTCTATATTTTATGTTTTCTGATTTATACTTCTCTGGTTTTTCGTAAGTAATAAACGAGTCAAAAATAGTAACTTTCCTAAATTTTATAACTGCAGCAGTAAAATTATCAGAATTATAAATTTTAATAGAAAAAAAATCCATGCACCTTAAAAACGAAAAGTTCTACAATTTGTCCTTCAGATCTAATTTTTTCACGTACATTACGTCCATAATTCTATTCAGGGGAAGCGTTTTAGAACGAAAGATGACAGATGAACAAAATATCTACATTCTAGCACTTCTGGTTTTAAAATTATGACAAATGATCTACGACGAACAAAAAACTAAGTTAATTCTAAAAATCAAATTTCTATTTTTTTCCGCGGCTCTCTAATTACAATATAAAAAGAGAAAGCTAAAATACATAAAAGAGCGAATTTTTAGCGTTTCATACTTGCGGCACATAAAGCCGAGCGAATAGAAAAAAAACGTTAAACTTTTGAAATGCAGTCTCCTGAGTAATTACAATTTTGCTTATTGTTAAACCGCAAACAACTTTGTAAACCAGATATGTAATACCTGTAAAAGTAATAAATTATTATTTTCAATCTTTGCTTATTTCCCCTTTGGCACCAGAACCATAAACGCCCAACACCAATAAACTTATTGTTTCTCGTAATAACATGCGGGGTACTAATCATTTAACATTAGCATTATAACAGTTCTAACGGATTTGGTTTTAATTATTACTTGCAATGTTTGAATTAATTAATATTGCATCCTTATTTATCCACGGAGTCGCCATTCAAGGTAGTAAAAATTTCTCTCGGTCGACAAGTTTTTTGTGAGTTTTTTGAAGGAAATGGCATTGAATTTAACCTTGTTAAGTGCAGGTGGCCCGGCTAAATAATAACAGTTAATTTGTGTTTTACGAACATTAAGAAAAACGTTACGTGTCATTATTGTTTATTATTAGTAGGCAGATATCACAAACATTTCGATCAGTTTCAATAGAAGACCGACTACTCAACTTTGCATTTAGGTGGTCAACCTTCGGCGATCTACTTATTCCACCTGCAGTGCCATAATTGGGAGAATCCGCATATTCTCACGTTTAAAAAATCCGAAGCTTTCAAAAGTTTCTTAAGGTCTCTGAAGCATTGCAGAAACAAGGCTCCAATATGAAAAACCACGATTATCGCCTGGGCCGTAATAATCGGCCGTAAATCCTTGATCCTTTTCGACTGAATCACGTCAATAATAGCGGCACAAGAAGGTGGGTGAACGATGTCCGCGAGCCGGAGCTATCTGTCGGTGTCCGTGGGTGGCACACACGTGGGAACCACGTCGATCGTCCAGCCACTGCACCTGAGTATGCAAGAAGCCGACAAGTCGGCGCCATAGCCAACAACCACTCACACGGCCTTCATGTTGTTTCACATTCACGAAAAAGTCAGCTCAACTTTATGCATCGACGTCACATTAAGAAAAAAATTATCGAAACCGGTCGATCGCTTTATTGGGGGCGAGTACTGCAAAATAAATGATCGGAGTTGACATTTTAAAGAGTGAACAACGAAGTACGTTCCAAAGTCATTGGAGGGTGTTTTATTTGGAGAATAAAAAAATTTGGAGTCTTCGTTTTCCTTCCTAGAAAGTTGAAATTTCGCAAAATTGATGATTTTTCAGGGACTTTTTTTTCACACTCACAAAATTCACGTCTGGAAATTTTTGGAAAATTACATAATATAGAAGTTATAAAAAATGATAACATTTTGTCACAGATTTTTGTTTCTGGTAAAAATTTTAAAAATATTTTTTTATATTTCTGTAAATGTTTTAAAAAACATTCTGTTTTGCTATCTAAAAGAATGGCACTTGTAAGAAAATATCAGAGATTTGGAATACATAAATGGAAGCTACGACTTGGTTTGGCAGTTTTGTCTCTTTCTGTTGCATGTAATTATGTCATATATAGTTTCATTATCTCTCTCGCAAGGATCTGATTTGAAAATTTGACGCACAAATGATCATAACATTAGCGTGTCATGTGTTATATTTTACTGCATTGATTTATTTATTGATTTTCACCGCAGAAATTGATTCATATTTAATGAAAAACGAATTTTAGACATACAGGAATGCTTCGAAATCTTAAAATTTAACACTATTTTATTCAAGTCAGTTTTTTACGAAAACGAACATTTAAATTAAAAGACGTAATTCCTAATCCGTGATAAAAATGTCCTGGGGATGATGTGGCACAAACGAAGAAGTCAAAATTATGTTAAATAAAAAGACTAAAATTTTGATTTTACTGGTTATAAATAGCAAATAAAAAAAAGTAAAGTGTAACAAAAATTGAAGAAATGTTTCGGCAAAACACTTTAATTCTGGATAAAATTTTGCAGGTTTCGCAAGCAGCAACTCTGGCTCTTTTCCGTAGGTGTGCAGTTTTAGTTTAAATCGTAAAAATGTAATTTAGAAAGATCAACGTGGCAGCAGCGATCAACAGCAAACGTTCTTTTTTCCGAGAGTTGAGCAAACCAAATTTTCTGGTCAAAATATTTACGTTGTAAATGATCCAAAAATCCAAAAAATGTCTTAAAAGTAAAACATATTGTGCAATACAGTCTGATTTATTTTGCAGAGGCGTTTTCCAGGACGACAAATTTTCAATTTGTGAAGAAAACGACGCAAACACTTAAAAAAAAAATGAAAATTTTTATAACTGGAAACTTAATGGTCAAAAATTCTATCAAAATTCTGTAACACAAATTAATAACAAATGGATTGCTGCATATTTTTGTCCATAAAGCAATTACTTTTGAAAAAAAAATAAAAATATTTAGATTGCGTTTTTGCACAAAATTTAACACTTCGCTATCATCTAGCAGGTCGGTAAGACCGCGGATGTTAGTTTTTTACTTTCCAGTCCTCTGTCTGTAAATTACCTAAACACCAAATTTTTCACACTTCCATTGTTCCCGTCGTGTTGTATGCTCTGTATAATTCCGACCACGAAAGCGTATAAATCAAAGAAAGGATGGGCTTTGATTCTCGGACTTGGATCTAGTTAGAGAGAAACTTGAACACGTGCAATCGGATGAACCGTCAACATGAACCACAGGAAAGGTGCACACCTGCATTTTTACAATGAACCTGGACACCTGAGATTTCAACATTCCGCGACTTCATCCAATGGTCCGCTCTCCCAAATCTTATAAAGCCTTTATTTCTTTATTGTAGTGAAAACTAAGAATGAAAAATGATTTCGACGTCGTAAGAAGAAAAAAATTCGCAGCCGGTGTGTCGCGAAGAATCACTTTTTGCAGAATTGTTTTCGACACAAATATCACTGAATGCGAACCGATAAACATCTTGTGCGTGCATTTGAAAGGCACGCGTGGAATTGTGCTATGTTGTTAAATGAAGATATCCAGATGCGTTCATTTGTAACGGCAGTTGTTGGCCACGAATGTGAATAATGGTGGTGGTGTTAAGGTAGAAAGCTAGGATTCATGGAAGCGTTGTTTTTTTAACTAGTCAATTAAAATACACGGACTTTGGAAATCTTGCAACGTCCTTTTGAGAGTAAACGACCAGAAATGTGACAATCATAGATGCATAAAGCAACAGTCATGGAGACAGGTAGGTTGAAAAGTATTATTCTATATGTCACGTCTCGACTTGTATTGTTTCTTTGCGACTGTGAGGCGCCAGAGTTACCTGACTGTCGCGCACTTGGCATAGCAATTAGTTTCTTGCTCATAAGCCAATTTTTTTTCTAATTTCATAGAGAAATAAAAGACGTCATACATTGAAAGTTATGGCCAAATTGGCGGGGAAAATACGTTTTCTTAATTACGTAACTAATAAAATAAAAGAGAAAAGCAAGAAATGTTAAGTCAATGTGAAGATGATTAAACATTTATTTTTCTTCGCTTTAGAGATTTATGCTGTTGTGTTGGGAAAGTAATGAATTCGTTTCTCTTTCATTTTCACGACTGTTTTTCATTTTTTCTCACTGTTGACCTCAACTGTTTTTGTTACTGTTTTAGACAACAATTTTACATTTTATCAGAAATTCATGTAACTGGGACGCCCGAATTTATTGTTATAATTTTTAAAATTCGGTTTAAAAGTCAACTTTATGAATGTGGCGCCACCTGCACCCTCTTACAAGCTTTAAGTGAATGTTAGCGCTGCCATCTATACACAACTAACTAGAAGCTGAAAAGAATGCTCGACATCTTTACAGAAACCCTTTTTGATACACAGCGTGTTAGGTTGCTTTGCTATATATAGTTCATAGCAAAATCGTTTAATAAAAATTGTTGTAAAAGTAAAAATATTTGTCATAATCCCTTTTCAAGAAATGATAATTTCGACTCAAAATTTATTTTTCTACAAAATAAATGAAATGGATATCAAGTATAGGCAACCAACAATACGACTTGGTGTATATTTGAATGTCGATTTTAAATTATTGACGATAGATTGTAACTTTAAAGTTAAGATACGTAAATAAATTTTATATCTCTTATTAATAATGCTATGAAAATAGTTATTAACGTCATGAGGCCAATAACTGATAGGTATATTACAATCAATCGCGTTTCAAAATTAAAAAAAATACTATCTCCAAACATTGCAATTTGGTTTTTAAAGTGTGAGATCCATTTAGTATTATTGTTTCAACTTAAAATTGTTTTGCTTGAATTTCATACTTTTCTGCTCGAAATTTTAATCAGAAATGAAATAAAAGGAAATTATAGGTATATAGGAAATGTTGCAGTTTAGCACCCTCAAAAGCCTACATGCGCAAACCAGCGATTTGCCCGAATGCTTCACATTGTTGCCAAATTGTTTAAACATTAAATTCGATCCTAAGTCATACATACTAAAGGTGTACTTTACAAAAAACAACTTGAAAAATAAATTGTTTATTATAAACAATGCACAAAAGATGCTGAGAACAACTGTCATTGTCACTAATGTCATTTCCTCGATATATCGAACAATAAAAATAATTTGTAATCGAGTCATCCTTAAAACTGAAACCGTACGTCTAAACTGACTGCAACTTATAAATGTCAACTAAAATGTCAGTCAAAAAACCAGATTTTACTGTGCATTTGTTTTATTAAAATGTCCTCCATTTTGTTGTAAGCAACAACAAGCGCTTCCTTAATGACACGTTGCAACATAAAGTATCAATCCCAAAAGGCATACGTTTTCGGTTTCAAAGGTGACTCGATTACAAATTATCTTGATCGCTCGATACTTCCACGATAAGCAAAGTGTGGCTGGGACATTTTTTTTAAACTTGATAAAATAAATGAAATCATCTTTTTGTTTTAGTCTCCAGTTAATAATCTTCTAAGTTTCTGCTCCTATAAAGCAGTAGAAGGAAATTTTAAACTTATAAGATCACTTTTATGTTTACTTATTATTATTGTCCGGTTACAAAGTTGTTCATTTAGTAAAAAAAGTTAAGTTGATGTCGGGAAAATCATTTTTGTGAAAATGTATAAAAGAAACAATCAAAATGAATAAATCTTCAATTTATTGCTTGTTTATTGTGTTTGTCTTAGACATCAAACATATATTGAATTGTTGTTTTCAAGGTGCTAAACTGCAACATTACCTCAAAAATTACAGCAAGCACTTGCATAATTTTGTTTGTTAGTAAAATTTATGCAAGAAGTTGTTTTGATTCATATATATTTGACCTCCCATTTAATTACTTTCTACGCCGCACTAGCAAATGTGAATTACTATTTTTAAAAATTGCAACGAAGCTTGTTCTCTGTAAATAATTAAAGTAAAGTCGAACCTAAGATATTTCGGGATTATGGCATTTGGAAGTAATTAGCGTTATTGGCTTGTTGAAAGATAGCAAACCACAAGGACCACAAAAGTAGCCATGAATAAGCAGATGGTCAGGAATTCTGACCTGCGCAATTTTTGATCGTTAGCTAAATCGACATGTTTTGGTTTAACGAAATGAAACGGCAAAATCTAATCGATTCTAACCGATTCTGAATCTAATTCGCAGATTTAGAAAAGAATGGAGGTCAAGTATTACTTTTTGCATCACTACGTAAATCATTTCTATGAGAAGACGAACGATTCCTAAACCAATTTCCATAAAATTTTCCCCAATTTTAATTCAATTATCGGTTCGTTGTAGCAGCAAACACAAATGTTTCGTACTTTATGCACTTTAATTATCCCATTAATTGTCCCCAAAATCACGAGACTAAGCAAAGTACGTGCGATTTTTTTAAACTTGGACCCATTAATTCGCAATAAAAATTAGCTCGCGACCGTCGTACATCCGATACCTTTCCCTCGGGGCCTAACTTTTATCATTCTATTGGAAATCTTAGCCACGTTGGGCATAGAAAATAATTCATGCAAGACTTTTCATAATTGCTCTTCTTTAGCACATTTTTTTCTTCTCATCCTTTAGTACCAGTTTGGTATGATCAGTGATCACTCTATCCCAGTATCCTTTTTACCTTGTTTTCTGTAATTATAATTGCACCACAATTTTTTTAATCAGGTAAATTCGTTTAAACAAAATTCAACTCTTTTCGATATTGATTTTTCGCACCTTTGCTCTGTTAATTTTTGTTTCTTTCTATTTCTGTATATTTTTTAACGTTTTAGTTCTAAACCGCATTTCTGTCCTTTCTCTAATATTTTCTTTATCGTACTGTTCAGATTATCCATGGCCACATTATCTCGCCCACATTTTCCAATAGATTTTCCTCCATGTGTTTTTATTACGTTTTAGAATAGATGTTTTCATTTTTTATTCCCCCTGCTCCGCTTTCATTCTCCTACATCCTCCTCTACAAATGAACACTGGGTTCATTTTGCATTCTCTCCTGCAGCCTCTACCTTATCTATCGCTTTCTGTTATCCCTCTGCATTCGGTATTCTTACATTGGATCATCTCCTCTGTCTTTCAGTCCGCCTCTGAAAATGATTTTCAAATTTATAGATGAAAAATTAATTTTAAAGTGTTAAAAATACTAAAAACTCTAAAAATAAATGATAGAATTTTGTGAATTCCGCGGAACTTTTAAAATGTGCATCCAAAACATGGCTGAATTCAGAACTTAATATTCTGATAATTTATAATAGTATCTTAGAATCTGGATTTAATTCAAAACTGAGAATTTAATTTAAAACACTAAAATTTAGATAATTTAGAGATCCGTGTTATTTATTATTTAATGATCAGAGTGAAATATCTCGTTTTGTTGTTAGACAAAGAGAAAGAAAATAAACAAGGGATAATAGTAAAGGATAAATATGAAAAAAAGGCATTAAAGAATCAAAATATTTAATACTAACATAATTAAGGCATGTTACAGTAATTATGAATTTGCCTTCAAGCATGACAGCCTCTTGTAAGAGGAAAGGCACTGTCCACTTGGTCTCCATCATTTCATATGAACATACTTTGCTTGACACAATAAATGTACCTATGCTGAAGAAAATATTTAAAAATAATATTCAAATAAATTTAAAACAAATACTTTTTAAATTCTATAAATAATAATGGATGTCCTACAAAATAGTGATTTGTAATAAAGAACTGTTCCTGAGTGCAAAAATATAAATAAATCGGATCATATAACCCTTAACGACTAACAATATTGACTAAAATAGACCAGGTAATTGGATGCTAAAACACATTTTCATGATATTCTTTCAGCTTGTAGTGTTGCACAATATACATAACAATAACAATAAGATTTAAACAAGTGATTTTTCTATTAAGGTAACAGGAGAATAAATAGAATGAAAATAAATAATGATTAAAGTATTAACATCAAACACAACGCCTAGTCATGCGTATTAAAAACACTAATTTTTTTTAGTATATAATATTGGAAAACTCCTAATAAAGAAAATATTCATCATTCAAATCGTTTTCACCATGATTATATGCACTAAACGAAATAAAATAAAGACACTTTTAGAAGATATAAAACTTTACACAATAGTCAACATTATTTAAGCAATTCCGCAGTTCAGAACACTAATATATTTTAAGTAAGAAATGTTAACCGTTCAATTGCAACCATTTATATAATAAAATTTCTTTAAACATTGGGACCTGTATAAAATCATTACACTGACAAAATTTGATAATGTACAAAAATCTAATATACTTTTTTTTATTTACACATTTTTGGTATATTAATTCAATTAAAGATTCAGCCTAAGAAGTGCACTTAATGATAATGATTATTCACCTAAATGGAACTTAGTGTAAATGTGATCATCAAAACAAATTACTTAGCTTTTTTTTAGGTAAACCTTTTTTATCACAATCACAGTAACAGTGTTCCCAAAGATGCGTCTCTTTTCCATTCGTTATTGCGTAACCACATACTATGTACAACAGAAATTACTTTAAAAAAATACCTGCGCAGAACGCAGTTTGGGTCCACTGATAATGTCTTTTGAAGGATCACATTACTAACTTAAGTGATGTACTTTTGTCAGTAGAATTATCGGTTAATTTGACTTCTCTTTGTTTTCCTATTTGAAGCTTTTTGTTTTTTATTCACACAAGATTCTACACTTCCTTCACTTTCATCAATTTTTCTTTTCCTAGAGTTTTTCGTTAAAGGAACTAAAGGCATAGGATCAACATCAATTTCTTGTCTTTGCTTTCTCCTAATTCGTTCACTTCTCCTAGTTTGTACATAGACTTTTCTCTGTCGTTTTCTAACGACTTTCGTATCTACTGAATTTTTGTCCGACATTACGATTCCACTGGAACTCGTCGATTCTCTAAGAGCGTCACATCTGGAACTGGAATCTGATGTCCTGGCGATCACATTATAAGGTGAATCGATTTCTGGATCCAACGGGTTCGAACTCATCGTTTCTAAGAATTCCGTGACTCTCTTTTCTCCGAAATTGAAAACGTTGTCTACGCGTTCGGTCGAATTGACTTTTTCTTTCGAGTCATCAGTCTTTTTGATCTCGACAGACAATTTTGGTCCACTTTTTAGAGAGCCTTCGCTTGTGAAACTCGACGAAGAAGTGCTGTTGTTGTCGGAGGAACTTTTCTTCATTCTTCTTCTTTGAGCTAGTTTTGCGCTGAGAACGTCTTGCAGTCTGAACCCTTCACGCTGAGCTTTATGGAAAGCGTTGAAGGTAGTTTGGAGGCTTTTTTCCGCGGATGTGCCCAGAAGGATGTCTGGGGTCATCAAGGGTGTCGAAATGAAATGTTGGTTGCCTTGGACCCACGAATTCGTTTCTAAATGGTTCATTCGTAACCTCTGACTAGGGTTTACGGTGAGCAAACCTCTCACCACCGATTTTGCTTCGTTGCTGACTCCGGTCCACGCAGTAGAAGTGAAGCTAAAATCGCCTTCTTTGATGCGTTCCATGATGGAAGAAACGCTTTCGTCTCTAGATCGGGCATGGAAAGGCGCTTTTCCACATAACATGGTGTATAAGATAACGCCTAAACTCCAAAGATCACAGTTTTCGTCGTATCCTTCAGGATCGCCCTTCAACACCTCTGGCGCTGCGTAATGCAGCGTGAAACAAGGGGTATGAAGCGACTCTTTCTCTTGTTTTAACCTGGCGAATCCAAAATCGATCACTTTGATTTCTGCATTGTCGTCTTCCGACGTGAAGACGAGATTTTCAGGTTTCAGGTCCCTATGAACTACACCACGCGAATGCATGAAACTCACAGCCGATACAAGTTTGCGCAAAATTCCGGAAGCTTCGGACTCCGTAAATTTCGATTTTTTACGTATACGTTCGAATAATTCACCTCCTTTTAAATATTCCAACACCAGATATGTGTGTGCTTCATCTTGGATTACATCGTGTAAACTGACAACGTTAGGGTGTCCCTGACAGGCCCTCAAAAGATTGATTTCTTGTGAGCAATCCTTCTTTCTACTCACGATCTTAACGGCGTATTCTTTCCCGGTTTGTAAATGGACACATCTCCGGCAAATCGAGAAAGTACCGTCGCCCAAAATCTGTTCGTTTAAATCAATGTCGTAAGTTTGGAAGAACGGAGAGTTATTAATTTTACAACTCATCAATCTCGTACTGTCGTGTTGTTTGGTCGGCTTCAATATCTCTTCAGAAATCGCGTTCTTGGTGAACAACACTGACGGTGCCACGTAGGAGTATCCTTTAAATATTTTATCGTAGTTCGGAGGAACCACAGCCGGTGAATCTGTAGGCGGCATCTGTGTAAACTCCTCGCTAAAATTCGATACATCCAGCTCGCTCCTGAAAAAAAAATCACCGTAAGTCTTTCATCGCTAGATATTCTTCAGACCTACCTAATGACTGGTTTGAATGGGGCGGGGATTTCCTTCCGTGCTAACTTGTTCCAGTCTAAACTCTTGAAGAAAGGATGCCTTTTCAGTTCTTTAGCGTCCCCTTCACCACCACCGAGTCTTCTTCTTGGATCTTTGACTAACAACTTGCTGATAAAATCGGCAACTTCTTTTCCAAGAGCTGGAAAAAGAGGTAAGTCGACAAACAGCAAGATATTTCGAAGGCTTACAGTCGGGTATGGGTGGTGTGGTTTTTAGAATACGTCTCGAGATCTCTTGTTGTGTGTTTTTTTCGCCTTCTACAGTAAAAGGGGAAGCTCCTGTTAATAATTCGTACGTCAGCACGCCCACCGACCACCAGTCAACAGCCTGAAAGAAAAAAAAAACAGTCAGATAACGTACGTAGAGCTGGTTAAATGTAAATAAATAATACAACATGTTAACACAAAAATATTTGTTTTTGCTGTCGCAACTAGCAATTATGTTAAATATAAACGTTTTTTATTATAGACTTTACAAAAACGACAATTTGTTTGCGGGTTTTGAAGTATTGTTTCATTGCCAAATAAATATGTATACTGTTTATTTAATTGTCTGGAAATGCAGTAGATTCGTGTCTTTGCTTGTCTACAGTTCGAGAGCTTTTTTGAAATTTACAGATTCGAAGCAATTACAATAGAGCGTCGCCTATTGTCCGAACTGGCGTCACGAAAAAAAAAGCAAATCATAGGAATTTTTTTAAGAGTGTTATTCCGAAAAGACGGGTTCAGTCTTCGTTTTACAAATTTTATCTCTATGTGACTTATATAATTTTTGTGTTGATACTTTCTTGTAAAAACGTGGTTGATTATTTTACACCTTTCCTTTTACATTGACTTAATTTTATGTGAGAATTATCTGCAATCCCCAATTTTCTGACTCAAAGTACTTTTTATTTTCTGTTACCAATTTGGGTACGGCGCGATACTCTTACAATATTGCCAACATATCCCTCTTTGTTCGCCCTAGTTTCTGCGCTTCTTTAGGCCCCCCCTCTCGTTTTTAAATCTTGACATTGTCATAGAGATCGTCTGAGTCCTTTATTTCCAGTTTCTGTACCTTTCTCTTTCATTATTTATTTGCTTTGTAACCGCAATGCTCTAGATTCAGTCGAAGACCCAGTTCCTAAAAAAAATTTGACTTCATCCTGTGCAAAACGATCTAAAATAAACGTTTTCAGAAACGTACACATCCGGTGAAATTCATCACTATGCCGAGCAATATTTACTAATTGAGGATTAAACTCGATTGTGTTTTTCCAAGTTAGTCATTGTTAAAGTTAAAATTGAAGAGATAAACCCTGACACCATTTAAATCCCCATAGAACGAGATTTGATATAGATTTCCATCAAGGCACTTCCCCAACAAAAAATAGCCAAGTCAATATGTCACATCCAATTCAAACAACGTTAACACGCTTTTATAGTTCCTAGTTAAATTATGATACAATTTACGGCTCGAGGAATCTTCCAAGCAAAAAGAGGCCAATGGGACGGCATAATAGCAAGTCAAATATTTTGTTGAAAGGTAATATTTTTACATTAATTAAAGTAACCAAAAATTAGCAATCATCGGATACTTTCTTTGTCTTTAAGATGTCGTAACAATAAACATTACGTTAATAATATGGTTCGGGCGCGATCAATTGCTGACACACTTTTCTGACCCAGATTGAAGCAGGATTGCAAATGTTTTGCACACTTGTTATTTCATGGCAGCTCACAAATTTTCAATATTAGCTTAAATATCACGGCGAAATGAGCCAAAATGTCTAGTCGGAAAGGAGAGTAAACGGTTGCTTTAAATATCACAGTTTAAAATTTCTGCAGGTTCGATATCGAAAGGACACTTTTTACTTTATTGTAACAGTGTAGTAATGGTTCCTGTATTGCATAACTCGATACACATCAAGGACTTTCTAATAATAAAATGTGCTCTTTCTCTCTTGTTTACGCGCTTGTAAGTAGTTCATGATTAGTGTAATAATTTATTCGTTTTATTAATGTAATAAGCTTTGCTTTTAACAATACATCCAATTAATTAAAGTTACTTTTAGTTAATGATGTACCTTTATAACCTGGGATCATTTGTTTAATGCATAATTGATGGAAAATATAGACTTCGATAAAGGCTGTGGCGAATTTTATTGGCGAAAAATCCTGGATATCACGTTATCTGTTAATGAAATTCTTGTCAGCGTGTGAAGAACCATCGTTTGATAATATCTCGTATCGGGCAAAATTATTTTTAACTTAAAGAACCGTTGGCATGTGGTGCGAATTATTTTTATCCATGCTTTCTATTTATCGCTCAACTGTAAATAAACATTTTTTCGAATCCTTGGGACGTCCGGCATTCGCATGTGCAAGTGACTACGACGATGGTATGCATGCAGGCATAATCACCATGCCCCAAAGTCTACCAACATAACTGTACGAACGAGTAAACAGTTAGTTAAATTGATAAAAAAAAATCCAGTCGATTCCGGCCTGCAAGTACACCGTACAACTTAACAGAAGTGGGTCAGATTCGAAGCCAGCCAAGTGGGACGACGATAGAAACGGACACTTGGGAAATGCCAGACGAAGAAGGTAGATTGAGCACTGTTAGCAGTGAAAGTAGGATATGCTGTTTAACAATATTTACATTAACCGAGTAGTTGCACCATTACTGCAACCATTTTGAAATTAGTAATTGCTTCCACAGATACGAAAAAATCATCCGATGCTGGGAAAATGATATTAACACATCGGAAGAAGTTACACAACTATGCGCAAAGTTTCATTAATTCCGACCGTGGTCCCACGTTGTTAATAACTGTTCTTTCGCTCACTTCCTGAACCTGTCGCGATGCGAGTTTCATAGGAAAAGAATTTCACGAGTAACTGTCGTAACACTTTAAAGGCAGTGAATTTACTCTCGTTTCAAATAACAAGGTGCTTTGCTGGAGGCCAAGAACCATTAATTTACACATCCAGTGATGCACACGGCGTGGGTGGTAACAACGGATTGGCAGTTCAAGGACTACAGAAGCTAAGCTTTACGACAAAATGTGCAACACTACAAATCGAACAGTAAAAAGTGAAATTCTCGTAATCGACGTGAAAACGTTAATGTCAGGTGTAACTAATCGGAAATTTACAATGAAACATTTCAATAAGAGACACTTTAGTTACTCATCTTTTGGTCATTAATTTACACAACTTCACCTATAGAGGTCGACATTATCTAACTAGGTTTCTAGGTAACCAACTTGTTCATATGGATTTTAGTAACCGTTTTTATTACCTTAATGCACGAAACAGAACTTGATTCAGACAGTAAATATTTTTGGAGGAAGAATGCCCTGCATCCAACATCTGTCTACCTGTATCTTTCTTCTTTGAATCATCTCGTTCAGCATGAACTGAAAAGGCCAGGTGCTTGTGTACCGACTGATTAGGTTTTAGACTTCCTCCTACAAATTTTCGGTTTAAACAACTAGAAATAGAGTTCGGACCAGCTCTCTTGTTACACAAGATTAATGCCTCAATAAGTTAAAGTGGGTGACGATTATGGCCTGTTTTAGACTAATACGACGAAATTATATGGTTAGTGAAAGTGAAATTGACCGATTCTGGTAGCAGACTATTACCATCAGATCTTTAAACCGAAATCTAACCTACTTTTCATTGGCTACTGATTTGGGTCAACTTTACCCAAGGGGGAAGGTTCGGTCACGCACGTAGATTCTTTAGCGACTATATTAAGCAATAATGAAACCAATATTGCTAAGAAGCAGTCATTGTAATTGAGTATGTAATCAAACTAACGACGTATAGACGACATTGGGAAATTGTCGTACATTTGCGGTGAAAATCCAACAATCTTGTTCGCTCAGATTTTAAAACCGATTGCTGGTTTTTAATTAGGTTTTGCAGTTAACTTTCGAAATTTGACCGCCGTTCATCGATTCGCCTTAAATAGTGCGTTAATTTCATTCATTATTAACCATGTAAGCGAATTCACGAGATGACAAAGCGTTTTTACATTATCTCAGTCACGATGATTTTAAACGAGTACGAATCGTCTACTTTTGGGCTTTCAAATAAAAACGAACCTTCAAAGCAAGCAGGTAAAACTAGATAAAATATGCCTCCTATTACGACTCCCCACTTTCGACTTTTAACGGTTAATGCATTCTTATCGCCATTGTCTTTATTGGTATTATGTAAGTGAATTTTTTTCGATGCTTATCGAAACTTTCCTAACAGCACTAACAACTAAAATGTAGATAAAAACTTAAAATTATCGGAATTTAAATTATTATACAAGTTCACATTTATTTTATTATTTTTTATGATCTTTATCTGAAGAAATTTGAGTTTTATTTATTTAGAATTTCGCAATACGGGTAATATGTGGTAATTTATATAAAATGTTAGTTGTATAATATACAATACTCAGAATTTTTTATTGCTTGATTGAATCTCCGAAACTAAGTTTCACTCGCATTGTATAACTTTGTGAATAATACAAATAAATCAGTGACTCGGTGAAGTTTGGCAAAAATGATGAAAATGACGATAATTTTTTAATGAACCACTATTCTAATGAATTCTAATGAACCTATTATCAGCAGTTATAAATAGATCAGTAGTTATATATATAAGCAATGCAGCTCTAAAAATTAGCCTAACACATGACCTAACCACAACCTGCCTCGTTCTTTTTATAGTGAAAAGCATAAAAATGAAATTAAAACTTCTGCCGCCGATAAATTAATTAATCTTTTATTTTCTAACAAGATTTATGGTATTGACTGGTAAACCATAAGCCGCCTCCAAGGTAATTTATAACACCCAATATTTTTACCCATATCAACATAAGTAGTCTCCGAAAGCCAGGGCCGGAATGAAGACATTTTTTTGCAGGTTGTACCTAGAAAACTTTTCATGCCGATCCTGGACATCGGATAATCCTTGACGTAAACTAGCTAAAAATATCGGGTAATATAAATTACTTTAGGGATAGCTTATCTTATTAGATGATGAAATATTAATTACTTTCTCGGTACTACATGTTATAATTTCATTTCTATGCTTTTAACTATGAAAAGAACAAAACAGGTGAAGTTTGCCTGCAATGTGTTGCTTTTGATTTTTCAAAAATGGGATTTTTTGGGACTCAATAGAGGAAATATGATTGCTACTTTGTTTCTATGTGGTGTTATGGACGGGATATAAGAGTTACAGTGCCAGAAATGAACGCTGAATTACTTTCTGTAGGTATATAAATTTCACCATGAAAAATGGAATCAATTTTTCTTTTTCAAAGTTTTTTTATCATCAGGTTCGATCTCTAAAATCTTATATTGTAAACTTACGATATCGTGTCCTTGCGTTCCTCCTTTGACAACTTCCGGCGCCATGTATTCGATTGTGCCGCAAAATGAGTAAGCTCGCTGATCGCTATCTCCTTCTCTAGGTAGTTCCTTGCTCAGTCCGAAGTCGGTCAAAACGATATGACCGGATTCATCCACCAAAATATTTTCCAGCTTGATATCTCGGTAGATGATTCCTAACTGTAAAATTACAAAAATCAATACCAACATCTCTCGCGATGGTTTTGTTTATTTGCTCAAACTCTGCTAAATATCATGGGAGCAGATGGTTCCACTTAAGACGATCATTACTTATTAAAAACTCGTTGAAAAAGACGTTACGCTACTGTTTTAAATAATAAATGCATCTTTTCATGCAACGAGCGCATGGAAAGAAAAATTTCTTCAAAAAGTTGATGAGTCAAGGGTCCAATGACTGTAGTTGGTAGGCGCGCATAATTGTATCTCGGTTAAATGTTTTGTGAACTACGACTGCACCACCAGGTGTTATAACAGACTCAACAAGTTGTCGGCGATTTTGGCCTTTATTCCCCTTTGTCCTGAGCGTTCGGCATGTGCCATATTGCAACAGCTGTGGTTAGGGCACCCTGAATTTATACACCGCCATGGACGCGAAACAAGAGACTTCTTGGCTTGTTGACTAAACAAAATTTCAAAATGCATCGCATCGACGATAAGGTCGTTATCTAGCGACCGGCTAATTATACCAGCTGAAATGTGAGAGAGTAGCTTGGGGATTTAACCACCAATATGTGACTGTAAAAACAGTAACTGTCTGCCGAATTTCAAACCATGGAATTCATTCAAATCTGTTTATGAGATAAACTTGGACGTGAATTTTCGTTTAAAGCGACAGGAATGTAATAATAAACAAGAATAACATTAAAGCATTTGTGCATACCGTTGTATCGATGTTAAGAATGTTAGCCCGGACAATAAAAACCAACACGTGTGACTACTATGTGATATACTTAGTCCGTAATAACGAGGTCAACGGCATGGTTCTAATAGTTTCTTAAGTCTGTGTTATCAAAACTTCACCTATCGTACTCGCTGTTAAAAAACACTGGCAACCAAATGACTTTTCATGTAACCCGAATTGTATCAAATTTAGAAATACACTTCGTTATGCCACATGAAGCCATAAATTTGAGTGTTCTATGTACATTAAACAGCATGTTTACTCGAGGGTTAACGACCCAACAATTTCGCCCCATGTGTAGATCCTGGCATGTCCTAACGCAGTAGGGGTTGAGATCACACAAAAAATTTCAACCTCGCTTCAGTCTAGAATAAGGAAATGGCCGAAAGTAAATAAAACAATTATCACGTCGTTTTCTACATTTTAATATTTGTTTTGGGAAATTCCGCTAATCAATTTCGCCCTTCCGCAAATAGATAACGAAATTTAACGAACGTGCAACTCGAAAAATCCCCTACAACTCTGGATTATTATCGATTGATCCTGTATCCTTCGAAGTTGCGTAAAAATGTAATTTTAAACGTGTTGGCATACTCTCAAGGCCTCTCGTGTCGCGTGGCATTGTTAGTTTTACGAACATGGATTAAAGAGCCGAATCCAGGTATCAATAATAATAACCTTCGATGCGATAAAATGCTATTACTATGTGATCGAAAAATTAAATCAGTTACAATTAGATTAGTTACGCAAGTCACTCTGCAAATAACGATTGGATCCATTTTTTCGCTAATTAATTTGAAGGCATCGCCATTGTTGCGGCTAAAAACGAATAAAAAGTGTTAAAACTAGCGAGTGAAAGTCCGATTTCACCATTTGAATATTTTGACAATAAAACGGTAGACATTTATAAGAAATCCTCGTTGAGAAATTCCATTTACGTTCGGGAATTTACAAGACGACCTTGGATTGTGGAATTATAAGAACCAACATGTTATGTTTACCGTTGTCGTATCAGTTTGGTATTTTCTCTTAAGGTCTTGTGGTGATAATAAAAAAACATTTGAAGCAAAGTGATAAAGCGCCATCTTGGTTCACGACTAATTAACTTGAAGAATTGTTTTTACCGATTAACCCCCCACATTCAATAAAATAATTACTCCATTCTTTCATTGAATTCAAAGAATAATCTATTATGCGACTGGGTAGATAATAATGAATAAATGATAGTTTGACCCAGCAGACGATACTTGAAATTCAAGTTACACACTTCGAAATTCAATAAGAGAACCGAATAAATTAAGCTTTAATTGTTTCTTTGTTAATATTTTCAACATCAAAACGAGCTTGTTTGGGTAAATGACTCTTGTTTATCTACCAAACTCTTTGTTCTATTTGTGAACAACCTTTGATTGCTGTATTACTTTTATTGCGAAGGACGTTCTATTTATAACGGCGTTTGGCCAAATGAGTTTTAAACATTTCACTTGCTTTTCCAATAAAAGTGCAAAACTTACGGTGTGAAGGCGTTCGAGCGCTAGAATAATTTCTCCGATATAAATGCGAACTTCGTCTTCTGTGAAATGTTCTCTTTGGTACAAATGTGTGAATAATTCTCCACCAGCCACGTAATCTGAAAAAGAAAAAAAACATGTTTTTAAACCAAGTTTTCAGAAACATGATTTCCGCAACAACATGAATCTTATGATGGGGATTTACACAAACAACTTTAAAATAATACGTTGCAACAAAAATACGTGACGCAAAACTACAAAATATTTTCATTATCGTGCCGTGTTATTACGTCCGTTTTAATGTATTAATTCATTGTTGCTACGTTGTTGGAGGTACTAAGTTGTTTTAATTTACGTACATCTTCAGCACGTTTGATCATACATATGTGTGTAATAACAGATAATAAGGACGTTGCGATAAACAAAGAACACGCATTAACATTCGTGTCAACTTGTGTTCTGAATGTATTCGCGATCCAAATATTTACCAGGATCAACGACCACTTTCAGTCGTCGACACTGCGTTTCGGCGATTGTGGTATTCGATATCAAATATTGATGAAAATATTTCACGTAGCTTCCTGATAAATTTTCTAATATTTCAGGTTTAACTAAAAGAGGAATTCGGACTGAAATTTCGTTTCAAATCCGACATGTGTTAGATTTTACAAACTGGGGAGACGACTCAATCTAATGTTAATTCTTAATTTATTTTTTCCTCTTGGTATATAGGTCATTTTTTATTGCCTAACATTCTTGGCGGGTTTCTTTATCGATCTATAAGTGTCTCTTTTAATGTTAATAAGCCAACATTAATGAAAATAAACACTAATTGTAGTTTTTGATTTACGTCTGGTAATTCAATCAGGGAAAAATCCTCTGTTTTTACTGGTGACATATTCGTACACATCACGAAGAAGCATTTGAATTTTTTAATACAAAAATACTTTTGTTTTCAATTTACTCGGCAATGGAGCTTTCACTCGTGTAGCCTTTCATTTTGTTACCGGTCGTTTTATGGGCTTGAAAACGGAAAAAAGTACACTCTTAATTTTTCTCTTTCTAAATATCGTCAACTCTGTCGGTGTAGCTTCTGTGTTTGTTATTGTTAACGCATTTTTAAACTTTTACTTTATTCCTCGCCAAGAAACCAAAACAAAGGTGTTGCTCAACTTTATGTACTGTGCAAACTTATTACGAACGTAATTAACATTAGGAAGTCGTTAATAGTTAAGGATGGAATTTAATAACTTTGATTCCAGCGGCCCACGCTAAAGCGGATTAGTAATTAAAATTTAAGTACTGGACGGAATTATTGTACTTGTGTTGATTCAAATAATTCTCAAATATTGCTTACTTTTAGAAAAGAGAAAGTGCATGAAATATGAAAGCGTTTATCTCACTCACTTTCACTGGATATTACTGTTTACAGGACATTACCTTGAGACTGTTCATCAGTGAACGTATCACCATATATGAAATAAGGCTAACTTTGAGATTTATATGCAACAATAGCTCTGATAATAAAGCTAAACTTAGCTAGAGGTCTAAGATTTAGCAATCTGATTGTAAAAAAAAATAAAAATAAAAATACGTTTCCACACAATCAATATTGTCTTGCCTTTTAGATGCTTTTGTCTGCAGCCTTAGAATGAATTGTCCCAGCTGTAAGGCGTTGACCTACGTCCAACCAAAGACCTTTTAATTAAACTCCCGTTATAAAACTTTGTTTTTTGGTATTTCAGAATTTGCCTGCTTTGTATTTTTTTTTTTTGTAAAATGATTAATTTCAAAATAATCTACTGATAAAAAAGCCGAGCGTTTTGAAATTCAATAATTCACAAATATCGATCAAAATGACCGTAAACCTAAATTTCCAATCGTCTGGTTTGATCCCAAATTAGCTTTGACACCAAACCAGAAAGATGTGTCAATGCCAAAACCATAAATGCAAGTATTCCATTTATTTTACCTCAAAGTTGGTTTATTTTTCGAGTACATTATTTGCTCTTATGTAGGCCGATATCATCACTTATGCAGTCATAAAATATTGATGTGCAAAAAAACAAACACTGGCGTACAAACAAAGGGTTAGAATTCGCTAATTGCACAATGAGAAAGTTCTTTAAAACATGCCTGTAATTATCAGTCGTAATTAACGATCGGAACACATGCTTCAATGTGATGTTATATGAGAACCTGTTATAGCAGGTTGACACTGCTTTCTCATTGTTAAAACGATGATTTGACAAAATATAAAAATCTTTCTCATCCAAGCAAATAGCAAAACTTCTGGCAAAACTCCACCCCGGTTCCACAGAAAACTCATCCAGTTCGTTTACCTGTAATTCACTGTATGACCTTGCGTTCGCGATATTTTGGCAGTTAAATATGGTACATTCGTCCCGAGTGTCATTTTAAGCTCCTTGAATAAAGTACGCAGCGAGTGGACATTGACATACAAGTCTCAAGGATTTTCCATCATACTTCCAATAAAGAATACAAAACGCTATTTTCAGTAAGAAAAGCGTACGCGTGTGGTTTACAACAATTTACCGAATTAGGTCAAACACACATTTTAAAATAATATTGAAATTTGCAATGTCAAGTTATTTAGGCGGAACATCCTTCGGTTGTTGGTAACGCGGCTATAATAAGTTTTCATCCATGTTTAAGCATCGAATGCAGTTTCCTTATGAGTCAGTTAAGAATAAGGAATGGAAAAAAAAAAAAACTATCATGACCGCAGGCATGGCACGATGATTCACGGCACTGCATTGCCAAATGAACAATTTCCGATTCTTTGCCCACATTATGAAACTGTTTTTACAGTTAAGCTAAATGCTGTTTAACTTACTGTTCTAATTAACACCGCGATGTAATAAAAACACGTTTGCCACACGTGCTAACTCCAAGCTAAACCACCTTTGAAAAAAGGTCAACGCTTACTATGGTCATTAATATTTAACGTTGTTACTAAAGACAAGCAAAGAAACTTACCAAGTATTAAGTGCAGTTTGGCATCGGTTTGGAAGGCGTAATGTAATGTTACTAAAAAGGGATTGTCGCGGACGGCTTCTAGGACTTGTCTTTCTGTTTTTGTGTGTTCTGTAGTCTTTTTCTTCTGTACTATAGTTGCCTTTTTCAGTACTTTCATGGCGTAGAGGCGGTTGTTGTCTGAACCACCACGTTTTCTCACTAGGAATACTTTACCATATGCTGAAAAAAACACGTTCATTTAAAACTATTTGAAGAGCTTGTCAGAAATCATAAAAAGTGGCATACAGAGTTCTTGTTGCAACAACGCCGAGTCTACCTAAGTCAAAGTAAACAAAAATTAACGTCAATTTGAAAAAAATTAACGTGTTCTTCCTTAAGTTTAATTTTTTTGCATTTAATGTATTGGATGATTAGTTAGTAGTCATTCCAAAACATGTTTATACGAATAATCACGTTATCTATTGTCGTAGAGTGCAAAGTCGTACCATTCAGTATCCATTTAGATATTTATTGCTCGATTAGAACATCACATAGATGAAAATAAATGGATCACGTACTGATATTTTTTAAGTAATTCTCATCTTAATTAAAACCTTTCAACATATTTTTGTTATGATATCAATTTCCTTGAATTATTACCAAATATTTTCCATATTTTAGTTACCGTTATTACAGCTTTAATGTATGAATCATCTGAAGATTTTCGTAATGGGTTTAAATTGCCTGTGACCTTATAAGCCAAACATGGATGGTTCTCTCTTCGGAGCCAAATGGTTCCAAGAAACTTTTATTTTAAAAAAAATTAACTTCTAGACAAAACAAGCAATTTTTCTCATTTTTGAATGGGTGGATAAACCACCAATATCTTGTACAAAGTCAGAGTGTAACGACCTTCCTCTAAGGTCGTACGCAACACTGACCACGACCGTACTGCAACAAATCACCTGTCCCGCATCTACATTACTACGGACCACGTATGTCGCACCGTGATCGTCTTTCTCGTAATCTGATTGGTTTCGACTACCACCTGGATATTGTCTTGGACACACGAGTAGGACATTGACTTAAGATTCGATGACGTTTGCAAAATTACGAGATCTATTAAAAACCATTTGGAAATCGATTAATCGCGGGTCACTTTCCGGTCATAGTACAAATCTCATTTGCAAACAAACGACGACATAATTTTCCATGATAGGTGCAAAAAAATTATTGCGCGTGGCATCTACAACATTGCTAACTTATCGACGGATTTATACAATGAAAAAAGTCGTTTATCAGTGTTTTAAGAAAGTTAAAGGTAAATGACTCATAAAGTACGAATATCGAACGTTATCTTAGCATCTGGAGGACATCAGGAAATCGAACAGCCTTGATAAAAGCGTAGAAAGTCAAATTGATTTTTTTTTGCAACGCGGATATTAACGCAATTGAAATAGTTTTTATATTTTTTTCAGGGTTTGTTTTGCTAGACAATTGGTTAACTAAATATGCGACTGTGTATTTAAATTAGGGTGTTAAAAATAAGCTTGTCCGTAAGAAATGAATAAAAGATAATTAAAAATATACGTTTAGTTTACATATATGCACACTGTTCGTGTTTACATTCGAATATTCTGTCATGTAGACGACTGTGTCGACAAACATAGAACAATTCCTTGAGGCTAAAAGGCGCTAAATTAATAACGGCGGCGCCTTTTTATTGCCCACTTATATTGTCTATTAAAACGATGACTACAAATGCATTGTAGAATCAAAGATTTCGAGCGATTATTAGAAATTCCAGGAGTCATAAGTGGCAGCTGATGGCTTTCAAATGCAACTCTTCAGGTTCCATTTGACCTCTGAATGGCAAATGAATTTCTTCCTCTCGTGGGCTGCGCATTAATTACGTAAATGTTTATTTTATTCAAATTAATTTCAACTATCTCAGATTGATAACTTTAGAGATTATCGTTACATTTTTTAATTGTCAATTTTAGACGTAGAATATTTTAGTTTTTAACATAAACCTACCTTAAAATGAATAATGTTTCAAAAGCACCTGAATATTCGGATCTTAATTGGTCTAGTTTGCAATAATGAGCTTCATGGGTCTAATTATACAGTCTAATTTTATGCGAAAAAGTACTCTTGGTTTATTTTAGGTCTTCAAATCGTTTGGAATTTTGTTAAAAAAGTAACCTATGTAATTCAGAGGCTTTCAAAGCTACATAAATAACGGAAACGTCATGATAAAAATAGACCACCACAATTAACAATTTATTTTGACCTACATGGAAAAGAGTTAACCCAAAATTGTCTCTAAGAATTCTACAAGTCTCTCGAACACAATGGACAGTTTATTATTGTTGTGCAGATTAGAACATTATCAACCTCTCGCGCATACTCAAACAAATCAACAGATCAAATTGTTCGAAACATGTAAACAACATGAAATCATTTGTAAACAAAGTTGTTACTACAAATAAGGAAAAACAAAACGCTACTTACCTCCAGTTCCAAGAACTTTGAGTAAATCAAAGTGGGACATATTAACTCGATCCACTCCAGAAAGATTGACTGAAACAAAAAAAAAAAAATCACTCTTGAGATAACAATAATCTTCCGCCATTTACATAAATCAACCTCGAAAACTCATAATTCAATGCGGGTAAATTGTGAAATTCGGTGTAAGTTAGATATAAAAAATATGCATTAGCATATTACAGTGTGAAGCAAAGCACTTTCACTTTGGTAATTTCACCACACTTTACATCACCAAAAAACTGCTCCAAATATGTTACATAAAGAGCCTTTTTGTAAATGTTAAGCCCGTGCAAGAACGAGAATGCTGCCGGTTTCCTGTGCGAAGTTGCAGGTTGGGTTACCCACATCCTGGTCACATCTGCCAGTCAAGGTGCGAATTTCAATCTTGTTTTCAAAAATCTACAGGGTGACTGACTTTTCACCGCCTTAAATAGACTTTATCCATTAACAATACATGATTAATTTTTCTTGTTGCAACACTAATTCGCGTTATTTATAGAGACTGCTGGTATTATTAATACCCATCAATTTGCAAGGAAATTAAACAGTCGGTGAAAAACACGTAAGAGACATGCTGCATTTCAATAATGTTAATAATGTGAACCCGAAAAACTTATCATTATTAGCTGTGAAGGTCTTTTTTGGCACGTGTAAGCTCACCGAGTCGGTTCAAGGCTTGCAACGACAAAACATAAAACTTTATTTGAACACATCATGCTGAACGTTATCATGTGACTTAGAATTAGTTATTTATACGATAAATAATATGGAATACCGCGAAGTTGGTGCATTATCTAACGACAGAGCTTAAGGGAACTTGAAATTATAATGTTCACGAGGCTTATTAATTTAATATTGGCGTTATCATAATCCACGAAGTGAAAGAACGCGCCATAATCGCGTTTTATAATCGAATTCTAGAAACTCGCATTTTTTGAAAAACTAGAGAGACGTCATAAAAACGCTTCCAACAAAATATCTTACACCTTGACACACTTTGGGGAACTATTAATTTTCTTCTTGTAGTTGCAGAATGCTAGGCAAAAATCGCGAGATTATACAAACATGTAAATAT
Organism: Cynaeus angustus; assembly: GCA_030157275.1. Taxonomy (NCBI): domain Eukaryota; kingdom Metazoa; phylum Arthropoda; class Insecta; order Coleoptera; family Tenebrionidae; genus Cynaeus; species Cynaeus angustus. Next base: position 27,285,229 of record CM058059.1, read on the forward strand.
TCTTCGTATTAATCGTAAAAGTGTTTTTTTGTACGGAATCAGTAGAAATTCAGTCCAAGAAGTATGTCAATGTTATGTTCGTTAATAAAAGGACACTCATGGTTGTCCCCGTTTGGTTCAAATCCAAGTCAGGTAATCAATAATCACTGGGTAGTCTTTATTAATTAATGTAAGGGGAAGGGATATACCCCAAAGTACAGCGCCATTGCTTTCTTCAGAAAAACGAACCACGGTTATGTAACTCGGTAGTTGAACCATACTCTTTGAAGCAAGTAAACACGAAAGACATCAGTAACATTCAAAAACCAGATTACAAAACCAGACAGTAAAGGTTGAAATCATTAAATTTGTATTTTGTTTAATATGTAGCAGGTATAAAATTCATTTCTTTGCCCGTCAAGTAGAAACCTTACACAACTTTGTTTTATCTTTATCACAGCTTTTTAAAATCCCAACAGCTATTAAGAAATTGATAAGAAAGGCTGTAAAACAGAAGACGACGTGGACTACAACAGCCGATTGCCGTTTAAAGCAGACAATATTGTTATTAATTAAAAAACTTTTGGTGTATTGCAAACCTTGGAATGTTTGCACACAATTCAAGGCTGATAATGTTACCTAACGTATTTAACTAAAAGTAAGGTCATCTATGAAATATAAAATAACCGTATATTTTGTAAGGTGTTTTATCTGTCCGCGTTATTTTCAAGAAAACCTTTCGACACAAAAGTTCGCCACTACCATCCGAAGTAGCTTGCAAAAAGCCCGTAAAACTACCTTTTTTTTGTTCTCGGTAGTTAACATATAGCCCGCCTAAACACAGCTTTATCTAAAACATACAAGATAACAAAAATTCAAGCAACATTAAACTTGTTAAATAGCGCTTTATTTTGTTTTATAGTAAAGATGCTTACAGTAGCATTGAATCAACAACAAGGATACTGTGAAACACTTGAGCAGAATGTGATTGTTTCTTTCTCAACACTTTCTCCCAAATAAAAACAGCGCATGCTTTCAAGGCTTTTATTGGCTGCTCATTAAATCTAAGCATCTTTCCGTATTTGTTCATCTAGAGATTGATGATTAAAGCACAATGTTTAATCTCGAATACCTCTATTTCTAACGGTATCTTCCGCAAAAACATTCAGTGGCGATTAAGTCGCCTGTTAAAATTACAGAGACCAACGCATTCTATTGTTTGCATTAATTGTGACAAAATAATTTTCAGTTGTTCACAATGATGAGTTCTAACATAAAAGAGCAATAGCATTATTGTTCAATACTGTCTGATGCCCGCATGTTATTTGTAGTTGAAAAATACACAATATGCTTCTAGAGCTGTAGATATTTGACATTACAATTTGTACAAGCAGTTGTGGTTGGGAAACTACTATCTAGACTAACATTATTGTCGGCCAACCAACTGTAAAATACTTAAATCACTTAAAATCAACACGTGCAATAAAAGGCTGGGGCCCTCCACTTTCTTGTCGTGAATGCAACTATAACTTGTGTTGATATGTAATTAATAGATATAAATGTCTTTTATAGATTTTTATTGTTTATTTACTGTTACTATATATTCAATAGCAGGTAGTTATATTCTGTTATGATTACTGCAATAATTGGTGAGCTGCCAAACTATGATCTATAGGTCATAAAATGTATTGAGATTGAGACTTATTTCCTTCAAGGCTCAATTAGCATTGGAAAACTATAGGTTGTTAAACTAGGTAGCTGTTTATAGAGCTTATCGAGGCTGACGAAAAGGGGACAGAAAATAAAGAATGATTTGTCTCCTAGGATAATTACAAATGGTCTTCACTTAATTGCAACATTCAAGCTAAGTTTGATGGTTTAAAAATCAGTTTTGATTCTTAATTTAAAAAAATTTACGATTCATGTTCATTTACTTTTTTGATGTATGTACTAAGATTTGTGAAACATTAGGCAATTCAATGGTAATCTTTATTCAAATGTTTCCTGTTTCAGATATAACGAAGGTTTGCTTTACTACTTTCCTAAAGATACCTTTATTAAAATATATGCAAATAAAGATTCGAGAAGTTTCTATTCAAAATAAACATTTACGTACGCTTTGAGTTGTATGATTTAATAAATAGTAATCAACGATTTAGGGGTGTATTGATATCTAGGTGTATCTCACAATTTGGGGATAAGCATTAATTGGTAGGTAATGTAGTTATTGACAAGTTCCCGTCCAACGATGTCAAATCGGTAGGGATTTACCGTGTCTAAAAAGCACATGGTACATGGAAAATAACAATGTATAAAAAAAAATTGGTGCACCTGTTGATTTTAAAAATTTACTTTCCAAACAGCAATCAGAAATTTAGATCTTTTCTCTTATTTTTCCCGTTACCCTCTCTTGTTTTAAAGAACATCATTGTGGTGGTAATTTTCTTCTAAATATCAAATACGTTTTAACGTAATTTTCAAACTTCGCGCCTGAGCATTTTGAGCAATAAAATTACCAACATTATTACGTTTGAATCAAAGCGAGATTGAATCCAATGCAACTTATGCCTTAGCTACAACTTTAGTAAATTTATATTGCACCAGGTGACTACAACGATCGAAGTGAATTTACTGAGCAGTTGGCATTTTCGACGTCATTCAATTTTTAGGATTACGTACGTAATTATTAACCACATTTTTAAATATGTTGAAATGAAGTTCATTTCACACGTTTCTAAAATGACAGATTTAATATGTTATCAGCCATACGGTAGTTATTCCCCCAAAAATGAAGGGCGTGCTTTCGATTTTATCATACTGATACAAAAACTATAAAGTAAAGAATGTCCTTTAAAACAAAGAGAGATAAAGTTGCCATTGAATTGTATGTTCCGAAAGTTCTGGAACACCGGTGGGTACTATAATGTTGAGGAATGCAGAGATGTTTTTGACGGCAGATGCTTGGAAGTCAGCAGGTATATATGTATTTTAATTGCAATTTTAAATCCTGTTGTAACTACACAGAAAACTCCCAAATTTGCATATTCGCAAGGAGCTTGAAAAGTATTTTATGTTAATATCCATCTTGCCTTGCACGCTATTATCAAAGGCAATTATTTGAAGTTGTGTTTTATTGTTAGAAATCTGCTTATCACAATGAATTATGTAATCGAAGTAAGGAACTGTGATAAGACAATGAAAATTCCTCACACTAAGCCTATTTTAAACATCAAAAACTTGTCAAATCTACAACTCCCCTCCGTTGAAAGAACCAAGATTATTACTTTAATTTCAAGTCTCAGAAACTGTTTATCGCCATCACAGTCTACCTGTGACAACCTTGGGCACACTTTGCCAGCGGCAAGATCTATTCACCTAGAAAAAAAACTTTTCTTTCCGCATATCCTTGATTCTACACGTTCCATTATAAGATATCCCTCGACCAAAAATGATAAACAAGGAACCAAAGTTTGTATGTTTCACCAAAGCTATTGGAATTGCAGATTATCTGAAATTTTGATCGAAACGGGTCAAGGTTCATCAAAGACTTCAGTTTCTCAAGAACTGTTACGGAAGGACCAAGGTGTTGCAAGAAGAGGCGTATTTGGACGTCAACCATTGTACTGCTTTCGGTTGTTAAAGCGTTAAAAATGCAAGTCTGTCAAGTTCCGTAAGGTTCTAACAGTAAATCGTAAGAACTCTTGCATAATTGGAACAGGACGCAAATTCTTATATTATATACAGCGATTTCAAGTTATCTTGTTTACTTCCTTCATTTATATTCATTCAGGCTATTTAAATAGTAGTCAATCATTGTAAATCAATAACAAGCAAAGGGAATTTGTAAGGAAAAGTGTACCTTTTTCTTCTGGTGTCCTGACAGGGCTCTCGAAATGTTCATCCTTGTATTTATGTTTTTTGGGACAATCACTCGAAGTTGTACAAGTCCTTTTACCCATATTGAAGCAACCATCTGTGTCAGAAGAATCACCTTCGAAAAAGCCACTTTCTTTGGTCTTTTTATGGGAACGCATTTTGAGTGGCAAGCGTATGAATTTTTACCGAATTAGACGATTTGCATATTTGCGGAAAAAAGAGCCCGGATTGCTTCTTCACAAAAATTTGGCGAAGACTTTCTGGTTCTAGGTGCTATCACAAAACTAGGTCGTAACAGTAAATTTGCTTCACATGTACCGTTTCACAACCGAAGCTTTTTCGGAGTCTCCCAGACTGAAGGAAACTTTCTTGTTTGTATAAAATATCACTATCACAAACTTTTATTGTAATTTGTCAGGTTATGTCCAACTTCAAACTAAACACTTAAAAAACCCACTTTGTCCATCACAACAATGCTGGGTATATTCCAGGAAGATAGGTACAGATAAAATTAAATAAATATGAGGTAGAAAAGGGTGAGAAATTGAAAAATTCAAATTAATACAACCGACACACGCGTCTACAAAGTAACTGATTTAGACAGTTGTCGATTCCATGTTGTTTCCATTCCCCCACCACTTCCGAGACAGCAGCACCCACCAATACCAGAGCTTTTGTCGCACTTTCTAGCGTGCGCAGATACATTTCCATGAATTTGTTTACCGATTTTGTTTGTTTCAATGTTGCCAAACGCTTTCGACAACAATTAAACAACTAATTTTCTGACGAATTATCGACACCCATTATCGAAACGAGACATTTCTGGCAAAAAAGCCGAATTCGAAACTTTAAACAGATGACGTTGACGCAACTTGCATGTGATGACAGTCAGCTGTTTTCGAGGTCTTCAAATGTTTCACCATGGCTACGATTGTTTTCGGCGTTCTTTCTGTGTTTCGCTCTTTCACGTTTTAAAAAAGCGAGTAAAAAGTCAATGACAATTTTACACGATTATTTCAAAGAAGGCCATGTTTATTTAAAATTTTAAAAAGTGGCGCGTTTTTTTTAAAAGGTCGAAAAATGGACTACATCGAAATAAAACAACGCATGACTATCATTTTCGTATCATTGTACTCATTATCACATAAGCAACGTAAATTCAATAACATTTATCTTATTGTTTGTACAATTATTTCCAGCATAATTAGTTTAAGTGAGTCAAATGAGCCATTAACCAAATTTCAACCTTTGTTCACTTCCAATACAAAGCAACCAAGAAATGAGCTTAATTGATAAGGAATATATCAACTTTCTAAACATTTTTATCGCTTTTATCCTGATTTTATTGTGTGACAAGGTGTTTCACACAATTTATGGATAATGATAATATTTTAGCGGGGTAGGCGACCAGTTATACACCGCCAAGGCGAAATTTACAGATGTTGGCAAGATTGTTGAATTTTTTGCTTCAAAAATAAAGAAAAAACGTAGAAGATAGAATGTTCCCATGACAAGAAAATCAAATGGTAGCGTTAAACAATGCTAAACATGCTAATTTGTTATCTAGCATGTCGACAATCAGAAAAAGTTTTTTTATTATTATTGTTTCGCGCAAAAAGTTATAAAATAGTCTGAAGCTCTGGAGAAAGCTTTCAGATCAAAGCATAAAAATATATATACAGATGTGTCGTGGGTCGCAGACAAACTTGGTAAAAAAAATCCAAATTTAAAAGGAGTTCTTCCCGGAATTACTAGGACTGCAATTCTTGAAGCTAAGTACGCTAATCCTCAGGTTAGCGTTCGGCAGGTTGTCCGGCAGCTCGGTGTTCCATTTAAAGTGATAAATCGAGTTCTTAGGGAAGAGAGAATTTTAACAGACATAATTATCATTATGCGACGGAAAATTCAACATTTGACCATGGCCACCAGCGTCGATTAGATGATCTTCCGTCGGTCGTAACACGGGACATGTGGTTACATATGGATGGCGCTCCACCACACTTTGCGTTGCCTGTAAACAATGGCTAAATAACAATCATGAAAATAGATGAATCGGACGTGGTTCACCAAATGCCTGGTCCCCGCCTTTGCCGGATTTAAATCCTATGGATATGGTATACCGTACGACACCAGCCTCTCTGGAAGAATTGAAGAAATAATTTTTGATACAGTAAATCATATTAATGACCAAATGTTGGATGGAATTTTTATAATTTATTTAATTTAACTTATTTTCGTTTCTTGTTAATTTGAATTTTTTTTTTATAAATCTATGAAAATGACGATTACGTTTAGTCTACTTGATTCAAGATTAAAATGGTAACTTTGAAATCAAAGGTTTCACCAACTGACACAAACTCTCCTAAATTACAAATTTGATTCATTTTTGTTAAAAAATTGTATATATTCAATATGCAAATAAAATAAAATGACATAAACGACTCGTTTTATATGACTTAAGACTACTAGTCCTTTTTAGGCTACTTTATTAGTTTTATAAACTATCAGCGTTTTACTTAAGTGATAATCGAGTCCCTTTTAATTATTAATTATGCCACTATAGTGAGTCCACTACAGTAGGAGCTTCCATCTCGTTATCATTGAGCTCTACTGTAATATAAAAATAATTGGCTTATTTTTTAAGAGAGAAAATAATCACACTAGATATTTAATTTTAATTTTTTGTTTCTAAATAAAAATAAGAGCGAAAATGCTCTTATATTTCTGGAAACCTCACAACTTTAGGAATTTCCAATTATACTAAAATTACTGTTCCTACGTAATGACGTCCAAGGGTTGTTTAGCATTTAAAATCCAATAAAGTTACGTGAACATCATATAATCCACGGCTCAGGTTCTGCCGGGCTATTTTGATCTTATCGTCATTGGAGATTTTTTCTGGGGTTGATTTTACGTAACACGAAGCATTCATTTTCCACCAAGCCTATTTACTTTATTTAGATAACCCTCCGCTACACATTACATCATAAGACTTTCTCATGATTTACAGGATTAAAATTAAGTAAACACAACGGTAGTTCATCGATTTCTCATATCTCTCTGAACCTTCTCTGAATTTCAAAAAAGGCAAAACATACGAGATATCTAATCTGAAGTTGATGGCTATCGTTCTGGGCGTTGAGATAAGGTGAACAGCAGCGTTATCTGCCACTTCCCATGTTTATCGTCAAGAGAGAGGCTTCTAAAAACAAAAACATGTTTTCTTCGTTTACCTAGTAATGGAATTTTATGATTTACATTCAGAATATTAGGTGCCAACACAATAAATCTTACAATGATGAGGACGTCAAAATCTGGGCACGTGAAAAATTCACGTGCCGAAAACTGGCGAGTCCAGACAAGACGAGGGGGTGGAGTGGGAGGTTATTTTATTTCTCATTTCTGTGAGTTGGTTGATTTATTTGTACCAGACTTCCCCGAATTTTAAGACCCACAGCTGCGCCGTTTCTATCAGCAATATTATTAGTTTAGTTGATTTTGAAATATCGCAACAAATTAGCCCTGGAAAATTCTACACTAAAACTAGCATATTTACTGTGTTTTGGAAGATTTCTAGAATAGAAATAAACACTCCTATTATTAACTCTGAGTGCATTGTTTATTGCACCAAAATATTTTCCCTGACTTTTAAAGTTTAATGTAATCTTAAACGTCAATAAACGACCGATTACTTAGTCATACTGAGCATTTACAGTAATCTGCAATAATCCCTTTTAAGGCAAAAGTTACCTGAGAAAATATTAGGATTATTAGACTAACTTATACTTGAATCCCGCCATTTTTTCATTACTTCCGGAAAAACGCGGAATTTTGAATATTGCATTACTTTAAAGATTCAAATTTCAGATTTTGTTACTTTCAGGTTGGTAGTAACAACTGCCAGAAAAATTATCTTCACCACCCTTGAAATAAAATTTATCAAAATTTTGTTTTTTTCACGTTAAAAAAATTAAAAATTGGGAGACACTAGTCAGCTGGTAGTAACCAAAAAAATAAACACGTTTTCCCCTAGAATAAGGATAGTTTTCTTTTACGATTTCTTTGGTTAAAAACTACTCCAGAACTTCAAAATTGGTAGAGACATTTTTAGTTTGGTAGTACATAATTAGTGCCAAAAAATAACACCTAACCTCAAATTAAAATTGCGATTTTAATGCGAAGGTATAAGGTATAACAGAATCTAAAAGTTGACACGTTAGGGTTTTTTATCTTTGAAATATTGCAATATTTGTTTTTGTCAGTAAAATCCTAAATAATTGCTTAAATAAAATACAAAAAGCCGCAAATATCTAAATTCTACGCAAAAGAAACAGTTATGTCCATTTAAAGAAATCAGCGCACTGACACAGATCATAAGGTCGAAAACTTGCAACTTGTTAATTTAAAGGTTAAATAAAATTCCTTGCAAGTACACGTACACGCATCTGTACGTAAAATGAAAAATATCTCCTCGAATATTAAACGAATTTTTATGCAGCAGATCGTAATGAAAAATCGTACGTTGATGAAAAGTGTTATAGTGAGATTAATGTATCAGAAAAACATAAATTATTTCAAGGCTTTAAGTTGAACGATTTCTAACATTCTTATCTTTGACGATTTCGTGTGTCGTGGTTGACGTCATGTTTTTGAGAATCTATTACGTTCTCAACTTGTAATAACGTCCAGGATAATATCTTCTGTTTATAGAAAATCGAACTCAATGCAGGAATATTATTAATTGTAATTGTAAGTGTGCAATGAAGACATTACAAAAAGAATCACTTGTCAATTAATCGCATTTTCTAAGTAAATGTAGAGTTGAATTGCAAATTTTTTTATCGAACTAATATAAACGATACGATGTCGAGATTGTAATTTACTACGTATATCAACAACATTATTACATTATTTTATATTGTACTCATAAATTGGAATAATTAACACTAGTCAACAAGTATTACTATTGATTAACCGGTTTTGCTCCTTCGAATCGGAAATATTTTTTTTACAACAAATAAAAACAAAATTATGAAACTGTCCAAGTGTTTGATGGAAACTAATTAAAGTTCCTTTCTGACGAGTTACAATACTTTTCTATAGTTTCGACAGTTTTAGACGCATCTGAAAAAAAAAAAACGCCATTACGTTATACAGGTTTTCATAAATGATTTAGCCATCCAAGTAGATATTGATATTGTTCCGCCTTTGGCTGATCCTGTTTTTGTATAGTACTCCATCCATTCCAACCTATGAGGTGCCATTTTAAGGGGTGTATATGAAAGCTCAGTATGTACATGTTTAGGGATATTAGCGAACGTTGGTAGCAATTTTAGAGAGTAAAACCCGTCAAAATTGATTGACATTAGCACGATAATAACCAGCAATTTATAGTTATCAAAAAACAATTAACGCCTCATTTAGTGGAAATACATTAGTAAATAACATTTGCTGTCTACTAAAACTGACGCTAAGAAGTCTCGTTCTTTGAGTAACAAACAAATTTTGAGGTTATATTTAACAAAAGCACGATGTTGAGTCACATCAAGACATATTTTCTATTAAACGTCAAACAAAATTTGAAGTATAAAATAGGCGTAGCTGTCGATTTACAACGGAGAAAAAACTAGCAGTACCAATCCTACTTTTGATCGAGGGGACTGATACAAATGGGTTTAGCTGGGCGTCACAAATTTTGTAAAAAAAAAACAGTTTTTAACGCGTTAAATGATGAGATTTCATCCTTTTCATTTGATGTATCACGATTAAAAAACTAGTTATGATGTCGGCGAGATCAACTGATTTGCAGACGCAACCCAAAATACACTGTTAAAATCTAGGAAGTCCTGGAAGCTTTTTAAATTTAGTCAAAACTCTTAGAAAATCTTGTGGACGCTTGATATGTTGAATTTCTCGACCTGAACAAATTTCCCATAAGAACTGTATAATTGATAATCTCAGAAGTCTACATTAATTACAGTAATACTCGACAAGATTCCATACTTGTAGCAAAAAGAAGAAAGTATTTATGTGACTGCAGAATATTAATATTCGGACAAAATCTTTAATCACTCATATCTTTACCTGAAATGTCATTTTTTTTCAGTGTTGCCACAACTTAAAATGCTATAAGCTTAAATGTTTTTCAATTTAAATGAAATATGAGGATTAAAAAACAATTAGGAATATCATACGGTCGATAATGAATTTCTAATCTACTACCACTCATTTCTATCCGACCACTGCCTTATGTAATTTTTCAAAAGTGAGTGGTGTAAATTTGTCTTTACGGTGTTTGGAAAATAATCTGTCACCTGTCCTAGAAAATCCTAGGAAGTGAACAGTACCAACGTTACATTTTGTCGGGTGGATACACTTATAGAAACATTGTTTTTTTTTTCAATTGGCTCCTACTTTCTTTTATTGTTTTCTTATGTTGTAAAGGTGGTGCACAAAGAGCGGTGCATTAGGCTGGTCTTCTCTTACCAATCAAAAAATGTTGTTACAATTGGTCCAAAAAAGTGTCGTCTTCATTAAAAATCAAAAAATATTACTAACGCAAAATCAGAAGATAAATTTTACATAAAATGTGATAATTTGGCATATGAATATGTATCGAGTTGTTTTAAATTGTATACTCAGCAAATTTTTAAACATTGAAAAAAATTTAAAGAAAAAACCCTCACGAGTGTGAGGATTTTTAATAAAAACTGGTACTGCTACTTCTTAGTAATTTATTCGTTGTACGATTGGTAGTTCTTAAATGCAAAAAACAACACAACCACATGACATGCGTAGTCATGACAGGTGACAGATGATTTCTCAAACTCCGAAGGCAAACTTACACCACTCAGTTAAAAAAAAATACACTAAAAATGGGTGGATACAAATAAATAACAAATATATTTGTTCCTAAAGTTTTCCTTTCCAAAATGCAATAATTCCTAAATTTAATTTGAATTTCAGTCTGTTTATCTATTATACACATAATATAACACGTTAAATATCGCTTAGTAATGTTAACACAAAATTACTTAAAAATGCATAGTTTAGTACAGCAGCATAGCACCAAGGACATTATGAACATTACAAGCTTAGGCTTCTAGATGTATGCAAAACTCTGTTTTCATTTATTAAAATAGTTTTTTACGTTTTTAAGGGCATGTTTACAAGTATATTTTGCGTGACATGAAAATATAGATGGCGGTAAAATTAAATTCTGCATTACCTACAATGTAAGCCTATTATCGATTAAAATTGTAAAAATTGTCATACAATTATCATGCAAGGTCGACATTTTAATTCTAAAATTATTGTTGCCATGACAATTAGATATTTAGTAGATAACAATCGATTTGTTCTCTAAAACACTCCTTTCCGCGCCAAGATCAAAGTAGGCGTCAAAATTACAATAAAATTCAATTTTCTCTACATTTTAAATTCACAGTGGGCTTACGATACATCATGCAAATACAGATGTAAATTTTTGGCTTGAAAAGTAGGAGGTTCCATAAAAATAAACAAATTATTTTGAAAATTTAATGCTAAAAACTCACACTCTGCTAGTTAAAATTTAAACGTTTAGATTTCAAAAACAAATAGAAAACTAATTTTACAAAGCAATGGTAGAAATTTGTAAAATATCTGGATGCGCACGCACTTAGGAATTTTGCGGTGCCTGGGTTGAAATAGACTAAGCAATGAACGCATGAGCAGATTTTGACATTTCAATACAGCTGGACTATTTATGAGGCGATAAACAATTTTCAAAAAGAAATTTAAAAATCAACAAAAATATTAATTAATTATATGTTTCATTAAAAAACAAGGTCGTAATGAAAAGGTATCCAATATTATTGTACAGAGTGATGAAAAAGATAACAAATGGAGAGTGCTTTGGAGGAATTTGTTTTATTAAAGTGTTCGTGTTTTTTTGTTGCACTCAACAAATAGATGTTTTATAAAAATAAATAAATAATCTTGAAAATAGATAACCGTAAGTAATCAGTCCACTCGACAAAAAATAAAGTTGGTACTGCTACCTTCTAGTTCTTTTTCGTTGTAAATTGCGGGACGGGTTCACTTTAGGCACATTTCCCACAGATAGAAGTGGCGAATGTATTGGTCGCCTTCTTTTGCGTGTTTCAAACTGTTTTTTTTTTATAATCCTATTAAAGAAATTTGTCTTTAATTTCAACAATACGAAGTAATCGGCAAACTTCTTTATCAGTCTGCTGTGGAAATGATTTTCTCCTGATATAAAATGTGACCGCAACGTGGTTTTAACACGCTCCAATTCCATGACATTTTCAAAAATTAAAACCAAATTAGTGACGCCAAATAATTACCATTGATATTTTCGTTCGTTCGATCATAGTTACTGGTAATTGTGATAAGCATCACATGAACAACACATGGAAGTAGGAAATGCTTAAAATAAATTCAAGGTGATTTGAAGATCCACATGATAAGATTACGTTGGAATCAAAAGTACAAAAAGCGATTGAACTTTTGTCCGCATTAGAAAACTAAGGAAAAGTAAATTAACACCCACTCAAAAATATTTACATTTACCGTCCTGCAAGCGTTGCTACTCACCGTACGTAATATCGTGTGTCACAGTCTCAGCCAACGATACTATAACAGTTTGTGTCATATTCCTGATAGACGGTGACGTTCCGGGCGATTTTGACAAGGGCTTGGGGGTTTTTGTGAAGGCTTCGAAGTCGTCTGGTTTAGGCGCCGACGATTCCATGGTGAAAAATAACTACCACCTGTTGCTAAAGACAAACACCCACTGAGTCAGTGTGTAATAAATTTCACTTGTATTTATCGCTTTCGATTAAAACTGATTTAACTCCATGTTTTTTTTAGGTTATAATAAATTTATTTTATTTGTTTTCGCTACGTCACATTTTCTACAGGTCTTCCGTCACTTTATTTAATAACATTTCTTGCATGAGATGTGGACTATGGAAATCGCAGTAGGCAAGTCCAAGTTGTTTCACACTTCATTCAAACTAGCTTTTCCTTTCACTACGCCGTATTATGCCAGATTTAGCCAACGCACTCCGTAGATAATGCTCCGTCTCCACCTTTCATTGGAAATATCTGTGTAAATATTTGTGGATGTTTTCACGCAACGATATGAATAAACTGACAATTCCTGTAAAGATTTTTTATAGTCGCTAAAAATAAAATTCATTCAAACCATCGGGTGCGGGTCCGTGGGTATTTCTGAAAGCTGCCTGCGGAGATGGCATTGAAATTATTAAAAACAACTGTTTCAAGACCACCGCATGTTTTCATGGAATATTTAAATACATTTGTTTTTATCTTTCTTACTGTCAATTTAATTCTATTCGATTAGAGGCATATATTGACTGAGTTATTTTTAACTTTGTTAAATGAATGCGCATGTTTTGGCGCACGCGAATTTTCGACGCCGGGCGTCTTCGGCATTTTGTTTGAAATGCCAATATTTTGAATTGGCTTATCAAGGTCATCGTTATCTTCTTAGATATTAGAGCAATGTCATAATCCGTAAGATTTATTTTCTGTAAAATTGATTTTATGCTTTTGGGTTTACGCAACATAAACAATATTTTAACGAAATCAATTTTGATATAATAAACGCGTTAACACAAATAACATTTCTTAAAATGGAAAAAAAATATTACAAATTATAATGATTTGCTAATTATTAGAATTATAAGGTACAAATTTTAAAAATCAACAACTGTTTGCATTGTTTGCATGTATTTTTGCGACTTTGACCTTTTTTTTATTTTAGTTATATAAGTCTAGTTAGTTGCTTTGTTTTTTTTACTCCGCTAAGAATAACCTTAGAAAATGATGATGTGACAAACTTGCTGTATCTAAATACCTACAAGGTTATTTAATTAACCTCAAATTTTTTTAAAGAGTGACCTTTAAGGACTCATCTGTCTGGCAAATTGTACCAACCTTATGAGTTAAGGAACTTTTCTGCGGCCGTAAATATAATTTTTTAGACCCATCTGTTGAAATACACTTTACTGACTTCACTTTACATTTTATATTTTGTTAGTTTTGTGATCGACAAACATATTTACGGCCTCGTTACATAAATAGCTGTTAAGTTTTTTCAGGATAGGCAAAATTTACACTTTTCTAAAAAAAAAAGTCCAAGAATTTTCTTTTAGATTTAATCTGAGAAATCACAAAAACGAAGAATTTGTGTGAAAAATGAGAAAAGAAGAATTCTTTTACTTGTGGAAGACGATCAAATCTGATTTTTTCAAATAAAATCTCATTTTTTTTTACTACAATTTATGAAATGAAGTTTTTATGTAATTTAGATTTAATAAAATACGGCGCCAATTTTTTAAAAATATTAACAAAATTACGAAAAATTGGCCTTTTTTAAACATGTCGGAGAAAATTTTTTTTTGAAATAAAGTTTGCTTTGTGATTTCTAAACTGAACATTTTTTTTTGATTCGAGATTTTTAATTAGGGAACCAAATTTCCAAATGAAATTTTTGATGACTTTTTAAACGAACCTTCTTAAAAATTTAATCTGTATAATCACAAAGACGATGATTTTTTTCAAACGTTTATAGAATACAAAGAATAAGACTTTTTCTTAATTTTTGAAAAAAAAAAAACAATTTCATTAAGCGTTTCTATTTTCCTATATTCGATGTAAACACAAAAGGGAAACATTTCTCAAACATCCATAGAATTATTAATAACATTTTTTTAAATTTTTTCCGACGATTTTAGCTAAATCAGTTGTTTCAGTTTTTTTTGTTAAAAGTTTGAATTTCATGAAACATGATCGATTCTCTCAGAGCTTACATTTCTATAAACACCTGAACTAGGAATCTTTGAAAAATCCACAGAATTACAAAAAAATAGAAATAATAGACTTCCACTGAAATTTTAATACGCCTACCGTGTCTTAATAGCTTTGCGATTTCAAAATAAGTAGCAAAAAACGCATTTCTGCCAAATTAAAAAAAAATATATATATCTAAATTCCCAAATATCCCCACAACCTTGAACCAACTCTCTTAAAAACCGACAAAAGTGCGCAGAATAATAGTATTCTTCATACGAATAAAACGAGATTATTAGATAAAATTCCAGCTAAATATCGATTATTTCATTCACGCAGTGACAGAACACACCTATTAACGCAAGAAACCCCAACTCCATCAACATTTGCATGCACAAAATACGAATTCGGTTCAAATTACATCATTTCAAAGTACAACCAGTGTGATACCGTAATCAACTGGGTCAACACTTTCTCAAGAAATTCGCCGTCTGCAAATTGATCCAATATGTTTTTTGAACTGTATTGGCAGTATTTTGTTATTGGATTGTTCCTGTACGGGGTTGTGAGACTAATTTATGTTTATCTGGGGAGAAAACAGGACAGGGCGTACGGTGAGAAGAAGAAAAACGACGAGTTCAAGACTCCCGATCAAAGTAAGTGTAGACAATATTTAGTTAATTTAAACTAATTATGATTACCTACCAGAGTTTAATTACTTAATTGTAGTTAATTGCGGTAGTCACACGGTATCAACGCGTTTTTTATCTTGCATAATGTACTGATAACACAACGCGTTTATTTTTTTTACAAGACATTGACCTCGCCTTGATTTCCACATTCTTACTTACTTTCAACTTAAACTTGCAGATTAACGAAATCTACAACTTAAGTTCTTCGGAATCGGGTAAGCTAGATGACTGCATGAAGTGAAAATGTTTCCATCTTCATGCCTCTGCGTCTTTAGTCTTGTACATACCTCTGCGTTGTTTAAATCGCACAAATTGTAATAAATTTCCTCCTAGTTGCCGAAATCCAGGACGAAGTCTGCGACGACTCAGAAGACGACTTAACTCCTGCTCTCCCGAGCGACTTACAGCACGTCCCACTCAATTTCACTCAATTACCTTCTGAAGAAACCCTCCGTAGGTCTCAAGAATTCTATGAATTAATGAATCGGCGTCGTACCGTTCGTAGTTTTAGCACGGACAGCGTACCGATGGATGTCATAAAAAATATCATCAAAACTGCCGGCACCGCTCCCAGTGGTGCTCATACAGAACCGTGGACTTACATCGTTGTAACGTCTATGGAAACTAAACAAAAAATCCGACAGATAATCGAAGACGAGGAAGAAATCAACTACAAAAAGAGAATGGGAAAAGTTTGGACGACAGATCTAAGACCACTCAGAACCAACTGGGTGAAAGAATACTTGACGGATGCTCCGTGCTTAATTTTGGTGTTCAAACAGATGTACAGTTATAGAGAAGATAACAAAAAGAAGCTCCATTATTATAACGAACAAAGTGTTGCGATAGCTGCTGGAATAATGTTGGCTGCGATTCATGTAAGATCTTAATTGACCGTGTTAGAATGCTGACTTTTTTTTTTGGTAAACAGTATGCAGGTTTGGTGTCTTTGACTTCTACACCGCTGAATAGTGGTCCAGCTCTTCGGGTTTTGTTAGGGAGGCCTTCTTCGGAAAAACTTACTTTGTTGCTTCCAGTTGGTTATCCTGCCAAGGATTGTTTAGTGCCCGATTTGAAGAGAAAACCACTCGAAGATATAATGGTTGAAATGTGAACATGAATTACGATTAAATTGGGTGTCTAATGTTTATGAACGGTCTCACGTTGCACTTTGGTTTCTTTGTTAAAAATGTATGAAAAGGGATCAATTTTATTTCTTCACAAAAAAGGGCACCGTTTCACTTTTTTGTACCTGTTGTTAAATTAAGAGACGATACCAATAACGGGATTTTATTAATGTTTATAGAATTAAGGAGAGGAATTTGTAGTGTTGTTGTTTTTCAAATAAATTTTTAATTTTTTTGCTAAAAGCTTTAATGTTATTAAATACAATTGATATTTCGGAGCATTAGTTTGTATCAACTAGAATCACAATTTTTCAACATTTTCCTTAAGATTCTGTGCCTTCATGAGGCTGTGATAATGAAATTTTAAGACATTACTAATTTTTACATAATTATTATTTTTGTGAATTTACAGAATTGCACAACAAAAAGGACAAATTTTAGAAATTTTCACTGTTAGAACGATTCAAAATTTTGCAACATTTAAGCAATTAAGATTTTGTAACTTTCGCCTTAATGAGGCTATGGCAATGAAATTTGAGAAGAATGTTAATTTTTGCATGCTTTTCATTTGTGTAACAGTGCAGAATTCTGGAACAAAAAGGACAAATTTTACAAGTTTTTATTTTAAGGGCAGATCAAAAATTTTGCAACATTTTCTTTAAATTTCTGTAACTTTTGTTTTAATGAGTCTATGACAATGAAATTTATGTAGGTTGTTTAATTTTGCATGCTTATCATGTGTAAAAAAGTACAGAATTCTAGAACAAAAAGTTCAATTTTTAAAAATTTTAATTTTTACAACTAATCAAAATTTTGCACCATTTCCTTTAAAATTCTTAACTTTTGCATTAATGAGTCTATGACAATGAAATTTAAGTAGGTTGTTAACTTTTGCATGCTTATGTGTACAGAATTAAGAGTACAGTATTCTAGAACAAAAAGTAAAATTTTTAAAAATTTTAATTTTTACAACGGATCAAAAGTTTGCACCATTTTCATAAAGATTCTCTAACTTCTGTATTAATGAGGCTATTGCAATAAAATTCGAGAAGGTTTTAACTTTAACATGTTTATCATTTGTGTGGATTGACAGAAATATAAATGTAGAAAAAGGGACACTTTTAGAAAATTTCTTTTTTAGAACGAAAACATTTTTTTTGCAACATTTTAATTATGATTCTGTAACTTTTGCCTTAATGAGGCTATGACAATGAAATTTGGGGAAGTTGTTAACTTTTGCATGCTTATCATTTATGTAAAAGTACGGAGTTCTAAAACAAAAAGGACATATTTTAGAATTTTTAACTTTTTAGAACGAATATAAAAAAATAGGAATTTTTAGTTGTAGTAGCGGAGCTAAATCTATTTGGATCAGTATCATACAATTAAAAAAAATGGCAATTTTAAATTCGTGACGAAAAAGCCAAATTTGCCGTTTGCAAAATGTCTTTTCTGCCAATAATTTTAATTGTACGAAACGTGGAGCTTTATTGTGGACTTCATTGTACGTTTGTTTTCTTGCTAAAAACATGAAGAGGTTGAAAACAGGTTCACAGAATAAAATCCTTAAAATTCGTTGATATTATAGTACTGAAAATTCAGTGTTTAAGAAACGAAGTTGAAGTATAAAGATCTAAAGTTCAGAACCTAGACATTAAAAAATTTAATTGAAAAAGCGGAAATTTTTAAATAAGAGAACCCAGAATCTGAAAATCTCACTTTAGAAATTCCAGATTCTGAGATTCTCATATTATCAAAATCTAGAATGTAAAAGACAAGTGTTAATTAAGAATCTGCGAAATTATAGAAATCTAAGATCTGAGAATCCAAGGATTTAAATTAAGTGAACTGGCATCTAAATATTCACCAATTTAAAGTTTTGCTTAAAACAAGAAACTTTATCAGGAACTTAATCATAAAAACCGAAAATAAGTGAAGGCTCCACTTGTTTGGTTAGAAAAATCGGCGTGCAGCCCACTGACAAAATTTGTGGGTACAAAATGAAGAAATTAGTTATTTTCTTCTCTATATGAAACAAAAAAAAAATAGGAACTAAGTATCAAATGTGACTAAAAATGTTACTTAGTAAGCGTGAGAATCACCATTCAAGCAAACTAAAGAACACTCAAAATAATCTCTTAAAACAAAAAAATTCTTTAGTGCAACCAAAACAAGTAAATTGATATAAAAATCAACTCTTGTTTACAGCAGTTAAGATCTCTGAAACTTCAGCATGCAAAACAAAACAATTAAATCTCAGCCTGTAGAGCGAAATTTGCATAGCGACTGCAGACACTGTGATCAGCGAAAATTAATGTAATGCGAAGTATTCTTCTTCATGAGAACGTAATAAAGTGCGTTTCTACAATTCGAGTTGTTACATTAGTTTTGAGTGTTCCTAATTTAACACTCTGTCATTCTTTTTTTCTTAATCCCACCTTCAATCGTTATTCTTTCGTTCTTTTGTTCGGTGGCCTTGTGGTCTTATTAAATATGTATTTAACTCCAAAAATATCGTTTCCATCGTGGGTCACTTCTACGCTGCCGTCTGACAGGAACTTCTTTCACTCATTATCCTAAAAGATAAAGTTAGTCTTCTATATTTAAATTTGGTCTGTTTAGAGTGTAAGCTTGCTAAGTCCGTTTTTGTCCTGCGACTTTTTTTATACCGTTCGAAGGTGAAAAAAAATTACGCATTGATTAGGCAAACCGGCTAAATGTGGGTGTAGGTTCAAAAATCAAATTGCTTTGTAGAAGGGAAGAGAAACTGGGCAGAAATATTACAGAAACATGGAATTACGAAGTTCCATGAGAACCAAAAACGTTACAAAATTGATGTATAATAGTTGTAAATAGACCGCACAAGGAACAATAAAATGTTCAATTTTATGGAAAAAGATCGGACAGGATTTTAAAAATTTTTGGAAGATGATGTAAAATGGAAAAAATACGTTGATGATCCGAACTCGTTAAACGTCCTCGAGGAAGAAAAGACATGAACTTTATCATAAACGGCAACAAAATGTCAGTTGTATAAATTTTTGAAAAATTTGTTAGTGGTTTAAAGTTTCGACGTACCATCGTATTCTACAACAACTTTTTGATAAATATTTTGAACGAATAATGAGTTAGCAGGTTTACACTCTAAACCGACGATCTGTAACTCTACCTCTTTCTTTCTGTATGACAGTTCATAGGCGTCGAGTTTGGATTTCGACTGCACCTGCCACGTTAACACAGCTTTTCCTTCAGGCTGAGTCTTCGTAAACTGATGAACGACTGGAATCTGAACTAGACTAACATTCTTTCTGGTGCTACCAAGAGCATTCGTTGCTGAACTAGTGTACACTCCAAAATCCCAATCTTGGATTTGTTTTAAAATCAAATTGTATTTATTTTCGCTTGTTACAAACTGTATCTTTTCATTATTCACAACGTTCATACCATCGTTACTTGAGCTCGTGGTTCGGCACGTATCAGGCACTATAACTCAGTCTCGGAGTTGTGGGTAGAACTCACTTATTTTCTCTAATGTTATATGTAATAAAATTGTTAAATGCTTTCAGAACACCCCCTGTGATATTTACATTCCACTTTGATATTGACGTACGCAAAGGCGGACTCTCCGATTTTGTTATCCGCCAAGCAATTGCAAGTCCCAGCGTTGTGATGTTTAACATCAGTTATTTCTAGAGTTTGGCCTTCCATGTTAAACCTTGAAAAACCTTTGTGCCAGGAAATCACAGGTTCTGGATAACCATTAGCTTTACACGTCAGAATTAAGGTGTCGCCGTTTCGTAACTGCAACGAAAAAGTGTCAAGTTCAAGACGGAGCTTTACAAGTGTGATGTTGTCTTTGGCATAAAGAAGCTCGATTTGTGGCGGAACTCGAAGAATAACCTCGTGTTGGATAGCTGGGCTGTTGTTCTCGTATCCAATGCCATGCACTGGTATTCACCTGCATTTTGAGGGTGTAGGTTAGATACAGCAAAAGAACCATCGTCCAGGAGTTCCATGTTTGAAATAGCTGCCATTTTTATTCCAGATTGGTAGAGAACAGTGTCATTTTTCCGCCAGACTTGGATGTTAGCCTGAAGAAGGCCGCATCAATAAAAAATTACAAAGATGTTAGAAAATGCTTACTTTTGCTGCCTGCGACGGTGCATGGCAAAACCACTGTCTCGTATGAATTTTTCTTCAACTGTGCATATTTCCAGGAGGGTTTCGGGCATTTTGCACTCTTCCAGAGTGTCTTCTGTGTCGTCATAATTTTCGCCGTAGTCGTTGCCGTTTTGCATGCCATCAATTGAATCGTCGTCTAAATTTGCTGGGCTCCACGACACTGGAGAAGAAAGCAAGTCTTCAATTTTTAAATCAATGAGATGAATAATAAATAATGGAATTATTTTATTTTTTATACCCTCGTTTTTAAGTCGTCTAGCAAAATTGTTTTGGTTCTGTTTTTTGTACTTGTTTTTTTTCTCTCAAAATTTTGAATTTATTAAGCTTTTAGTCACGCTTAAATTCACTATCACCATTAAGGAGCTAAAATTATGATGGTTAATTTACAATTTCATCATATCGTAACCAAATAATTTTTAGAAAAAACATGTAATAAAAACGCAAATGTCCTCGAAATTTTTAGATCCTTAAGATTCTTTTTCAATTCTATATTTTCAATGATCTATAATTTTTTGTATATTTTCTAGACACTCTTTCGGCTTTTAAAATGTTTTCCATTTTCTTCAACTGCATTTAATTTTTTGTTTAGATCCTTAAGAATTTTCTGGGACAATTCTTTTTTTCTATCAGATAATTCAAATAGTAGTATATAAAATGTTACTTCTGAAGCAGGGCATGTGGCGTCTTCAAAAAACAAAGCAGAACCCTAAAATTTTAGCTGTTCTCCCAAAAGCAAACAACCAAAAAAGTAATCAAGAGAAGAAATCAAACAGTAATCGACAACCACCGTATACAATTATTAAAATTAATATAGTTAATCTATTTAAATGTACGTATACATTATGAATGCAAAAAAATGTACAGAAATCAAAGATTGTAGAAGAATGCGACAAAAATTTGTAAAAATAATGTTATTTAGAAATTAATAATTCTTAATAAAAAATTTCAAGCAAATATCAATACATTGTTGCCGATTCATGATGGTTCTGCTTCATATTTAGACGATGAGCGCCCTTCAACTCAATTTAGTAAAGATTTCTCCAACAATTGAGGCACGGATCATGAATTGAGGTTATGGTAATATTTTCTCAAAAGACGCAAGTAATGAGGTTAATACTAAAAATTAAATGCGTTGTAATTTTAGGGACGTAAAAATGATTCCACTTACCCTTTAATTAATAGAAAAATAAAGAAACCTACAAAAAATGCTTTAAATTCGATTGACAGTTGTCCGTATCTCTTTGAAGGATGACGCTATACAAATTGTACGCATTGACAGAGACAGCGACAGAATGGACGTCTTGCTGAACCTCTGTATCTGGTAACAATAATTCTACGTAAATAGACTTAAATAGAACGCAAATAGCGCCATCTGGAGCAGGATAAACGTAACACCATTGAGAGTTTTTAATTGTTCTTACGAGGTAAGTAAAATGTCTTTTTTTATTTATTAAATGTTATAAAAGTAAAACATAATTCCTCAAACATTTTGTTCATTTTTAACGGTTGTGTCTAAAATTAAAGTAAATGAAATACTTGCATCCCTGACCCGCGCACGTGGTACATTGTTATCGTATTTCAAGGTCTTAAAAAACATTTTTTTCGCGTCCAGAACATGGTAGTGAAAAAAAAAGAGAGTAAAGAAGATCAAATGTGAGATGTGTGGAACATATATCGAGGAAATTAGAATACATTTACATAAATTAAAACATGATTTGAATAGTCGTCTTTGTTTGAAACCAACTATTTTTGTTCCATCTTCTAATCTGTCTACTTCAGTAATGATAAGTTTTAAATCTTTTTTCCATTTTGCTTTCTCATCGGTGGGAATGTACGAAACTAATTTGTCCATTTATGACTGAAAAGTTTCTAAAGATTTACTAATTAATTTACTAATTGCGACTACCTGCTTTGTATTCTACATTGTCGAATACTTTTTTACTTTTTATTTTGTTTTTCTTCTCTTTTGTACCAAATTGTTCTAATTTGTTCTCTTTTGTTCCGGATTGTTCCCTATTGTTCCTATTTGTTTTCGTTTTACATACAGTCTTAATGCCAACTGAATTTAGACCCATATTCCTTTTTAAAAAACATCTGCAAGTAATCTCAAGAGGAATCTCGAGCACATGGGGTGATTAAAAATATTTTATTTATAGCATAGCATCGTTTCTATCGCGCCAATTTTGACGAATAAGGTCTCAATCGATTGGGTTTCATTTCAAAAGTATCACTGGTATCGTACGTTAGTAAAAATTAAAAAAAAAACAAATTTATGTCATGCTCAGTAACAAGACGTAATAAAAAATAGTTGCATTATTTGTCTTATTTAACTTGAATTTGTTGTTTACACATACAATTTTAATATGTTGGGTGTTCAAAAATGATTACGTTCCAAAAGGCCATTCATTACTCAAATGAAGTGTTTGGTTAGAATGACCTGACAGTTCTTGTCAAAATTTAAAAAATGAAAATCATTGATATTTTCACTTTTATCGTCAAACATTGCAAATTAATAATCAGAATAACCGTTGTTTTAAATTTAAACCATAAACGTAGCTTTTGGATGACTTAAAGCACAATTAATGCAAATCGTTAACTCTAGAGAGGCCCATCTTACTTATTACTCTGAGGCCAATAGAAAATTATTCTGTAAACTATAATTATTCTGAAATGCTGATTTACGATGTGGACATTAGAGAAAATACATTGCATTAAATCAACGTCTCCTGCGAGCTTAGGAATTTTTGAACACCCTTTATTGCCAATCCATCACTAATACTTATTAATTCATACATGCGTTCTAATTATTGCAGAACAAAGGCATATTATGGCAGAAGGAGGCGATGTTACCCTGACACTTTTGAACGAATAAGATGTCTTTTTAAGGGAAAAATTAGATAACCTGCAGATAAAATATAATTCTATAATCAAAACGGAAGCTATATTGGAAAATACAGTACAAGGACTGCAGAAGCAGCGAAATGAAGCATAGAAAAATCATAATCATCTTCAAAAAGAACACGCTGTCTCGGATACCGCCACAGTTGACAAACTTGAAGAAACTGAGAAGAAACTGCAAGAAATTAATTAAATATGAAACAGAACTTAGGAGCAAGACTGCGACTGAGATCATTAGTTTACAAAAAAAAATATATATATATTACTAGACGAACGAACTAAAGCACTACGAGAACTAAATAAAGCACAAAGAGAAGTTATTGATACACAAAGACAAACTATTAATACACAAATGATTAAGCTACATAAAGAAATAAACAATCTTCAAGAACAACTTCATCAAAATGCTGATCAAATTTGCATCATCCAAACAGAGCAGGTAAGTTATTGCTTGTTTTTTTGTGTTTTCTATTTAATTTCATCTTTTAGAAAGAACACGTAGAAGAATTAATGGAACGCATTAATACACAAATGACAACCAACCAAATGGTAAGAATGATGGCTGCATTAACTACGTTTGAGAAACAGAAAATACCGGAATTTGACCCAAATAAAAGAGGTGAACTTTGGTACCAACATCTATAAACAAATTATGAAAATGTCACTCTACCACCGAACGTCAAAGATTGCGTCAGAAGTCTTTTCGATAAATTAAATAAAAAGGTGGATAACTGTTATTCCATAGGAGATGAGATGATAATCCAGAAATCTGATTTTGATGACGATGAATATTTCAGTAGTTTGTATTAATGAGGCTATGACTATCAAATTTGAGGAGGTCGCTAACTTTTACACACTAATAATTTGTATAAGAGTACAGAACCTTAGAACGAAAAAGTTTTTTTTTTAGAAATTTTTAAATTACGGATATCAGCCGCTCGAAAAAAATTAATTTTGCATAAATCTTTATAAATTTGGTCCTATATTACGCAGAATTTTACGAGGAATTCAACGGTATCCTCATAATTGACATACGAGTTCGGGGTTCCAAGTTAAATGGGTTTTAATTATTCGATGTTGACCCAGGTCATGGTAGGTTTCTCTAAATCGTTTAATTTTGCATAAATCTTTATAAATTGGGTCCTATATTACGCAGAATTTTACGAGGAATTCAACGGTATCCTCGAAATTGACATACGAGTTCGGGGTTCCGAGTTAAATGGGTTTTAATTATTCGATGTTGACCCAGGTCATGGTAGGTTTCTCTAAATCGTTTAATTTTGCCTAAATCTTTATAAATTTGGTCCTATGTTACGCAGAATTTTACGAGGAATTCAACGGTATCCTCGAAATTGACATACGAGTTCGGGGTTCCGAGTTAAATGGGTTTTAATTATTCGATGTTGACCCAGGTCATGGTAGGTTTCACTAAATCGTTTAATTTTGCCTAAATCTTTATAAATTTGGTCCTATGTTACGCACAATTTTACGAGGAATTCAACGGTATCCTCGAAATTGACATACGAGTTCGGGGTTCCGAGTTAAATGGGTTTTAATTATTCGATGTTGACCCAGGTCATGGTAGGTTTCTCTAAATCGTTTAATTTTGTCTAAATCTTTATAAATTTGGTCCTATATTACGCAGAATTTTACGAGGAATTCAACGGTATCCTCGAAATTGACATACGAGTTCGGGGTTCCGAGTTAAATGGGTTTTAATTATTCGATGTTGACCCAGGTCATGGTAGGTTTCACTAAATCGTTTAATTTTGCCTAAATCTTTATAAATTTGGTCCTATGTTACGCAGAATTTTACGAGGAATTCAACGGTATCCTCGAAATTGACATACGAGTTCGGGGTTCCGAGTTAAATGGGTTTTAATTATTCGATGTTGACCCAGGTCATGGTAGGTTTCACTAAATCGTTTAATTTTGCCTAAATCTTTATAAATTTGGTCCTATGTTACGCACAATTTTACGAGGAATTCAACGGTATCCTCGAAATTGACATACGAGTTCGGGGTTCCGAGTTAAATGGGTTTTAATTATTCGATGTTGACCCAGGTCATGGTAGGTTTCTCTAAATCGTTTAATTTTGTCTAAATCTTTATAAATTTGGTCCTATATTACGCAGAATTTTACGAGGAATTCAACGGTATCCTCGAAATTGACATACGAGTTCGGGGTTCCGAGTTAAATGGGTTTTAATTATTCGATGTTGACCCAGGTCATGGTAGGTTTCACTAAATCGTTTAATTTTGCCTAAATCTTTATAAATTTGGTCCTATATTACGCAGAATTTTACGAGGAATTCAACGGTATCCTCGAAATTGACATACGAGTTCGGGGTTCCGAGATAATTGGGTTTGAAGTACATGCGATGTTATCCTAGGTCATGGTATGGGGATAGGGGTTACTCGAGGTCATCGGACGGGGTCAAACGAGGTCACGCGGGGTCATGCGAGATCAGACTAGGTCTGGCGGGGTCAGGGGAGGTTTCTCATGGTCAGAGGAGGTCAGGCGAGTTCTGGGGAAGTCAGGCGAGGTCAGGGGAGATCTGGCGAGATATGGAGATGAAAATTTGTTGATTTTTAGAAATTTGTTCATATCTTCTAAACCGGTCTACGTACAGGAATATAATTTTGCACGCTTAGAACTCTTGATCCGAGCTGTTGATCGACGACAAAACAATCGGCGTGAATCGCGTCATCATTAAGAAAAAAATTTTTAAATTACGGATAAAAAGTCATAAATACATATCAGCCGCTCGAAAAAATTTAATTTTGCATAAATCTTTATAAATTTGGTCCTATATTACGCAGAATTTTACGAGGAATTCAACGGTATCCTCGAAATTGACATACGAGTTCGGGGTTCCGAATTAAATGGGTTTTAATTATTCGATGTTGACCCAGGTCATGGTAGGTTTCTCTAAATCGTTTAATTTTGCCTAAATCTTTATAAATTTGGTCCTATATTACGCAGAATTTTACGAGGAATTCAACGGTATCCTCGAAATTGACATACGAGTTCGGGGTTCCGAGTTAAATGGGTTTTAATTATTCGATGTTGACCCAGGTCATGGTAGGTTTCTCTAAATCGTTTAATTTTGCCTAAATCTTTATAAATTTGGTCCTATGTTACGCAGAATTTTACGAGGAATTCAACGGTATCCTCGAAATTGACATACGAGTTCGGGGTTCCGAGATAATTGGGTTTGAAGTACATGCGATATTATCCTAGGTCATGGTATGGGGATAGGGGTTACTCGAGGTCATCGGACGGGGTCAAACGAGGTCACGCGGGGTCATGCGAGATCAGACTAGGTCTGGCGGGGTCAGGGGAGGTTTCTCATGGTCAGAGGAGGTCAGGCGAGTTCTGGGGAAGTCAGGCGAGGTCAGGGGAGATCTGGCGAGATATGGAGATGAAAATTTGTTGATTTTTAGAAATTTGTTCATATCTTCTAAACCGGTCTACGTACAGGAATATAATTTTGCACGCTTAGAACTCTTGATCCGAGCTGTTGATCGACGACAAAACAATCGGCGTGAATCGCGTCATCATTAAGAAAAAAATTTTTAAATTACGGATAAAAAGTCATAAATACATATCAGCCGCTCGAAAAAATTTAATTTTGCATAAATCTTTATAAATTTGGTCCTATATTACGCAGAATTTTACGAGGAATTCAACGGTATCCTCATAATTGACATACGAGTTCGGGGTTCCGAGTTAAATGGGTTTTAATTATTCGATGTTGACCCAGGTCATGGTAGGTTTCTCTAAATCGTTTAATTTTGCATAAATCTTTATAAATTTGGTCCTATATTACGCAGAATTTTACGAGGAATTCAACGGTATCCTCGAAATTGACATACGAGTTCGGGGTTCCGAATTAAATGGGTTTTAATTATTCGATGTTGACCCAGGTCATGGTAGGTTTCTCTAAATCGTTTAATTTTGCCTAAATCTTTATAAATTTGGTCCTATATTACGCAGAATTTTACGAGGAATTCAACGGTATCCTCGAAATTGACATACGAGTTCGGGGTTCCGAGTTAAATGGGTTTTAATTATTCGATGTTGACCCAGGTCATGGTAGGTTTCTCTAAATCGTTTAATTTTGCCTAAATCTTTATAAATTTGGTCCTATGTTACGCAGAATTTTACGAGGAATTCAACGGTATCCTCGAAATTGACATACGAGTTCGGGGTTCCGAGATAATTGGGTTTGAAGTACATGCGATGTTATCCTAGGTCATGGTATGGGGATAGGGGTTACTCGAGGTCATCGGACGGGGTCAAACGAGGTCACGCGGGGTCATGCGAGATCAGACTAGGTCTGGCGGGGTCAGGGGAGGTTTCTCATGGTCAGAGGAGGTCAGGCGAGTTCTGGGGAAGTCAGGCGAGGTCAGGGGAGATCTGGCGAGATATGGAGATGAAAATTTGTTGATTTTTAGAAATTTGTTCATATCTTCTAAACCGGTCTACGTACAGGAATATAATTTTGCACGCTTAGAACTCTTGATCCGAGCTGTTGATCGACGACAAAACAATCGGCGTGAATCGCGTCATCATTAAGAAAAAAATTTTTAAATTACGGATAAAAAGTCATAAATACATATCAGCCGCTCGAAAAAATTTAATTTTGCATAAATCTTTATAAATTTGGTCCTATATTACGCAGAATTTTACGAGGAATTCAACGGTATCCTCATAATTGACATACGAGTTCGGGGTTCCGAGTTAAATGGGTTTTAATTATTCGATGTTGACCCAGGTCATGGTAGGTTTCTCTAAATCGTTTAATTTTGCATAAATCTTTATAAATTTGGTCCTATATTACGCAGAATTTTACGAGGAATTCAACGGTATCCTCGAAATTGACATACGAGTTCGGGGTTCCGAATTAAATGGGTTTTAATTATTCGATGTTGACCCAGGTCATGGTAGGTTTCTCTAAATCGTTTAATTTTGCCTAAATCTTTATAAATTTGGTCCTATATTACGCAGAATTTTACGAGGAATTCAACGGTATCCTCGAAATTGACATACGAGTTCGGGGTTCCGAGTTAAATGGGTTTTAATTATTCGATGTTGACCCAGGTCATGGTAGGTTTCTCTAAATCGTTTAATTTTGCCTAAATCTTTATAAATTTGGTCCTATGGTACGCAGAATTTTACGAGGAATTCAACGGTATCCTCGAAATTGACATACGAGTTCGGGGTTCCGAGATAATTGGGTTTGAAGTACATGCGATGTTATCCTAGGTCATGGTATGGGGATAGGGGTTACTCGAGGTCATCGGACGGGGTCAAACGAGGTCACGCGGGGTCATGCGAGATCAGACTAGGTCTGGCGGGGTCAGGGGAGGTTTCTCATGGTCAGAGGAGGTCAGGCGAGTTCTGGGGAAGTCAGGCGAGGTCAGGGGAGATCTGGCGAGATATGGAGATGAAAATTTGTTGATTTTTAGAAATTTGTTCATATCTTCTAAACCGGTCTACGTACAGGAATATAATTTTGCACGCTTAGAACTCTTGATCCGAGCTGTTGATCGACGACAAAACAATCGGCGTGAATCGCGTCATCATTAAGAAAAAAATTTTTAAATTACGGATAAAAAGTCATAAATACATATCAGCCGCTCGAAAAAATTTAATTTTGCATAAATCTTTATAAATTTGGTCCTATATTACGCAGAATTTTACGAGGAATTCAACGGTATCCTCATAATTGACATACGAGTTCGGGGTTCCGAGTTAAATGGGTTTTAATTATTCGATGTTGACCCAGGTCATGGTAGGTTTCTCTAAATCGTTTAATTTTGCATAAATCTTTATAAATTTGGTCCTATATTACGCAGAATTTTACGAGGAATTCAACGGTATCCTCGAAATTGACATACGAGTTCGGGGTTCCGAATTAAATGGGTTTTAATTATTCGATGTTGACCCAGGTCATGGTAGGTTTCTCTAAATCGTTTAATTTTGCCTAAATCTTTATAAATTTGGTCCTATATTACGCAGAATTTTACGAGGAATTCAACGGTATCCTCGAAATTGACATACGAGTTCGGGGTTCCGAATTAAATGGGTTTTAATTATTCGATGTTGACCCAGGTCATGGTAGGTTTCTCTAAATCGTTTAATTTTGCCTAAATCTTTATAAATTTGGTCCTATATTACGCAGAATTTTACGAGGAATTCAACGGTATCCTCGAAATTGACATACGAGTTCGGGGTTCCGAGTTAAATGGGTTTTAATTATTCGATGTTGACCCAGGTCATGGTAGGTTTCTCTAAATCGTTTAATTTTGCCTAAATCTTTATAAATTTGGTCCTATGTTACGCAGAATTTTACGAGGAATTCAACGGTATCCTCGAAATTGACATACGAGTTCGGGGTTCCGAGATAATTGGGTTTGAAGTACATGCGATGTTATCCTAGGTCATGGTATGGGGATAGGGGTTACTCGAGGTCATCGGACGGGGTCAAACGAGGTCACGCGGGGTCATGCGAGATCAGACTAGGTCTGGCGGGGTCAGGGGAGGTTTCTCATGGTCAGAGGAGGTCAGGCGAGTTCTGGGGAAGTCAGGCGAGGTCAGGGGAGATCTGGCGAGATATGGAGATGAAAATTTGTTGATTTTTAGAAATTTGTTCATATCTTCTAAACCGGTCTACGTACAGGAATATAATTTTGCACGCTTAGAACTCTTGATCCGAGCTGTTGATCGACGACAAAACAATCGGCGTGAATCGCGTCATCATTAAGAAAAAAATTTTTAAATTACGGATAAAAAGTCATAAATACATATCAGCCGCTCGAAAAAATTTAATTTTGCATAAATCTTTATAAATTTGGTCCTATATTACGCAGAATTTTACGAGGAATTCAACGGTATCCTCATAATTGACATACGAGTTCGGGGTTCCGAGTTAAATGGGTTTTAATTATTCGATGTTGACCCAGGTCATGGTAGGTTTCTCTAAATCGTTTAATTTTGCATAAATCTTTATAAATTTGGTCCTATATTACGCAGAATTTTACGAGGAATTCAACGGTATCCTCGAAATTGACATACGAGTTCGGGGTTCCGAATTAAATGGGTTTTAATTATTCGATGTTGACCCAGGTCATGGTAGGTTTCTCTAAATCGTTTAATTTTGCCTAAATCTTTATAAATTTGGTCCTATATTACGCAGAATTTTACGAGGAATTCAACGGTATCCTCGAAATTGACATACGAGTTCGGGGTTCCGAGTTAAATGGGTTTTAATTATTCGATGTTGACCCAGGTCATGGTAGGTTTCTCTAAATCGTTTAATTTTGCCTAAATCTTTATAAATTTGGTCCTATGGTACGCAGAATTTTACGAGGAATTCAACGGTATCCTCGAAATTGACATACGAGTTCGGGGTTCCGAGATAATTGGGTTTGAAGTACATGCGATGTTATCCTAGGTCATGGTATGGGGATAGGGGTTACTCGAGGTCATCGGACGGGGTCAAACGAGGTCACGCGGGGTCATGCGAGATCAGACTAGGTCTGGCGGGGTCAGGGGAGGTTTCTCATGGTCAGAGGAGGTCAGGCGAGTTCTGGGGAAGTCAGGCGAGGTCAGGGGAGATCTGGCGAGATATGGAGATGAAAATTTGTTGATTTTTAGAAATTTGTTCATATCTTCTAAACCGGTCTACGTACAGGAATATAATTTTGCACGCTTAGAACTCTTGATCCGAGCTGTTGATCGACGACAAAACAATCGGCGTGAATCGCGTCATCATTAAGAAAAAAATTTTTAAATTACGGATAAAAAGTCATAAATACATATCAGCCGCTCGAAAAAATTTAATTTTGCATAAATCTTTATAAATTTGGTCCTATATTACGCAGAATTTTACGAGGAATTCAACGGTATCCTCATAATTGACATACGAGTTCGGGGTTCCGAGTTAAATGGGTTTTAATTATTCGATATTGACCCAGGTCATGGTAGGTTTCTCTAAATCGTTTAATTTTGCATAAATCTTTATAAATTTGGTCCTATATTACGCAGAATTTTACGAGGAATTCAACGGTATCCTCGAAATTGACATACGAGTTCGGGGTTCCGAATTAAATGGGTTTTAATTATTCGATGTTGACCCAGGTCATGGTAGGTTTCTCTAAATCGTTTAATTTTGCCTAAATCTTTATAAATTTGGTCCTATATTACGCAGAATTTTACGAGGAATTCAACGGTATCCTCGAAATTGACATACGAGTTCGGGGTTCCGAGTTAAATGGGTTTTAATTATTCGATGTTGACCCAGGTCATGGTAGGTTTCTCTAAATCGTTTAATTTTGCCTAAATCTTTATAAATTTGGTCCTATGTTACGCAGAATTTTACGAGGAATTCAACGGTATCCTCGAAATTGACATACGAGTTCGGGGTTCCGAGATAATTGGGTTTGAAGTACATGCGATGTTATCCTAGGTCATGGTATGGGGATAGGGGTTACTCGAGGTCATCGGACGGGGTCAAACGAGGTCACGCGGGGTCATGCGAGATCAGACTAGGTCTGGCGGGGTCAGGGGAGGTTTCTCATGGTCAGAGGAGGTCAGGCGAGTTCTGGGGAAGTCAGGCGAGGTCAGGGGAGATCTGGCGAGATATGGAGATGAAAATTTGTTGATTTTTAGAAATTTGTTCATATCTTCTAAACCGGTCTACGTACAGGAATATAATTTTGCACGCTTAGAACTCTTGATCCGAGCTGTTGATCGACGACAAAACAATCGGCGTGAATCGCGTCATCATTAAGAAAAAAATTTTTAAATTACGGATAAAAAGTCATAAATACATATCAGCCGCTCGAAAAAATTTAATTTTGCATAAATCTTTATAAATTTGGTCCTATATTACGCAGAATTTTACGAGGAATTCAACGGTATCCTCGAAATTGACATACGAGTTCGGGGTTCCGAGTTAAATGGGTTTTAATTATTCGATGTTGACCCAGGTCATGGTAGGTTTCTCTAAATCGTTTAATTTTGCCTAAATCTTTATAAATTTGGTCCTATGTTACGCAGAATTTTACGAGGAATTCAACGGTATCCTCGAAATTGACATACGAGTTCGGGGTTCCGAGATAATTGGGTTTGAAGTACATGCGATGTTATCCTAGGTCATGGTATGGGGATAGGGGTTACTCGAGGTCATCGGACGGGGTCAAACGAGGTCACGCGGGATCATGCGAGATCAGACTAGGTCTGGCGGGGTCAGGGGAGGTTTCTCATGGTCAGAGGAGGTCAGGCGAGTTCTGGGGAAGTCAGGCGAGGTCAGGGGAGATCTGGCGAGATATGGAGATGAAAATTTGTTGATTTTTAGAAATTTGTTCATATCTTCTAAACCGGTCTACGTACAAGAATATAATTTTGCACGCTTAGAACTCTTGATCCGAGCTGTTGATCGACGACAAAACAATCGGCGTGAATCGCGTCATCATTAAGAAAAAAATTTTTAAATTACGGATAAAAAGTCATAAATACATATCAGCCGCTCGAAAAAATTTAATTTTGCATAAATCTTTATAAATTTGGTCCTATATTACGCAGAATTTTACGAGGAATTCAACGGTATCCTCATAATTGACATACGAGTTCGGGGTTCCGAGTTAAATGGGTTTTAATTATTCGATGTTGACCCAGGTCATGGTAGGTTTCTCTAAATCGTTTAATTTTGCATAAATCTTTATAAATTTGGTCCTATATTACGCAGAATTTTACGAGGAATTCAACGGTATCCTCGAAATTGACATACGAGTTCGGGGTTCCGAGTTAAATGGGTTTTAATTATTCGATGTTGACCCAGGTCATGGTAGGTTTCTCTAAATCGTTTAATTTTGCCTAAATCTTTATAAATTTGGTCCTATGTTACGCAGAATTTTACGAGGAATTCAACGGTATCCTCGAAATTGACATACGAGTTCGGGGTTCCGAGTTAAATGGGTTTTAATTATTCGATGTTGACCCAGGTCATGGTAGGTTTCTCTAAATCGTTTAATTTTGCCTAAATCTTTATAAATTTGGTCCTATGTTACGCAGAATTTTACGAGGAATTCAACGGTATCCTCGAAATTGACATACGAGTTCGGGGTTCCGAGATAATTGGGTTTGAAGTACATGCGATGTTATCCTAGGTCATGGTATGGGGATAGGGGTTACTCGAGGTCATCGGACGGGGTCAAACGAGGTCACGCGGGGTCATGCGAGATCAGACTAGGTCTGGCGGGGTCAGGGGAGGTTTCTCATGGTCAGAGGAGGTCAGGCGAGTTCTGGGGAAGTCAGGCGAGGTCAGGGGAGATCTGGCGAGATATGGAGATGAAAATTTGTTGATTTTTAGAAATTTGTTCATATCTTCTAAACCGGTCTACGTACAGGAATATAATTTTGCACGCTTAGAACTCTTGATCCGAGCTGTTGATCGACGACAAAACAATCGGCGTGAATCGCGTCATCATTAAGAAAAAAATTTTTAAATTACGGATAAAAAGTCATAAATACATATCAGCCGCTCGAAAAAATTTAATTTTGCATAAATCTTTATAAATTTGGTCCTATATTACGCAGAATTTTACGAGGAATTCAACGGTATCCTCATAATTGACATACCAGTTCGGGGTTCCGAGTTAAATGGGTTTTAATTATTCGATGTTGACCCAGGTCATGGTAGGTTTCTCTAAATCGTTTAATTTTGCATAAATCTTTATAAATTTGGTCCTATATTACGCAGAATTTTACGAGGAATTCAACGGTATCCTCGAAATTGACATACGAGTTCGGGGTTCCGAATTAAATGGGTTTTAATTATTCGATGTTGACCCAGGTCATGGTAGGTTTCTCTAAATCGTTTAATTTTGCCTAAATCTTTATAAATTTGGTCCTATATTACGCAGAATTTTACGAGGAATTCAACGGTATCCTCGAAATTGACATACGAGTTCGGGGTTCCGAGTTAAATGGGTTTTAATTATTCGATGTTGACCCAGGTCATGGTAGGTTTCTCTAAATCGTTTAATTTTGCCTAAATCTTTATAAATTTGGTCCTATGCTACGCAGAATTTTACGAGGAATTCAACGGTATCCTCGAAATTGACATACGAGTTCGGGGTTCCGAGATAATTGGGTTTGAAGTACATGCGATGTTATCCTAGGTCATGGTATGGGGATAGGGGTTACTCGAGGTCATCGGACGGGGTCAAACGAGGTCACGCGGGGTCATGCGAGATCAGACTAGGTCTGGCGGGGTCAGGGGAGGTTTCTCATGGTCAGAGGAGGTCAGGCGAGTTCTGGGGAAGTCAGGCGAGGTCAGGGGAGATCTGGCGAGATATGGAGATGAAAATTTGTTGATTTTTAGAAATTTGTTCATATCTTCTAAACCGGTCTACGTACAGGAATATAATTTTGCACGCTTAGAACTCTTGATCCGAGCTGTTGATCGACGACAAAACAATCGGCGTGAATCGCGTCATCATTAAGAAAAAAATTTTTAAATTACGGATAAAAAGTCATAAATACATATCAGCCGCTCGAAAAAATTTAATTTTGCATAAATCTTTATAAATTTGGTCCTATATTACGCAGAATTTTACGAGGAATTCAACGGTATCCTCATAATTGACATACGAGTTCGGGGTTCCGAGTTAAATGGGTTTTAATTATTCGATGTTGACCCAGGTCATGGTAGGTTTCTCTAAATCGTTTAATTTTGCATAAATCTTTATAAATTTGGTCCTATATTACGCAGAATTTTACGAGGAATTCAACGGTATCCTCGAAATTGACATACGAGTTCGGGGTTCCGAATTAAATGGGTTTTAATTATTCGATGTTGACCCAGGTCATGGTAGGTTTCTCTAAATCGTTTAATTTTGCCTAAATCTTTATAAATTTGGTCCTATATTACGCAGAATTTTACGAGGAATTCAACGGTATCCTCGAAATTGACATACGAGTTCGGGGTTCCGAATTAAATGGGTTTTAATTATTCGATGTTGACCCAGGTCATGGTAGGTTTCTCTAAATCGTTTAATTTTGCCTAAATCTTTATAAATTTGGTCCTATGTTACGCAGAATTTTACGAGGAATTCAACGGTATCCTCGAAATTGACATACGAGTTCGGGGTTCCGAGATAATTGGGTTTGAAGTACATGCGATGTTATCCTAGGTCATGGTATGGGGATAGGGGTTACTCGAGGTCATCGGACGGGGTCAAACGAGGTCACGCGGGGTCATGCGAGATCAGACTAGGTCTGGCGGGGTCAGGGGAGGTTTCTCATGGTCAGAGGAGGTCAGGCGAGTTCTGGGGAAGTCAGGCGAGGTCAGGGGAGATCTGGCGAGATATGGAGATGAAAATTTGTTGATTTTTAGAAATTTGTTCATATCTTCTAAACCGGTCTACGTACAGGAATATAATTTTGCACGCTTAGAACTCTTGATCCGAGCTGTTGATCGACGACAAAACAATCGGCGTGAATCGCGTCATCATTAAGAAAAAAATTTTTAAATTACGGATAAAAAGTCATAAATACATATCAGCCGCTCGAAAAAATTTAATTTTGCATAAATCTTTATAAATTTGGTCCTATATTACGCAGAATTTTACGAGGAATTCAACGGTATCCTCATAATTGACATACGAGTTCGGGGTTCCGAATTAAATGGGTTTTAATTATTCGATGTTGACCCAGGTCATGGTAGGTTTCTCTAAATCGTTTAATTTTGCATAAATCTTTATAAATTTGGTCCTATATTACGCAGAATTTTACGAGGAATTCAACGGTATCCTCGAAATTGACATACGAGTTCGGGGTTCCGAATTAAATGGGTTTTAATTATTCGATGTTGACCCAGGTCATGGTAGGTTTCTCTAAATCGTTTAATTTTGCCTAAATCTTTATAAATTTGGTCCTATATTACGCAGAATTTTACGAGGAATTCAACGGTATCCTCGAAATTGACATACGAGTTCGGGGTTCCGAGTTAAATGGGTTTTAATTATTCGATGTTGACCCAGGTCATGGTAGGTTTCTCTAAATCGTTTAATTTTGCCTAAATCTTTATAAATTTGGTCCTATGTTACGCAGAATTTTACGAGGAATTCAACGGTATCCTCGAAATTGACATACGAGTTCGGGGTTCCGAGATAATTGGGTTTGAAGTACATGCGATGTTATCCTAGGTCATGGTATGGGGATAGGGGTTACTCGAGGTCATCGGACGGGGTCAAACGAGGTCACGCGGGGTCATGCGAGATCAGACTAGGTCTGGCGGGGTCAGGGGAGGTTTCTCATGGTCAGAGGAGGTCAGGCGAGTTCTGGGGAAGTCAGGCGAGGTCAGGGGAGATCTGGCGAGATATGGAGATGAAAATTTGTTGATTTTTAGAAATTTGTTCATATCTTCTAAACCGGTCTACGTACAGGAATATAATTTTGCACGCTTAGAACTCTTGATCCGAGCTGTTGATCGACGACAAAACAATCGGCGTGAATCGCGTCATCATTAAGAAAAAAATTTTTAAATTACGGATAAAAAGTCATAAATACATATCAGCCGCTCGAAAAAATTTAATTTTGCATAAATCTTTATAAATTTGGTCCTATATTACGCAGAATTTTACGAGGAATTCAACGGTATCCTCATAATTGACATACGAGTTCGGGGTTCCGAGTTAAATGGGTTTTAATTATTCGATGTTGACCCAGGTCATGGTAGGTTTCTCTAAATCGTTTAATTTTGCATAAATCTTTATAAATTTGGTCCTATATTACGCAGAATTTTACGAGGAATTCAACGGTATCCTCGAAATTGACATACGAGTTCGGGGTTCCGAATTAAATGGGTTTTAATTATTCGATGTTGACCCAGGTCATGGTAGGTTTCTCTAAATCGTTTAATTTTGCCTAAATCTTTATAAATTTGGTCCTATATTACGCAGAATTTTACGAGGAATTCAACGGTATCCTCGAAATTGACATACGAGTTCGGGGTTCCGAGTTAAATGGGTTTTAATTATTCGATGTTGACCCAGGTCATGGTAGGTTTCTCTAAATCATTTAATTTTGCCTAAATCTTTATAAATTTGGTCCTATGTTACGCAGAATTTTACGAGGAATTCAACGGTATCCTCGAAATTGACATACGAGTTCGGGGTTCCGAGATAATTGGGTTTGAAGTACATGCGATGTTATCCTAGGTCATGGTATGGGGATAGGGGTTACTCGAGGTCATCGGACGGGGTCAAACGAGGTCACGCGGGGTCATGCGAGATCAGACTAGGTCTGGCAGGGTCAGGGGAGGTTTCTCATGGTCAGAGGAGGTCAGGCGAGTTCTGGGGAAGTCAGGCGAGGTCAGGGGAGATCTGGCGAGATATGGAGATGAAAATTTGTTGATTTTTAGAAATTTGTTCATATCTTCTAAACCGGTCTACGTACAGGAATATAATTTTGCACGCTTAGAACTCTTGATCCGAGCTGTTGATCGACGACAAAACAATCGGCGTGAATCGCGTCATCATTAAGAAAAAAATTTTTAAATTACGGATAAAAAGTCATAAATACATATCAGCCGCTCGAAAAAATTTAATTTTGCATAAATCTTTATAAATTTGGTCCTATATTACGCAGAATTTTACGAGGAATTCAACGGTATCCTCATAATTGACATACGAGTTCGGGGTTCCGAGTTAAATGGGTTTTAATTATTCGATGTTGACCCAGGTCATGGTAGGTTTCTCTAAATCGTTTAATTTTGC
The DNA here is from genome assembly GCA_030157275.1 of Cynaeus angustus. Taxonomy (NCBI): domain Eukaryota; kingdom Metazoa; phylum Arthropoda; class Insecta; order Coleoptera; family Tenebrionidae; genus Cynaeus; species Cynaeus angustus. The sequence goes on from CM058059.1 coordinate 27,323,596, forward strand.
ATAAATCTTTATAAATTTGGTCCTATATTACGCAGAATTTTACGAGGAATTCAACGGTATCCTCGAAATTGACATACGAGTTCGGGGTTCCGAGTTAAATGGGTTTTAATTATTCGATGTTGACCCAGGTCATGGTAGGTTTCTCTAAATCGTTTAATTTTGCATAAATCTTTATAAATTTGGTCCTATATTACGCAGAATTTTACGAGGAATTCAACGGTATCCTCGAAATTGACATACGAGTTCGGGGTTCCGAATTAAATGGGTTTTAATTATTCGATGTTGACCCAGGTCATGGTAGGTTTCTCTAAATCGTTTAATTTTGCCTAAATCTTTATAAATTTGGTCCTATATTACGCAGAATTTTACGAGGAATTCAACGGTATCCTCGAAATTGACATACGAGTTCGGGGTTCCGAGTTAAATGGGTTTTAATTATTCGATGTTGACCCAGGTCATGGTAGGTTTCTCTAAATCGTTTAATTTTGCATAAATCTTTATAAATTTGGTCCTATATTACGCAGAATTTTACGAGGAATTCAACGGTATCCTCGAAATTGACATACGAGTTCGGGGTTCCGAATTAAATGGGTTTTAATTATTCGATGTTGACCCAGGTCATGGTAGGTTTCTCTAAATCGTTTAATTTTGCCTAAATCTTTATAAATTTGGTCCTATATTACGCAGAATTTTACGAGGAATTCAACGGTATCCTCGAAATTGACATACGAGTTCGGGGTTCCGAGTTAAATGGGTTTTAATTATTCGATGTTGACCCAGGTCATGGTAGGTTTCTCTAAATCATTTAATTTTGCCTAAATCTTTATAAATTTGGTCCTATGTTACGCAGAATTTTACGAGGAATTCAACGGTATCCTCGAAATTGACATACGAGTTCGGGGTTCCGAGATAATTGGGTTTGAAGTACATGCGATGTTATCCTAGGTCATGGTATGGGGATAGGGGTTACTCGAGGTCATCGGACGGGGTCAAACGAGGTCACGCGGGGTCATGCGAGATCAGACTAGGTCTGGCGGGGTCAGGGGAGGTTTCTCATGGTCAGAGGAGGTCAGGCGAGTTCTGGGGAAGTCAGGCGAGGTCAGGGGAGATCTGGCGAGATATGGAGATGAAAATTTGTTGATTTTTAGAAATTTGTTCATATCTTCTAAACCGGTCTACGTACAGGAATATAATTTTGCACGCTTAGAACTCTTGATCCGAGCTGTTGATCGACGACAAAACAATCGGCGTGAATCGCGTCATCATTAAGAAAAAAATTTTTAAATTACGGATAAAAAGTCATAAATACATATCAGCCGCTCGAAAAAATTTAATTTTGCATAAATCTTTATAAATTTGGTCCTATATTACGCAGAATTTTACGAGGAATTCAACGGTATCCTCATAATTGACATACGAGTTCGGGGTTCCGAGTTAAATGGGTTTTAATTATTCGATGTTGACCCAGGTCATGGTAGGTTTCTCTAAATCGTTTAATTTTGCATAAATCTTTATAAATTTGGTCCTATATTACGCAGAATTTTACGAGGAATTCAACGGTATCCTCGAAATTGACATACGAGTTCGGGGTTCCGAATTAAATGGGTTTTAATTATTCGATGTTGACCCAGGTCATGGTAGGTTTCTCTAAATCGTTTAATTTTGCCTAAATCTTTATAAATTTGGTCCTATATTACGCAGAATTTTACGAGGAATTCAACGGTATCCTCGAAATTGACATACGAGTTCGGGGTTCCGAGATAATTGGGTTTGAAGTACATGCGATGTTATCCTAGGTCATGGTATGGGGATAGGGGTTACTCGAGGTCATCGGACGGGGTCAAACGAGGTCACGCGGGGTCATGCGAGATCAGACTAGGTCTGGCGGGGTCAGGGGAGGTTTCTCATGGTCAGAGGAGGTCAGGCGAGTTCTGGGGAAGTCAGGCGAGGTCAGGGGAGATCTGGCGAGATATGGAGATGAAAATTTGTTGATTTTTAGAAATTTGTTCATATCTTCTAAACCGGTCTACGTACAGGAATATAATTTTGCACGCTTAGAACTCTTGATCCGAGCTGTTGATCGACGACAAAACAATCGGCGTGAATCGCGTCATCATTAAGAAAAAAATTTTTAAATTACGGATAAAAAGTCATAAATACATATCAGCCGCTCGAAAAAATTTAATTTTGCATAAATCTTTATAAATTTGGTCCTATATTACGCAGAATTTTACGAGGAATTCAACGGTATCCTCATAATTGACATACGAGTTCGGGGTTCCGAGTTAAATGGGTTTTAATTATTCGATGTTGACCCAGGTCATGGTAGGTTTCTCTAAATCGTTTAATTTTGCATAAATCTTTATAAATTTGGTCCTATATTACGCAGAATTTTACGAGGAATTCAACGGTATCCTCGAAATTGACATACGAGTTCGGGGTTCCGAATTAAATGGGTTTTAATTATTCGATGTTGACCCAGGTCATGGTAGGTTTCTCTAAATCGTTTAATTTTGCCTAAATCTTTATAAATTTGGTCCTATATTACGCAGAATTTTACGAGGAATTCAACGGTATCCTCGAAATTGACATACGAGTTCGGGGTTCCGAGTTAAATGGGTTTTAATTATTCGATGTTGACCCAGGTCATGGTAGGTTTCTCTAAATCGTTTAATTTTGCCTAAATCTTTATAAATTTGGTCCTATGTTACGCAGAATTTTACGAGGAATTCAACGGTATCCTCGAAATTGACATACGAGTTCGGGGTTCCGAGATAATTGGGTTTGAAGTACATGCGATGTTATCCTAGGTCATGGTATGGGGATAGGGGTTACTCGAGGTCATCGGACGGGGTCAAACGAGGTCACGCGGGGTCATGCGAGATCAGACTAGGTCTGGCGGGGTCAGGGGAGGTTTCTCATGGTCAGAGGAGGTCAGGCGAGGTCTGGGGAAGTCAGGCGAGGTCAGGGGAGATCTGGCGAGATATGGAGATGAAAATTTGTTGATTTTTAGAAATTTGTTCATATCTTCTAAACCGGTCTACGTACAGGAATATAATTTTGCACGCTTAGAACTCTTGATCCGAGCTGTTGATCGACGACAAAACAATCGGCGTGAATCGCGTCATCATTAAGAAAAAAATTTTTAAATTACGGATAAAAAGTCATAAATACATATCAGCCGCTCGAAAAAATTTAATTTTGCATAAATCTTTATAAATTTGGTCCTATATTACGCAGAATTTTACGAGGAATTCAACGGTATCCTCATAATTGACATACGAGTTCGGGGTTCCGAGTTAAATGGGTTTTAATTATTCGATGTTGACCCAGGTCATGGTAGGTTTCTCTAAATCGTTTAATTTTGCATAAATCTTTATAAATTTGGTCCTATATTACGCAGAATTTTACGAGGAATTCAACGGTATCCTCGAAATTGACATACGAGTTCGGGGTTCCGAATTAAATGGGTTTTAATTATTCGATGTTGACCCAGGTCATGGTAGGTTTCTCTAAATCGTTTAATTTTGCCTAAATCTTTATAAATTTGGTCCTATATTACGCAGAATTTTACGAGGAATTCAACGGTATCCTCGAAATTGACATACGAGTTCGGGGTTCCGAGATAATTGGGTTTGAAGTACATGCGATGTTATCCTAGGTCATGGTATGGGGATAGGGGTTACTCGAGGTCATCGGACGGGGTCAAACGAGGTCACGCGGGGTCATGCGAGATCAGACTAGGTCTGGCGGGGTCAGGGGAGGTTTCTCATGGTCAGAGGAGGTCAGGCGAGTTCTGGGGAAGTCAGGCGAGGTCAGGGGAGATCTGGCGAGATATGGAGATGAAAATTTGTTGATTTTTAGAAATTTGTTCATATCTTCTAAACCGGTCTACGTACAGGAATATAATTTTGCACGCTTAGAACTCTTGATCCGAGCTGTTGATCGACGACAAAACAATCGGCGTGAATCGCGTCATCATTAAGAAAAAAATTTTTAAATTACGGATAAAAAGTCATAAATACATATCAGCCGCTCGAAAAAATTTAATTTTGCATAAATCTTTATAAATTTGGTCCTATATTACGCAGAATTTTACGAGGAATTCAACGGTATCCTCATAATTGACATACGAGTTCGGGGTTCCGAGTTAAATGGGTTTTAATTATTCGATGTTGACCCAGGTCATGGTAGGTTTCTCTAAATCGTTTAATTTTGCATAAATCTTTATAAATTTGGTCCTATATTACGCAGAATTTTACGAGGAATTCAACGGTATCCTCGAAATTGACATACGAGTTCGGGGTTCCGAATTAAATGGGTTTTAATTATTCGATGTTGACCCAGGTCATGGTAGGTTTCTCTAAATCGTTTAATTTTGCCTAAATCTTTATAAATTTGGTCCTATATTACGCAGAATTTTACGAGGAATTCAACGGTATCCTCGAAATTGACATACGAGTTCGGGGTTCCGAGATAATTGGGTTTGAAGTACATGCGATGTTATCCTAGGTCATGGTATGGGGATAGGGGTTACTCGAGGTCATCGGACGGGGTCAAACGAGGTCACGCGGGGTCATGCGAGATCAGACTAGGTCTGGCGGGGTCAGGGGAGGTTTCTCATGGTCAGAGGAGGTCAGGCGAGTTCTGGGGAAGTCAGGCGAGGTCAGGGGAGATCTGGCGAGATATGGAGATGAAAATTTGTTGATTTTTAGAAATTTGTTCATATCTTCTAAACCGGTCTACGTACAGGAATATAATTTTGCACGCTTAGAACTCTTGATCCGAGCTGTTGATCGACGACAAAACAATCGGCGTGAATCGCGTCATCATTAAGAAAAAAATTTTTAAATTACGGATAAAAAGTCATAAATACATATCAGCCGCTCGAAAAAATTTAATTTTGCATAAATCTTTATAAATTTGGTCCTATATTACGCAGAATTTTACGAGGAATTCAACGGTATCCTCATAATTGACATACGAGTTCGGGGTTCCGAGTTAAATGGGTTTTAATTATTCGATGTTGACCCAGGTCATGGTAGGTTTCTCTAAATCGTTTAATTTTGCATAAATCTTTATAAATTTGGTCCTATATTACGCAGAATTTTACGAGGAATTCAACGGTATCCTCGAAATTGACATACGAGTTCGGGGTTCCGAATTAAATGGGTTTTAATTATTCGATGTTGACCCAGGTCATGGTAGGTTTCTCTAAATCGTTTAATTTTGCCTAAATCTTTATAAATTTGGTCCTATATTACGCAGAATTTTACGAGGAATTCAACGGTATCCTCGAAATTGACATACGAGTTCGGGGTTCCGAGTTAAATGGGTTTTAATTATTCGATGTTGACCCAGGTCATGGTAGGTTTCTCTAAATCGTTTAATTTTGCCTAAATCTTTATAAATTTGGTCCTATGTTACGCAGAATTTTACGAGGAATTCAACGGTATCCTCGAAATTGACATACGAGTTCGGGGTTCCGAGATAATTGGGTTTGAAGTACATGCGATGTTATCCTAGGTCATGGTATGGGGATAGGGGTTACTCGAGGTCATCGGACGGGGTCAAACGAGGTCACGCGGGGTCATGCGAGATCAGACTAGGTCTGGCGGGGTCAGGGGAGGTTTCTCATGGTCAGAGGAGGTCAGGCGAGTTCTGGGGAAGTCAGGCGAGGTCAGGGGAGATCTGGCGAGATATGGAGATGAAAATTTGTTGATTTTTAGAAATTTGTTCATATCTTCTAAACCGGTCTACGTACAGGAATATAATTTTGCACGCTTAGAACTCTTGATCCGAGCTGTTGATCGACGACAAAACAATCGGCGTGAATCGCGTCATCATTAAGAAAAAAATTTTTAAATTACGGATAAAAAGTCATAAATACATATCAGCCGCTCGAAAAAATTTAATTTTGCATAAATCTTTATAAATTTGGTCCTATATTACGCAGAATTTTACGAGGAATTCAACGGTATCCTCATAATTGACATACGAGTTCGGGGTTCCGAGTTAAATGGGTTTTAATTATTCGATGTTGACCCAGGTCATGGTAGGTTTCTCTAAATCGTTTAATTTTGCATAAATCTTTATAAATTTGGTCCTATATTACGCAGAATTTTACGAGGAATTCAACGGTATCCTCGAAATTGACATACGAGTTCGGGGTTCCGAATTAAATGGGTTTTAATTATTCGATGTTGACCCAGGTCATGGTAGGTTTCTCTAAATCGTTTAATTTTGCCTAAATCTTTATAAATTTGGTCCTATATTACGCAGAATTTTACGAGGAATTCAACGGTATCCTCGAAATTGACATACGAGTTCGGGGTTCCGAGTTAAATGGGTTTTAATTATTCGATGTTGACCCAGGTCATGGTAGGTTTCTCTAAATCGTTTAATTTTGCCTAAATCTTTATAAATTTGGTCCTATGTTACGCAGAATTTTACGAGGAATTCAACGGTATCCTCGAAATTGACATACGAGTTCGGGGTTCCGAGATAATTGGGTTTGAAGTACATGCGATGTTATCCTAGGTCATGGTATGGGGATAGGGGTTACTCGAGGTCATCGGACGGGGTCAAACGAGGTCACGCGGGGTCATGCGAGATCAGACTAGGTCTGGCGGGGTCAGGGGAGGTTTCTCATGGTCAGAGGAGGTCAGGCGAGTTCTGGGGAAGTCAGGCGAGGTCAGGGGAGATCTGGCGAGATATGGAGATGAAAATTTGTTGATTTTTAGAAATTTGTTCATATCTTCTAAACCGGTCTACGTACAGGAATATAATTTTGCACGCTTAGAACTCTTGATCCGAGCTGTTGATCGACGACAAAACAATCGGCGTGAATCGCGTCATCATTAAGAAAAAAATTTTTAAATTACGGATAAAAAGTCATAAATACATATCAGCCGCTCGAAAAAATTTAATTTTGCATAAATCTTTATAAATTTGGTCCTATATTACGCAGAATTTTACGAGGAATTCAACGGTATCCTCATAATTGACATACGAGTTCGGGGTTCCGAGTTAAATGGGTTTTAATTATTCGATGTTGACCCAGGTCATGGTAGGTTTCTCTAAATCGTTTAATTTTGCATAAATCTTTATAAATTTGGTCCTATATTACGCAGAATTTTACGAGGAATTCAACGGTATCCTCGAAATTGACATACGAGTTCGGGGTTCCGAATTAAATGGGTTTTAATTATTCGATGTTGACCCAGGTCATGGTAGGTTTCTCTAAATCGTTTAATTTTGCCTAAATCTTTATAAATTTGGTCCTATATTACGCAGAATTTTACGAGGAATTCAACGGTATCCTCGAAATTGACATACGAGTTCGGGGTTCCGAGATAATTGGGTTTGAAGTACATGCGATGTTATCCTAGGTCATGGTATGGGGATAGGGGTTACTCGAGGTCATCGGACGGGGTCAAACGAGGTCACGCGGGGTCATGCGAGATCAGACTAGGTCTGGCGGGGTCAGGGGAGGTTTCTCATGGTCAGAGGAGGTCAGGCGAGTTCTGGGGAAGTCAGGCGAGGTCAGGGGAGATCTGGCGAGATATGGAGATGAAAATTTGTTGATTTTTAGAAATTTGTTCATATCTTCTAAACCGGTCTACGTACAGGAATATAATTTTGCACGCTTAGAACTCTTGATCCGAGCTGTTGATCGACGACAAAACAATCGGCGTGAATCGCGTCATCATTAAGAAAAAAATTTTTAAATTACGGATAAAAAGTCATAAATACATATCAGCCGCTCGAAAAAATTTAATTTTGCATAAATCTTTATAAATTTGGTCCTATATTACGCAGAATTTTACGAGGAATTCAACGGTATCCTCATAATTGACATACGAGTTCGGGGTTCCGAGTTAAATGGGTTTTAATTATTCGATGTTGACCCAGGTCATGGTAGGTTTCTCTAAATCGTTTAATTTTGCATAAATCTTTATAAATTTGGTCCTATATTACGCAGAATTTTACGAGGAATTCAACGGTATCCTCGAAATTGACATACGAGTTCGGGGTTCCGAATTAAATGGGTTTTAATTATTCGATGTTGACCCAGGTCATGGTAGGTTTCTCTAAATCGTTTAATTTTGCCTAAATCTTTATAAATTTGGTCCTATGTTACGCAGAATTTTACGAGGAATTCAACGGTATCCTCGAAATTGACATACGAGTTCGGGGTTCCGAGATAATTGGGTTTGAAGTACATGCGATGTTATCCTAGGTCATGGTATGGGGATAGGGGTTACTCGAGGTCATCGGACGGGGTCAAACGAGGTCACGCGGGGTCATGCGAGATCAGACTAGGTCTGGCGGGGTCAGGGGAGGTTTCTCATGGTCAGAGGAGGTCAGGCGAGTTCTGGGGAAGTCAGGCGAGGTCAGGGGAGATCTGGCGAGATATGGAGATGAAAATTTGTTGATTTTTAGAAATTTGTTCATATCTTCTAAACCGGTCTACGTACAGGAATATAATTTTGCACGCTTAGAACTCTTGATCCGAGCTGTTGATCGACGACAAAACAATCGGCGTGAATCGCGTCATCATTAAGAAAAAAATTTTTAAATTACGGATAAAAAGTCATAAATACATATCAGCCGCTCGAAAAAATTTAATTTTGCATAAATCTTTATAAATTTGGTCCTATATTACGCAGAATTTTACGAGGAATTCAACGGTATCCTCATAATTGACATACGAGTTCGGGGTTCCGAGTTAAATGGGTTTTAATTATTCGATGTTGACCCAGGTCATGGTAGGTTTCTCTAAATCGTTTAATTTTGCATAAATCTTTATAAATTTGGTCCTATATTACGCAGAATTTTACGAGGAATTCAACGGTATCCTCGAAATTGACATACGAGTTCGGGGTTCCGAATTAAATGGGTTTTAATTATTCGATGTTGACCCAGGTCATGGTAGGTTTCTCTAAATCGTTTAATTTTGCCTAAATCTTTATAAATTTGGTCCTATATTACGCAGAATTTTACGAGGAATTCAACGGTATCCTCGAAATTGACATACGAGTTCGGGGTTCCGAGATAATTGGGTTTGAAGTACATGCGATGTTATCCTAGGTCATGGTATGGGGATAGGGGTTACTCGAGGTCATCGGACGGGGTCAAACGAGGTCACGCGGGGTCATGCGAGATCAGACTAGGTCTGGCGGGGTCAGGGGAGGTTTCTCATGGTCAGAGGAGGTCAGGCGAGTTCTGGGGAAGTCAGGCGAGGTCAGGGGAGATCTGGCGAGATATGGAGATGAAAATTTGTTGATTTTTAGAAATTTGTTCATATCTTCTAAACCGGTCTACGTACAGGAATATAATTTTGCACGCTTAGAACTCTTGATCCGAGCTGTTGATCGACGACAAAACAATCGGCGTGAATCGCGTCATCATTAAGAAAAAAATTTTTAAATTACGGATAAAAAGTCATAAATACATATCAGCCGCTCGAAAAAATTTAATTTTGCATAAATCTTTATAAATTTGGTCCTATATTACGCAGAATTTTACGAGGAATTCAACGGTATCCTCATAATTGACATACGAGTTCGGGGTTCCGAGTTAAATGGGTTTTAATTATTCGAAGTTGACCCAGGTCATGGTAGGTTTCTCTAAATCGTTTAATTTTGCATAAATCTTTATAAATTTGGTCCTATATTACGCAGAATTTTACGAGGAATTCAACGGTATCCTCGAAATTGACATACGAGTTCGGGGTTCCGAATTAAATGGGTTTTAATTATTCGATGTTGACCCAGGTCATGGTAGGTTTCTCTAAATCGTTTAATTTTGCCTAAATCTTTATAAATTTGGTCCTATATTACGCAGAATTTTACGAGGAATTCAACGGTATCCTCGAAATTGACATACGAGTTCGGGGTTCCGAGTTAAATGGGTTTTAATTATTCGATGTTGACCCAGGTCATGGTAGGTTTCTCTAAATCGTTTAATTTTGCCTAAATCTTTATAAATTTGGTCCTATGTTACGCAGAATTTTACGAGGAATTCAACGGTATCCTCGAAATTGACATACGAGTTCGGGGTTCCGAGATAATTGGGTTTGAAGTACATGCGATGTTATCCTAGGTCATGGTATGGGGATAGGGGTTACTCGAGGTCATCGGACGGGGTCAAACGAGGTCACGCGGGGTCATGCGAGATCAGACTAGGTCTGGCGGGGTCAGGGGAGGTTTCTCATGGTCAGAGGAGGTCAGGCGAGTTCTGGGGAAGTCAGGCGAGGTCAGGGGAGATCTGGCGAGATATGGAGATGAAAATTTGTTGATTTTTAGAAATTTGTTCATATCTTCTAAACCGGTCTACGTACAGGAATATAATTTTGCACGCTTAGAACTCTTGATCCGAGCTGTTGATCGACGACAAAACAATCGGCGTGAATCGCGTCATCATTAAGAAAAAAATTTTTAAATTACGGATAAAAAGTCATAAATACATATCAGCCGCTCGAAAAAATTTAATTTTGCATAAATCTTTATAAATTTGGTCCTATATTACGCAGAATTTTACGAGGAATTCAACGGTATCCTCATAATTGACATACGAGTTCGGGGTTCCGAGTTAAATGGGTTTTAATTATTCGATGTTGACCCAGGTCATGGTAGGTTTCTCTAAATCGTTTAATTTTGCATAAATCTTTATAAATTTGGTCCTATATTACGCAGAATTTTACGAGGAATTCAACGGTATCCTCGAAATTGACATACGAGTTCGGGGTTCCGAATTAAATGGGTTTTAATTATTCGATGTTGACCCAGGTCATGGTAGGTTTCTCTAAATCGTTTAATTTTGCCTAAATCTTTATAAATTTGGTCCTATATTACGCAGAATTTTACGAGGAATTCAACGGTATCCTCGAAATTGACATACGAGTTCGGGGTTCCGAGTTAAATGGGTTTTAATTATTCGATGTTGACCCAGGTCATGGTAGGTTTCTCTAAATCGTTTAATTTTGCCTAAATCTTTATAAATTTGGTCCTATGTTACGCAGAATTTTACGAGGAATTCAACGGTATCCTCGAAATTGACATACGAGTTCGGGGTTCCGAGATAATTGGGTTTGAAGTACATGCGATGTTATCCTAGGTCATGGTATGGGGATAGGGGTTACTCGAGGTCATCGGACGGGGTCAAACGAGGTCACGCGGGGTCATGCGAGATCAGACTAGGTCTGGCGGGGTCAGGGGAGGTTTCTCATGGTCAGAGGAGGTCAGGCGAGTTCTGGGGAAGTCAGGCGAGGTCAGGGGAGATCTGGCGAGATATGGAGATGAAAATTTGTTGATTTTTAGAAATTTGTTCATATCTTCTAAACCGGTCTACGTACAGGAATATAATTTTGCACGCTTAGAACTCTTGATCCGAGCTGTTGATCGACGACAAAACAATCGGCGTGAATCGCGTCATCATTAAGAAAAAAATTTTTAAATTACGGATAAAAAGTCATAAATACATATCAGCCGCTCGAAAAAATTTAATTTTGCATAAATCTTTATAAATTTGGTCCTATATTACGCAGAATTTTACGAGGAATTCAACGGTATCCTCATAATTGACATACGAGTTCGGGGTTCCGAGTTAAATGGGTTTTAATTATTCGATGTTGACCCAGGTCATGGTAGGTTTCTCTAAATCGTTTAATTTTGCATAAATCTTTATAAATTTGGTCCTATATTACGCAGAATTTTACGAGGAATTCAACGGTATCCTCGAAATTGACATACGAGTTCGGGGTTCCGAATTAAATGGGTTTTAATTATTCGATGTTGACCCAGGTCATGGTAGGTTTCTCTAAATCGTTTAATTTTGCCTAAATCTTTATAAATTTGGTCCTATATTACGCAGAATTTTACGAGGAATTCAACGGTATCCTCGAAATTGACATACGAGTTCGGGGTTCCGAGATAATTGGGTTTGAAGTACATGCGATGTTATCCTAGGTCATGGTATGGGGATAGGGGTTACTCGAGGTCATCGGACGGGGTCAAACGAGGTCACGCGGGGTCATGCGAGATCAGACTAGGTCTGGCGGGGTCAGGGGAGGTTTCTCATGATCAGAGGAGGTCAGGCGAGTTCTGGGGAAGTCAGGCGAGGTCAGGGGAGATCTGGCGAGATATGGAGATGAAAATTTGTTGATTTTTAGAAATTTGTTCATATCTTCTAAACCGGTCTACGTACAGGAATATAATTTTGCACGCTTAGAACTCTTGATCCGAGCTGTTGATCGACGACAAAACAATCGGCGTGAATCGCGTCATCATTAAGAAAAAAATTTTTAAATTACGGATAAAAAGTCATAAATACATATCAGCCGCTCGAAAAAATTTAATTTTGCATAAATCTTTATAAATTTGGTCCTATATTACGCAGAATTTTACGAGGAATTCAACGGTATCCTCATAATTGACATACGAGTTCGGGGTTCCGAGTTAAATGGGTTTTAATTATTCGATGTTGACCCAGGTCATGGTAGGTTTCTCTAAATCGTTTAATTTTGCATAAATCTTTATAAATTTGGTCCTATATTACGCAGAATTTTACGAGGAATTCAACGGTATCCTCGAAATTGACATACGAGTTCGGGGTTCCGAATTAAATGGGTTTTAATTATTCGATGTTGACCCAGGTCATGGTAGGTTTCTCTAAATCGTTTAATTTTGCCTAAATCTTTATAAATTTGGTCCTATATTACGCAGAATTTTACGAGGAATTCAACGGTATCCTCGAAATTGACATACGAGTTCGGGGTTCCGAGTTAAATGGGTTTTAATTATTCGATGTTGACCCAGGTCATGGTAGGTTTCTCTAAATCGTTTAATTTTGCCTAAATCTTTATAAATTTGGTCCTATGTTACGCAGAATTTTACGAGGAATTCAACGGTATCCTCGAAATTGACATACGAGTTCGGGGTTCCGAGATAATTGGGTTTGAAGTACATGCGATGTTATCCTAGGTCATGGTATGGGGATAGGGGTTACTCGAGGTCATCGGACGGGGTCAAACGAGGTCACGCGGGGTCATGCGAGATCAGACTAGGTCTGGCGGGGTCAGGGGAGGTTTCTCATGGTCAGAGGAGGTCAGGCGAGTTCTGGGGAAGTCAGGCGAGGTCAGGGGAGATCTGGCGAGATATGGAGATGAAAATTTGTTGATTTTTAGAAATTTGTTCATATCTTCTAAACCGGTCTACGTACAGGAATATAATTTTGCACGCTTAGAACTCTTGATCCGAGCTGTTGATCGACGACAAAACAATCGGCGTGAATCGCGTCATCATTAAGAAAAAAATTTTTAAATTACGGATAAAAAGTCATAAATACATATCAGCCGCTCGAAAAAATTTAATTTTGCATAAATCTTTATAAATTTGGTCCTATATTACGCAGAATTTTACGAGGAATTCAACGGTATCCTCATAATTGACATACGAGTTCGGGGTTCCGAGTTAAATGGGTTTTAATTATTCGATGTTGACCCAGGTCATGGTAGGTTTCTCTAAATCGTTTAATTTTGCATAAATCTTTATAAATTTGGTCCTATATTACGCAGAATTTTACGAGGAATTCAACGGTATCCTCGAAATTGACATACGAGTTCGGGGTTCCGAATTAAATGGGTTTTAATTATTCGATGTTGACCCAGGTCATGGTAGGTTTCTCTAAATCGTTTAATTTTGCCTAAATCTTTATAAATTTGGTCCTATATTACGCAGAATTTTACGAGGAATTCAACGGTATCCTCGAAATTGACATACGAGTTCGGGGTTCCGAGATAATTGGGTTTGAAGTACATGCGATGTTATCCTAGGTCATGGTATGGGGATAGGGGTTACTCGAGGTCATCGGACGGGGTCAAACGAGGTCACGCGGGGTCATGCGAGATCAGACTAGGTCTGGCGGGGTCAGGGGAGGTTTCTCATGGTCAGAGGAGGTCAGGCGAGTTCTGGGGAAGTCAGGCGAGGTCAGGGGAGATCTGGCGAGATATGGAGATGAAAATTTGTTGATTTTTAGAAATTTGTTCATATCTTCTAAACCGGTCTACGTACAGGAATATAATTTTGCACGCTTAGAACTCTTGATCCGAGCTGTTGATCGACGACAAAACAATCGGCGTGAATCGCGTCATCATTAAGAAAAAAATTTTTAAATTACGGATAAAAAGTCATAAATACATATCAGCCGCTCGAAAAAATTTAATTTTGCATAAATCTTTATAAATTTGGTCCTATATTACGCAGAATTTTACGAGGAATTCAACGGTATCCTCATAATTGACATACGAGTTCGGGGTTCCGAGTTAAATGGGTTTTAATTATTCGATGTTGACCCAGGTCATGGTAGGTTTCTCTAAATCGTTTAATTTTGCATAAATCTTTATAAATTTGGTCCTATATTACGCAGAATTTTACGAGGAATTCAACGGTATCCTCGAAATTGACATACGAGTTCGGGGTTCCGAATTAAATGGGTTTTAATTATTCGATGTTGACCCAGGTCATGGTAGGTTTCTCTAAATCGTTTAATTTTGCCTAAATCTTTATAAATTTGGTCCTATATTACGCAGAATTTTACGAGGAATTCAACGGTATCCTCGAAATTGACATACGAGTTCGGGGTTCCGAGATAATTGGGTTTGAAGTACATGCGATGTTATCGTAGGTCATGGTATGGGGATAGGGGTTACTCGAGGTCATCGGACGGGGTCAAACGAGGTCACGCGGGGTCATGCGAGATCAGACTAGGTCTGGCGGGGTCAGGGGAGGTTTCTCATGGTCAGAGGAGGTCAGGCGAGTTCTGGGGAAGTCAGGCGAGGTCAGGGGAGATCTGGCGAGATATGGAGATGAAAATTTGTTGATTTTTAGAAATTTGTTCATATCTTCTAAACCGGTCTACGTACAGGAATATAATTTTGCACGCTTAGAACTCTTGATCCGAGCTGTTGATCGACGACAAAACAATCGGCGTGAATCGCGTCATCATTAAGAAAAAAATTTTTAAATTACGGATAAAAAGTCATAAATACATATCAGCCGCTCGAAAAAATTTAATTTTGCATAAATCTTTATAAATTTGGTCCTATATTACGCAGAATTTTACGAGGAATTCAACGGTATCCTCATAATTGACATACGAGTTCGGGGTTCCGAGTTAAATGGGTTTTAATTATTCGATGTTGACCCAGGTCATGGTAGGTTTCTCTAAATCGTTTAATTTTGCATAAATCTTTATAAATTTGGTCCTATATTACGCAGAATTTTACGAGGAATTCAACGGTATCCTCGAAATTGACATACGAGTTCGGGGTTCCGAATTAAATGGGTTTTAATTATTCGATGTTGACCCAGGTCATGGTAGGTTTCTCTAAATCGTTTAATTTTGCCTAAATCTTTATAAATTTGGTCCTATATTACGCAGAATTTTACGAGGAATTCAACGGTATCCTCGAAATTGACATACGAGTTCGGGGTTCCGAGTTAAATGGGTTTTAATTATTCGATGTTGACCCAGGTCATGGTAGGTTTCTCTAAATCGTTTAATTTTGCCTAAATCTTTATAAATTTGGTCCTATGTTACGCAGAATTTTACGAGGAATTCAACGGTATCCTCGAAATTGACATACGAGTTCGGGGTTCCGAGATAATTGGGTTTGAAGTACATGCGATGTTATCCTAGGTCATGGTATGGGGATAGGGGTTACTCGAGGTCATCGGACGGGGTCAAACGAGGTCACGCGGGGTCATGCGAGATCAGACTAGGTCTGGCGGGGTCAGGGGAGGTTTCTCATGGTCAGAGGAGGTCAGGCGAGTTCTGGGGAAGTCAGGCGAGGTCAGGGGAGATCTGGCGAGATATGGAGATGAAAATTTGTTGATTTTTAGAAATTTGTTCATATCTTCTAAACCGGTCTACGTACAGGAATATAATTTTGCACGCTTAGAACTCTTGATCCGAGCTGTTGATCGACGACAAAACAATCGGCGTGAATCGCGTCATCATTAAGAAAAAAATTTTTAAATTACGGATAAAAAGTCATAAATACATATCAGCCGCTCGAAAAAATTTAATTTTGCATAAATCTTTATAAATTTGGTCCTATATTACGCAGAATTTTACGAGGAATTCAACGGTATCCTCATAATTGACATACGAGTTCGGGGTTCCGAGTTAAATGGGTTTTAATTATTCGATGTTGACCCAGGTCATGGTAGGTTTCTCTAAATCGTTTAATTTTGCATAAATCTTTATAAATTTGCGCCTATATTACGCAGAATTTTACGAGGAATTCAACGGTATCCTCGAAATTGACATACGAGTTCGGGGTTCCGAATTAAATGGGTTTTAATTATTCGATGTTGACCCAGGTCATGGTAGGTTTCTCTAAATCGTTTAATTTTGCCTAAATCTTTATAAATTTGGTCCTATATTACGCAGAATTTTACGAGGAATTCAACGGTATCCTCGAAATTGACATACGAGTTCGGGGTTCCGAGATAATTGGGTTTGAAGTACATGCGATGTTATCCTAGGTCATGGTATGGGGATAGGGGTTACTCGAGGTCATCGGACGGGGTCAAACGAGGTCACGCGGGGTCATGCGAGATCAGACTAGGTCTGGCGGGGTCAGGGGAGGTTTCTCATGGTTAGAGGAGGTCAGGCGAGTTCTGGGGAAGTCAGGCGAGGTCAGGGGAGATCTGGCGAGATATGGAGATGAAAATTTGTTGATTTTTAGAAATTTGTTCATATCTTCTAAACCGGTCTACGTACAGGAATATAATTTTGCACGCTTAGAACTCTTGATCCGAGCTGTTGATCGACGACAAAACAATCGGCGTGAATCGCGTCATCATTAAGAAAAAAATTTTTAAATTACGGATAAAAAGTCATAAATACATATCAGCCGCTCGAAAAAATTTAATTTTGCATAAATCTTTATAAATTTGGTCCTATATTACGCAGAATTTTACGAGGAATTCAACGGTATCCTCATAATTGACATACGAGTTCGGGGTTCCGAGTTAAATGGGTTTTAATTATTCGATGTTGACCCAGGTCATGGTAGGTTTCTCTAAATCGTTTAATTTTGCATAAATCTTTATAAATTTGCGCCTATATTACGCAGAATTTTACGAGGAATTCAACGGTATCCTCGAAATTGACATACGAGTTCGGGGTTCCGAATTAAATGGGTTTTAATTATTCGATGTTGACCCAGGTCATGGTAGGTTTCTCTAAATCGTTTAATTTTGCCTAAATCTTTATAAATTTGGTCCTATATTACGCAGAATTTTACGAGGAATTCAACGGTATCCTCGAAATTGACATACGAGTTCGGGGTTCCGAGATAATTGGGTTTGAAGTACATGCGATGTTATCCTAGGTCATGGTATGGGGATAGGGGTTACTCGAGGTCATCGGACGGGGTCAAACGAGGTCACGCGGGGTCATGCGAGATCAGACTAGGTCTGGCGGGGTCAGGGGAGGTTTCTCATGGTCAGAGGAGGTCAGGCGAGTTCTGGGGAAGTCAGGCGAGGTCAGGGGAGATCTGGCGAGATATGGAGATGAAAATTTGTTGATTTTTAGAAATTTGTTCATATCTTCTAAACCGGTCTACGTACAGGAATATAATTTTGCACGCTTAGAACTCTTGATCCGAGCTGTTGATCGACGACAAAACAATCGGCGTGAATCGCGTCATCATTAAGAAAAAAATTTTTAAATTACGGATAAAAAGTCATAAATACATATCAGCCGCTCGAAAAAATTTAATTTTGCATAAATCTTTATAAATTTGGTCCTATATTACGCAGAATTTTACGAGGAATTCAACGGTATCCTCATAA
This sequence comes from Cynaeus angustus, assembly GCA_030157275.1. Lineage (NCBI taxonomy): Eukaryota > Metazoa > Arthropoda > Insecta > Coleoptera > Tenebrionidae > Cynaeus > Cynaeus angustus. The sequence goes on from CM058059.1 coordinate 27,341,463, forward strand.
TTGACATACGAGTTCGGGGTTCCGAGTTAAATGGGTTTTAATTATTCGATGTTGACCCAGGTCATGGTAGGTTTCTCTAAATCGTTTAATTTTGCATAAATCTTTATAAATTTGGTCCTATATTACGCAGAATTTTACGAGGAATTCAACGGTATCCTCGAAATTGACATACGAGTTCGGGGTTCCGAATTAAATGGGTTTTAATTATTCGATGTTGACCCAGGTCATGGTAGGTTTCTCTAAATCGTTTAATTTTGCCTAAATCTTTATAAATTTGGTCCTATATTACGCAGAATTTTACGAGGAATTCAACGGTATCCTCGAAATTGACATACGAGTTCGGGGTTCCGAGTTAAATGGGTTTTAATTATTCGATGTTGACCCAGGTCATGGTAGGTTTCTCTAAATCGTTTAATTTTGCCTAAATCTTTATAAATTTGGTCCTATGTTACGCAGAATTTTACGAGGAATTCAACGGTATCCTCGAAATTGACATACGAGTTCGGGGTTCCGAGATAATTGGGTTTGAAGTACATGCGATGTTATCCTAGGTCATGGTATGGGGATAGGGGTTACTCGAGGTCATCGGACGGGGTCAAACGAGGTCACGCGGGGTCATGCGAGATCAGACTAGGTCTGGCGGGGTCAGGGGAGGTTTCTCATGGTCAGAGGAGGTCAGGCGAGTTCTGGGGAAGTCAGGCGAGGTCAGGGGAGATCTGGCGAGATATGGAGATGAAAATTTGTTGATTTTTAGAAATTTGTTCATATCTTCTAAACCGGTCTACGTACAGGAATATAATTTTGCACGCTTAGAACTCTTGATCCGAGCTGTTGATCGACGACAAAACAATCGGCGTGAATCGCGTCATCATTAAGAAAAAAATTTTTAAATTACGGATAAAAAGTCATAAATACATATCAGCCGCTCGAAAAAATTTAATTTTGCATAAATCTTTATAAATTTGGTCCTATATTACGCAGAATTTTACGAGGAATTCAACGGTATCCTCATAATTGACATACGAGTTCGGGGTTCCGAGTTAAATGGGTTTTAATTATTCGATGTTGACCCAGGTCATGGTAGGTTTCTCTAAATCGTTTAATTTTGCATAAATCTTTATAAATTTGGTCCTATATTACGCAGAATTTTACGAGGAATTCAACGGTATCCTCGAAATTGACATACGAGTTCGGGGTTCCGAATTAAATGGGTTTTAATTATTCGATGTTGACCCAGGTCATGGTAGGTTTCTCTAAATCGTTTAATTTTGCCTAAATCTTTATAAATTTGGTCCTATATTACGCAGAATTTTACGAGGAATTCAACGGTATCCTCGAAATTGACATACGAGTTCGGGGTTCCGAGATAATTGGGTTTGAAGTACATGCGATGTTATCCTAGGTCATGGTATGGGGATAGGGGTTACTCGAGGTCATCGGACGGGGTCAAACGAGGTCACGCGGGGTCATGCGAGATCAGACTAGGTCTGGCGGGGTCAGGGGAGGTTTCTCATGGTCAGAGGAGGTCAGGCGAGTTCTGGGGAAGTCAGGCGAGGTCAGGGGAGATCTGGCGAGATATGGAGATGAAAATTTGTTGATTTTTAGAAATTTGTTCATATCTTCTAAACCGGTCTACGTACAGGAATATAATTTTGCACGCTTAGAACTCTTGATCCGAGCTGTTGATCGACGACAAAACAATCGGCGTGAATCGCGTCATCATTAAGAAAAAAATTTTTAAATTACGGATAAAAAGTCATAAATACATATCAGCCGCTCGAAAAAATTTAATTTTGCATAAATCTTTATAAATTTGGTCCTATATTACGCAGAATTTTACGAGGAATTCAACGGTATCCTCATAATTGACATACGAGTTCGGGGTTCCGAGTTAAATGGGTTTTAATTATTCGATGTTGACCCAGGTCATGGTAGGTTTCTCTAAATCGTTTAATTTTGCATAAATCTTTATAAATTTGGTCCTATATTACGCAGAATTTTACGAGGAATTCAACGGTATCCTCGAAATTGACATACGAGTTCGGGGTTCCGAATTAAATGGGTTTTAATTATTCGATGTTGACCCAGGTCATGGTAGGTTTCTCTAAATCGTTTAATTTTGCCTAAATCTTTATAAATTTGGTCCTATATTACGCAGAATTTTACGAGGAATTCAACGGTATCCTCGAAATTGACATACGAGTTCGGGGTTCCGAGATAATTGGGTTTGAAGTACATGCGATGTTATCCTAGGTCATGGTATGGGGATAGGGGTTACTCGAGGTCATCGGACGGGGTCAAACGAGGTCACGCGGGGTCATGCGAGATCAGACTAGGTCTGGCGGGGTCAGGGGAGGTTTCTCATGGTCAGAGGAGGTCAGGCGAGTTCTGGGGAAGTCAGGCGAGGTCAGGGGAGATCTGGCGAGATATGGAGATGAAAATTTGTTGATTTTTAGAAATTTGTTCATATCTTCTAAACCGGTCTACGTACAGGAATATAATTTTGCACGCTTAGAACTCTTGATCCGAGCTGTTGATCGACGACAAAACAATCGGCGTGAATCGCGTCATCATTAAGAAAAAAATTTTTAAATTACGGATAAAAAGTCATAAATACATATCAGCCGCTCGAAAAAATTTAATTTTGCATAAATCTTTATAAATTTGGTCCTATATTACGCAGAATTTTACGAGGAATTCAACGGTATCCTCATAATTGACATACGAGTTCGGGGTTCCGAGTTAAATGGGTTTTAATTATTCGATGTTGACCCAGGTCATGGTAGGTTTCTCTAAATCGTTTAATTTTGCATAAATCTTTATAAATTTGGTCCTATATTACGCAGAATTTTACGAGGAATTCAACGGTATCCTCGAAATTGACATACGAGTTCGGGGTTCCGAGATAATTGGGTTTGAAGTACATGCGATGTTATCCTAGGTCATGGTATGGGGATAGGGGTTACTCGAGGTCATCGGACGGGGTCAAACGAGGTCACGCGGGGTCATGCGAGATCAGACTAGGTCTGGCGGGGTCAGGGGAGGTTTCTCATGGTCAGAGGAGGTCAGGCGAGTTCTGGGGAAGTCAGGCGAGGTCAGGGGAGATCTGGCGAGATATGGAGATGAAAATTTGTTGATTTTTAGAAATTTGTTCATATCTTCTAAACCGGTCTACGTACAGGAATATAATTTTGCACGCTTAGAACTCTTGATCCGAGCTGTTGATCGACGACAAAACAATCGGCGTGAATCGCGTCATCATTAAGAAAAAAATTTTTAAATTACGGATAAAAAGTCATAAATACATATCAGCCGCTCGAAAAAATTTAATTTTGCATAAATCTTTATAAATTTGGTCCTATATTACGCAGAATTTTACGAGGAATTCAACGGTATCCTCATAATTGACATACGAGTTCGGGGTTCCGAGTTAAATGGGTTTTAATTATTCGATGTTGACCCAGGTCATGGTAGGTTTCTCTAAATCGTTTAATTTTGCATAAATCTTTATAAATTTGGTCCTATATTACGCAGAATTTTACGAGGAATTCAACGGTATCCTCGAAATTGACATACGAGTTCGGGGTTCCGAATTAAATGGGTTTTAATTATTCGATGTTGACCCAGGTCATGGTAGGTTTCTCTAAATCGTTTAATTTTGCCTAAATCTTTATAAATTTGGTCCTATATTACGCAGAATTTTACGAGGAATTCAACGGTATCCTCGAAATTGACATACGAGTTCGGGGTTCCGAGATAATTGGGTTTGAAGTACATGCGATGTTATCCTAGGTCATGGTATGGGGATAGGGGTTACTCGAGGTCATCGGACGGGGTCAAACGAGGTCACGCGGGGTCATGCGAGATCAGACTAGGTCTGGCGGGGTCAGGGGAGGTTTCTCATGGTCAGAGGAGGTCAGGCGAGTTCTGGGGAAGTCAGGCGAGGTCAGGGGAGATCTGGCGAGATATGGAGATGAAAGTTTGTTGATTTTTAGAAATTTGTTCATATCTTCTAAACCGGTCTACGTACAGGAATATAATTTTGCACGCTTAGAACTCTTGATCCGAGCTGTTGATCGACGACAAAACAATCGGCGTGAATCGCGTCATCATTAAGAAAAAAATTTTTAAATTACGGATAAAAAGTCATAAATACATATCAGCCGCTCGAAAAAATTTAATTTTGCATAAATCTTTATAAATTTGGTCCTATATTACGCAGAATTTTACGAGGAATTCAACGGTATCCTCATAATTGACATACGAGTTCGGGGTTCCGAGTTAAATGGGTTTTAATTATTCGATGTTGACCCAGGTCATGGTAGGTTTCTCTAAATCGTTTAATTTTGCATAAATCTTTATAAATTTGGTCCTATATTACGCAGAATTTTACGAGGAATTCAACGGTATCCTCGAAATTGACATACGAGTTCGGGGTTCCGAGATAATTGGGTTTGAAGTACATGCGATGTTATCCTAGGTCATGGTATGGGGATAGGGGTTACTCGAGGTCATCGGACGGGGTCAAACGAGGTCACGCGGGGTCATGCGAGATCAGACTAGGTCTGGCGGGGTCAGGGGAGGTTTCTCATGGTCAGAGGAGGTCAGGCGAGTTCTGGGGAAGTCAGGCGAGGTCAGGGGAGATCTGGCGAGATATGGAGATGAAAATTTGTTGATTTTTAGAAATTTGTTCATATCTTCTAAACCGGTCTACGTACAGGAATATAATTTTGCACGCTTAGAACTCTTGATCCGAGCTGTTGATCGACGACAAAACAATCGGCGTGAATCGCGTCATCATTAAGAAAAAAATTTTTAAATTACGGATAAAAAGTCATAAATACATATCAGCCGCTCGAAAAAATTTAATTTTGCATAAATCTTTATAAATTTGGTCCTATATTACGCAGAATTTTACGAGGAATTCAACGGTATCCTCATAATTGACATACGAGTTCGGGGTTCCGAGTTAAATGGGTTTTAATTATTCGATGTTGACCCAGGTCATGGTAGGTTTCTCTAAATCGTTTAATTTTGCATAAATCTTTATAAATTTGGTCCTATATTACGCAGAATTTTACGAGGAATTCAACGGTATCCTCGAAATTGACATACGAGTTCGGGGTTCCGAATTAAATGGGTTTTAATTATTCGATGTTGACCCAGGTCATGGTAGGTTTCTCTAAATCGTTTAATTTTGCCTAAATCTTTATAAATTTGGTCCTATATTACGCAGAATTTTACGAGGAATTCAACGGTATCCTCGAAATTGACATACGAGTTCGGGGTTCCGAGATAATTGGGTTTGAAGTACATGCGATGTTATCCTAGGTCATGGTATGGGGATAGGGGTTACTCGAGGTCATCGGACGGGGTCAAACGAGGTCACGCGGGGTCATGCGAGATCAGACTAGGTCTGGCGGGGTCAGGGGAGGTTTCTCATGGTCAGAGGAGGTCAGGCGAGTTCTGGGGAAGTCAGGCGAGGTCAGGGGAGATCTGGCGAGATATGGAGATGAAAATTTGTTGATTTTTAGAAATTTGTTCATATCTTCTAAACCGGTCTACGTACAGGAATATAATTTTGCACGCTTAGAACTCTTGATCCGAGCTGTTGATCGACGACAAAACAATCGGCGTGAATCGCGTCATCATTAAGAAAAAAATTTTTAAATTACGGATAAAAAGTCATAAATACATATCAGCCGCTCGAAAAAATTTAATTTTGCATAAATCTTTATAAATTTGGTCCTATATTACGCAGAATTTTACGAGGAATTCAACGGTATCCTCATAATTGACATACGAGTTCGGGGTTCCGAGTTAAATGGGTTTTAATTATTCGATGTTGACCCAGGTCATGGTAGGTTTCTCTAAATCGTTTAATTTTGCATAAATCTTTATAAATTTGGTCCTATATTACGCAGAATTTTACGAGGAATTCAACGGTATCCTCGAAATTGACATACGAGTTCGGGGTTCCGAATTAAATGGGTTTTAATTATTCGATGTTGACCCAGGTCATGGTAGGTTTCTCTAAATCGTTTAATTTTGCCTAAATCTTTATAAATTTGGTCCTATATTACGCAGAATTTTACGAGGAATTCAACGGTATCCTCGAAATTGACATACGAGTTCGGGGTTCCGAGATAATTGGGTTTGAAGTACATGCGATGTTATCCTAGGTCATGGTATGGGGATAGGGGTTACTCGAGGTCATCGGACGGGGTCAAACGAGGTCACGCGGGGTCATGCGAGATCAGACTAGGTCTGGCGGGGTCAGGGGAGGTTTCTCATGGTCAGAGGAGGTCAGGCGAGTTCTGGGGAAGTCAGGCGAGGTCAGGGGAGATCTGGCGAGATATGGAGATGAAAATTTGTTGATTTTTAGAAATTTGTTCATATCTTCTAAACCGGTCTACGTACAGGAATATAATTTTGCACGCTTAGAACTCTTGATCCGAGCTGTTGATCGACGACAAAACAATCGGCGTGAATCGCGTCATCATTAAGAAAAAAATTTTTAAATTACGGATAAAAAGTCATAAATACATATCAGCCGCTCGAAAAAATTTAATTTTGCATAAATCTTTATAAATTTGGTCCTATATTACGCAGAATTTTACGAGGAATTCAACGGTATCCTCATAATTGACATACGAGTTCGGGGTTCCGAGTTAAATGGGTTTTAATTATTCGATGTTGACCCAGGTCATGGTAGGTTTCTCTAAATCGTTTAATTTTGCATAAATCTTTATAAATTTGGTCCTATATTACGCAGAATTTTACGAGGAATTCAACGGTATCCTCGAAATTGACATACGAGTTCGGGGTTCCGAGATAATTGGGTTTGAAGTACATGCGATGTTATCCTAGGTCATGGTATGGGGATAGGGGTTACTCGAGGTCATCGGACGGGGTCAAACGAGGTCACGCGGGGTCATGCGAGATCAGACTAGGTCTGGCGGGGTCAGGGGAGGTTTCTCATGGTCAGAGGAGGTCAGGCGAGTTCTGGGGAAGTCAGGCGAGGTCAGGGGAGATCTGGCGAGATATGGAGATGAAAATTTGTTGATTTTTAGAAATTTGTTCATATCTTCTAAACCGGTCTACGTACAGGAATATAATTTTGCACGCTTAGAACTCTTGATCCGAGCTGTTGATCGACGACAAAACAATCGGCGTGAATCGCGTCATCATTAAGAAAAAAATTTTTAAATTACGGATAAAAAGTCATAAATACATATCAGCCGCTCGAAAAAATTTAATTTTGCATAAATCTTTATAAATTTGGTCCTATATTACGCAGAATTTTACGAGGAATTCAACGGTATCCTCATAATTGACATACGAGTTCGGGGTTCCGAGTTAAATGGGTTTTAATTATTCGATGTTGACCCAGGTCATGGTAGGTTTCTCTAAATCGTTTAATTTTGCATAAATCTTTATAAATTTGGTCCTATATTACGCAGAATTTTACGAGGAATTCAACGGTATCCTCGAAATTGACATACGAGTTCGGGGTTCCGAATTAAATGGGTTTTAATTATTCGATGTTGACCCAGGTCATGGTAGGTTTCTCTAAATCGTTTAATTTTGCCTAAATCTTTATAAATTTGGTCCTATATTACGCAGAATTTTACGAGGAATTCAACGGTATCCTCGAAATTGACATACGAGTTCGGGGTTCCGAGATAATTGGGTTTGAAGTACATGCGATGTTATCCTAGGTCATGGTATGGGGATAGGGGTTACTCGAGGTCATCGGACGGGGTCAAACGAGGTCACGCGGGGTCATGCGAGATCAGACTAGGTCTGGCGGGGTCAGGGGAGGTTTCTCATGGTCAGAGGAGGTCAGGCGAGTTCTGGGGAAGTCAGGCGAGGTCAGGGGAGATCTGGCGAGATATGGAGATGAAAATTTGTTGATTTTTAGAAATTTGTTCATATCTTCTAAACCGGTCTACGTACAGGAATATAATTTTGCACGCTTAGAACTCTTGATCCGAGCTGTTGATCGACGACAAAACAATCGGCGTGAATCGCGTCATCATTAAGAAAAAAATTTTTAAATTACGGATAAAAAGTCATAAATACATATCAGCCGCTCGAAAAAATTTAATTTTGCATAAATCTTTATAAATTTGGTCCTATATTACGCAGAATTTTACGAGGAATTCAACGGTATCCTCATAATTGACATACGAGTTCGGGGTTCCGAGTTAAATGGGTTTTAATTATTCGATGTTGACCCAGGTCATGGTAGGTTTCTCTAAATCGTTTAATTTTGCATAAATCTTTATAAATTTGGTCCTATATTACGCAGAATTTTACGAGGAATTCAACGGTATCCTCGAAATTGACATACGAGTTCGGGGTTCCGAATTAAATGGGTTTTAATTATTCGATGTTGACCCAGGTCATGGTAGGTTTCTCTAAATCGTTTAATTTTGCCTAAATCTTTATAAATTTGGTCCTATATTACGCAGAATTTTACGAGGAATTCAACGGTATCCTCGAAATTGACATACGAGTTCGGGGTTCCGAGTTAAATGGGTTTTAATTATTCGATGTTGACCCAGGTCATGGTAGGTTTCTCTAAATCGTTTAATTTTGCATAAATCTTTATAAATTTGGTCCTATATTACGCAGAATTTTACGAGGAATTCAACGGTATCCTCGAAATTGACATACGAGTTCGGGGTTCCGAGATAATTGGGTTTGAAGTACATGCGATGTTATCCTAGGTCATGGTATGGGGATAGGGGTTACTCGAGGTCATCGGACGGGGTCAAACGAGGTCACGCGGGGTCATGCGAGATCAGACTAGGTCTGGCGGGGTCAGGGGAGGTTTCTCATGGTCAGAGGAGGTCAGGCGAGTTCTGGGGAAGTCAGGCGAGGTCAGGGGAGATCTGGCGAGATATGGAGATGAAAATTTGTTGATTTTTAGAAATTTGTTCATATCTTCTAAACCGGTCTACGTACAGGAATATAATTTTGCACGCTTAGAACTCTTGATCCGAGCTGTTGATCGACGACAAAACAATCGGCGTGAATCGCGTCATCATTAAGAAAAAAATTTTTAAATTACGGATAAAAAGTCATAAATACATATCAGCCGCTCGAAAAAATTTAATTTTGCATAAATCTTTATAAATTTGGTCCTATATTACGCAGAATTTTACGAGGAATTCAACGGTATCCTCATAATTGACATACGAGTTCGGGGTTCCGAGTTAAATGGGTTTTAATTATTCGATGTTGACCCAGGTCATGGTAGGTTTCTCTAAATCGTTTAATTTTGCATAAATCTTTATAAATTTGGTCCTATATTACGCAGAATTTTACGAGGAATTCAACGGTATCCTCGAAATTGACATACGAGTTCGGGGTTCCGAATTAAATGGGTTTTAATTATTCGATGTTGACCCAGGTCATGGTAGGTTTCTCTAAATCGTTTAATTTTGCCTAAATCTTTATAAATTTGGTCCTATATTACGCAGAATTTTACGAGGAATTCAACGGTATCCTCGAAATTGACATACGAGTTCGGGGTTCCGAGATAATTGGGTTTGAAGTACATGCGATGTTATCCTAGGTCATGGTATGGGGATAGGGGTTACTCGAGGTCATCGGACGGGGTCAAACGAGGTCACGCGGGGTCATGCGAGATCAGACTAGGTCTGGCGGGGTCAGGGGAGGTTTCTCATGGTCAGAGGAGGTCAGGCGAGTTCTGGGGAAGTCAGGCGAGGTCAGGGGAGATCTGGCGAGATATGGAGATGAAAATTTGTTGATTTTTAGAAATTTGTTCATATCTTCTAAACCGGTCTACGTACAGGAATATAATTTTGCACGCTTAGAACTCTTGATCCGAGCTGTTGATCGACGACAAAACAATCGGCGTGAATCGCGTCATCATTAAGAAAAAAATTTTTAAATTACGGATAAAAAGTCATAAATACATATCAGCCGCTCGAAAAAATTTAATTTTGCATAAATCTTTATAAATTTGGTCCTATATTACGCAGAATTTTACGAGGAATTCAACGGTATCCTCATAATTGACATACGAGTTCGGGGTTCCGAGTTAAATGGGTTTTAATTATTCGATGTTGACCCAGGTCATGGTAGGTTTCTCTAAATCGTTTAATTTTGCATAAATCTTTATAAATTTGGTCCTATATTACGCAGAATTTTACGAGGAATTCAACGGTATCCTCGAAATTGACATACGAGTTCGGGGTTCCGAATTAAATGGGTTTTAATTATTCGATGTTGACCCAGGTCATGGTAGGTTTCTCTAAATCGTTTAATTTTGCCTAAATCTTTATAAATTTGGTCCTATATTACGCAGAATTTTACGAGGAATTCAACGGTATCCTCGAAATTGACATACGAGTTCGGGGTTCCGAGATAATTGGGTTTGAAGTACATGCGATGTTATCCTAGGTCATAGTATGGGGATAGGGGTTACTCGAGGTCATCGGACGGGGTCAAACGAGGTCACGCGGGGTCATGCGAGATCAGACTAGGTCTGGCGGGGTCAGGGGAGGTTTCTCATGGTCAGAGGAGGTCAGGCGAGTTCTGGGGAAGTCAGGCGAGGTCAGGGGAGATCTGGCGAGATATGGAGATGAAAATTTGTTGATTTTTAGAAATTTGTTCATATCTTCTAAACCGGTCTACGTACAGGAATATAATTTTGCACGCTTAGAACTCTTGATCCGAGCTGTTGATCGACGACAAAACAATCGGCGTGAATCGCGTCATCATTAAGAAAAAAATTTTTAAATTACGGATAAAAAGTCATAAATACATATCAGCCGCTCGAAAAAATTTAATTTTGCATAAATCTTTATAAATTTGGTCCTATATTACGCAGAATTTTACGAGGAATTCAACGGTATCCTCATAATTGACATACGAGTTCGGGGTTCCGAGTTAAATGGGTTTTAATTATTCGATGTTGACCCAGGTCATGGTAGGTTTCTCTAAATCGTTTAATTTTGCATAAATCTTTATAAATTTGGTCCTATATTACGCAGAATTTTACGAGGAATTCAACGGTATCCTCGAAATTGACATACGAGTTCGGGGTTCCGAATTAAATGGGTTTTAATTATTCGATGTTGACCCAGGTCATGGTAGGTTTCTCTAAATCGTTTAATTTTGCCTAAATCTTTATAAATTTGGTCCTATATTACGCAGAATTTTACGAGGAATTCAACGGTATCCTCGAAATTGACATACGAGTTCGGGGTTCCGAGATAATTGGGTTTGAAGTACATGCGATGTTATCCTAGGTCATGGTATGGGGATAGGGGTTACTCGAGGTCATCGGACGGGGTCAAACGAGGTCACGCGGGGTCATGCGAGATCAGACTAGGTCTGGCGGGGTCAGGGGAGGTTTCTCATGGTCAGAGGAGGTCAGGCGAGTTCTGGGGAAGTCAGGCGAGGTCAGGGGAGATCTGGCGAGATATGGAGATGAAAATTTGTTGATTTTTAGAAATTTGTTCATATCTTCTAAACCGGTCTACGTACAGGAATATAATTTTGCACGCTTAGAACTCTTGATCCGAGCTGTTGATCGACGACAAAACAATCGGCGTGAATCGCGTCATCATTAAGAAAAAAATTTTTAAATTACGGATAAAAAGTCATAAATACATATCAGCCGCTCGAAAAAATTTAATTTTGCATAAATCTTTATAAATTTGGTCCTATATTACGCAGAATTTTACGAGGAATTCAACGGTATCCTCATAATTGACATACGAGTTCGGGGTTCCGAGTTAAATGGGTTTTAATTATTCGATGTTGACCCAGGTCATGGTAGGTTTCTCTAAATCGTTTAATTTTGCATAAATCTTTATAAATTTGGTCCTATATTACGCAGAATTTTACGAGGAATTCAACGGTATCCTCGAAATTGACATACGAGTTCGGGGTTCCGAGATAATTGGGTTTGAAGTACATGCGATGTTATCCTAGGTCATGGTATGGGGATAGGGGTTACTCGAGGTCATCGGACGGGGTCAAACGAGGTCACGCGGGGTCATGCGAGATCAGACTAGGTCTGGCGGGGTCAGGGGAGGTTTCTCATGGTCAGAGGAGGTCAGGCGAGTTCTGGGGAAGTCAGGCGAGGTCAGGGGAGATCTGGCGAGATATGGAGATGAAAATTTGTTGATTTTTAGAAATTTGTTCATATCTTCTAAACCGGTCTACGTACAGGAATATAATTTTGCACGCTTAGAACTCTTGATCCGAGCTGTTGATCGACGACAAAACAATCGGCGTGAATCGCGTCATCATTAAGAAAAAAATTTTTAAATTACGGATAAAAAGTCATAAATACATATCAGCCGCTCGAAAAAATTTAATTTTGCATAAATCTTTATAAATTTGGTCCTATATTACGCAGAATTTTACGAGGAATTCAACGGTATCCTCATAATTGACATACGAGTTCGGGGTTCCGAGTTAAATGGGTTTTAATTATTCGATGTTGACCCAGGTCATGGTAGGTTTCTCTAAATCGTTTAATTTTGCATAAATCTTTATAAATTTGGTCCTATATTACGCAGAATTTTACGAGGAATTCAACGGTATCCTCGAAATTGACATACGAGTTCGGGGTTCCGAATTAAATGGGTTTTAATTATTCGATGTTGACCCAGGTCATGGTAGGTTTCTCTAAATCGTTTAATTTTGCCTAAATCTTTATAAATTTGGTCCTATATTACGCAGAATTTTACGAGGAATTCAACGGTATCCTCGAAATTGACATACGAGTTCGGGGTTCCGAGATAATTGGGTTTGAAGTACATGCGATGTTATCCTAGGTCATGGTATGGGGATAGGGGTTACTCGAGGTCATCGGACGGGGTCAAACGAGGTCACGCGGGGTCATGCGAGATCAGACTAGGTCTGGCGGGGTCAGGGGAGGTTTCTCATGGTCAGAGGAGGTCAGGCGAGTTCTGGGGAAGTCAGGCGAGGTCAGGGGAGATCTGGCGAGATATGGAGATGAAAATTTGTTGATTTTTAGAAATTTGTTCATATCTTCTAAACCGGTCTACGTACAGGAATATAATTTTGCACGCTTAGAACTCTTGATCCGAGCTGTTGATCGACGACAAAACAATCGGCGTGAATCGCGTCATCATTAAGAAAAAAATTTTTAAATTACGGATAAAAAGTCATAAATACATATCAGCCGCTCGAAAAAATTTAATTTTGCATAAATCTTTATAAATTTGGTCCTATATTACGCAGAATTTTACGAGGAATTCAACGGTATCCTCATAATTGACATACGAGTTCGGGGTTCCGAGTTAAATGGGTTTTAATTATTCGATGTTGACCCAGGTCATGGTAGGTTTCTCTAAATCGTTTAATTTTGCATAAATCTTTATAAATTTGGTCCTATATTACGCAGAATTTTACGAGGAATTCAACGGTATCCTCGAAATTGACATACGAGTTCGGGGTTCCGAGATAATTGGGTTTGAAGTACATGCGATGTTATCCTAGGTCATGGTATGGGGATAGGGGTTACTCGAGGTCATCGGACGGGGTCAAACGAGGTCACGCGGGGTCATGCGAGATCAGACTAGGTCTGGCGGGGTCAGGGGAGGTTTCTCATGGTCAGAGGAGGTCAGGCGAGTTCTGGGGAAGTCAGGCGAGGTCAGGGGAGATCTGGCGAGATATGGAGATGAAAATTTGTTGATTTTTAGAAATTTGTTCATATCTTCTAAACCGGTCTACGTACAGGAATATAATTTTGCACGCTTAGAACTCTTGATCCGAGCTGTTGATCGACGACAAAACAATCGGCGTGAATCGCGTCATCATTAAGAAAAAAATTTTTAAATTACGGATAAAAAGTCATAAATACATATCAGCCGCTCGAAAAAATTTAATTTTGCATAAATCTTTATAAATTTGGTCCTATATTACGCAGAATTTTACGAGGAATTCAACGGTATCCTCATAATTGACATACGAGTTCGGGGTTCCGAGTTAAATGGGTTTTAATTATTCGATGTTGACCCAGGTCATGGTAGGTTTCTCTAAATCGTTTAATTTTGCATAAATCTTTATAAATTTGGTCCTATATTACGCAGAATTTTACGAGGAATTCAACGGTATCCTCGAAATTGACATACGAGTTCGGGGTTCCGAATTAAATGGGTTTTAATTATTCGATGTTGACCCAGGTCATGGTAGGTTTCTCTAAATCGTTTAATTTTGCCTAAATCTTTATAAATTTGGTCCTATATTACGCAGAATTTTACGAGGAATTCAACGGTATCCTCGAAATTGACATACGAGTTCGGGGTTCCGAGATAATTGGGTTTGAAGTACATGCGATGTTATCCTAGGTCATGGTATGGGGATAGGGGTTACTCGAGGTCATCGGACGGGGTCAAACGAGGTCACGCGGGGTCATGCGAGATCAGACTAGGTCTGGCGGGGTCAGGGGAGGTTTCTCATGGTCAGAGGAGGTCAGGCGAGTTCTGGGGAAGTCAGGCGAGGTCAGGGGAGATCTGGCGAGATATGGAGATGAAAATTTGTTGATTTTTAGAAATTTGTTCATATCTTCTAAACCGGTCTACGTACAGGAATATAATTTTGCACGCTTAGAACTCTTGATCCGAGCTGTTGATCGACGACAAAACAATCGGCGTGAATCGCGTCATCATTAAGAAAAAAATTTTTAAATTACGGATAAAAAGTCATAAATACATATCAGCCGCTCGAAAAAATTTAATTTTGCATAAATCTTTATAAATTTGGTCCTATATTACGCAGAATTTTACGAGGAATTCAACGGTATCCTCATAATTGACATACGAGTTCGGGGTTCCGAGTTAAATGGGTTTTAATTATTCGATGTTGACCCAGGTCATGGTAGGTTTCTCTAAATCGTTTAATTTTGCATAAATCTTTATAAATTTGGTCCTATATTACGCAGAATTTTACGAGGAATTCAACGGTATCCTCGAAATTGACATACGAGTTCGGGGTTCCGAGATAATTGGGTTTGAAGTACATGCGATGTTATCCTAGGTCATGGTATGGGGATAGGGGTTACTCGAGGTCATCGGACGGGGTCAAACGAGGTCACGCGGGGTCATGCGAGATCAGACTAGGTCTGGCGGGGTCAGGGGAGGTTTCTCATGGTCAGAGGAGGTCAGGCGAGTTCTGGGGAAGTCAGGCGAGGTCAGGGGAGATCTGGCGAGATATGGAGATGAAAATTTGTTGATTTTTAGAAATTTGTTCATATCTTCTAAACCGGTCTACGTACAGGAATATAATTTTGCACGCTTAGAACTCTTGATCCGAGCTGTTGATCGACGACAAAACAATCGGCGTGAATCGCGTCATCATTAAGAAAAAAATTTTTAAATTACGGATAAAAAGTCATAAATACATATCAGCCGCTCGAAAAAATTTAATTTTGCATAAATCTTTATAAATTTGGTCCTATATTACGCAGAATTTTACGAGGAATTCAACGGTATCCTCATAATTGACATACGAGTTCGGGGTTCCGAGTTAAATGGGTTTTAATTATTCGATGTTGACCCAGGTCATGGTAGGTTTCTCTAAATCGTTTAATTTTGCATAAATCTTTATAAATTTGGTCCTATATTACGCAGAATTTTACGAGGAATTCAACGGTATCCTCGAAATTGACATACGAGTTCGGGGTTCCGAATTAAATGGGTTTTAATTATTCGATGTTGACCCAGGTCATGGTAGGTTTCTCTAAATCGTTTAATTTTGCCTAAATCTTTATAAATTTGGTCCTATATTACGCAGAATTTTACGAGGAATTCAACGGTATCCTCGAAATTGACATACGAGTTCGGGGTTCCGAGATAATTGGGTTTGAAGTACATGCGATGTTATCCTAGGTCATGGTATGGGGATAGGGGTTACTCGAGGTCATCGGACGGGGTCAAACGAGGTCACGCGGGGTCATGCGAGATCAGACTAGGTCTGGCGGGGTCAGGGGAGGTTTCTCATGGTCAGAGGAGGTCAGGCGAGTTCTGGGGAAGTCAGGCGAGGTCAGGGGAGATCTGGCGAGATATGGAGATGAAAATTTGTTGATTTTTAGAAATTTGTTCATATCTTCTAAACCGGTCTACGTACAGGAATATAATTTTGCACGCTTAGAACTCTTGATCCGAGCTGTTGATCGACGACAAAACAATCGGCGTGAATCGCGTCATCATTAAGAAAAAAATTTTTAAATTACGGATAAAAAGTCATAAATACATATCAGCCGCTCGAAAAAATTTAATTTTGCATAAATCTTTATAAATTTGGTCCTATATTACGCAGAATTTTACGAGGAATTCAACGGTATCCTCATAATTGACATACGAGTTCGGGGTTCCGAGTTAAATGGGTTTTAATTATTCGATGTTGACCCAGGTCATGGTAGGTTTCTCTAAATCGTTTAATTTTGCATAAATCTTTATAAATTTGGTCCTATATTACGCAGAATTTTACGAGGAATTCAACGGTATCCTCGAAATTGACATACGAGTTCGGGGTTCCGAATTAAATGGGTTTTAATTATTCGATGTTGACCCAGGTCATGGTAGGTTTCTCTAAATCGTTTAATTTTGCCTAAATCTTTATAAATTTGGTCCTATATTACGCAGAATTTTACGAGGAATTCAACGGTATCCTCGAAATTGACATACGAGTTCGGGGTTCCGAGATAATTGGGTTTGAAGTACATGCGATGTTATCCTAGGTCATGGTATGGGGATAGGGGTTACTCGAGGTCATCGGACGGGGTCAAACGAGGTCACGCGGGGTCATGCGAGATCAGACTAGGTCTGGCGGGGTCAGGGGAGGTTTCTCATGGTCAGAGGAGGTCAGGCGAGTTCTGGGGAAGTCAGGCGAGGTCAGGGGAGATCTGGCGAGATATGGAGATGAAAATTTGTTGATTTTTAGAAATTTGTTCATATCTTCTAAACCGGTCTACGTACAGGAATATAATTTTGCACGCTTAGAACTCTTGATCCGAGCTGTTGATCGACGACAAAACAATCGGCGTGAATCGCGTCATCATTAAGAAAAAAATTTTTAAATTACGGATAAAAAGTCATAAATACATATCAGCCGCTCGAAAAAATTTAATTTTGCATAAATCTTTATAAATTTGGTCCTATATTACGCAGAATTTTACGAGGAATTCAACGGTATCCTCATAATTGACATACGAGTTCGGGGTTCCGAGTTAAATGGGTTTTAATTATTCGATGTTGACCCAGGTCATGGTAGGTTTCTCTAAATCGTTTAATTTTGCATAAATCTTTATAAATTTGGTCCTATATTACGCAGAATTTTACGAGGAATTCAACGGTATCCTCGAAATTGACATACGAGTTCGGGGTTCCGAATTAAATGGGTTTTAATTATTCGATGTTGACCCAGGTCATGGTAGGTTTCTCTAAATCGTTTAATTTTGCCTAAATCTTTATAAATTTGGTCCTATATTACGCAGAATTTTACGAGGAATTCAACGGTATCCTCGAAATTGACATACGAGTTCGGGGTTCCGAGATAATTGGGTTTGAAGTACATGCGATGTTATCCTAGGTCATGGTATGGGGATAGGGGTTACTCGAGGTCATCGGACGGGGTCAAACGAGGTCACGCGGGGTCATGCGAGATCAGACTAGGTCTGGCGGGGTCAGGGGAGGTTTCTCATGGTCAGAGGAGGTCAGGCGAGTTCTGGGGAAGTCAGGCGAGGTCAGGGGAGATCTGGCGAGATATGGAGATGAAAATTTGTTGATTTTTAGAAATTTGTTCATATCTTCTAAACCGGTCTACGTACAGGAATATAATTTTGCACGCTTAGAACTCTTGATCCGAGCTGTTGATCGACGACAAAACAATCGGCGTGAATCGCGTCATCATTAAGAAAAAAATTTTTAAATTACGGATAAAAAGTCATAAATACATATCAGCCGCTCGAAAAAATTTAATTTTGCATAAATCTTTATAAATTTGGTCCTATATTACGCAGAATTTTACGAGGAATTCAACGGTATCCTCATAATTGACATACGAGTTCGGGGTTCCGAGTTAAATGGGTTTTAATTATTCGATGTTGACCCAGGTCATGGTAGGTTTCTCTAAATCGTTTAATTTTGCATAAATCTTTATAAATTTGGTCCTATATTACGCAGAATTTTACGAGGAATTCAACGGTATCCTCGAAATTGACATACGAGTTCGGGGTTCCGAATTAAATGGGTTTTAATTATTCGATGTTGACCCAGGTCATGGTAGGTTTCTCTAAATCGTTTAATTTTGCCTAAATCTTTATAAATTTGGTCCTATATTACGCAGAATTTTACGAGGAATTCAACGGTATCCTCGAAATTGACATACGAGTTCGGGGTTCCGAGATAATTGGGTTTGAAGTACATGCGATGTTATCCTAGGTCATGGTATGGGGATAGGGGTTACTCGAGGTCATCGGACGGGGTCAAACGAGGTCACGCGGGGTCATGCGAGATCAGACTAGGTCTGGCGGGGTCAGGGGAGGTTTCTCATGGTCAGAGGAGGTCAGGCGAGTTCTGGGGAAGTCAGGCGAGGTCAGGGGAGATCTGGCGAGATATGGAGATGAAAATTTGTTGATTTTTAGAAATTTGTTCATATCTTCTAAACCGGTCTACGTACAGGAATATAATTTTGCACGCTTAGAACTCTTGATCCGAGCTGTTGATCGACGACAAAACAATCGGCGTGAATCGCGTCATCATTAAGAAAAAAATTTTTAAATTACGGATAAAAAGTCATAAATACATATCAGCCGCTCGAAAAAATTTAATTTTGCATAAATCTTTATAAATTTGGTCCTATATTACGCAGAATTTTACGAGGAATTCAACGGTATCCTCATAATTGACATACGAGTTCGGGGTTCCGAGTTAAATGGGTTTTAATTATTCGATGTTGACCCAGGTCATGGTAGGTTTCTCTAAATCGTTTAATTTTGCATAAATCTTTATAAATTTGGTCCTATATTACGCAGAATTTTACGAGGAATTCAACGGTATCCTCGAAATTGACATACGAGTTCGGGGTTCCGAATTAAATGGGTTTTAATTATTCGATGTTGACCCAGGTCATGGTAGGTTTCTCTAAATCGTTTAATTTTGCCTAAATCTTTATAAATTTGGTCCTATATTACGCAGAATTTTACGAGGAATTCAACGGTATCCTCGAAATTGACATACGAGTTCGGGGTTCCGAGATAATTGGGTTTGAAGTACATGCGATGTTATCCTAGGTCATGGTATGGGGATAGGGGTTACTCGAGGTCATCGGACGGGGTCAAACGAGGTCACGCGGGGTCATGCGAGATCAGACTAGGTCTGGCGGGGTCAGGGGAGGTTTCTCATGGTCAGAGGAGGTCAGGCGAGTTCTGGGGAAGTCAGGCGAGGTCAGGGGAGATCTGGCGAGATATGGAGATGAAAATTTGTTGATTTTTAGAAATTTGTTCATATCTTCTAAACCGGTCTACGTACAGGAATATAATTTTGCACGCTTAGAACTCTTGATCCGAGCTGTTGATCGACGACAAAACAATCGGCGTGAATCGCGTCATCATTAAGAAAAAAATTTTTAAATTACGGATAAAAAGTCATAAATACATATCAGCCGCTCGAAAAAATTTAATTTTGCATAAATCTTTATAAATTTGGTCCTATATTACGCAGAATTTTACGAGGAATTCAACGGTATCCTCATAATTGACATACGAGTTCGGGGGGTTCCGAGTTAAATGGGTTTTAATTATTCGATGTTGACCCAGGTCATGGTAGGTTTCTCTAAATCGTTTAATTTTGCATAAATCTTTATAAATTTGGTCCTATATTACGCAGAATTTTACGAGGAATTCAACGGTATCCTCGAAATTGACATACGAGTTCGGGGTTCCGAGATAATTGGGTTTGAAGTACATGCGATGTTATCCTAGGTCATGGTATGGGGATAGGGGTTACTCGAGGTCATCGGGACGGGGTCAAACGAGGTCACGCGGGGTCATGCGAGATCAGACTAGGTCTGGCGGGGTCAGGGGAGGTTTCTCATGGTCAGAGGAGGTCAGGCGAGTTCTGGGGAAGTCAGGCGAGGTCAGGGGAGATCTGGCGAGATATGGAGATGAAAATTTGTTGATTTTTAGAAATTTGTTCATATCTTCTAAACGGTCTACGTACAGGAATATAATTTTGCACGCTTAGAACTCTTGATCCGAGCTGTTGATCGACGACAAAACAATCGGCGTGAATCGCGTCATCATTAAGAAAAAAATTTTTAAATTACGGATAAAAAGTCATAAATACATATCAGCCGCTCGAAAAAATTTAATTTTGCATAAATCTTTATAAATTTGGTCCTATATTACGCAGAATTTTACGAGGAATTCAACGGTATCCTCATAATTGACATACGAGTTCGGGGTTCCGAGTTAAATGGGTTTTAATTATTCGATGTTGACCCAGGTCATGGTAGGTTTCTCTAAATCGTTTAATTTTGCATAAATCTTTATAAATTTGGTCCTATATTACGCAGAATTTTACGAGGAATTCAACGGTATCCTCGAAATTGACATACGAGTTCGGGGTTCCGAATTAAATGGGTTTTAATTATTCGATGTTGACCCAGGTCATGGTAGGTTTCTCTAAATCGTTTAATTTTGCCTAAATCTTTATAAATTTGGTCCTATATTACGCAGAATTTTACGAGGAATTCAACGGTATCCTCGAAATTGACATACGAGTTCGGGGTTCCGAGATAATTGGGTTTGAAGTACATGCGATGTTATCCTAGGTCATGGTATGGGGATAGGGGTTACTCGAGGTCATCGGACGGGGTCAAACGAGGTCACGCGGGGTCATGCGAGATCAGACTAGGTCTGGCGGGGGTCAGGGGAGGTTTCTCATGGTCAGAGGAGGTCAGGCGAGTTCTGGGGAAGTCAGGCGAGGTCAGGGGAGATCTGGCGAGATATGGAGATGAAAATTTGTTGATTTTTAGAAATTTGTTCATATCTTCTAAACCGGTCTACGTACAGGAATATAATTTTGCACGCTTAGAACTCTTGATCCGAGCTGTTGATCGACGACAAAACAATCGGCGTGAATCGCGTCATCATTAAGAAAAAAATTTTTAAATTACGGATAAAAAGTCATAAATACATATCAGCCGCTCGAAAAAATTTAATTTTGCATAAATCTTTATAAATTTGGTCCTATATTACGCAGAATTTTACGAGGAATTCAACGGTATCCTCATAATTGACATACGAGTTCGGGGTTCCGAGTTAAATGGGTTTTAATTATTCGATGTTGACCCAGGTCATGGTAGGTTTCTCTAAATCGTTTAATTTTGCATAAATCTTTATAAATTTGGTCCTATATTACGCAGAATTTTACGAGGAATTCAACGGTATCCTCGAAATTGACATACGAGTTCGGGGTTCCGAATTAAATGGGTTTTAATTATTCGATGTTGACCCAGGTCATGGTAGGTTTCTCTAAATCGTTTAATTTTGCCTAAATCTTTATAAATTTGGTCCTATATTACGCAGAATTTTACGAGGAATTCAACGGTATCCTCGAAATTGACATACGAGTTCGGGGTTCCGAGATAATTGGGTTTGAAGTACATGCGATGTTATCCTAGGTCATGGTATGGGGATAGGGGTTACTCGAGGTCATCGGACGGGGTCAAACGAGGTCACGCGGGGGTCATGCGAGATCAGACTAGGTCTGGCGGGGTCAGGGGAGGTTTCTCATGGTCAGAGGAGGTCAGGCGAGTTCTGGGGAAGTCAGGCGAGGTCAGGGGAGATCTGGCGAGATATGGAGATGAAAATTTGTTGATTTTTAGAAATTTGTTCATATCTTCTAAACCGGTCTACGTACAGGAATATAATTTTGCACGCTTAGAACTCTTGATCCGAGCTGTTGATCGACGACAAAACAATCGGCGTGAATCGCGTCATCATTAAGAAAAAAATTTTTAAATTACGGATAAAAAGTCATAAATACATATCAGCCGCTCGAAAAAATTTAATTTTGCATAAATCTTTATAAATTTGGTCCTATATTACGCAGAATTTTACGAGGAATTCAACGGTATCCTCATAATTGACATACGAGTTCGGGGTTCCGAGTTAAATGGGTTTTAATTATTCGATGTTGACCCAGGTCATGGTAGGTTTCTCTAAATCGTTTAATTTTGCATAAATCTTTATAAATTTGGTCCTATATTACGCAGAATTTTACGAGGAATTCAACGGTATCCTCGAAATTGACATACGAGTTCGGGGTTCCGAATTAAATGGGTTTTAATTATTCGATGTTGACCAGGTCATGGTAGGTTTCTCTAAATCGTTTAATTTTGCCTAAATCTTTATAAATTTGGTCCTATATTACGCAGAATTTTACGAGGAATTCAACGGTATCCTCGAAATTGACATACGAGTTCGGGGTTCCGAGATAATTGGGTTTGAAGTACATGCGATGTTATCCTAGGTCATGGTATGGGGATAGGGGTTACTCGAGGTCATCGGACGGGGTCAAACGAGGTCACGCGGGGTCATGCGAGATCAGACTAGGTCTGGCGGGGTCAGGGGAGGTTTCTCATGGTCAGAGGAGGTCAGGCGAGTTCTGGGGAAGTCAGGCGAGGTCAGGGGAGATCTGGCGAGATATGGAGATGAAAATTTGTTGATTTTTAGAAATTTGTTCATATCTTCTAAACCGGTCTACGTACAGGAATATAATTTTGCACGCTTAGAACTCTTGATCCGAGCTGTTGATCGACGACAAAACAATCGGCGTGAATCGCGTCATCATTAAGAAAAAAATTTTTAAATTACGGATAAAAAGTCATAAATACATATCAGCCGCTCGAAAAAATTTAATTTTGCATAAATCTTTATAAATTTGGTCCTATATTACGCAGAATTTTACGAGGAATTCAACGGTATCCTCATAATTGACATACGAGTTCGGGGTTCCGAGTTAAATGGGTTTTAATTATTCGATGTTGACCAGGTCATGGTAGGTTTCTCTAAATCGTTTAATTTTGCATAAATCTTTATAAATTTGGTCCTATATTACGCAGAATTTTACGAGGAATTCAACGGTATCCTCGAAATTGACATACGAGTTCGGGGTTCCGAGATAATTGGGTTTGAAGTACATGCGATGTTATCCTAGGTCATGGTATGGGGATAGGGGTTACTCGAGGTCATCGGACGGGGTCAAACGAGGTCACGCGGGGTCATGCGAGATCAGACTAGGTCTGGCGGGGTCAGGGGAGGTTTCTCATGGTCAGAGGAGGTCAGGCGAGTTCTGGGGAAGTCAGGCGAGGTCAGGGGAGATCTGGCGAGATATGGAGATGAAAATTTGTTGATTTTTAGAAATTTGTTCATATCTTCTAAACCGGTCTACGTACAGGAATATAATTTTGCACGCTTAGAACTCTTGATCCGAGCTGTTGATCGACGACAAAACAATCGGCGTGAATCGCGTCATCATTAAGAAAAAAATTTTTAAATTACGGATAAAAAGTCATAAATACATATCAGCCGCTCGAAAAAATTTAATTTTGCATAAATCTTTATAAATTTGGTCCTATATTACGCAGAATTTTACGAGGAATTCAACGGTATCCTCATAATTGACATACGAGTTCGGGGTTCCGAGTTAAATGGGTTTTAATTATTCGATGTTGACCCAGGTCATGGTAGGTTTCTCTAAATCGTTTAATTTTGCATAAATCTTTATAAATTTGGTCCTATATTACGCAGAATTTTACGAGGAATTCAACGGTATCCTCGAAATTGACATACGAGTTCGGGGTTCCGAATTAAATGGGTTTTAATTATTCGATGTTGACCCAGGTCATGGTAGGTTTCTCTAAATCGTTTAATTTTGCCTAAATCTTTATAAATTTGGTCCTATATTACGCAGAATTTTACGAGGAATTCAACGGTATCCTCGAAATTGACATACGAGTTCGGGGTTCCGAGATAATTGGGTTTGAAGTACATGCGATGTTATCCTAGGTCATGGTATGGGGATAGGGGTTACTCGAGGTCATCGGACGGGGTCAAACGAGGTCACGCGGGGTCATGCGAGATCAGACTAGGTCTGGCGGGGTCAGGGGAGGTTTCTCATGGTCAGAGGAGGTCAGGCGAGTTCTGGGGAAGTCAGGCGAGGTCAGGGGAGATCTGGCGAGATATGGAGATGAAAATTTGTTGATTTTTAGAAATTTGTTCATATCTTCTAAACCGGTCTACGTACAGGAATATAATTTTGCACGCTTAGAACTCTTGATCCGAGCTGTTGATCGACGACAAAACAATCGGCGTGAATCGCGTCATCATTAAGAAAAAAATTTTTAAATTACGGATAAAAAGTCATAAATACATATCAGCCGCTCGAAAAAATTTAATTTTGCATAAATCTTTATAAATTTGGTCCTATATTACGCAGAATTTTACGAGGAATTCAACGGTATCCTCATAATTGACATACGAGTTCGGGGTTCCGAGTTAAATGGGTTTTAATTATTCGATGTTGACCCAGGTCATGGTAGGTTTCTCTAAATCGTTTAATTTTGCATAAATCTTTATAAATTTGGTCCTATATTACGCAGAATTTTACGAGGAATTCAACGGTATCCTCGAAATTGACATACGAGTTCGGGGTTCCGAATTAAATGGGTTTTAATTATTCGATGTTGACCCAGGTCATGGTAGGTTTCTCTAAATCGTTTAATTTTGCCTAAATCTTTATAAATTTGGTCCTATATTACGCAGAATTTTACGAGGAATTCAACGGTATCCTCGAAATTGACATACGAGTTCGGGGTTCCGAGATAATTGGGTTTGAAGTACATGCGATGTTATCCTAGGTCATGGTATGGGGATAGGGGTTACTCGAGGTCATCGGACGGGGTCAAACGAGGTCACGCGGGGGTCATGCGAGATCAGACTAGGTCTGGCGGGGTCAGGGGAGGTTTCTCATGGTCAGAGGAGGTCAGGCGAGTTCTGGGGAAGTCAGGCGAGGTCAGGGGAGATCTGGCGAGATATGGAGATGAAAATTTGTTGATTTTTAGAAATTTGTTCATATCTTCTAAACCGGTCTACGTACAGGAATATAATTTTGCACGCTTAGAACTCTTGATCCGAGCTGTTGATCGACGACAAAACAATCGGCGTGAATCGCGTCATCATTAAGAAAAAAATTTTTAAATTACGGATAAAAAGTCATAAATACATATCAGCCGCTCGAAAAAATTTAATTTTGCATAAATCTTTATAAATTTGGTCCTATATTACGCAGAATTTTACGAGGAATTCAACGGTATCCTCATAATTGACATACGAGTTCGGGGTTCCGAGTTAAATGGGTTTTAATTATTCGATGTTGACCCAGGTCATGGTAGGTTTCTCTAAATCGTTTAATTTTGCATAAATCTTTATAAATTTGGTCCTATATTACGCAGAATTTTACGAGGAATTCAACGGTATCCTCGAAATTGACATACGAGTTCGGGGTTCCGAATTAAATGGGTTTTAATTATTCGATGTTGACCCAGGTCATGGTAGGTTTCTCTAAATCGTTTAATTTTGCCTAAATCTTTATAAATTTGGTCCTATATTACGCAGAATTTTACGAGGAATTCAACGGTATCCTCGAAATTGACATACGAGTTCGGGGTTA